>CM038145.1:276994907-277732407 GCA_021437245.1 Aegilops speltoides | reverse complement strand
GACATGGTATAGGCTATGTGATGATACGAGATCTTGGAATTATAAGCGATTGAAGTTGGAATTTCACCGAAGTTCTATCCTATGCATCTTGTTCATCGTGATCGTAATTACATATATAATTTCTGGCCTCGCGAAGGAGAAAGCATCTCTCAAGCTTGGGGGAGGCTTAAGTCAATGTTATATTCATGCCCCAATCATGAGCTCTCCCGGGAAATGATTATTCAAAACTTTTACGCTCGGCTTTCTCTTGATAATCGCAACCTGGTCAATACTCCCTGTGCTGGTTCTTATATGCTGAAGACTATTGATTTCAAATGGGACTTATTGGAAAGAATTAAATGCAACTCTAAAGATTGGGGTTCCGACGATGGTAAGGAGTCAGGTATGACACCTAAGTTCGATTGTGTTAAATCTTTTATGGATACCGATGCTTTTCGTGGATTTAGCGCTAAGTATGGACTTGACTCTGAGATAGTAGCTTCTTTCTGTGAATCTTTTGCTACTCACATTGATCTCCCTAAAGAGAAGTGGTTTAAATATAATACTCCTATTGAAGTGAAAATAGTTGCAACTATTACAGTTGAAGAAAAGACTATCACCTATAGTGATCCTATTGTTCCTACTACTTATGTTGAGAAACCTCCTTTTCCTGTTAGGATAAAGGATCATCTTTGTCAAGCTCATTTGTTGTTCGTAAGAGTAATACTAGGACTTATACACCTCCTGAGGAAATCAATGTTGAACCTAGTATTGCTATGGTTAAAGATCTCTTGGATGATGATTTAGATGGGCATGTTATTTATTTCTGTGGTGAAACTGCTAATATTACTAGACCAGATACTAAGATACATAGACCTGTCGTAGGCATGCCTGTTATTTCTGTTAAAATAGGAGATCATTGTTGTCACGGCTTATGTGATATGGGTGCAAATGCTAGTGCGATACCTTATGATCTATATAAAGAAATTATGCACGACATTGCACCCGTTGAATTAGAAGGCATTGATGTAACTATTAAGCTAATAGGGATACCATTAAACCTATTGGGATTGTTAGAGATGTTGAAGTCTTGTGTGGGAAGGTTAAATACCCTGCTGATTTTCTTATTCTTGGTTCCCCACAAGATGATTTTTGTCCCATTATTTTTGGTAGACCCTTCTTGAATACAGCTAGTGCTAAGATTGATTGTGAAAAAGATACTGTCACCGTCGGCATAGATGGTATGTCTCATGAGTTTAATTTTGCTAAGTTTCATAGACAACCTGGTGATAGGGAACCACCTAGTAAGGATGAGATTATTGGTCTTGCTTCCATTGTTGTGCATTCTACTGATCCGTTAGAACAATACTTGCTAGACCATGAAAATGATATGTTTATGAAGGAAAGAAGGGAAATAGATGAAGTGTTCCTCAAACAGGAACCTATGCTGAAACATAACCTTCCCGTTGAAATTCTTGGGGATCCCCCTCCACCCAAGGGTGATCCCGTGTTTGAACTCAAACCTTTACCTGATAATCTTAAGTATGCTTATCTTGATGAAAAGAAAATATATCCTGTTATTATTAGTGCTAACCTTTCAAAGCAAGAAGAAGAAAGATTATTGAAAACTCTGAAGAAGCACCGAGCAGCTATTGGATATACTCTGGATGATCTTAAGGGCATTAGTCCCACATTATGCCAACACAAAATTACAGTGGAGAAAGATGCCAAACCAGTTAGAGATCTGTTGGGGAACGTAGTAATTTCAAAAATTTTCCTACGCACACGCAAGATCATGGTGATGTATAGCAACGAGAGGGGAGAGTGTTGTCTACATACCCTTGTAGACCCAAGCGGAAGCGATCTGGCGTAGAGGAAGTAGTCGTCGTTCTCCTCGCGATCCGACCGATCCGGCGCCGTTACTCCGGCGCCCGAGTTCTTGACACACGTACAGCTCGATGGCGTCCCTCGTACTCGATCCAGCCGAGTGTCGAGGAGAGTTCCGTCGACGACGGCGTGGTGGCGATCTTGATGTTTCACGGTAGCGAGGCTTCGCCTAAGCTTCGCGACAGTATAACCGAGGTGGAATATGGTGGAGGGGCACCGACACGGCTAAGAGCGATCTCACGATCAACTTGTGTGTTCTCGGTGCCCCCTGCCCCGTATATAAAGGAGCAAGGGGGAGGGGGCGGCGGCCAAGGGAGGCGCATACAGGAGTCCTACTCCCTGGGAGTAGGATTCCCCCAATCCTAGTTGGACTAGGATTCCCGGAGGGGGAAAGAGAGAGAGGGGGCCGGCCCCCTTCTCCTAGTCCTAGTAGGACTAGGGAAGGGGGGGGAGGCGCGCGCCCTCCTAGGGCTGCCCCTTCTCCTTTCCACTAGGGCCCATCGAGGCCCATTTACCTCCCGGGGGGTTCCGGTAACCTCCCGGTACTCCGGTAAATTCCCGTTTTCGCCCGGAACCATTCCGAACTCCAAACATAGGCTTCCAATATATCAATCTTTATGTCTCGACCATTCCGAGACTCCTCGTCATGTCCGTGATCACATCCGGGACTCGAACTCCTTGGTACATCAAAATACATAAACTCATAATAAGCATCATCGTAACCTTAAGCGTGCGGACCCTACGGTTCGAGAACAATGTAGACATGACCTAGAACTATTCACGGTCAATAACCAACAGCGGGACCTGGATGCCCATATTGGTTCCTCCATATTCTCGAAGATCTTCATCGGTCGGACCGCATAACAACATCGTTGTTCCTTTGTCATTGGTATGTTACTTGCCCGAGATTCGATCGTCGGTATCAATACCTAGTTCAATCTCGTTACCGGCAAGTCTCTTTACTCGTTCCGTAATACATCATCTCACAACTAACTCATTAGTTGTAGTGCTTGCAAGGCTTGATGATGTGCATTACCGAGAGGGCCCAGAGATACCTCTCCGACAATCGGAGTGACAAAACCTAATCTCAAATCGCCAACCCAACATCGCCTTTGGAGACACCTGTAGTACTCCTTTATAATCACCCGATTACGTTGTGACGTTTGGTAGCACCAAAGTGTTCCTCCGTAAGCGGAGTTGCATAATCTCATAGTTACGAGGAACATGTATAAGTCATGGATAAAAGCAGTAGCAACATACTAAGCGATCGTGTGCTAAGCTAATGGAATGGGTCATGTCAATCAGATCATTCTACTAATGATGTGACCTTGTTAATCAAATAACAACTCTTTGTTCATGGTCAGGAAACATAACCATCTTTGATTAACAAGCTAGTCTAGTAGAGGCATACTAGTGACATCTTGTTTTGTCTATGCATTCACACATGTATCATGTTTCCGGTTAATACAATTCTAGCATGAATGATAAACATTTATCATGAAATAAGGAAATAAATAATAACTTTATTATTGCCTCTAGGGCATATTTCCTTGATCTCCCACTTGCACTAGAGTCAATAATCTAGATTACATAGTAATGATTCTAACACCCATGGAGTCTTGGTGCTGATCATGTTTTGCTCGTGGAAGAGGCTTAGTCAACAGGTGCGCAACATTCAGATCCGTATGTATCTTGCAAATCTCTATGTCTCCCACGGACTAAGTCCGGATGGAATTGAAGCGTCTCTTGATGTGCTTGGTCCTCTTGTGAAATCTGGATTCCTTCGCTAAGGCAATTGCTCCAGTATTGTCACAGAAGATTTTCATTGGACCCGATGCACTAGGTATGACACCTAGATCGGATATGAACTCCTTCATCCAGACTCCTTCATTAGCTGCTTCCGAAGCTGCTATGTATTCCGCTTCACATGTAGATCCCGCTACGACGCTTTGTTTAGAACTGCACCAACTGACAGCTCCTCCGTTTAGTGTAAATACGTATCCGGTCTGCGATTTAGAATCGTCCGGATCAGTGTCAAAGTTTGCATCAACGTAACCATTTACGATGAGCTCTTTGTCACCTCCATATACGAGAAACATATCCTTAGTCCTTTTCAGGTATTTCAGGATGTTCTTGACCGCTGTCCAGTGATCCACTCCTGGATTACTTTGGTACCTCCCTGCTAGGCTTATAGCAAGGCACACATCAGGTCTGGTACACAGCATTGCATACATGATAGAGCCTATGGCTGAAGCATAGGGAACATCTTTCATTTTCTCTCTATCTTCTGCGGTGGTCGGGCATTGAGTCGACTCAACTTCACACCTTGCAACACAGGCAAGAACCCTTTCTTTGCTTGATCCATTTTGAACTTCTTCAAAATTTTGTCAAGGTATGTGCTTTGTGAAAGTCAATTAAGCGTCTTGATCTATCTCTATAGATCTTAATGCCCAATATGTAAGCAGCTTCACCGAGGTCTTTCATTGAAAAACTTTTGTTCAAGTATCCTTTATGCTATCCAGAAATTCTATATCATTTCCGATCAGCAATATGTCATCCACATATAATATCGAAATGCTACTGAGCTCCCACTCACTTTCTTGTAAATCAGGCTTCTCCAAAAGTGCTACAGATAAACCCAAATGCTTTGATCACACTATCAAAGCGTTTATTCCAACTCGAGATGCTTGCACCAGTCCATAAATGGATCATTGGAGCTTGCACACTTTGTTAGCTCCTTTGGATCGATAAAACCTTCGGTTGCATCATATACAACTCTTCTTCGAAACCCATTCAGAATGCGTCTTTACATCCATTTGCCAAATTTCATAATCATAAAATCGGCAATTGCTAACATGATTGGACGGACTTAAGCATCGCTACGGGTGAGAAGGTCTCATCGTAGTCAATCCCTTGAACTTGCGAAAACCTTTTGCGACAAGTCGAGCTTTATAAACGATAACATTACCGTCGTCGTCGGTCTTCTTCTTGAAGATCCACTTGTTTTCTATTGCTTGCCTACCCTCGGGCAAGTCAACCAAAGTCCATACTTTGTTTTCATACATGGATCCCATCTCAGATTTCATGGCCTCAAGCCATTTTGCGGAATCTGGGTTCACCATCGCTTCTTCATAGTTCGTAGGTTCGTCATGATCTAGTAGCATGATTTCCGAATAGGATTACCGTACCACACTCAGTGCGGATCTTACTCTGGTTGATCTCGTGGTTACTGTAGTAACTTGATCGAAGTTTCATGATCAACATCATCAACTTCCTCACTACTTGGTGTAGGTGTCTCAGAAACCGGTTTCTGTGACGAACTACTTTCAAGTAAGGGAGAAGGTACTATTACCTCATCAAGTTCCACTTTCCTCCCACTCACTTCTTTCGAGAGAAACTCCTTCTCTAGAAAGGATCCATTCTTAGCAACAAATGTCTTGCCTTTGGATCTGTGATAGAAGGTGTACCCAACTGTCTCCTTTGGGTATCCTATGAAGACACATTTCTCCGATTTGGGTTCGAGCTTATCAGGTTGAAGCTTTTTCACATAAGCATCGCATCCCCAAACTTTAAGAAACGACAACTTTGGTTTCTTGCTAAACCACAGTTCATAAGGTGTCGTCTCAGCAGATTTCGACGGTGTTCTATTCAGTGTGAAATCGGCCGTCTCTAGAGCATAACCCCAAAGCGATAGCGGTAAATCTGTAAGAGACATCATAGATCGCACCATATCTAGTAAAATACGATTCGACGTTCGGACACACCATTCTGTTGTGGTGTTTGGTGGCGTGAGTTTGAAACTATTCGCATTGTTTCAAATGTAGACCAAATTCGTAACTCAAATATTCACCTCCACGATCGGATCGTAGAAACTTAATTTTCTTGTTACGATGATTTTCAACTTCACTCTGAAATTCTTTGAACTTTTCAAACGTTTGGACTTATGTTTCATTAAGTAGATATACCCATATCGCTTAAGTCATCTGTGAAGGTGAGAAAATAACGATATCCGCCACGAGCCTCAACATTCATTGGACCACATACATACGTATGTATGATTTCCAACAAATCTGTTGCTCTCTCCATAGTACCGAGAAGCGGTGTTCTAGTCATCTTGCCCATGAGGCACGGTTCGCAGTGCCAAGTGATTCATAATCAAGTGACTCCAAAAGTCCATCGGTATGGAGTTTCTTCATGCGCTTTACACCGATATGACCTAAGCGGCGGTGCCACAAATAAGTTGCACTTTCGTTATCAACTCTGCATCTTTTGGTTTCAACATTATGAATATGTGTATCACTACTATCGAGATTCATCAAAATAGACCACTCCTCAAGGGTGCATGACCATAAAAGATATTACTCATATAAATAGAACAACCATTATTCTCGATTTAAATGAATAACCGTCTCGCATCAAACAAGATCCAGATATAATGTTTATGCTCAACGCGGGCACCAAATAACAATTATTTAGGTCTAATACTAATCCCGAAGGTAGATGTAGAGGTAGCGTGCCGACCGCGATCACATCGACTTTGGAACCATTTCCCACGCGCATCGTCACCTCGTCCTTTGCGAGTTAAGCAATCCGTAGTCCTGTTTGAGTTGCAAATATTAGCACAGAACCGTATCAAATACCAGTGCTACTACGAGCTCTAGTAAGGTACACATCAATAACATGTATATCACATATACCTTTGTTCACCTTGCCATCCTTCTTATCCGCCAAATACTTGGGGCAGTTCCGCTTCGGTGACGATCGCTTGCGGTAGAAGCACTCGATTTCAGGTTTAGGGCGGACTTGGGTTTCTTCTCTGAGCAACAACTTGCTTGCTGTTCTTCTTGAAGTTCCTTCTTCTTCCCTTTGCCTTTCTTCTTGAAACTAGTGGTCTTGTTGACCATCAACACTTGATGCTCCTTCTTGATTTCTACCTCCGCAGCCTTTAGCATTGCGAAGAGCTCGGTATAGTCTTTACTAACCCTTGCATATTATAGTTCATCACGAAGCCTTTGTAGCTTGGTGGCGTGATTGAAGAATTACATCAATGACACAATCATCCGGAAGATTAACTCCCAATTGTGTCAAGTGATTGTAGTACCCGGACATTACGAGTATGTGCTCACTAATGAACTATTCTCCTCCATCTTGCAGCTATAGAACTTATTGGAGACTTCATATCTCTCAATCCGGGCATTACATTTGGAATATCAACTTCAACTCTGGAACATCTCATATGCTCCATGACGTTCAAAACGTCGTTGAAGTCGGTTCTAAGCCGTAAAGCATGGCACATCGAACTATAGAGTAGTCATCAGCTTTGCTCGCCAGACGTTCATAACATCTGCAGTTGCATTAGCAAGAGCACTGCACCTAGCGGTGCATCCGGGGCGTAACTCTTACATGCAGCAATGAGGATAATCCTCGTTACGGACCCAGTCCGTGTAATTGCTACCATCATCTTTCAACTTTGCTTTCTCAAGGAACGCATTAAAATTCAGCGGAACAACAAAGACGAGCCATCTATCTACAATCAAACATAAACAAGCAAGATACTATCGGTACTAAGTTCATGATAAATTTAGGTTCGATTAATCATATTACTAAAGAACTCCCACTTAGAAAGACATCCTCTAGTCATCTAAGTGATCACGCGATCCAAATCAACTAAACCATAACCGATCATCACGTGAAATGGAGTAGTTTTCAATGGTGAACATCTTATGTTGATCATATCTACTATATGATTCACGCTCGACCTTTCGGTCTCCGTGTTCGAGGCCATATCTGCATATGCTAGGCTCGTCAAGTATAACCCGAGTATTCTGCGTGTGCAAAACTGGCTTGCACCCGTTGTAGATGGACGAGAGCTTATCACACCCGATCATCACGTGGTGTGCGGGCACGACGAACTTTGGCAGCGGTGCATACTGGGAGAACACTTCTTGATAATTTAGTGAGAGATCATCTTATAATGCTACCGTCAATCAAAGCAAGATAAGATGCATAAAAGGATAAACATCACATGCAAATCAATATAAGTGATATGATATGGTCATCATCATCTTGTGCTTCATGATCTCCATCTTGCAGCACCACCATGATCACCATCGTCACCGGCGCGACACCTTGATCTCCATCGTAGCATCGTTGTCGTCTCGCCAAACTTATGCTTCTCGACTATCGCTACCGCTTAGTGATAAAGTAAAGCATTACTGAAGCGATTGCATTGCATACAATAAAGCGACAACCATATGGCTCCTGCCGATTGCCGATAACCGGTTACAAAACATGATCATCTCATACAATAAAATATAGCATCACGTCTTGACCATATCACATCACAACATGCCCTGCAAAAACAAGTTAGGCGTCCTCTACTTTGTTGTTGCAAATTTTACGTGGCTGCTACGGGCTTAAGCAAGAACCAGTCTCACCTACGCATCAAAACCACAACGATACTTCGTCAAATAGACTCCGTTTAACCTTCTCAAGGACCGGGCGTAGCCACACTCGGTTCAACTAAAGTGAGAGAGACAGCACCCACCGGTCACCTTTAAGCAGCGAGTGCTCGCAGCGGTGAAACCAGTCTCGCGTAAGCGTCTGGCGTAATGTCGGTCGGGGCGCTTCATCTCACAATACCGCTGAACCAAAGTATGACATGCTGGTAGGAAGTATGACTTGTATCGCCCACAACTCACTTGTGTTCTACTCGTGCATAACATCAAACCATAAAACCTAGGCTCGGATGCCTTTGTTGGGGAACGTAGTAATTTCAAAAATTTCCTACGCACACGCAAGATCATGGTGATGTATAGCAACGAGAGGGGAGAGTGTTGTCTACATACCCTTGTAGACCCAAGCGGAAGCGATCACTGGCGTAGAGGAAGTAGTCGACGTTCTCCTCGCGATCCGACCGATCCGGCGCCGTTACTCCACGCCCGAGTTCTTGACACACGTACAGCTCGATGGCGTCCCTCGTACTCGATCCAGCCGAGTGTCGAGGAGAGTTCGTCAAGACGACGGCGTGGTGACGATCTTGATGTTTCACGCGCGAGGGCTTCGCCTAAGCTTGACGACAGTATAACCGAGGTGGAATATGGTGGAGGGGGCACCGCACACGGCTAAGGAACGATCTCACGATCAACTTGTGTGTTCAGGGTGCCCCCTGCCCCGTATATAAAGGAGCAAGGGGGGGGGGCGGCCAAGGGGAGGCGCTACAGGAGTCCTACTCCCTCCGGGAGTAGGATTCCCCCAATCCTAGTTGGACTAGGATTCCGGGAGGAAAGAGAGAGAGGGGCGGCCCCTTCTCCTAGTCCTAGTAGGACTAGGGAAGGGGGGGCGCGCGCCTCCTAGGGCTGCCCTTTCTCCTTTCCACTAGGGCCCATCGAGGCCCATTTACCTCCCGGGGTTCGGTAACCTCCGGTACTCGGTAAATTCCGCCGCCGGAACCATTCGAACTCCAAACATAGGCTTCCAATATATCAATCTTTATGTCTCGACCATTCGAGACTCCTCGTCATGTCCGTGATCACATCCGGGACTCGAACTCCTTGGTACATCAAAATACATAAACTCATAATAAGCATCATCGTAACCTTAAGCGTGCGGACCCTACGGTTCGAGAACAATGTAGACATGACCTAGAACTATTCACGGTCAATAACCAACAGCGGGACCTGGATGCCCATATTGGTTCCTCCATATTCTACAAAGATCTTCATCGGTCAGACCGCATAACAACATCGTTGTTCCTTTGTCATTGGTATGTTACTGCCCGAGATTCGATCGTCGGTATCAATACCTAGTTCAATCTCGTTACCGGCAAGTCTCTTTACTCGTTCCGTAATACATCATCTCACAACTAACTCATTAGTTGTAGTGCTTGCAAGGCTTGATGATGTGCATTACCGAGAGGGCCCAGAGATACCTCTCCGACAATCGGAGTGACAAAACCTAATCTCAAATCGCCAACCCAACATCGCCTTTGGAGACACCTGTAGTACTCCTTTATAATCACCCGATTCACGTTGTGACGTTTGGTAGCACCAAAGTGTTCCTCCGTAAGCGGAGTTGCATAATCTCATAGTTACAGGAACATGTATAAGTCATGGATAAAAGCAGTAGCAACATACTAAGCGATCGTGTGCTAAGCTAATGGAATGGGTCATGTCAATCAGATCATTCTACTAATGATGTGACCTTGTTAATCAAATAACAACTCTTTGTTCATGGTCGGAAACATAACCATCTTTGATTAACAAGCTAGTCTAGTAGAGGCATACTAGTGACATCTTGTTTTGTCTATGCATTCACACATGTATCATGTTTCCGGTTAATACAATTCTAGCATGAATGATAAACATTTATCATGAAATAAGGAAATAAATAATAACTTTATTATTGCCTCTAGGGCATATTTCCTTCAGTCTCCCACTTGCACTAGAGTCAATAATCTAGATTACATAGTAATGATTCTAACACCCATGGAGTCTTGGTGCTGATCATGTTTTGCTCGTGGAAGAGGCTTAGTCAAGCGGGTCGCAACATTCAAATCCGTATGTATCTTGCAAATCTCTATGTCTCCCACGGACTAAGTCCGGATGGAATTGAAGCGTCTCTTGATGTGCTTGGTCCTCTTGTGAAATCTGGATTCTTCGCTAAGGCAATTGCTCGAGATTGTCACAGAAGATTTTCATTGGACCCGATGCACTAGGTATGACACCTAGATCGGATATGAACTCCTTCATCCAGACTCCTTCATTAGCTGCTTCGAAGCTGCTATGTATTCCGCTTCACATGTAGATCCCTTCTGACGCTTTGTTTAGAACTGCACCAACCGACAGCTCCTCCGTTTAGTGTAAATACGTATCCGGTCTGCGATTTAGAATCGTCGGATCGGTGTCAAAGTTTGCATCAACGTAACCATTTACGATGAGCTCTTTGTCACCTCCATATCGAGAAACATATCCTTAGTCCTTTTCGTATTTCGGGATGTTCTTGACCGCTGTCCCGATGATCCACTCTGGATTACTTTGGTACCTCCTGCTAGGCTTATAGCAAGGCACACATCAGGTCGGTACACAGCATTGCATACATGATAGAGCCTATGGCTGAAGCATAGGAACATCTTTCATTTTCTCTCTATCTTCTGCGTTGGTCGGGCATTGAGTCGACTCAACTTCACACCTTGCAACACAGGCAAGAACCCTTTCTTTGCTTGATCCATTTTGAACTTCTTCAAAATTTTGTCAAGGTATGTGCTTTGTGAAAGTCCAATTAAGCGTCTTGATCTATCTCTATAGATCTTAATGCCCAATATGTAAGCAGCTTCACCGAGGTCTTTCATTGAAAAACTTTTGTTCAAGTATCCCTTTATGCTATCCAGAAATTCTATATCATTTCCGATCAGCAATATGTCATCCACATATAATATCGAAATGCTACTGAGCTCCCACTCACTTTCTTGTAAATCTGAGCTTCTCCAAAAGTGCAGACAAACCCAAATGCTTTGATCACACTATCAAAGCGTTTATTCCAACTCGAGATGCTTGCACCAGTCCATAAATGGATCGCTGGAGCTTGCACACTTTGTTAGCTCCTTTGGATCGATAAAACCTTCGGTTGCATCATATACAACTCTTCTTCCGAAACCCATTCAGAATGCAGTCTTTACATCCATTTGCCAAATTTCATAATCATAAAATGCGGCAATTGCTAACATGATTCGGACGGACTTAAGCATCGCTACGGGTGAGAAGGTCTCATCGTAGTCAATCCCTTGAACTTGCGAAAACCTTTTGCGACAAGTCGAGCTTTATAAACGATAACATTACCGTCGGCGTCGGTCTTCTTCTTGAAGATCCACTTGTTTTCTATTGCTTGCCTACCCTCGGGCAAGTCAACCAAAGTCCATACTTTGTTTTCATACATGGATCCCATCTCGATTTCATGGCCTCAAGCCATTTTGCGGAATCTGGGTTCACCATCGCTTCTTCATAGTTCGTAGGTTCATCATGATCTAGTAGCATGATTTCCAGAATAGGATTACCGTACCACTCTGGTGCGGATCTTACTCTGGTTGATCTACGTGGTTCTGTAGTAACTTGATCTGAAGTTTCATGATCAACATCATCAACTTCCTCACTACTTGGTGTAGGTGTCTCAGAAACCGGTTTCTGTGACGAACTACTTTCAAGTAAGGGAGAAGGTACTATTACCTCATCAAGTTCCACTTTCCTCCCACTCACTTCTTTCGAGAGAAACTCCTTCTCTAGAAAGGATCCATTCTTAGCAACAAATGTCTTGCCTTTGGATCTGTGATAGAAGGTGTACCCAACTGTCTCCTTTGGGTATCCTATGAAGACACATTTCTCCGATTTGGGTTCGAGCTTATCAGGTTGAAGCTTTTTCACATAAGCATCGCATCCCCAAACTTTAAGAAACGACAACTTTGGTTTCTTGCTAAACCACAGTTCATAAGGTGTCGTCTCAACGGATTTCGACGGTGTTCTATTCAGTGTGAAATGCGGCCGTCTCTAGAGCATAACCCCAAAACGATAGCGGTAAATCTGTAAGAGACATCATAGATCGCACCATATCTAGTAAAGTACGATTCTGACGTTCGGACACACCATTCTGTTGTGGTGTTTCGGTGGCGTGAGTTGCTAAACTATTCCGCATTGTTTCAAATGTAGACCAAATTCGTAACTCAAATATTCACCTCCATGATCGGATCGTAGAAACTTAATTTTCTTGTTACGATGATTTTCAACTTCACTCTGAAATTCTTTGAACTTTTCAAACGTTTCAGACTTATGTTTCATTAAGTAGATATACCCATATCTGCTTAAGTCATCTGTGAAGGTGAGAAAATAACGATATCCGCCACGAGCCTCAACATTCATTGGACCACATACATACAGATGTATGATTTCCAACAAATCTGTTGCTCTCTCCATAGTGGGAGAACGGTGTTCTAGTCATCTTGCCCATGAGGCACGGTTCGCAGTGCCAAGTGATTCATAATCAAGTGACTCCAAAAGTCCATCAAGTATGGAGTTTCTTCATGCGCTTTACACCGATATGACCTAAACGGCGAGTGCCACAAATAAGTTGCACTTTCATTATCAACTCTGCATCTTTTGGTTTCAACATTATGAATATGTGTATCACTACTATCGAGATTCATCAAAATAGACCACTCCTCAAGGGTGCATGACCATAAAAGATATTACTCATATAAATAGAACAACCATTATTCTCTGATTTAAATGAATAACCGTCTCGCATCAAACAAGATCCAGATATAATGTTCATGCTCAACGCAGCACCAAATAACAATTATTTAGGTCTAATACTAATCCCGAAGGTAGATGTAGAGGTAGCGTGCCGACCGCGATCACATCGACTTTGGAACCATTTCCCAGCGCATCGTCACCTCGTCCTTTGCGAGTTAAGCAATCCGTAGTCCCTGTTTGAGTTGCAAATATTAGCAGCAGAACCAGTATCAAATACCAGTGCTACTACGAGCTCTAGTAAGGTACACATCAATAACATGTATATCACATATACCTTTGTTCACCTTGCCATCCTTCTTATCCGCCAAATACTTGGGGCAGTTCCGCTTCAAATGACCGATCGCTTGCGGTAGAAGCACTCGATTTCAGGTTTAGGGCCAGACTTGGGTTTCTTCTCTGAGCAGCAACTTGCTTGCTGTTCTTCTTGAAGTTCCTTCTTCTTCCCTTTGCCTTTCTTCTTGAAACTAGTGGTCTTGTTGACCATCAACACTTGATGCTCCTTCTTGATTTCTACCTCCGCAGCCTTTAGCATTGCGAAGAGCTCGGTATAGTCTTTACTAACCCTTGCATATTATAGTTCATCACGAAGCCTTTGTAGCTTGGTGGCGGTGATTGAAGAATTACATCAATGACACAATCATCCGGAAGATTAACTCCCAATTGTGTCAAGTGATTGTAGTACCCGGACATTACGAGTATGTGCTCACTAATGAACTATTCTCCTCCATCTTGCAGCTATAGAACTTATTGGAGACTTCATATCTCTCAATCCGGGCATTCTGTTGGAATATCAACTTCAACTCTGGAACATCTCATATGCTCCATGACGTTCAAAACGTCGTTGAAGTCCCGGTTCTAAGCCGTAAAGCATGGCACTTGAACTATAGAGTAGTCATCGCTTTGCTCGCGCAGACGTTCATAACATCTGCGATTGCATTAGCAAGAGTCTGGCACCTAGCGGTGCATCCGGGACGTAACTCTTACGTGCAGCAATGAGGATAATCCTCAAGTTACGGACCCGATCCGTGTAATTGCTACCATCATCTTTCAACTTTGCTTTCTCAAGGAACGCATTAAAATTCAACGGAACAACAAAGACGAGCCATCTATCTACAATCAAACATAAACAAGCAAGATACTATCAGGTACTAAGTTCATGATAAATTTAGGTTCAGTTAATCATATTACTAAAGAACTCCCACTTAGAAAGACATCCCTCTAGTCATCTAAGTGATCACGCGATCCAAGTCAACTAAACCATAACCGATCATCACGTGAAATGGAGTAGTTTTCAATGGTGAACATCTTATGTTGATCATATCTACTATATGATTCACGCTCGACCTTTCGGTCTCCGTGTTCCGAGGCCATATCTGCATATGCTAGGCTCGTCAAGTATAACCCGAGTATTCTGCGTGTGCAAAACTGGCTTGCACCCGTTGTAGATGGACGAGAGCTTATCACACCCGATCATCACGTGGTGTGCAGGCACGACGAACTTTGGCAGCGGTGCATACTCGGGAGAACACTTCTTGATAATTTAGTGAGAGATCATCTTATAATGCTACCGTCAATCAAAGCAAGATAAGATGCATAAAGGATAAACATCACATGCAAATCAATATAAGTGATATGATATGGTCATCATCATCTTGTGCTTCATGATCTCCATCTTGCAGCACCACCATGATCACCATCGTCACCGGCGCGACACCTTGATCTCCATCGTAGCATCGTTGTCGTCTCGCCAAACTTATGCTTCTCGACTATCGCTACCGCTTAGTGATAAAGTAAAGCATTAGAGCGATTGCATTGCATACAATAAGCGACAACCATATGGCTCTCGCCGATTGCCGATAACCGGTTACAAAACATGATCATCTCATACAATAAAATATAGCATCACGTCTTGACCATATCACATCACAACATGCCTGCAAAAACAAGTTAGGCGTCCTCTACTTTGTTGTTGCAAATTTTACGTGGCTGCTACGGGCTTAAGCAAGAACCAGTCTCACCTCGCATCAAAACCACAACGATACTTCGTCAAATAGACTCCGTTTTAACCTTCTCAAGGACCGGGCGTAGCCACACTCAGTTCAACTAAAGTGAGAGAGACAGCACCCACGGTCACCTTTAAGCAACGAGTGCTCGAGCGGTGAAACCAGTCTCGCGTAAGCGTCACGCGTAATGTCGGTGCGGGCGCTTCATCTCACAATACCGCTGAACCAAAGTATGACATGCTGGTAGGAAGTATGACTTGTATCGCCCACAACTCACTTGTGTTCTACTCGTGCATAACATCAAACCATAAAAACCTAGGCTCGGATGCCTTTGTTGGGGAGCGTAGTAATTTCAAAAATTTCCTACGCACACGCAAGATCATGGTGATGTATAGCAACGAGAGGGAGAGTGTTGTCTACATACCCTTGTAGACCCGGCGGAAGCGATCTGGCGTAGAGGAAGTAGTCGACGTTCTCCTCGCGATCCGACCGATCCGGCGCCGTTACTCCGGCGCCCCGAGTTCTTGACACACGTACAGCTCGATGGCGTCCCTCGTACTCGATCCAGCCGAGTGTCGAGGGAGAGTTCCGTCGACGACGGCGTGGTGACGATCTTGATGTTTCACGGCGCGAGGCTTCGCCTAAGCTTGCGACAGTATAACCGAGGTGGAATATGGTGGAGGGGCACCTGACACGGCTAAGGAACGATCTCACGATCAACTTGTGTGTTCGGGGTGCCCCCTGCCCCGTATATAAAGGAGCAAGGGGGGGGGCGGCGGCCAAGGGAGGGCGCTGGGAGTCCTACTCCCTCGGGAGTAGGATTCCCCCAATCCTAGTTGGACTAGGATTCCGGAGGGAAGAGAGAGAGGGGCGGCCCCTTCTCCTAGTCCTAGTAGGACTAGGGAAGGGGGGGGAGGCGCGCGCCCTCCTAGGGCTGCCCCTTCTCCTTTCCACTAGGGCCCATCGAGGCCCATTTACCTCCCGGGGGGTTCCGGTAACCTCCCGGTACTCCGGTAAATTCCCGTTTTCGCCCGGAACCATTCCGAACTCCAAACATAGGCTTCCAATATATCAATCTTTATGTCTCGACCATTCCGAGACTCCTCGTCATGTCCGTGATCACATCCGGGACTCCGAACTCCTTCGGTACATCAAAATACATAAACTCATAATAACTGTCATCGTAACCTTAAGCGTGCGGACCCTACGGTTCGAGAACAATGTAGACATGACCTAGAACTATTCACGGTCAATAACCAACAGCGGGACCTGGATGCCCATATTGGTTCCTCCATATTCTACGAAGATCTTCATCGGTCAGACCGCATAACAACATACGTTGTTCCCTTTGTCATTGGTATGTTACTTGCCCGAGATTCGATCGTCGGTATCCAATACCTAGTTCAATCTCGTTACCGGCAAGTCTCTTTACTCGTTCCGTAATACATCATCTCACAACTAACTCATTAGTTGTAGTGCTTGCAAGGCTTGGTGATGTGCATTACCGAGAGGGCCAGAGATACCTCTCCGACAATCGGAGTGACAAAACCTAATCTCAAATCGCCAACCCAACATCGCCTTTGGAGACACCTGTAGTACTCCTTTATAATCACCCGATTCGTTGTGACGTTTGGTAGCACCAAAGTGTTCCTCCGTAAACGGAGTTGCATAATCTCATAGTTACAGGAACATGTATAAGTCATGGATAAAAGCGGTAGCAACATACTAAGCGATCGTGTGCTAAGCTAATGGAATGGGTCATGTCAATCAGATCATTCTACTAATGATGTGACCTTGTTAATCAAATAACAACTCTTTGTTCATGGTCAGGAAACATAACCATCTTTGATTAACAAGCTAGTCTAGTAGAGGCATACTAGTGACATCTTGTTTTGTCTATGCATTCACACATGTATCATGTTTCCGGTTAATACAATTCTAGCATGAATGATAAACATTTATCATGAAATAAGGAAATAAATAATAACTTTATTATTGCCTCTAGGGCATATTTCCTTCAAGATCCTCAACAATGACTAAATCCCAATATGAAAGAAGTGGTAAGAAAGGAGATACTAAAGCTCCTTGAGGCAGGTATTATTTATCCTGTTGCTGATAGTGAATGGGTAAGCCCTATCCATTGTGTTCCTAAAAAGGGAGGTATTACCGTTGTTCCTAATGACAAAGATGAATTGATCCCGCAAAGAATTATTACAGGTTATAGGATGGTAATTGATTTCCTAAGTTAAATAAAGCTACTAAGAAAGATCATTACCCTTTACCTTTTATTGATCAAATGCTAGAAAGACTATCCAAACACACACATTTCTGCTTTCTAGATGGTTATTCTGGTTTCTCTGAAATACCTGTGTCAGCGAAGGATCAATATAAAACTACTTTTACTTGCCCTTTTGGTACTTTTGCTTATAGACGTATGCCTTTTGGTTTATGTAATGCACCTGCTACCTTTCAAAGATGCATGATGGCTATATTCTATGATTTTTGTGAAAAGATTTGTGAGGTATTCATGGATGAATTTTCTGTTTATGGATCCTCTTTTGATGATTGTTTGATCAACCTTGATCGAGATTTACAGAGATGCAAAGACACTAGTCTCGTCCTGAATTGGGAAAAGTGTCCCTTTATGGTGAATGAAGGCATTGTCTTGGGGCATAAGATCTCCGAGAGAGGTATTGAAGTTGATAAAGCCAAAGTTGATGCTATTGAAAAGATGCCATGTCCCAAGGACATAAAAGGTATAAGAAGTTTCCTTGGTCATGCCGGTTTTTATATGAGGTTCATTAAGGACTTTTCTAAAATCTCTAGGCCTCTGACTAATTTATTGCAAAAAGATATTCCTTTTATCTTTGATGTTGATTGCGTAGAAGCATTTGAAATACTTAAGAAAGCTTTGATCACTGCACCTATTGTTCAGCCACCTGATTGGAATATACCTTTTGAAATTATGTGCGATGCTAGTGATTATGCTGTAGGTGCTGTTCTAGGGCAAAGAGTTGATAAGAAATTGAATGTTATCCAGTATGCTAGTAAGACTCTTGATACTGCCCAGAGAAATTATGCTAATATTGAAAAAGAGTTCTTAGCAGTTGTGTTTGCATGTGATAAGTTTATACCTTATATTGTTGATTTCAAAGTTACTATCCACACTGATCATGCTGCTATTAAATATCTTATGGAAAAGAAAGATGCTAAGCCTAGGCTCATTAGATGGGTTCTCTTGCTCCAAGAATTTGATTTACACATTATTGATAGAAAGGGAGCTGAGAACCCCGTTGCAGATAACTTGTCTAGGTTAGAGAATGTTCTTGATGACCCACTGCCTATTGATGATAGTTTTCCTGATGAACAATTAGCGGTCGTTAATGCTTCTCGTACTTCTCCTTGGTATGCTGATTATGCTAATTACATTGTTGCTAAATTTATACTGCCTAGTTTCACATACCAGCAAAAGAAAAAGTTCTTTTATGATTTAAGACATTACTTCTGGGATGACCCACACCTTTATAAAGAAGGAGTAGATGGCGTTATTAGATGTTGTGTGCCTGAGCATGAACAAGAATAGATCCTACGTAAGTGTCACTCTGAATCCTATGGAGGACACCACGCTGGAGATAGAACTACACACAAGGTACTACAATCTGGTTTTTATTGGCCTACTCTCTTCAAAGATGATCATAAGTTTGTCTTATCTTGTGATGAATGTCAAAGAATAGGTAACATTAGTAGACGTCAGGAAATGCCTATGAATTACTCTCTTGTTATTGAACCGTTTGATGTTTGGGGCTTTGATTATATGGGACCTTTTCCTGCCTCTAATGGTTATACACATATTTTAGTTGCTGTTGATTACGCTACTAAGTGGGTAGAAGCTATTCCAACTAGTAGTGATGATCATAACACTTCTATTAAAATGCTTAAAGAAGTTATTTTTCCGAGGTTTGGAGTCCCTAGATATCTTATGACTGATGGTGGTTCACATTTTATTCATGGTGCTTTCCGTAAGATGCTTGCTAAGTATGATGTTAACCATAGAATTGCATCTCCTTATCATCCGCAGTCTAGTGGTCAAGTAGAGTTGAGCAATAGAGAGCTCAAATTAATTCTGCAAAAGACTGTGAATAGATCTAGAAAGAATTGGTCCAAAAAACTTGATGATGCATTATGGGCCTATAGAACTGCATATAAAAATCCTATGGGCATGTCTCCTTATAAGATGGTTTATGGAAAAGCATGTCATTTACCTCTTGAACTTGAACATAAAGCATATTGGGCTATTAAAGAGCCCAACTATGACTTCAAACTTGCCAGTGAGAAGAGGTTATTTGATATTAGCTCACTTGATGAATGGAGAACCCAATCATATGAGAATGCCAAGCTATTCAAAGAAAAAGTCAAACGCTGGCATGATAAGAGGATACAAAAGCGTGAGTTTAACATAGGAGACTATGTATTATTATTCAACTCTTGTTTAAGATTTTTTGCAGGAGAACTTCTCTCTAAATGGGAAGGTCCCTACGTTATCGAGGAGGTCTATCATTCTGTTGCCATAAAAATCAACAACTTCGAAGGCACAAATTTGAAGGTGGTGAACAGTCAAAGAATCAAACATTACATCTCAGGTAATCCCATAAATGTTGAAACCAATGTCATTGACACCATAACCCCGGAGAAGTACATAAATGACACTTTCCAGAATGTTCAGACTCCAAAAAGGAATAGGTATGTGGTACGGTAAGTAAACCGACTCCAAAACGACTCCAATGGCAATTTTTATCAGTTTTGGAATACTTAAGAATTTTAGGAAGAAAGAAGTAGTCCGAAAGGGACACGAGGCCTCCACGAGAGTGGAGCCCCCCCCCTACTGGGCGCGCCCCCCTGTCTCGTGGGCACCTCGTGTGCCTCCCGGACTCCGTTTTCTTGCACGTTACGTATTTTGGTCGGTAAAAATTCATTATATATACTCCCGAAGGTTTTGACCACCGTATCACGCAAATATCCTCTGTTTTCGTTTCGAGCTGTTTCTGTTTCAGATCTAGAGCATCATGACGTCACCCTCCTCCAACAACAAAGACAAGGATGCTTGGCTACTGCAGATAGAGCTGAAAAGAGAAGAACCGGAAGAGATCAACAAGGATGAAGGGATCAAGAAGGCCATGGAGGTTCAAGCTCCGGCGGTGAAAGAAGAAGATATGCCTCAACCTTTACCTAACCTCTTTACTCCAACAGAGATTGAAGCTTTCAAGATGATTGAGTTGGCCCGCATACATAACAAGTATCTCATGTAGGAGAATATTCTGTTGAAGGATCATATCGCCGGACTCAAGGGCATTATCCGCAAGTTGGAGGAGCTTTTACGCTCAATGTGCAAGTATCCACCGTCATCATCACCTCCGAGGACATAATCACATGGGTATGGGCACTCCCCTTGGCAACTTCCAAGCTTGGGGAGGTGCCCCGGTATCGTATCACCATCACACTCCTATCTTTAACGTTTTGTTTAGTTCGATCCCTTTTAGTAGTATCTTGATCTAGTAGATTGAAGTTTTGATATCAAGTAGTTTTGAGTTTTGCATTGTGATCTGTTTTTGTAATCGAGTCCGTGAGCTATCTATAATAAAGATTAGTATTCAGTGAAGGGCTTTGCTTTGTTGCTATGATCTTAAGGAAGTAGAATAAAAGAGTTCATATTGATCTTATGGATAGTGATGACTTCACATATAGAAAGTATGAGGCATAAAAATTGTTGAGAGTTGATAAACGTAGTTTTGGTCATCGTTGCAATTAATAGAAAGTGATAAGGGAAGAGGGGTTCACATATAAATATATTATCTTGGACACCTTTTATAATTGGGAGCACTCATCAAGTATGACATGCTAAAAGAGTTGACGTTCGACAAGGAAGACAACGTAATGGTTTATGTTTTCGCACATCTCAGTTAAAGTATATTGTCATTGACCTTCCAAACATGCTGAGCTTGCCTTTCCCCCTCATGCTAGCCAAATTCCTTGCACCAAGTAGAGATACTACTTGTGCTTCCAAATATCTTTAAACCCAGTTTTGCCATGAGAGTCCACCATACCAACCTATGGATTGAGTAAGATCCTTAAAGTAAGTTGTCATGCTGCAAGCAATAAAAATTGCTATCTAAATATGTATGACTTATTAGTGCAGAGAAAATAAGCTTTGTACGATCTTGTTGTGGAAGTAATAAAAGCGACGGACTGCAGAATAAAGGTCCACATACAAGGGGCAATATAAAGTGACGTCCTTTTGCATTAAGATTTTGTGCATCAACCCTAAACGCACATGACAACCTTTGCTTCCCTCCGCGAAGGGCCTATCTTTTACTTTATGTTTTTACTTTATGCTCGAGTCAAGGTGATCCACACCTTTCCCTTTTTCATTTTATCCTTTGGCAAGCTCTTCGTGTTTGAAAGATCATGATATATATATCCAATTGGATGTAAGTTAGCATGGGCTATTATTGTTGACATCACCTAAAGGTGAATATGTTGGGACGCAACACAATAAGCCCATATCTTTCTCAGTGTCCGGCTGAAACTCCATAACCACAAGTATTGCGTGAGTGTTAGCAATTATAGAAGACTACAAGATAGTTGAGTATATGAGCTTGCTGAAAAGCTCTATTGTTGACTCTTTCTGATGTTATGATAAATTGCAATTGCTTCAATGACTGAGAATATAGTTTGTTAGTTCCCAATGAAGTTTTTGAACCATACTTGACATTGTGAATTGATTGTCACTTGAGCATAGGAAATCATATGATAAAATCTATATATATATATATATATATATATATATATTGCTGTTATAAGAATGATCATGATGCCCTCATGTCTGTATTTTATTTTTATCAACACCTCTATCTCTAAACATGTGGACATATTTTTCGATATCGGCTTCCGCTTGAGGACAAGCGAGGTCTAATCTTGGGGGAGTTGATACGTCCATTTTTGCATCATGCTTTTATATCAATATGTTGCATTATGGGCTGTTATTACACATTATATCTCAATACTTGTGGCTATTCTATCTTATTTTACAAGGTTTACCATGAAGAGGGGGAATGCCGGCAGCTAGAATTCTGGCTGGAAAAGGAGCAAACATTGGAAACCTATTATGCACTGCTCCAAAAATCCTGAAACTCCACGAAACCTGTTTTTGGAATTAATAAGAATTATTGAGCAAAAGAAATACATCAGGGGGGCCACACTTTGGCCAGGAGAGTGGGGGGCGCCCCCCCTACTAGGCGCACCCCTGTCTCCTGGGCCCCCTGGTGGGCCTCCGATGTCCATCTTCTGCTATATGAGAGCTTTTACCCTGGAAAAAATCGTGGGCAAGCTTACGGGACGAAACTCCGCCGCCAGGCGGAACCTTGGCGGAACCAATCTAGGGCTCTGTTGGAGCTGTTCTGCTGGGACACTTCCCTCGGGGGGGAAATCATCACCAACGTCATCACCAATGATCCTCTCATCGGGAGGGGGTCAATCGCCATCAACATCTTCACCAGCACCATCTCCTCTCAAAACCCTAGTTCATCTCTTGTATCCAATCTTGTATCAAAACCATAAATTGGTACCTGTGCGTTGCTAGTAGTGTTGATTACTCCTTGTAGTTGATGCTAATTGGTTTACTTGGTGGAAGATCATATGTTCAGATCCTTAATGCATATTATTACCCCTCTGATTATGAACATGAATATGCTTGTGAGTAGTTACGTTTGTTCCTGAGGACATGGGTGAAGTCTTGCTATTAGTAGTCATGTGAATTTGGTATTCGTTCGATATTTTGATGAGATGCATGTTGTCTTTTCCTCTAGTGGTGTTATGTGAACGTCGACTACATGACACTTCACCATTATTTGGGCCTAGAGGAAGGCATTGGGAAGTATTAAGTAGATGATGGGTTGCTAGAGTGACAGAAGCTTAAACCCTAGTTTATGCGTTCCTTCGTTAGGGGCTGATTTGGATTCATATGTTTAATGTTGTGGTTAGGTTTACCTTAATACTTGTTTTGTACTTGCGGACGCTTGCAATAGGGGTTAATCATAAGTGGGATGCTTGTCCAAGTAAGGGCAGTACCCAAGCACTGGTCCACCCACATATCAAATAATCAAAGTACCGAACGCGAATCATATGAACGTGATGAAAACTAGCTTGACGATAATTCACATGTGTCCTCGGGAGCTCCTTTCTCATTATTAGAAATTGTCTAGGCTTATCCATTGCTACACAGAGGATTGGGACACCTTGCTGCACTTTATTTACTTTATTTACTTGTTACTCGTTACCATTTATCTTATCACAAAACTATCTATCACCTACAATTTCAGTGCTTGCAGAGAAAACCTTAATGAAAACCGCTTATCTTTTCCTTCTGCTCCTCGTTGGGTTCGACACTCTTACTTATCAAAAGGACTACGATTGATCCCCTACACTTGTGGGTCATCAGTCTTCGACCGAGCAGTTTTTCTAGTTGACCACCATAACAGTAGTAGTATTCCCCCATGTATATAGTATAGTACGGGCACTTTTGTAATGATAGTTAGACCGTTATATGCCCTTGTTTGCATTGATTGAAGTGATATTGTTTGCTATTGTCTCATGTGCATATGGTTAGTATTTTTCTCTCTAGACCTCGTTCTATTCTTTTTTCTCATCTTTTCTAAACCCTCAGATGCCTCCGAGACGTGAAAATGGATTTGCTTTCCCACTGGAGCTCACTCAGTTGATCCAGCAGCAGAATGCATTGATGCAAATGCTAGTCCAGAATCAGAATCAGGGGAACAACAACAACAACAACCCACCACCACCACTTGTTGATCACTTAGCCCGTTTCTTGAGGCTGAATCCGCCGGTGTTCTCCAGTAGCACCGAGCCGATAGTTGCAGATGATTGGCTCCGCAAGATGGGAAGAGAGTTGACCACTACAGGATGCACAAATGCGGAGAAGGTGTGTTTTGCCGCACATCAGCTTGATGGACCCGCAACATCATGGTGGGAGAATTTCACAGCCACTTATCCTATCGACACTCTCACATGGGTTCAGTTCCAACAGGCTTTCTGTACTGCCCATGTTTCAGCAGGAGCTATGGCCATGAAGAAGCGTGAGTTTCGCAACTTGCACCAAGGAGGACGTACAGTTGGCCAGTATGTGGATGACTTTAGTACGCTAGCACGTTATGCCCCAGATGACGTTGCTATGGATGCAGCTAGGCAGGAGAAGTTTCTGGAAGGACCGAATGATGAACTGAACATGCAGTTGATGGTAGCAACCTTCAACAACTACCAGGAGTTGGTAGATAGAGCTCTTATGATTGAAGGGAAGCAGAAGCAGATTAACAACCGCAAGAGAAAGTATGGAGAAGGGAAGTACAATTCTGGAGCTCAGCAGAAGCCTCATTTTACCCCGAACTCGGGAGGACATTTTCAGCATACCCATGGAGGAGGTAGTTCACACAACCATAGTGGCCCCAAGAATGGTAATGGGAATGGAGGAAGCAACGGACATAACCGCACCAACCCATCAACACCAGCCAAGAGGGATCTGAGCCACATTACCTGCTACAAATGCCAGAAGACTGGACATTATGCCACTGAATATCCTGAAGCAAAGAATGGAAACGACAATGGAAGTTCTGGGAAGAAGCCCAACCCTTTCAACAAGGGACAGGTGAACCACGTTAGCATGGAGGAGGTTGAAGCCCAGCCAGATGCAGTAATAGGTAAGTTTTTGGTTAAGTCATTTACTGCAATCGTTCTTTTATACTGGTGCATCACATTCATACATATCAAGGGGATTTGTGGATAAGTATAAACTGCCAACCCAAGCCCTTAGGTCACCCATGTTAGTAACCTCGCCAGGAGCAGAGTATATGGCTAGTCTATGGTGTGATCGGTTACCATTAAGGATTGGTAACTACGTGTTTCCCTCAGACCTAATAGTATTGGAATCACAAGGACTGGATGTGATATTAGGCATGGATTGGTTATCAAAGTATGGAGGGAACATTGAATGCGCTAGTAAGTCGATTTTGCTTACCACGCCAGAAGGAAGAAGGATCAAGTATGTCGTGGGAAACGAACACCTATGGGGCAGGGCCCCTTTCGGTCCGGCAGGGAGCGGAGGATCGCATGAAGAGCGGATCGAGGCAAGCACACAAGCGATTTTACCCAGCTTCGGAGCTCTCCGGAGAGATAATACTCCTACTGCTGCTTTGTGGTTGTATTATGCTCTTGCTCGAGAGCGTGGGAGTGTTCTGGTTTCGAATAAGTCGAACCTCTTTTACGTTGCGCATGGGCCTCCTCTTATAGGCTCAAGGGGTCACCGACAGGTGGCAACGCAGGCAAGGGTACAAATGTAAAAAGAGTGGTTGGTACAGCTACTTCTACAGTGCAGCCTACCTAACTCTGACGGCAGGGGACAAGAGCATTTAATGCCCATCCGTGTCGCCTAAACAGTGCAGAAAAGCGACCGTTAGGGGCGCCACCGTTCGCCACGATGGCCATCTCGTCATCTCCACTTGCCACCTCACACCGCTTGGCTGACAAGCTTCTCGCCACGTGCGCCTGGAATGGTCCTGTGGCGACACGTCGACGGATCTTGTTGGGCGGAAGCGCGAGTGGGAGCCGCGCGGCAAGTGCCTTGCCGCGGTCGTTGTCTTGTCGCGCCCGGAAGCTTGTCGCTCGCCGGGTTTTGCCGGGACGCGCGGCGCGTCGCGGCAAGTTTCTTGAAATGCCTTGGTTGGCCTACCCAGCAAGCTCCTCTTGCTGGGGCCTTGTCCCTCCCGGCAAGCTCCTCTTGCCGGGGTCTTGTCTTCTCAGTTAAAACACTTTGTTCTTGAATGGCTTCAAATAGAAACTACGAGGATCTTGGCGGGCACCCGGCAAGCCTTGCCGCGGGACGCTGCAACTGCCCGTGCACAAGTTCGGGATACTAAGGTACCCCTACTTTAGTACACCGACAAAGTATGTATCCCATCATGTGCCAAAGAGGACTCAAGTAAATTCCTTATCAGGAGTTGTACAGGAGGAAGTACCAGTGGTGAAGTATTTCCCTGACGTATTTCTAGAGGAGTTGCCAGGCATGCCACCGGATAGAGACATTGAGTTTTTGATTGAGCTTTTGCCAGGCACAGGACCGATATCTAAGAGACCGTACAGGATGCCCGCAAAAGATTTGGAGGAAATTAAGAAGCAGATTAAGGAGTTACTAGATAAAGGCTATATTCGCCCAGGTTCTTCACCTTGGGGATCGCCGGTGCTTCTAGTGGAGAAGAAGGATAGATCATTAAGGATGGTTGTTGATTATTGAGGGTTGAATGAAGTAACAATCAAGAACAAGTACTCACTACCGATGATCAATGACTTGTTTGACCGATTGCAAGGAGCTAAGGTATTTTCCATCGATCTGCGATCAGGATACCACCAGTTGAAGATTCGAGAGCAGGATATACCTAAGACGGCTTTTACCACCAGGTACGGGCTGTATGAGTATAGCGTTATGTCATTTGGTCTGAATAACGCACCTGCCTATTTCATGAACATGATGAACAAGGTGTTGATGGAGTTTCTAGATAATTTCGTTGTGGTGTTCATTGATGATATTTTGGTCTACTCAAAGAATGAAGAAGAGCATAAGGAGCATTTGCGTTTGGTACTGGAGAAGCTCAGAGAACATCAGTTATATGCCAAGTTCAGCAAGTGTGAGTGTTGGTTGAAGGAAGTTGGATTCCTCGGACATGTTATATCCAGAGAAGGAATAGCAGTAGACCCCACCAAAGTTGTCACTGTGACAAACTGAGAAGCCCCAACAACAGTTGGAGAAATCCGGAGTTTTCTTGGACTCGCAGGATACTACCGGAGGTTCATTGAGAATTTCTCGAAGATTGCAAAGCCCATGACAGAGTTGTTGAAGAAGGACCACCCTCACCTATTTTCTAGCCAACCCGAATCTCGAGTACAAGATTCATCTTAAGGGGGGTAGGTTTGTAACATCCCAAATTTTCATTTTGGAATGTTATTCATTAGATCATCATTGCATATCATATTTTATTGTATTTTGGCTCGATTCTAGAAATTCTACGCAACTCAAGGACCCACGGAGAGAGTTGGGGATTTTGCTATTTTCATATTTCAGTTTTCTCAAATTTTGAAAATAGGATCATTTGATTTTAATTATTATATCTTCAATTATTTCTATTATAAAAATATAAGATAGGGAATAAAATGACTTTCCCAAAATAAAGAAATATTGAGGATTTAATAATAAAATCAAATAAGATTTTATTTCAGAGTTTTATTGCTATTTTATTTGAATTAGGAAAAATGCGCGTTTTTCAAAATTGCATTTAGGCCCCAAATAAATGTTCATCTTGTCCGGCTTGATTTTAGAAGTCGGGGAAAATTTATTTTGGGATTTTTGGAGTCGGTTTAGTATTTCTTTTATTCGTTTTTCTGCGCGTACTTATTTTAAAAAAACTAACCGACCTACGGGCCGTGAGCGACCCGGGCTCCGCTGCCCCGGGCCTTTACAAGCCGCCCCCACCCTGCAGCCCACCCGCCGCTGCCATCCGAACCGTAACCCTAACCGCGCCGCGCCGCCGCCGCCATCATTGCTTGCTTGCGCGATCCGCCGCTTACGCTTGCGCCATGACCTGCCCCCCTTACCGCCGCCGCCGCCGCCCGCGGACCCGCCGCCGGAGTTGCCCGCCCCCTCGCCGGAGTAGACCGCCACCACCGCCGCTGTCACGCATCCCGAGGTAGCCGCCGGTTTTTCTTATAAAACTGCTCGGTTTTTTTCGAAACCTTAGACCCGTTTTTTTATTAGATCCGGTTCGGTTTATTTATTTTTTACGGTTTAGTCTATTTAGCGGACGTTCGTCCGTATGTTTGTTTTAAAGAACGGCTTTCGTTGTTTAGCCGTAGACAGCGAACGTTTGTTCGTTAGCCTATTCGTCCGTTTTTCCTTTTCTCGGATTTTCTGCGATTATTTTCGATCGCGATTTCTGATTCGATTTTCGTTCTAGTATAACTTTTCGCTCATTTTTCAGAATCAGGCGATTCAAGCGCCTAGAGTTTTGTCTCGAAACCCTCTTTCCGTTTAACCAACTCAAATAAGTTTTTGCTACTGTAAAATGTGACTTAGGTCCAGATTAGTAAATAAAGCTTGTTTCTTTCGCCGTTTGACTTCCGTTGCTTCGTTTGATTTGATTCTTTTTGCAAACCGGAGTTCTTAAGTTGAACTTTCTGGTTAGATCTTTTATTAGAGTTTTACCTGTGCATTAGATGAGTGCTTATTGTATGCTTGTTTGTTTGCGATAGAGTACCCGGAGTGCACCGCTTGCTACTTCGAATCTCTAGGTTTCATGGATCATCAACAAGGCAAGTAACACTTTGATCATACCTCTTTACTACCCAGTTTTATTGCATTAGATCAATCCTCAAACAATTGCATGATTAAGATCTAACTAAACATGTGGGTATTGGGAAGTAGATGAGGTAGTACCTATTACCTGTTTTATTATCAAACCTTTAGGAGTTACTTCTACGTTCCTTATATTGCTATGCTATGCTAGTAGACGTGGATTGGGTGAGTGTATCCATGATAGATGTGAGCTTGTTATTTAATGGTTTACTTAAGGTGGCAACTTAAATTAACATCTGGGTGGATTGAGGCACCTGGGGAACCCAGTGTTTCCTGTATTTTTGGAAATCCTGGGGTACCGTGTGATTCTCCTATGGACCGCCACCCAGGCTCAAAGGGATCATGAGATTATTCATGCTAGAAACTTCCGTGTGCAGCCGCAAGCTACTATGAGCTCTAGCATAGTTGATTAAGTTGCGTGAGCTCTTGTAGAGGTAGACTAGCAGATGTAGGGGATGTAGGTTGGTACTGTCTACCCGGAGTAGAGAGTTAATGCTTCGGAAAGACTGTGTCTCGGTCATCCATTTCTCAAACACCATGTAGTGCGAGAAATCAAGCGGAGGAGATCGAGTCTTGCGGGGAAAAGTGTGCAAACCTCTGCAGAGTGTATAAACTAATCATGGTTAGCGGTGTCCTCGTTTATGGACGTTTTGAGTATCTAGTACTTGGATTATCATGTGAATCTCATCATGTTACTTAATTTAATTTTTTTGGGTTAATGATGATGTTTAATTGGGATTGAGTTGGAGTACCCTTCTCAATGTTTAACAACCACCATGATAGTTAAATAAAATTTATTCCTTTGCAGTAGGGAAAAATTGGCTTTATGCAAAACTGTAACCATAGAGCTTTCCACCAGCCAAATATGCATGTAGTTTAGTATATTTCTGTTCATTACTCTCTATGTGTTACATGCCAGCATATCCCATGTGCTGACCCATTTTCGGGCTGCAACGTTCATGTTGCAGACTTTTCAGACAACGAGTAAGGTGCCTTAGGTCGTGATCTTATACTCAGTGATGTCGTTTGAGTTGATGGACTCACTTATCTTCCAAGCCTTTCGCTATTATCGTTATTAGATGGCCTTAAGCCATATTTATTGTAATATGTTCTCTTTTGAGACATCGATGCAATAAGTGTGTGATTGCTACTCTGTTATAAGTCCTTCAAGTACTGTGCATGTCAGCATTACCGATCCAGGGATGACACTGATGCACAGAGATCAGACTGTTTGAGGTTTGGTCGCTACATTCACCCATGTTATTGATAATTTGCAAACCAAAATTTTGAAGTAATAAAATCTAATGAATGAAGCCGGGTTTTGCATGTTTCTTAGTAAGGAGATACTTTAGACCTTGATGATCTATATTAACTGTTACTTTTAAATCAATAATATATGATCTATATGAATGTGCCTTGTTACCTTGCACTGCTGGGAACATTTGTTGGAGGAGTGTGCTTCTTCCTGGCACGCTTCACTGTCGGCCTTGGAAACAGGGAGGCAATGGGTTTATGAAACCTGTCGTGAAAGTTGGACACAACGACATCTCCCCATAGTTCGTTGTGATCGGTATCGTCTCCGGATAGACTGGCCAGAAAAATCTCCAATCTGCCTCCAAGGAAAACCCTATTTGCCGCATGTTGCAACAAACTGTTGGGGCTGCGAACAGGGGCGCCGCCGACTGGGCCGAACACTATTCCCCACGTAGGTCGCCTCGTAACGATTAATCCCATCACCGTGTGATCATTATGCCCGACATTGAGCCAACCATATTATTCATGTTCGGCATACTCCATGTTCTGAATATGGGAAGGATCTAAAGCCTTCCCACACTAGTTTTTTTTGCATGTTCTTCTTATTCTGGGTTTTCTCTTTCCCTTTTCTCTTTTTCATTTTGTGACCATCTATAATGTGTGAACATTTTTTCAATATGTGAACATTGTTGAAATCGTGAATATTTTCTGAAATTTTGAACATTTTTCAAAAGTCGTGAACAAGTTTTTGCAAATTCATGAACATTTTTTTTAAAATCATGAACATTTTAAAATTCATGATTCTTTTTTGAAATTGTGACTTTTGTGAAATTGCGAACATTTTTTGAGTTTGCGAACATTTTAAAAATCTGCTAACATTTTAATTTGAACATTTGTTCAAATCGTGACCATTTCCTAAATTCATGGACACTTTTTGAGATTGTGAACATTTTTTAAAATACGTGGACATTTTCTGTAATTTTTGAATTAATTTTGAAATTTAAGAATATATTTTTAATTTGGCAATATTTTTCCAAATTTGTGAAATACAGAACTCGATGAGGACACAAATACTATTGTTACACCCACAACCCCTGCTGCTATATATACCGGACCAATTACTAGAGCTCGCGCACGACAATTGAATTACGAGGTACTTCCGTTTCTTGCTAACGATTCTAGTGTTCATGAGAATATGATGCTGCCTAAATTGGATACATTTGTTTTGCTTACAAATGAAGGGCCTAGCTTGGACAAGAAAGATGAACCTTGGAGGAAGTTCAAGCATGGAGATGATGGCATGCACAAGGGGAACAAGAATGAAGTTTCAAAAGTGATGAGTTCAGGACTTTGAAGCCACCATAATGAGTGCATGAAGGTTTGGACGAAATATACAAGATGCCACTTCCTAAATTTCATCCAGAGGCTATTATAGGTGTTGCGTCGTCTTATTATTGGGCCAGACCCATGTAATTTCGAAATACTTGAGTATAGGCTATTTCTAGAGTCCGTATATGTGAGGAAACAAGAGTTAGGGTTGCACTACTACAGGATGCTGCTAACGCGACACTACGATCAGAGACCCTTTCAAACTGTGTGTGATACATTAATCGCAGAGGGTGGTGTAAAAGAACCGTCAAAAAAGGTGCAAAATGTTTGAGATGACGGATGCATCAAACACGGTTCATATTTTGGTTGCGTGTGCGATTCAGGGCATACGGTTCAGTTCAATTAACTATTTGCGATGAGGGTGAACAAAAGAAACGGGCTGCCAGATGAAGGCGTGTGCGATGTAGAGCATACGGTTCACTCAGATGAACTATTTGCGATGAGGCGGAACAATAGAAACGGGCAGCCAGATGAAGGTGTGTGCGATATATGGCATACGGTTCACTCGAATGAAATGTTTCGATTAGAGAAGAGAACATCAATGGTTCAACTTAACAAGATGTGTGTGATACGTGGCAAACAGGCCCGGAGGTTAATTTGAGAACAAGTACACAGAGGTTAATTTGTGTGTTTAAAAAACAAAAATTATCAAAAAGTAATGAGATAAACCTTCTTCAAGCCAATCAACATGTGTTCGGAAAACAAAAAATGTCAAAAATTACAAAACACAGACCTCGATATTAACTCGATGGATGGGTCACTACAAAGTTTTATAATAAACCTTTGCAGTTACTGCTACGTCTTGAGCTTGCCTTGGTTTTCCTCGAAGAGGAGAGGGTGATGCAGCAATAGTAGCATAAGTATTTCCTTCAGTTTTTGAGAACCAAGGTATCAATCTAGTAGGAGGATCCTCAAAAGTCCCACGCACCTACACAAACAAACTGAGAACTCGCAACCAACGCAATAAAGGGGTTGTCAATCCCTTCACGGCCACTTGCGAAAGTGAGATCTAATAAGGATAATTTTTTTTTGGTATTTTATAATATAGATGCAAAAAGTAAAGATGCAAATAAAAGTAGATTGGAAGCAAATATGATATGAGATAGACCCGGGGGCCATAGGTTTCACTAGTGGCTCCTCTCAAGATAGCATAAGTATTACGGTGGGTGAACAAATTACTGTCGAGCAATTGATAGAAAAGCGAATAATTATGAGATTATCTAGGCATGATCATGTATATAGGCATCACGTCCGTGACAAGTAGACCGACTCCTGCCTACATCTACTACTATTACTCCACACATCAACCGCTATCCAGCATGCATCTAGAGTATTAAGCATAAGAACAGAGTAACAGATTAAGAAAGATGACATGATGTAGAGGGATAAACTCAAGCAATATGATATAAACCCCATCTTGTTATCCTCGATGGCAACAATACAATACGTAACTTGCAACCCTTTCTTTCACTGGGTAAGGACACCGCAAGATTGAACACAAAGCTAAGCACTTCTCCCATGGCAAGAAAGATCAATCTAGTAGGCCAAACCAACTGATAATTCGAAGAGACTTGCAAAGATAACTCAATCACACATAAAAGAATTCAGAGAAGATTCAAATATTATTCATAGATAAACTTGATCATAAACTCACAATTCATCGGATCTCGACAAACACACCGCAAAAAGAGTTTACATCGAATAGATCTCCACAAGAGAGGGGGAGAACATTGTATTGAGATCCAAAAAGAGAGAAGAAGCCATCTAGCTAATAACTATGGACCCGTAGGTATGTGGTAAACTACTCAAAACTCATTGGAGGGGCAAGGATGTTGATGTAGAAGCCCTCCATGGTCGATTCCCCCTCTGGTAGAGTGCCAGCGAAGGCTCCAAGATGAGATCTCGCAGATACAGAAGGTTTCGGTGGTGGAAACTGTGTTTCGTCTGCTCCCTCGATGTTTGAGGGCACGAGGCTTATATAGGAGGAAGAAACGCGTCGGTGGCTGAGGGCCCACGAGACAGGGGGCGCGCCCTATAGGGGGGCGCTCCCTCCTATCTCGTGGGAGCCTTGGCTGCTTCTTGACTTGCACTCCAAGTCCTCTGGATCACGTTTGTTCCAAACATCACGCTCCCGAAGGTTTCATTCCGTTTGGACTCCATTTGATATTCCTTTTCTTCAAAATACTAAAATAGGCAAAAAAACAGCAATATGGGCTGGGCCTCCGGTTAGTTGGTTAGTCCCGAAAATGATATAAATGTGTAAAATAAAGCCCATAAACATCCAAAAGGGGTAATACAATAGCATGGAACAATCAAAAATTATAGGTACGTAGGAGACATATCAAGCATCCCCAAGCTTAATTCCTGCTCGTCTTCGAGTAGGTAAATGATAAAAAGAGAATTTTTGATGTGGAATGCTACCTAGCATAGTTCTCAATGTAATTTTCTTTATTGTGGCATGAATGTTCAGATCCAGATGATACAAAATAAAAGTTCATATTAACATGAAAATGGTGAAACTTCAAGCATACTAATCAAAGTAATCATGTCTTCTCAAAATAACATGGCCAAAGAAAGTTATCCCTACAAAATCATATAGTCTGGCTGTTGCTCTATCTTCATCACACAAAGTATTTAATCATGCACAACCCCGATGACAAGCCAAGCAATTGTTTCATACTTTAATAATCTCAAACTTTTTCAACTTTCACGCAATACACGAGCGTGAGCCATGGACATAGCACTATATGTGGAATAGAATGGTGGTTGTGGAGAAGACAAAAAGGAGAAGATAGTCTCACATCAACTAGGCGTATCAACGGGCTATGGAGATGCCCATTAATAGATATCAATGTGAGTGAGTAGGGATTGCCATGCAACGGATGCCCTAGAGCTATAAATATATGAAAGCTCAACAAAAGAAACTAAGCGGGCGTGCATCCAACTTGCTTGCTCATGAAGACCTAGGGCACTTTGAGGAAGCCCATCATTGGAATATACAAGCCAAGTTCTATAATGAAAAATTCCCACTAGTATATGAAAGTGACAACATATGGGACTCTCTATCATGAAGATCATGGTGCTATTTTGAAGCACAAGTGTGGAAAAAGAGATAGTAACATTCTCCCTTCTCTCTTTTTCTCTCATTTTCTTATTATTATTTTTTTTCTTTCTTTGGCCTTTCTTTTTTTTGGCCTTACTCTTTTTTCTTTCTTTTTTTCCTTTCTCTTCTTTTTTTCTTTTCTTTTTGTAAAGTCCGAAGTCTCATCCCAACGAATCATAGTCTTCATCATCCTTTCCTCACTGGGACAATGCTCTAATAATGAAGATCATCACACTTTTATGGATTTACAACTCAAGAATTACAACTCAAAACTAGAACAAGATATGACTCTATATGAATGCCTCCGGTGGTGTACCAGGATATCCAATGAATCAAGAGCGACATATATGAAAATTATGAAGGTGGCCTAGCCACAAATACGATGTCGACTACATGATCATGCAAAAAGCAATATGACAAAAGTAATGCCTGTCATATGAACGGAACGGTGGAAAGTTGCATGGAAATATATCTCGGAATGGCTATGGAAATGCCATAATAGGTAGGTATGGTGGCTGTTTTGAGGAAGGTAAATGGTGGGTGTATGATACCGGCGAAAGTTGTGCGGCACAAGAAAGGCTAGCAATGATGGAAGGGTGAAAGGGTGCGTATAATCCATGGACTCAACATTAGTCAAAAGAACTCATGTACTTGTTCCAAAAATCTAGAATTCATCAAAAACCAAAGCAGTAAGCGCATGCTCCTAGGGGGATAGATTGGTAGGAAAAGACCATCGCTCGTCCCCGACCGCCACTCATAAGGAAGACAATCAATAAATAAAATTGTGCTCCAACTTCATCACAAAGTGGTTCACCATACGTGCATGCTACGGGAATCACAAACTTTAACACAAGCATTCTTTAAATCCATAATCACCCAACTAGCATCACTTTAATATCACTACCTCCATGTCTCAAAACAATAATCAAGCATCAAATTGATCATAGCATCCAATTCACTTTCTATGATAGTTTTTATTATACCCAACTTGGATGCTCATCATTCTAGGACCAACTTTAAAACCATAGCAAATACCATGCTGTTCTAAAAGACTCTCAAAAAGATATAAGTGAAGCATGAGAGACTAGTAATTTCTTCAAAATTAAGAGACCACCGTGCTCTAAAAGATATAAGTGAAGCACTAGAGCAAAAACTATCAAGCTCAAAAGATATAAGTGAAGCACATAGAGTATTCTAGCAAATTCTAATCAAGTAGTCTTCTCCCAAAAGGTTTGTACAGCAAGGATGATTGTGGTAAACTAAAAATCAAAGACTAATATAATACACGATGCTCCAAGCAAAACACATATCATGTGGTGAATAAAAATATAGCTCCAAGTAAAGTTACCTATGAACGAAGACGAAAAAGGGGATGCCTTCCCGGGGCATCCCCAAGCTTAGGCTTTTCACTATCCTTGAATATCTTGGGGTGCCTTGGGCATCCCCAAGCTTAGGCTCTTGCCACCCTTTATTCCATAGTCCATAAAGCTTTACCCAAAACTTGAAAACTTCACAACACAAAACTCAACAGGAAATCTTATAAGCTCCGTTAGTGAAAGAAAACAAAACCACCACATAAGGTACTGTAATGAACTCATTCTTTATTTATTTTGGTGTTAAACCTACTGTATTCCAACTTCCTTATGGTTTATAAACTAACTTACTAGCCATAGATGCATTGAAATAAGCAAACAACACACGAAAAACAGAATCTGTTAAAAACAGAACAGTCTGTAGCAATCTGTAACTAACGCAAACTTCTGGAACTCTAAAAATCCTACAAAAATAGGAAGTCCTGAAAAATTTGTTTGTTGATCAGCAGCAAAAAGAGTCAACGCAAAATCACGTTCCTGTGATCTAACAAAATTATATTCGTGCGCACAAAGTTTCTGTTTTTCAGCAGAATCAACTATCATCATAGGTTATCCTATAGGTTCTACTTGGCACAAACACTAATTAAAAGATAAAAACACATCTAAACAGAAGGTATATGCAAGATTTATTACTAAACAGGAGCAAAAACAAAAAACACAAAGAAAATTGGGTTGCCTCCCAACTAGCGCTATCGTTTAACGCCCCTAGCTAGGCATAAAAGCAAAGATAGATCTAACGGGTGCCATCTTTGGCACTAAATTCATAAGTATCCCGCATGATAGATTCATAAGGTAATTTGACTTTCTTTCTTGGAAAGTGCTCCATGCCTTTCTTTAATGGAAATTGGAATCTAATATTCCGTTCCTTCATATCAATAATCATACCAATCGTTCTAAGGAAAGGTCTACCAAGAATAATAGGGCAAGAAAGATTGCAATCTATATCAAGAACGATAAAATCCACGGGCACCAAATTTCTATTTGCAACAATAAGAACATCATTGATCCTTCCCATTGGCTTTTTAATGGTGGAATCCACAAGGTGCAAATTTAAAGAGCAATCATCAAGATCATGAAAACCTAGAATATCACATAAAGTTTTCGGAATCGTGGAAACACTAGCACCCAAATCACACAAAGCAAAACACTCATGATCTTTAATTCTAATCTTTATAGTAGGTTCCCACTCATCATTAAGTTTTCTAGGTGTAGAAACTTCCAAATTAAGTTTTTCATCATAAGATTGCATCAAGGCATCAACAATATGTTTGGTAAAAGCTTTATTTTGACTATAAGCATGAGGAGAATTAACAACGGATTGCAACAAGGAAATACAACCTTCTAAAGAACAATTATCATAATCAAATTCCTTGAAATCCGAGATAGTGGGTTCAGCGCTATTTAAAGTCGTGACCCCTCCAATCCCACTTTTACCAAATTTAGCATCAAGATCTAAAAACTCCGAATTCTTGGGACGCATTCTAGGCAAAGTTGATTCATCATCAGTCCCATAATTATCAAGATTCATATTGCACAACATAGATCCAATAGGAGATGCATCAATAACTTTGAGATTCTCATCATTATTTTCATCTAACTTTTCTGGTTTAGCGGACATCTTATTGACTAAGGTGGCTTGCTTATGAGAAATTTTGGCTATAGCACTTTCAAGCCGGGTAATTTGAGCGTTAACACCATAAAATTCTTTATTCATATCATCAAGCTCTTTGTTCATGAAACCCAAAAAAACTTTTTGTTCCTTAAGCTCTTTTCTAAAGAAATTATTATGCTCAAATTGAAAATTCATAAAGCTTCTAATATTTGATTCAATCTCTTCCATCCTTCTGAGAAGGTGGTCAGGACCCTTAGGCGAAGCCATAAGGACAAACAGCACACAAGCAAGCCAGAAAAATGGCAAGCGAAAAAGAGAGGAGGAGATTGGGAAAGAGAGGCGAATAAAGCGGCAAGGGTGGAGTGGGGAGAGGAAAGCGAGAGGCAAATGACAAATAATGTAAATGCGAGGAGATGGGTTTGTGATGGGTACTTGGTATGTCTTGACTTGGCGAAGACCTCCCGACAGCGGCGCCAGAAATCCTTCTTGCTACGTCTTGAGCTTGCGTTGCTATTCCTCAAAGAGGAGAGGGTGATGCAGCAATAGTAGCGTAAGTATTTCCCTCAATTTTTGAGAACCAAGGTATCAATCCGAAGAGGAGACTCCTCAAAAGTCCACGCACCTACACAAACAAACTGAGAACTCGCAACCAATGCAATAAAGGGGTTGTCAATCCCTTCACGGCCACTTGCGAAAGTGAGATCTAATAAAGATAAATATATTTTTGGTATTTTATAATATAGATGCAAAAAGTAAAGATGCAAATAAAAGTAGATTGGAAGCAAATATGATATGAGGTAGACCCGGGGGCCATAGGTTTCACTAGTGGCTTCTCTCAAGATAGCATAAGTATTACGGTGGGTGAATAAATTACTGTCGAGCAATTGATAGAAAAGCGAATAATTATGAGATTATCTAGGCATGATCATGTACATAGGCATCACGTCCGCAACAAGTAGACCGACTCCTGCCTGCATCTACTACTATTACTCCACACATTGACCGACTCCTGCCTGCATCTAGAGTATTAAATTCATAAGAACAGAGTAACGCATTAAGCAAGATGACATGATGTAGAGGGATAAACTCAAGCAATATGATATAAACCCCATCTTGTTATCCTCGATGGCAACAATACAATCGTGCCTTGCAACCCTTTACATCCTTTGGGTAAGGACACCGCAAAATTGAACCAAAAGCTAAGCGGTTCTCCCATGGCAAGAAAGATCAATCTAGTAGGCCAAACCAAACTGATAATTCGAAGAGACTTGCAAAGATAACTCAATCACACATAAAAGAATTCAGAGACGATTCAAATATTATTCATAGATAAACTTGATTATAAACTCACAATTCATCGGATCTCGACAAACACACCGCAAAAAGAGTTTACATCGAATAGATCTCCACAAGAGAGGGGGAGAACATTGTATTGAGATCCAAAAAGAGAGAAGAAGCCATCTAGCTAATAACTATGGACCCGTAGGTCTGTGGTAAACTACTCACAACTCATCGGAGGGGCAAGGATGTTGATGTAGAAGCCCTCCGTGGTCAATTCCCCCTCTGGTAGAGTGCCGGCGAAGGCTCCAAGATGAGATCTCGCGGATACAGAAGGTTATGGTGGTGGAAATTGTGTTTCGTCTGCTCCCTGGATGTTTTCGGGGTACGTAGGCTTATATAGGAGGAAGAAGTACGTCGGTGGCCGCCTGAAGGGCCCACAAGACAGGGGCGCGCCCTATAGGGGGGCACCCTCCTATCTCGTGGGATCCTCTGCTGCTTCTTGACTTGCACTCCAAGTCCTCTGGATCACGTTTGTTCCAAAAATCACGCTCCCGAAGGTTTCATTCCGTTTGGACTCCGTTTAATATTCCTTTTCTTCGAAATACTGAAATAGGCAAAAAAACAGCAATATGGGTTGGGCCTCCGGTTAGTAGGTTAGTCCTAAAAATGATATAAATGTGTAAAATAAAGCCCATAAACATCCAAAAGGGGTAATATAATAGCATGGAACAATAAAAAATTATAGATACGTTGGAGACGTATCAGTTACCCATCCAACTAGTTAATATCGAGTCCACTTCCCATCTGGTCACCCGTCTCATAACTACTCCAGCCTCAACACGGTTAACTTGGGAGTTCTGTTAGATGAGCTATCGGTAGGAAGCTGGTCCTTGCTGCTGTAGATCCCTCTTTGCAGCCTTTATTGCACAACACAATGGAAACTATTCAACTGAAAAAGATGTGTGTGATACACGGCAAATAGGTCTGTGATCAGAAATGTGTGCGAAGACCAATAATAACACAGACGATTGGTGCTAATAAGCCATGTAATTTGCTTTGTCTACAGAAGAATAACGTGTGTATATATATATAACTGAAATAAACATCCAATTACATAAGTGACTATACAGATCATTTGCACACACCTCAATAAACAATTGCATGCATTCTAAAGTAGGAGAAATTCCGTTTCAAAAAAAAGAAGTAGAAACGATCGTCTAGTCATCTACTTCTTGTGACGCTCCCGTCACTACTCTGTGGCTCGATCCCTCGTCTGGGGCATGAAGAAGACACTTCCTCATGTCAACAATCTGCATGTATATCTCGTGGCTTGTGTACGCGTCCTTGGCCGCGTACTTCACGTGTTGTTCATCCAGTCTCTCATGCCAAACACTGTGCCAGGCTTTCTTGTCCTTGTTGCTCTCATCCTTCATCTTCATGTAGTAGGGGTTGATGATGGCCGAGGCGAGGTCAACCAGGGAGATCTGTTGGTTGTTATCGCTGCCCCAGACCTTGTAGTGGTCATGGATGTTGACAATATTCCGACATTTCAAGCCCGAAACTTGAGCGCTTTTAGATTGTTGGTGGTGTCCATCGTAGCGGAATTGTAGCCAGAGTTGTTGATAAACCTGGAGAAATGCTCGCAAGGCCTTGTGGCCAGGTGGTAGTGGTAGACGAGGACATCATGTTGCATGCACCACTGGGTGATGGCAACCTTCTAATCATGCCCGGCATGACCGATGGTGTACTCGAGGTCAAAACCGACCACTTGGTACTTTTCATCGGCAAGGAACTGCTCCATAGTTTGGATGGAGCTCTCCACCGACACCGGATCGTTCGTATACACTACCGAGAGGGCCTTCCCCCTCACTTGGGTGTCCTCTTCGTGATGCATGGTGAACTGCCCGCCGTTGTCATCGTCGGCCACTGGGAGCGCCAGTGGAGCCACGGGGATCACCATTGGAACCGTTGGATGTCCTCTTTGTATGTGTCATCGTGGGTGTGCTTATTGTGTCGTGTGACGCGAGAGATGAAGGTAAATGGCTGCAGGAATAAATGGGGGCCGGGCGGCCTGGATTCTCGGCGTGTCTGCATGGTAGTTTTTGCAACGGGTAACTGCATTGTCGCGCTGGTCCCGGCGAAACCGCATGCACACGAACGTGCGCGATTGTGCGCCGGCCCCAAACACTGGCAAGGTGCATGGAGGGACGAGGGCAGAGCACCCGGAGGGACGCAAGAGCAGAGCGCATGCAGTGGGACACGAGCAGAGCGCGCCGCGGCCGCGTCAACCGCAAGCAACCAAATGCATAGAGCAGTTGAACACGCAGGAAATGGTCGCCTACAAGCCGGCCGACACTTGCGTCGCTCTGTAGAGAGTGACCGTGTGCTACTACCTCCGTCTTGATCTCTATCCCCTTTATATTCTGTGCCATACTTTGCCCTGAAATTTAACCAATAAAATGTTAATGCATGTTATAAAAATTATATAAGTGGAAAATATGTTCAAATACGAATCCAACTATATAATCTTTGGCGACATGCATTCATATTTTATTTGTTAAATCCTACTTATAAACCAGGATGTGGTTATAGTAGGTAATTAAATCGCAAACAGTTTTTTATTAACCGTATGTGTATGTGGCCTTTCGTCCACCTCTCGCACGTCTTGTCACACCACTTCCGCAGTAGGCTTATAGCGCAAGCTTGCGCAGCACGCGGGGGCGTTCTTTTGGCCAAATGGTGGCGCCAATGAATCATCGGTGAGCCTGTTCCCGGACAACCTCGCAAGTTCCCGCGCAAGCTTCCCACCCGACTCAGTGAAATCCCCCAAAATCCCAATGCTTACCGGCCTGCTATATAAACCCTCACGGCCGGCGCATCCTGCGTCGCATTTTCCCCTACCTCCCTGTAGCTTATCTCATTTGCTTCTCCCACAATCGCCAATGGCACCGGTCCGTCGTTGTCGTTCAACAAATCCGCCGTCATCAGTCAACTGCTCCAGCTCGGAGGCTACACTATTGCAGCGGCGTAGTCCCCGGCGTAGTGTAGTGCACATGGCGTCCCTATTGGGTGTGCACGGAACACCTACCACACGCTCCGTCGCCGCTAACCATCGGCAGCTATTGCCGGCCGCCGTTTCCTCCACACCACCGTTGAAAGCCAGGGCCATCGCCCACTCCAGTGCCGCGGCCCGAAGGCGGGAGGTTGCCGTCGTGGCCGCCACCCCACTGCCAGCCACCGTGGCCATCACCCGCTCCGTCAGCGTGGCCCGAAGGCGGGAGGTGGTGGTCGTGGCCGCCACACCATCGTCTACCGCCGTGGCCGCCAGCCCACTGTCGACCGCCGGGATCATCACCCGCTCCGCCACCACTGCTCGAAGGAGGGAGGCGAAGGTGGAGGCTTGCACGTGCGGCAGCGACCTTGCGCTCTACATCAAGTTCCTACGGGAGGAGGAGGAGCGCCTCGCGAGCATGCAAAGAGCCTTACCATCGCCGTGGCGGCGGCACACGCCGACGAAGAGGCGAGGAATCAGGAGATCTACCAGGAGAACCACCGCTATGAGAGGGGTCGTCTGGAGCGGCAGAGGGCATTCGAAGTGAGCGTCGCTGAAGGTGCAGCAGCGGCAGGCACCGTATTACAATTGTTCAGCTCGTCGGTAGGCTCCTCCTCCTCTTCCTCTTACTAAGCGCATTCAGTAGAGGAGAGGCTGTCGGAAGTAGTACAAAGCCCCTCGTTGTAGTATTAATATTTAGGGGCTATTTTGTTCAGCTCATCTGACTATAGATGTGGTGAAACTATACAACATACTTAAAATTAGCTAGTATATAAAGTAGAACTAGCTATTTTAGTACGTGGTTGGCAACAATTGGGGAAAAGTTTGGTCAGTTCAGCTGTCGAGTTGAACTGTTTGTATAAAGAACGACTGCTTAATCTATGAATGAAATATATGCTTAATTACTGAATTTTAGTTACAAAAATTAGATACTGCTAGTGATTTTTAGTTGCATATTTTGACAAATCGTAGTGTTATAAGGTTGACAAATGGCAATGTTACCAGATCAACAAATGTCAATCTTTCCAGTTTGACAAATGGCAACATACCCAATATGACAGATGCAAATCTTACCAAATTGTTTGTAAGTGGTTGCACACGGGTCATCCAAAACAACCGTTTGCACTGAAGAGATGCACAAATCCTGCTCTCACTTTGCATACGGGTGTTCTATCTAAAACGTTTGCGATCAGGAGCTGCACCGATGACCCAAAAGTGTAGGGGATCTATCGTAGTCCTTTCGATAAGTAAGAATGTTGAACCCAATGAGGAGCAGAAGGAAATGACAAGTGGTTTTCAGTAAGGTATTCTCTGCAAGCACTGAAATTATCGGTAACGGATAGTTTTGTGATAAGGTAATTTGTAACAGGTAACAAGTAACAAAAGTAAATAATGTGCAGCAAGGTGGCCCAATCCTTTTTGTAGCAAAGGACAAGCCTGGACAAATTCTTATATGAAGGAAAACGCTCCCGAGGACACATGCAAATTATCGTCAAGCTAGTTTTCATCACGCTCATATGATTCGCGTTCGTTACTTTGATAATTTGATAGGTGGTGGACCGGTGCTTGGGTACTCCCTTTCTTGCACAAGCATCCCACTTATGATCAACCCCTATTGCAAGCATCCGCAACTACAAAAGAAGTATTAAGGTAAAATTAACCATAGCATGAAACATATGGATCCAAATCAGCCCCTTACGAAGCAACACATAAACTAGGGTTTAACCTTCTGTCACTCTAGCAACCCATCATCTACTTATTACTTCCCAATGCCTTCCTCTAGGCCCAAACAATGGTGAAGTGTCATGTAGTCGACGTTCACATAACACCACTAGAGGAGAGACAACATACATCTCAACAAAATATCGAATGAATACCAAATTCACATGACTACTTATAGCAAGACTTCTCCCATGTCCTCAGGAACAAACGTAACTACTCACAAATCATATTCATGTTCATAATCAGAGGGGTATTAATATGCATATAGGATCTGAACATATGATCTTCCATCGAATAAACCAACTAGCATCAACTACAAGGAGTAATCAACACTACTAGCAACCCACAGGTACCAATCTGAGGTTTTGGGACAAAGATTGGATACAAGAGATGAACTAGGGTTTGAGAGGAGATGGTGTTGGTGAAGATGTTGGTGGAGATTGACCCCCTCTCGATAAGAGGATCGATGGTGATGACGATGGTGACGATTTCCTCCTCCCGGAGGGATGTTTCCCCGGCAGAACAGCTCCACCGGAGCCCTAGATTGGTTCCGCCAAGGTTTCGCCTCGTGGCGGCGGTGTCTCGTCCCGAAAGCTTGCTTATGATTTTTTTTTCAGGGTAACAGACTTCATATAGCAGAAGATGGGCACCTGAGGCCTGCCAGGGGGCACACGAGGCAGGGGGGCACACCCAGGGGGGTAGGGCGCGCCCCCACCCTCGTGGACGGTGGGTGGCCCCCCTCTAGTATTTTCTTTGCTCAGTATTTTTTATTAATTCCAAAAATAACTTTTGTGGAGTTTTAGGACTTTTGGAGTTGTGCAGAATAGGTCTCTAATATTTGCTCCTTTTCCAGCCCAGAATTCCAGGTGCCGGCATTCTCCCTCTTCGTGTAAACCTTGTAAAATAAGAGAGAATAGGCATAAGTATAGTGACATAACGTGTAATAACATCCCATAATGCAATAAATATCGATATAAAAGCATGATGCAAAATGGACGTATCAACTCCCCCAAGCTTAGACCTCGCTTGTCCTCAAGCGGAAGCCGATAACGAAAAATATGTCCACGTGTTTAGAGATAGAGGTGTCGATAAAATAAAATACGGACATGAGGGCATCATGATCATTCTTATAACAACAACATATATATATATATATATATATATATATATATATATATATATATATTGTCATATGATTTCTTTTGCTAAAGTAACAATCTATTCGCAGTGTCAAGTATGAATCAGAAACTTCATTCAAAACTAACAAACTATAATCTTGGTCATTGAAGCAATTGCAATTTATCATAACATCGGAAAGAGCCAATATAAGAGCTTTTCAGCAAGTCCACATACTCAACTGTCATTTAGTCTTTCACAATTTCTAACACTCATGCAATACTTATGGGTATGGAGTTTTAATGAGACACAGAGAAAGATAGGGGCTTATAATGTTAACAATAATAGTTCATGCTAACTTACATCCAATTGGATATATATATATATCAGGATCTTTCCAACACAATGTGCTTGCCAAAGGATAAAATATAAAAAGGAAAGGTGAAGATCACCATGACTCTAGTAAAAGGTATAAGACAAATGTAAAAGATAGGCCCTTCGCAGAGGGAAGCAGAGGTTTTCATGTGCTTTTATGGTTGGATGCACGAAATCTTAATGTAAAAGAAAGTCACTTTATATTGCCACTTGTGACATGGACCTTTATTATGCAGTATGTCGCTTTTATTGCTTCCATATCACAAGATCGTATAAAGTTTATTTTCTCCACACTAATAAGTCATACATATTTAGAGAGCAATTTTTATTGCATACAACAATGACAACTTACTTGAAGGATCTTACTCAATCCATAGGTAGATATGGTGGACTCTCATGGAAAACTGGGTTTAAGGATATTTGGTAGCACAAGTAGTATCTCTACTTGGTGCAAAGAATTTGGCTTGCATGAGGGGGAAAGGCAAGCTCAACATGTTGGATGATCCATGACAATGTACTTTATTTCGGATATAAGAAAACATAGGCCATTGCGTTGTCTTCCTTTTCCAACATCAACTCTTTAGCATGTCATATTTTAATGAGTGCTCACAATCATAAAAGATGTCCAAGATAGTATATTTATATGTGAGAACCTCTCTTTCTATATTAATTCCTATTAATTTCAACGATGACCAAAACTATGTTTGCCAACTCTCAACAACTTTTATTCATCATACTCTTTATATGTGAAGTCACTACTCTCTATAAGATCCATATGATCTCTTTATTTCTTTTTGTTCTTTCTTTTATTCCCTCAAGATCAAAGTAAGATAATCAAGCCCTTGACTCAACACTAATCTTTATTATATATAGCTCACGGACTCGATTACATGGAAGGATCATAAAGCAAAACTCAAAACTAAATCATACCAAAACTTTATTATACTAGATCAAGATATTACTAAAAGGAACGAACTAAAAAAAGGTAAAGATAGAAGTGTGATGGTGATACGATACCGGGGCACCTCCCCCAAGCTTGGAGTTGCCAAGGGGAGTACCCATACCCATGTGTTCATGTCTCTTTCTTCGGAGGTGGTGGTGTGATATTCTTGGCGATGATGCCCCTCAGGATACGATTCTCCTCCTCGAGCTTATTGACTTGCTGCTTGAGGACCATTATTTACTTATGGAGCTTACCCGTGATGGATAAAGCTCCTTTCACCCATGGATGTTGCATAGCTGCGGGGGAACAAGTGACACTCTTTTTAATATTTTCATAAGAAAGAAATCTAACATTGGAAGGGATGACCGAGTTTGGGATAGCTGAGCTCTGTAGTTCCCCCATAGTGAATCCGGCTCGGAACCGAGAAGTAACTTCTTGATCCTCCTCCATGGCATCTATCCTTTTCAAGTCGGCCTCCATCTCCTCCTACGTTGATGGCCCAAAGTTATAGGCATCAATGTTTGCTCCTGGACCCGGTGTCGGATGAGACACCCGACTCTTCCCGACTGACTCTTGAGAAGACAACCTGCTAAATCTGCTGCAGAAACAGCTCGAAAAAAAACAGAGGATATTTGCGTGATATGGTGGTCAAAACCTTCGGGAGATTATATAATGAATTTTTACCGGCAAAAGAAGTATCGTGCAAGAAAACGGAGTCCGGAGAGCACACGAGGCGCCCATGAGGCAGGAGGGCGCGCCCAGGGGGGTAGGGCGCGCCCTCCACCCTCGTGGACGCCTCATGTCCTTCCCGGACTACTTATCATTTTCCTATTTTCTTAAATATTCCAAAACGGATAAAATTTGCTATTAGAACTGTTTTGGAGTCGTTTTACTTACGGTACCACATACCTATTCCTTTTCGGAGTCTGAAACATTTTCTAAAGTGTCCCTTATATATTACTCCGGGGTTACGGTTTCAATAACATTAGTTTCAACATTTATGGGATTACCTGAGATATAATGTTTGATTCTTTGACCGTTCACCACCTTCGGATTTGTGACTTCAAAGTTGTTGATTTTTATGGCACCAGAACGATAGACCTCCTTGATAACGTAAGGACCTTCACATTTAGAGAGGAGTTTTCCTGCAAAAAATCTTAAACGAGAGTTGAAAAGCAACACATAATCACCTACATTAAACTCACGCTTTTGTATCCTTTTGTCATGCCATCTTTTAACTTTTTCTTTAAACAGTTTGGCATTCTCATAGGCCTGGGTTCTCCACTCATCAAGTAAGCTAATGTCAAATAGCCTCTTCTCACCAGCAAGTTTGAAATCATAGTTGAGCTCTTTAATGGCCCAATATGCCTTATGTTCTAGTTCGAGAGGTAAGTGACATGCTTTTCCATAAACCATTTTATAAGGAGATATACCCATAGGATTTTTATATGCAGTTCTATAGGCCCATAATGCATCATCAAGTTTCTTGGACCAACTCTTTCTAGATCTATTAATAGTCTTTCGCAAAATTAATTTGAGCTCTCTATTACTCAGTTCTACTTGGCCACTAGACTATGGGTGATATGGAGATGCAATTATATGGTTAACATCATATTTAGCAAGCATTTTATGAAAAGCACCATGAATAAAATGTGAACCACCATCAGTCATTAGGTATCTAGGGACTCCAAACCTCAGAAAAATAACTTCTTTAAGCATCTTAATAGAGGTGTTATGATCAGCACTACTAGTTGGAATAGCTTCTACCCACTTAGTAACGTAATCAACATCAACTAAAATATGTGTATACCCATTAGAGGAAGGAAACGGTCCCATATAATCAAAGCCCCAGACATCAAATGGTTCAATAACAAGTGAATAATTCATAGGCATTTCCTGACGTCTACTAATATTACCGATTCTTTGAAATTTATCGCAAGACAAGACAAACTTACGGGCATCTTTGAAGAGAGTAGGCCAATAAAAACGGGATTGCAATACCTTATGTGTAGTTCTATCTCCAGCGTGATGCCCTCCATAAGCCTCAGGGTGACACTTGCGTAGGATCTGTTCCTATTCATGCTTAGGTACACAACGTCTAATAACACCATCTACTCCTTTATAAAGGTGTGGGTCATCCCAGAACTAATGTCTTAAATCATAGAAAAACTTTTTCTTTTGCTGGTATGTGAAACTAGGTGGTATAAATTTAGCAACAATGTAATTAGCATAATTAGCATACCATGGAGAAGTACGAGAAGCATTTATGATAGCTAATTGTTCATCAGGGAAGCTATCATCAATAGGTAGTGGGTCATCAAGAACATTCTCTAACCTAGACAAGTTGTCTGCAATGGGGTTCTCAGCTCCCTTTCTATCAATAATATGCAAATCAAATTCTTATCGTAGGAGAACCCATCTAATAAGTCTAAGTTTAGCATCTTTCTTTTCCATAAGATATTTAATAGCAGCATGATCAGTGTGAACAGTTACTTTAGAGTCAACAATATAAGGTCTAAACTTATCACAAGCAAATACAACTGCTAAAAAATATTTTTCAGTAGTAGCATAATTTCTCTGGGCACTGTCTAGAGTTTTACTAGCATATTGAATAAGATTTAGTTTTTTATCAACTCTTTGTCCTAGAACAGCACCTACGCCATAATCATTAGCATCGCACATAATTTCAAAGGGTAAATTCCAATCAGGTGGCTGAACAATAGGTGCAGAAATCAAAGCTTTCTTAAGTATTTCAAATGTTTCTACATAGTCATCATCGAAGACAAAAGGAATATCTTTTTGTAAGAGATTAGTCAGAGGCCTAGAAATTTTAGAGAAGTCCTTAATAAACCTCCTATAAAAATTGGCATGAACAAGGAAACTTCTTATACCTTTAATGTCTTTAGGACACGACATCTTTTCAATAGCATCAACTTTGGCTTTATCAACCTCAATACCTCTTTTAGAAATTCTATGCCCCAAGACAATGCCTTCATTAACCATAAAGTGGCACTTTTCCCAATTCAAGACAAGATTAGTTTCTTCACATCTCTGCAAAACTTGATCAAGGTTGCTCAAGCAATCATCAATAGAAGATCCATAAACGGAGAAATCGTCCATGAAAACCTCAACAATCTTTTCACAAAAGTCAGAAAATATAGCCATCATGCATCTTTGAAAGGTAGCAGGTGCATTACATAAACCAAAAGGCATACGTCTCTAAGCAAAAGTACCGAAAGGGCAAGTAAAAGTGGTCTTTTCTTGATCTTCTTTTGACACAGGTATTTGAGAGAAACCAGAGTAACCATCTAGAAAGCAAAAATGTGTATGTTCGGATAGTCTTTCTAGCATTTGATCAATAAAAGGCAAAGGGTAATGATCCTTTTTAGTAGCTTTATTCAGTTTACGGAAATCAATTACCATTCTATAACATGTAACAATTCTTTGTGGGATCAATTCATCTTTATCATTAGGAACGATAGTAATACCCCCCCTTCTTAGGGACACAATGGACAGGACTTACCCACTGACTATCAGCAACGGGATAAATTATACCTGCCTCCAGGAGCTTTAGTATTTCTTTTTCTTACCACTTCTTTCATCTTAGGATTTAACCATCGTTGGTGATCAACAACTGGTTTGGCGTCTTTCTCCAATTTTATTTTGTGTTGGCATAGAGTGGGACTAATGCCCTTAAGATCATCAAGAGTATGTCCAATAGCAGCACGGTGCTTCTTCTGAGTTTTCAATAATTTCTCCTCTTCCTGCTCTGAAAGGTTAGCACTAATAATAATATGATATATCTTCTTTTCATCAATATAAGCATATTTAAGAGTATCAGGTAGTGGTTTAAGCTCAAACATGGGATCACCCTTGGGTGGTGGAGGATCCCCTAGAATTTCAACAGGTAAGTTGTGTTTCAAAATAGGTCCCTGTTTAAAGAATACTTCATCTATCTCCCTTCTTCATTCATAAACATATCATTTTCATGGTCTCGCAAATATTGTTCTAAAGGATCATTAGGAGGCACGACAATAGAAGCAAGACCAATAATTTCATCCTTACTAGGAAATTCTTTATCATGGGGTTGTCTACGAAATTTAGAAAAATTAAAGTCATGAGACATATCCCCTAAACCAATCGTAAAAATATCCTTTTTGCAGTACATCTTAGCATTAACAGTATTCAAGAAGGGTCTACCATATATAATGGGACAAAAGTCATCTTGTGGGGAGCCAAGAACAAGAAAATTAGTAGGATATTTAACTTTTCCACACAAGACTTCAACATCTCTAACAATCCCAACAGGTGAAATAGTATCTCTATTGGCAAGCTTAATTGTAACATCGATTTCTTCTATCTCAGCAGGTGCAATATCATGCATAATTTCTTTGTATAAGGAATGAGGTATTGCACTTGCACTAGTACCCATACCACATAAGCCATGATAACAATGATCTCCTATTTTAACAGAAATAACAGGCATGCCTACAATAGGTCTATGTTTATTTTTAGTATCGGGTCTAGCAATTCTAGCAGCTTCATCACAGAAGTAAATAACATGCCCATCAATATTATCAGCCAAGAGATCTTTAATCATACCAATACTAGGTTCAACTTTAATTTGCTCAGGTGGTGTAGGTGTTCTAGTATTACTCTTACGAACCACAGTTGAAGCTTTAGCATGATCCTTTATCCTAACAGGGAAAGGTGGTTTCTCAATATAGGTAGTAGGAACAATAGGATCATTATAAGTGATAGTCTTTTCTACAACTTTAATAGGTGCAACTACTTTTACTTCAATGGGAGGATTATATTTAAACCACTTATCCTTAGGGAGGTCAACATGAGTAGCAAATGATTCACAAAAAGCTACTATCTCCGAGTCAAGTCCATATTTAGTGCTAAATTCACGAAAGGCATCGGTATCCATAAAAGATTTAACACAACCAAACTTAGGTATCATACCTGACTCCTTACCTTCGTCGAGATCCAAATCTTCATAGTTGTGTTTAATTCTTTCCAATAAATCCCATCTGAATTCAATAGTCTTCATCATGAAAGAGCCAGTACAAGAAGTATCGAGCATGGAGCGATTGTTGAGAGAAAGCCGAGCATAAATTTTTTGAATAATAATTTCTCTTGAGAGCTCATGATTGGGGCATGAATATAACATTGACTTAAGCATACCCCAAGCTTGAGCGATGCTTTCTCCTTCGCGAGGCCAAAAATTATATATATAATTACGATCACAATGAACAAGATGCGTAGGATAAAACTTCTGATGAAATTCCAATTTCAATCGGTTGTAGTTCCATGATCACATATCATCACCTAGACTAAGCCATGTCAATGCCTTTCCCTTCAAATATAAAGGGAAGACCTTCTTCTTGATAACATCCTCGGGCATACCTGCAAGCTTAAATAATCCACAAACTTCATCCACATATATTAGGTGCAAATCAGGATGCAATGTTCCATCTCCTGTAAAAGAATTAGCTAGCAGTTTCTCTACCATACCCGAAGGAATTTCAAAGTAAACATTTTTAGTAGGTTCGGTAGGTTGAGGAGCAACTCTTTGTTTTACTGGTAGGGGTGAAGATACCCCGAACAAGCCCCTCAAAGGATTATGTTCCATAGTAACAAGTGACAGTAAATTTCAGCACACTATATAAATTTTTCCTTACCAATTTCCACTTACCAAAGGCGCTTCACTCCCCGGCAACGGCGCCAAAAAAGAGTCGTGATGACCCACAAGTGTAGGGGATCTATTGTAGTCCTTTCGATAAGTAAGAGTGCCGAACCCAACGAGGAGCAGAAGGAAATGACAAGCGGTTTTCAGTAAGGTATTCTCTGCAAGCACTGAAATTATCAGTAACAGATAGTTTTGTGATAAGGTAATTTGTAACGGGTAACAAGTAACAAAAGTAAATAAGGTGCAGCAAGGTGGCCCAATCCCTTTTTAGCAAAGGACAAGCCTGGGCAAATTCTTATATGAAGGAAAACGCTCCCGAGGACACATGGGAAATATCGTCAAGCTAGTTTTCATCACGCTCATATGATTCGTGTTCGTTACTTTGATAATTTGATATGTGGGTGGACCGGTGCTTGGGTACTGCCCTTTCTTGGACAAGCATCCCACTTATTATTAACCCCTATTGCAAGCATCCGCAACTACAAAAGAAGTATTAAGGTAAATCTAACCATAGCATGAAACATATGGATCCAAATCAGCCCCTTACGAAGCAACGCATAAACTAGGGTTTAAGCTTCTGTCACTCTAGCAACTCATCATCTACTTATTACTTCCCAATGCCTTCCTCTAGGCCCAAACAACGGTGAAGTGTCATGTAGTCGATGTTCACATAACACCACTAGAGGAGAGACAACATACATCTCATCAAAATATCGAACAAATACCAAATTCACATGACTACTTATAGCAAGACTTCTCCCATGTCCTCAGGAACAAATGTAACTACTCACAAATCATATTCATGTTCATAATCAGAGGGGTATTAATATGCATATAGGATCTGAACATATGATCTTCCATCGAATAAACTAACTAGCATCAACTACAAGGTGTAATCAACACTACTAGCAACCCACAGGTACTAATATGAGGTTTTTGGACAAAGATTGGATACAAGAGATGAACTAGGGTTTGAGAGGAGATGGTGCTGGTGAAGATGTTGATGGAGATTGACCCCCTCCCGATGAGAGGATCGATGGTGATGATGATGGTGATGATTTCCTCCTCCTGGAGGGATGTTTCCTCGGCAGAACAGCTCCGCCGAAGCCCTAGATTGGTTCCGCCAAGGTTCCGCCTCGTGGCGGCGGTGGCTCGTCCCGAAAGCTTGCTTATGATTTTTTCTAGGGTAAAAGACTTCATATAGCAGAAGATGGGCACCGGAGGCCTGCCAGGGGGCCCACGAGGCAGGGGGCGTGCCCAGGGGGTAGGGCGCGCCCCCCACCCATGTGGACGGTGGGTGGCCCCCTCTGGTATTTTATTCGCTCAGTGTTTTTTATTAATTCCAAAAATAACTTCTGTGGAGTTTCAGGACATTTGGAGTTGTGCAGAATAGGTCTCTAATATTTGCTCCTTTTCCAGCCCAAAATTCCAGCTGCTGGCATTCTCCGTCTTCGTGTAAACCTTGTAAAATAAGAGAGAATAGGCATAAGTATTGTTACATAACGTGTAATAACATCCCATAATGCAATAAATACTGATATAAAAGCATGATGCAAAATGGACGTATCATGCTCAAATCCTGCTCGGCCCATTTTTCCCTTGGCTTCCTGGTGAAGCTATCAGTTTGCATATGGGTGTTCTAACAAAAACGTTTGCGATGAGTGTTTTATATTTAAAAACCATTAACGTTTTTTTCAAAAGAAAATCGTTTGATAAGTCTGTACATTAAGAGAGAAAAATGCAAGTTCGCTCAAACCATTTATTTCATTCAGTCACACTGCAAATTTATGTCCATATGATCGAGATACAGTATTAAACCCAAGAAAAAACTATTTCCAGCGGCGGCGGAGGCGGCGTGCCGCGCCGTCCTTGTCGTTGTTGTCCTCCGGGATGCCGTTGTTGAAGTCTTCAAGGCAGCACAGAATGTTCTTCACTTGTAAATCAAACATCATGTCAACGGCGGGGCGCGGGAGGACGGCAGTTGGCGGTGCTGAGAGGTAGTGGTCGACGGTGGCGTCCCATGCCGCTGAGGGGGGGCGCGCACGGGCACGGGCGCGGCAGGTGCAGCCAAACGCACGGGGACCGGCGCTGCGGAGCATGGAGGGGTGTGCATGGGAACATGCACGGGTGGTGGTACTAGCATGTACACGAGCTCGCGTGGGTCCGCGGAGACCTCGCTGACACCCATGGCTTCCAGCTCTGTGATAGCGCTCCGCGACCAGCCCGTCAATTCTACGGGGATGGTCGCTAGCATGGGGATGGGAGCTGGCATGGGAGCGGCGGCAGCAACCGCCACGGCCAGCTCGTTGTGGGCCATGTCCATGAGGCCCCATTCCTCCTTATTTTCTATCTCCTCCGTCTCGGAGTCGACTTCACCAAACTTGAAGACTAGTGGCAGATGATCCTTCTGCGCCATGGCATTGGTGGACATCTGCGGGAGGGAGGGGAATGGGAGGCGAACAGTAAGGTTGACTGTATTAAGCAGCGGCTCGGGTGCAATTAATGGAGAGGAAGGAGGGCGGCCATGGAAGTCAAATGGCTCGCTTCCCAGCGAGCCTGCACAGTGTATAGCTCGCATGCTTCCCGATGAGCCTACACATTGGAGGACATCTTGCACGCTTCTTAGTCAGCATGTGCGCCGGACTACGCTCGCACGCCTCCCGTTCAGTCAAACAGCTGTCCAGACAACACCTCCTATAGCCATTAAAACCAAGACTACGTGGCGTTGATACGTCTCCAACGTATCTATAATTTTTGATTGCTCCATGCTACTTTATCTATTGTTTTGGACTATATTGGGCTTTATTTTCAACTTTTATATTATTTTTGGGACTAACCTATTAACCGGAGGCCCAGCCTGTAATTGCTGTTTTTGCCTATTTGGTGTTTCAAGAAACGGAATATCAAACGGAGTCCAAACGGAATGAAACCTTCGGGAACGTGATTCTCTCACCGAACGTGATCCAGGAGACTTGGACCCTTCTCCAAGGAACAAAAGAGGCGGTCACGAGGGTGGGGGGCGCCCCCCCCCCTCCTAGGGAGCGCCCCCTGCCTCGTGGCCCCCCTGTTGCTCCATCGACATACTCCTTCCTCCTATATATACCTACGTACCCCCAAACAACCAGAACAGGAGCCAAAAACCTAATTCCACCGCCGCAACCTTCAGATCCACGAGATCCCATCTTGGGGCTGTTTGAGCTCACGGAGGAGGCATCCACCACGGAGGGCTTCTACATCAACACCATAGCCCCTCCGATGAAGTGTGAGTAGTTTACTTCAGACCTTGGGTCCATAGCTAGTAGCTAGATGGGTTCTTCTCTCTTTTGGATCTCAATACAATGTTCTTCCCTCTCTCGTGGAGATCTATTCGATGTAATCTTCTTTTTGCGGTGTGTTTGTTGAGACCGATGAATTGTGGGTTTATGATCCAGCTTATCTATGAATAATATTTGAATCTTCTCTGAATTCTTTTATGTATGATTGAGTTATCTTTGCAAGTCTCTTCGAATTATCCTTTTGGTTTGGCCAACTAGATTGGTAGTTCTTGCAATGGGAGAAGTGCTTAGCTTTGGGTTCAATCTTGCGGTGTCCTTTCCCAAATGGCGGAAGGGACAGCAAGGCACGATTGTATTGTTGCCATCGAGGATAACAAGATGGGGTTTTTATCATATTTCATGAATTTATCCCTCTACATCATGTCATCTTGCTTAAGGCGTTACTCTGTTTTTAACTTAATACTCTAGATGCATGCTGGATAGCGGTCGATGAGTGGAGTAATTGTAGTAGATGTAGAATCGTTTCGATCTACTTGTCTTGGACGTGATGCCTATATACATGATCATACCTAGATATACTCATAACTATGCTCAATTCTGTCAATTGCTCATCAGTAATTTGTTCACCCACCGTAGAATATCTATGCTCTTGAGAGAAGCCACTAGTGAAACCTATGGCCCCTGGGTCTATTCTCATCATATCAATCTCCATTACTTTATTACTTGCTTTGTTTTTACTTTGCCATTTACTTTTCACTTTGCATCTATGTACCAAAAATACCAAAAAAATATTATTTATCATCTCTATCAGATCTCACTCTCGTAAGTGACCGTGAAGGGATTGACAACCCCTAATCGCGTTGGTTGCAAAGAGCTATCGTTTTGTGTAGGTACGAGGGACTTGTGCGTGGTCTCCTACTGGATTGATACCTTGGTTCTCAAAAACTGAGGGAAATACTTACGCTACTTTGCTGCATCATCCTCTCCTCTTCGGGGAAATCCAATGCAGTGCTCACGAGGTAGCAAGAAGAATTTCTGGCGCCGTTGCCGGGGAGGCTCACTCAAGAGCAAGTCAACCATACCAAGTACCCATCACAATCCCTATCCCTCGCATAACATTATTTGCCATTTGCCTCTCGTTTTCCTCTCCCCCACTTCACCCTTGCCGTTTTATTCGCCCTCTATTTCCCAATCTCCTCCTCTTTTTCCTGTTTGCCTTTTCCTCGTCCGTTTGTTTGCTCATGTGTTAGTTTGCTTGCTTGTCGCGATGGCTCTACCTAGATTTGGTGATCTCCACCTTAAAAGGCTAGAGGAGATCGAAAGCAATGTTAGAGAGTTTATGGTTTTGCAATTTGAGAATAATAATTTCTTTAGAAACGAGCTTAAGGAACAAAAAGTTTTATGAGTTATATGAATAAAGAACTCGATGATATGTATAACGAATTTGATGGTATAAGAGCCCAAATTGCTTGTCTTGAAAAGATGGCCGCTGAAATTTCGGATATGCAAGCTACCTTAGTCAATAAGATGGCCGCTAAACCTAATTCCTATGAAAATCAAGATAAAGATCTAAAATTTATTGATGTGTCCCCCATTAAATCTTTATTTTGCAATATGAATCTTGATGAAACTAAAGATGATCTTCCTTTACCTAGAAGGCGTTTTAAGAATTCGGAGTTTCTAGATCTTGATGATGAAATAGATAAATGTGGGATTGAAAGAAATAAAAACCTAGATGTTGCTAAACCCACTATTTTGGATATCAAGGAATTTAATTATGAAAATTTCTCTTTAATTGGTTGTATTTCCTTGTTGCAATCCGTGCTAGATTCTCCTCATGCTTATAGTCAAAATAAGGCCTTTATCGAACACATTGTTGATGCCTTGATGCAATCTTATGAAGAAAAACTTGAGTTGGAAGTTTCTATCCCTAGAAAACTCTATGATGAGTGGGAACCTACTATTGAAATTAAAATTAAAGATTATGAGTTTCATGCTTTGTGTGATTTGGGTGCTAGTGTCTCTACTATTCCCAAAACTTTCTGTGATTTGCTAGATTTTCGTGACTTTGATGATTGCTCTCTAAACTTGCACCTTGCGGATTCCACTATTAAAAGGCATATGGGAAGAATTAATGATGTTCTTATTGTTGCAAATAGGAATTATTTGCCCGTAGATTTTATCGTTCTTGATATAGATTGCAATCCTTCATGTCCTATTATTCTTGGTAGACCTTTCCTTAGAACGATTGGTGCAATTATTGATATGAAGGAAGGGAATATTAGATTACAATTTCCCTTAAAGAAGGGAATGGAACAATTCCCTATAAAGAAAATAAAATTACCATATGAATCTATCATGATAGCCACTTATGGATTGCCTACCAAAGATGGCAATACCTAGATCCATCCTTGCTTTTATGCCTAGCTAGGGGCGTTAAACGATAGCGCTTGTTGGGAGGCAACCCAATTTTATTTTTTGTTTTTGTTTTTGCTTCTGTTTAGAAATAAATAATCCATCTAGCCTCTGTTTGGATGTGGTTTTGTCTTTTAATTAGTGTTTGTGCCAAGTAGAACCTATAGGATAACCTACGATGATAGTTGATTTGATTCTGCTGAAAAACAGAAAATTTGCGCGCATGAATATAAATTTTTTAAATCACAGGAACGTGCTTTTGCGTTGATTATTTTTGCTGCTGTTCAATAACAAATTTTCCACGACTTCCTATTTTGGTAGGATTTTTAGAGTTCCAGAAGTTTGCTTTAGTTACAGATTACTACAGACTGTTCTGTTTTTGACAGATTCTGTTTTGCGTGTGTTGTTTGCTTATTTTGATGAATCTATGGCTAGTAAAATAGTTTATAATCCATAGAGAAGTTGGAATACAGTAGGTTTAACACCAATATAAATATAGAATTAGTTCATTACAGTACCTTGAAGTAGTCTTTTGTTTTCTTTCTCTAACGGAGCTCACGAGATTTCTATTGAGTTTTGTGTTGTGAAGTTTTCAAGTTTTGGGTGAATTCTTTTGATGGACTATGGAACAAGGAGTGGCAAGAGCCTAAGCATGGGGATGCCCATGGCACCCCCAAGATAATCCAAGGACACCAAAAAGTCAACGCTTGGGGATGCCCCGAAAGGCATCCCCTCTTTCGTCTACTTCCATCGGTAATTTACTTGGAGCTATATTTTTATTCACCACATGATATGTGTTTTGATTGGAGCATCTTGTATTATTTGCATCTTTACTTGTTAGTCTACCACAATCATACTTTCTGTACACACCTTTTGAGAGAGCCATACATGAATTGGAATTTGCTAGAATACTCTATGTGCTTAACTTATATCTTTTGAGCTTGATAGTTTTGCTCATAGTGCTTCACTTATATTTTTTGAGCGTGATAATTTTTGCTCTAGTGCTTCACTTAAATCTTTTAGAGCATGGTGGTGGATTTGTTTTAAAGAAACTATTGGTCTCTCATGCTTCACTTAGATTATTTTGAGAGTCGTTAATAGCATGGTAATTTGCTTAATGTTAATATACTTGGTATTCAAGATATGTGAAACTTTCTTTTGAGTGCGTTGAATACTATGATAAGTTTGATGCTTGATAATTGTTTTGAGATATGGAGGTGATAATATCAAAGTCGTGCTAGTTGGGTGATTATGAATTCAAAGAATGCTTGTGTTGAAGTTTGCAAGTCCCATAGCATGCACGTATGGTTAAAGTTGTGTAACAAATTTGAAACATGAAGTGTACCTGGCTTGTGCATCCTTATGAGTGGTGGTCGGGGACGAGCGATGGTCTTTTCCTACCAATCTATCCCCCTAGTAGCATGCGCGTAGTACTTGATTTTTGATGACTTCTAAATTTTTGCAATAAGTATATGAGTTCTTTTGACTAATGTTGAGTCCATGGATTATACGCACTTTTACCTTTCCAACATTGCTAGCCTCTTCGGTACCGTGCATTGCCCTTTCTCACCTTGAGAGTTGGTGCAAACTTCACCGGTGCATCCAAACCCCGTGATACGATACGCTCTATCACACATAAACCTCCTTATATCTTCCTCAAAACAGCCACAATACCTACCTATCATAGCATTTCCATAGCAATTCCGAGATATATTGCCATGCAACTTCCATCATCATATTCATGGCATACATTACTTTTGTCATATTGCCATTGCATGATCATGTAGTTGACATCGTATTTGTGGCAAAGCCACCATTAATTATTTTTCATACATGTCACTCTTGATTCATTGCATCATCCCGGTACACCGCCGGAGGCATTCATATAGAGTCATATCTTGTTCTAAGTTTCGAGTTGTAATCCTTATGTTGTAATCAATAGAAGTGTGATGATCATCATTATTAGAGCATTGCCCAAAAAAGGCCCAAAAAAAGAAAGAAAGAAAAAAGAAAAGAAAAAAAAAGAAAAAAGGGCAATGCTACTATCTCTTTTCCACACTTGTGCTTCAAAGTAGCACCTTGTTCTTCATGTAGTGAGTCTCATATATTGTGCTTCAAAGTAGCACCTTGTTCTTCATGTAGAGAGTCTCATAAGTTGTCTTTTTATACTAGTGGGAATTTTTCATTATAGAACTTGGCTTGTATATTCCTACGATGGGCTTCCTCAAATGCCCTAGGTCTTCATGAGCAAGCGAGTAGGATGCACACCCATTAGTTTTCTTTTGTTGAGCATTCATAGCTCTAGTGCATCCGTTGCATGGAAATCCCTACTCCTCATGTTGACATCAATTGATGGGCACCTCCATAGCCCGTTGATTATCCTCGTCAATGTGAGACTTTCTCCTTTTTTGTCTTCTCCACACAATCCCCATCATCATATTCTATTTCGCCCATAGTGCTATATCCATGGCTCACGCTCATGTATTGCGTGAAGGTTGAAAAAGTTTGAGATTATTTAAGTATGAAACAATTGCTTAGCTTGTCATCGGGGGTATAGAAGTTGGGAACATCTTTGTGTGACGAAAATGAAGCATAGCCTAACCATGTGATTTTGTAGGGATAAACTTTCTTTTGCCATGCTATTTTGAGAAGACATGATTGCTTTGATTAGTATGCTTGAAGTATTATTATTTTTATGTCAATGTGGACTTTTATCTTGAATCTTTCGGATCTGAATATTCATGCCACAATTAAGAAGATTTACATTGAAATTATGCCAAAGTATCACTCCGCATCAAAAACTCTCTTTTTATCATTTACCTACTCGAGGACAAGCAGGAATTAAGCTTGGGGATGCCTGATACGTCTCCAACGTATCTATAATTTTTGATTGCTCCATGCTACTTTATCTACTGTTTTGGACTATATTGGGCTATATTTTCCACTTTTATATTATTTTTGGGACTAACCTATTAACCGGAGGCCCAGCCCAGAATTGTTGTTTTTTGCCTATTTCAGTGTTTCAAAGAAACGGAATATCAAAAGGAGTCCAAACGGGATGAAACCTTCGGGAACGTGATTCTCTCACCGAACGTGATCCAGGAGACTTGGACCCTGCTCCAGGGAACAAAAGAGGTGGTCACAAGGGTGGGGGGCGCCCCCCTAGGGTGCGCCCCCTGCCTCGTGGCCCCTCTGTTGCTCCACCGACGTACTCCTTCCTCCTATATATACCTACGTACAGCCAAACAATTAGAATAGGAGCCAAAAACCTAATTCCACCGTCGTAACCTTCTATATCCACGAGATCCCATCTTGGGGCCTGTTCCGGAGCTCCGCCAGAGGGGGCATCCACCATGGAGGGCTTCTACATCAACACCATAGCCCCTCCGATGAAGTGTGAGTAGTTTACTTCAGACCTTTGGGTCCATAGCTAGTAGCTAGATGGCTTCTTCTCTCTTTTTGGATCTCAATACAATGTTCTCCCCCTCTCTCATGGAGATCTATTCGATGTAATCTTCTTTTTGCGGTGTGTTTGTTGAGACGATGAATTGTGAGTTTATGATCCAACTTATCTATGAATAATATTTGAATCTTCTCTGAATTCTTTTATGTATGATTGAGTTATCTTTGCAAGTCTCTTTGAATTATACTTTTGGTTTGGCCAACTAGATTGGTAGTTCTTGCAATGGGAGAAGTGCTTAGCTTTGGGTTCAATCTTGCGGTGTCCTTTCCCAGTGGCAGAAGGGACAGCAAGGCACGTATTGTATTGTTGCCATCGAGGATAACAAGATGGGGTTTTTATCATATTTCATGAATTTATCCCTCTACATCATGTCATCTTGCTTAAGGCGTTACTCTGTTTTTAACTTAATACTCTAGATGCATGCTGGATAGCGGTCGATGAGTGGAGTAATTGTAGTAGATGTAGAATCGTTTCGATCTACTTGTCTTGGACGTGATGCCTATATACATGATCATACCTAGATATACTCATAACTATGCTCAATTCATCAATTGCTCATCAAGAATTTGTTCACCCACCGTAGAATATCTATGCTCTTGAGAGAAGCCACTAGTGAAACCTATGGCCCCTGGGTCTATTCTCATCATATCAATCTCCATTACTTTATTACTTGCTTTGTTTTTACTTTGCCATTTACTTTTCACTTTGCATCTATGTACCAAAAATACCAAAAAAAATATTATTTATCATCTCTATCAGATCTCACTCTCGTAAGTGACTGTGAAGGGATTGACAACCCCTAATCGCGTTGGTTGCGAGGAGCTATCGTTTTGTGTAGGTACGAGGGACTTGTGCGTGGTCTCCTACTGGATTGATACCTTGGTTCTCAAAAACTGAGGGAAATACTTACGCTACTTTGCTGCATCATCCTCTCCTCTTTGGGGAAATCCAACGCAGTGCTCAAGAGGTAGCAGGCATCATGTGAATGGTTGCATAACGCACACGATTTGAACTATACAAACGTTTGCGATCTTAGAGTGGCAGCTATTTGTTTCAAAATGCCTTTCTTGGCTGTTATTCGAGTGCTTCTTCTCTCAAAATGGACACGAAAAAACCATAGCATGTCGGGAGTCATTCCATAATAGCATGGCAAGTTTCATGAATTTCAGACGAGTTTTGGATTTGCTAAAATTTAAAAAACAAAGTATCTCAACATTTTGCCGACAATCAACAGTGCCCTGGTCTTTCAAATTGATTCATATTTCTTGCATGGGACCTAAGCATGCACCCAAGGACAAAGATTTGATTTTTCAACCAATTTATATGCACTGGAGCATGTGCATGTAGTTCAAATTTGAATTATGCACATAAAATGCCTAGAAAACCCAATTAATGTATAAAAATGTCCAAACGAACCTCAAAAAATTCCAAAATTGAACACAACACTCCTGTTGTTCTCTGTTGACACTAGAAATTTTTTGAAAGCAATAAGAGGCAGCGGATATCATTTCGTCCCAAAAGGTGGGACGTTCCCTACCAAAACCATCAGGCTTGTTGTCAGAAGATCTCGTTCGTTAGAAGCTTATACCCAAACCTGCCCCAAATGGGACAAAATTTTAACAATGGCATGTTGATGCCGCTTCATGATAGCATGCCAAGTTTCATGAATTTCAGACGAGTTTTGGATTTACAAGAACTTAAAAACCAGGAATCTCAATGTTTGTGGCTGAGTGACGGTGGCATGGTGTTTGACATTCATTCTCATTTCTTGCATGGGACCTAAGCATGCAACCAAGGACACAGTTTTGAATTTTCAACCAATTTATATGCATTAGAGCATGTGCATGTATTTCAAATTTGAATTATGCACATAAATGCATCGAAAACTCAAATAATGCATAAAATGTCCAAACGAACCCCGAGAAATCCCAAAAATTGACACAACACTCTTGTTGTTCTCTGTTGACACAGTAGAAAATTTTTAAAAGCAATAAGAGGCAGCGGATATCATTTCGTCCCCAAAGGTGGGACCTTCCCTACGGAAACTATCAGGCTTGTTGTAAGAAGCTCTGGTTTGCGAGAAGCTTATACCCAAACCAACCGCCAATGGGAGAAAGAATTTACCACGTCATGTTGATGCCGCTCCATTATAGCATGCCCAGTTTCATGAAGTTCAGACGAGTTTTGGATTTAGTAGAATTTGAAAACCAGGAATCTCAATGTCTGCGGCCGAGTGACCGTGGCAGGGTGTTTGACGATCATTCCCATTTCCTGCATGGGATCTAAGCATGCAACCAAGGAAAAATATTTGAATTTTCAACCAATTTGTATGCATTAGAGCATGTGCATGTAGTTCAAATTTGAATTATGCACATGAATGCATTGAAAACTCAATTAATGCATAAAAAAGTCCAAACGAACCCCGAAAAATCCAAAAAATTGACACAACATTCCTATTGTACTATGTTGACACCAGAAAAGTTTTGAAAGCAATAAGAGGCAGCGAATATCGTTTCGTCCCCGAAGGTGGGATGTTCCCTACGAAAACCATCAGGCTTGTTGTGAGAAGCTCTGGTTTGTGAGAAGCATAACCCCAAACCTGCCCCAAATGGGACAAAAATTTTACCACGGCATGTTGATGCCGCTCCATGGTAGCATTCCAAGTTTCATGAATTTCAAACGAGTTTTGGATTTACTAGAATTTAAAAGAGTTAATTACACCTATGGTACACAAACTTGCACGGTGCGTACAAATTCATACAACAACTTGCAAAATGACACAAATTGATCATATAACTTGAGTTTCGGCAACATTTCAGTACAATTCCGTCACTTACCGTTAGTGCTCCCTTATATTCGTCTACATTCCACGCCAGTGTGTCACCAGGCCCACACTCTCTCCTCTATCATAACGTGGGTCCATGTGTCAGCCACTGGGAGAAATTAGTTTTAACTAAAAAAAAGTTCTGACCAGGTTTCAAACCAAAGACGTCCCCTCAAACTAGAAAGGTGCTAACCACAAATTCCGTCCGTTTGTTTCTGTTAAACAAGGATACAAAGTTATCTATATCCTTTTAGGCTGCGTACGGCTGCTTTCTTTTTCATTACTGTATTATTTTTACTGGTAGTGTCCGCTGCTTTTCTCTTTCTTTCTTTGCGGGTATCTCAAAGTTAGCGGCCGAGTGACGGTGGCAGGTGTTTGATATTCATTCCTATTTCTTGCAAGGGACCTAAGCATGCAACCAAGGACATAAATTTGATTTTCAACCAATTTATATGCATTAGAGCATGTGCATGTAGTTCAAATTTGAATTATGCACATAAATGCATCGAAAACTCAATTAATGCATAAAAATGAACAAACGAACCCCGAAAAATCCCAAAAATTGACACAACACTCCTGTTGTTCTCTGTTGACACACTAGAATTTTTTTGAAAGCAATAAGAGGCAGCTTATATCTGATAACCCACAAGTGTAGGGGATCGCAACAGCTTTCGACGGTAGAGTATTCAACCAAAATTTATTGATTCGACACAAGGGGAGCCAAAGAATATTCTTAAGTATTAGCAGTTGAGTTGTCAATTCAACCACACCTGGATAACTTAGTATCTGCAGCAAAGTGTTTAGTAGCAAAGTGGTATGATAATAAAGGTAACAGTGGCAAAAGTAAAGATAATAATTTTGTAGTAGATGTAACAGTAGCAACGGAAAAGTAAATAAGTGAAGCACAAGATGTGAAAAGCTCGTAGGCATTGGATCAGTGATGGATAATTATGTCGGATGTGATTCCTCATGTAATAGCAATAACATAGGGTGACACAGAACTAGCTCGAGTTCATCAATGTAATGTAGGCATGTATTCCGAATATAGTCATACGTGCTTATGGAAAAGAACTTGCATGACATCTTTTGTCCTACCCTCCCGTGGTAGCGGAGTCCTAGTGGAAACTAAGGGATATTAAGGCCTCCTTTTAATAGAGTACCGGACCAAAGCATTAACACATAGTGAATACATGAACTCCTCAAACTACGGTCATCACCGAGAAGTATCCCGATTATTGTCACTTCGGGGTTGTCGTATCATAACACATAATAGGTGACTACAGACTTGCAACATAGGATCAAGAACACACATATATTCATAAAAACATAATAGGTTCAGATCTGAAATCATGGCACTCGGGCCCTAGTGACAAGCATTAAGCATAGCAAAGTCATAGCAACATCAATCTCAGAACATAGTGGATACTAGGGATCAAACCCTAACAAAACTAAATTGATTACATGGTAAATCTCATCCAACCCATCACCGTCCAGCAAGCCTACGATGGAATTACTCACGCACGGCGGTGAGCATCATGAAATTGGTGATGGAGGATGGTTGATGATGACGACGGCAATGAATCCCCCTCTCCGGAGCCCCGAACGGACTCCAGATCAGCCCTCCCGAGAGAGATTAGGGCTTGGCGGCGGCTCCTTGTCGTAAAACACAATGGAACTTTTTCTTTGATTTTTTTCTCCGTGAAACGGAATATATGGAGTTGGAGTTGAGGTCGGTGGAGCATCAGGGGGCCCACGAGACAAGGGGCGCGCCCAGGGGGGAGGGCACGCCCCCACCCTCGTGGACAGGGTGTAGACCCCCTGGCCTTGATTCTTTCGCCAGTATTTTTTATATTTTCCTAAACTTATCTCCGTGGATTTTCAGGTCATTCCGATAACTTTTGTTTTCTGCACAATAAACAACATCATGGCAGTTCTGCTGAATACAGCGTCAGTCCGGGTTAGTTTCATTCAAATCATGCAAGATAGAGTCCAAAACAAGGGCAAAAGTGTTTGGAAAAGTAGATACGTTGGAGAGGTATCAATATCATTTCGTCCCAAAAGGTGGGACATTCCCTACGGAAACCATCAGGCTTGTTGTGAGAAGCTTATACCCAAACCTTTCCCAATGGGACAAAAAATTTACCACGGCCTGTTGATGCCGCTCCCTGATAGCATGCCAAGTTTCATGAATTTCAGAGGAATTTTGGATTTACTAGAATTTGAAAACCAGGAATCTCAATGTCTGCGGCCGAGTGACGGTGGCAGGGTGTTTGACATTCATTCCCAATTTCTCATGGGACCTAAGCATGCAATCAAGGACAAAGATTTGAATTTTCAACCAATTTATATGCATTAGAGCATGTGCATGTAGTTCAAATTTTTATTATGCACATAAATGCATCAAAAACTCAATTAATGCATAAAAATGTCCAAACGAACCCCGAAAAAATCCCAAAAATTGACACAACACTCTTGTTGTTCTCTGTTGACACATTAGATAATTTTTGAAAGCAATAAGAGGCAGCGGATCTCATTTCATCCCCACAGGTAGGACGTTCCCTACAGAAACCATAAGGCTTGTTGTGAGAAGATCTGGTTTGCGAGAAGCCTATACCCAAACCTGCCCCCAATGGGACAAAAAATTTACCACGTCATGTTTATGCCGCTCCACGATAGCATGCCCAGTTTCATGAATTTCAGGTGAGTTTAGGATTTACTAGAATTTGAAAACTAGGAATCTCAATGTGTGTGGCCGAGTGACGGTGGCAGGGTGTTTGACATTCATTCCCATTTCCTGCATGGGACCTAAGCATGCAACCAAGGACACATATTTGAATTTTCAACAAATTTATATGCACTAGAGCATGTGCATGTAGTTCAAATTTGAATTTATGCACATGAATGCATTGAAAACTCAATTAATGCATAAAAATGTCCAAACGAACCCCAAAAATCCTAAAAATTGACACAACACTCCTGTTGTACTATGTTGACACTAGAAATTTTTTGAAAGCAATAAGAGGCAGTGAATATCGTTTCGTCCCCAAAGGTGGGACGTTCCCTACCAAAACCATCAGGCTTGTTGTGAGAAGCTCTGGTCTGTGAGAAGCATAACCCCAAACCTGCCCCAAATGGGACAAAAAATTTACCACGGCATGTTGATGCCGCTCCATGATAGCATTCCAAGTTTCATGAATTTCAGACGAGTTTTGGATTTACTGGAATTTAAAAACCAGGAATCTCAATGTTTGCGGCCGAGTGACGATGGCAGGGTGTTCGACATTTATTACCATTTCTTGCAGGGGACCTAAGCATGCAACCAAGGACATAAATTTGATTTTTCAACCAATTTATATGCATTAGAGCATGTGCATGTAGTTAAAATTTGAATTATGCACATAAATGCATCGAATACCCAATAAATGCATAAAAAAGACCAAACAAACCCTGAAAAATCCCAAAAATTGACACAACACTCCTGTTGTTCTCTGTGACACACTTGAATTTTTATGAAAGCAATAAGTGGCAACGGATATCATTTCGTCCCCAAAGGTGGGACGTTCCCTGCGGAAACCATCAGGCTTTTTGTGAGAAGCTCTAGTCTGTGAGAAGCTTATACCCAAACCTGCCCCCAATGGGACAAAAAAATTACCACGGCATGTTGATGCCGCTCCATGATAGCATGCCAAGTTTCATGAATTTCAGACGAGTTTTGAATTTACTAGAATTTGAAAACCGGGAATTTCAATGTCTGCAGCCGAGTGACGGTGGCAGGGTGTTTGACATTCATTCCCATTTCCTGCATGGGACCTAAGCATGCAACCAAGGACACATATTTGAATTTTCAACCAATTTATATGCATTAGAGCATGTGCATGTAGTTCAAATTTGAAATATGCACATGAATGCATTGAAATCTCAATTAATGCATGAAAATGTCCAAACGAACCCCGAAAAATCTTAAAAATTGTCATAACACTCCTGTTGTACTATGTTAACACTATAAAATTTTTGAAAGCAATAAGAGGCAGAATATCGTTTCGTCCCCAAAGGTGGGACGTTCCCTACCAAAACCATCAGGCTTGTTGTTAGAAGCTCTGGTTTGTGAGAAGCATAACCCCAAACCTGCCCCAAATGGGACAAAAAATTTACCACGTCATGTTGATGCCGCTCCATGATAGCATTCCAAGTTTCATGAATTTCAGACGAGTTTTGGATTTACTGGAATTTAAAAACCAGGAATCTCAATGTTTGCGTCCAAGTGATGGTGGCAGGGTGCTCGACATTCATTCCCATTTCCTGCATGGGACCTAAGCATGCAACCAAGGAGACATATTTGAATTTCCAACCAATTTATATGCATTAGAGAATGCGCATGTAGTTCAAATTTGAATTACGCATATAAATGCATCGAAAACTCAATTAATGCATAAAAATGACCAAATGAACCCCGAAAAATCCCAAAAATTGACACAACCCTTCTGTTGTTCTCTGTTGACACACTAGATTTTTTTTGAAAGCAATAAGAGGTAGCGGATATCATATCGTCCCAAAAGGTGGGACGTTCCCTACGGAAACCATCAGGCTTGTTGTGAGAAGCTTATATCCAAACCTGCCCCCAATGGGAAAAAAAATTACCACAGCATGTTGATGTCATTCCATGATAGCATGCCAAGTTTCATGAATTTCAGACGAGTTTTGCATTTACTAGAATTTGGAAACCAGGAATCTCAATGTCTGTAGTTGAGTGACGGTGGCACGGTGTTTGACATTCATTCCCATTTCCTGCATGCGACCTAAGCATGGAACCAAGGACACAGACTTGAATTTTCAACCAATTTATATGCATTAGAGCATGTGCATGTAGTTCAAATTTGAATTATGCACATAAATGCATCGAAAACTCAATTAATGCATAAAAATGTCCAAACGAACCCCGAAAAATCCCAAAAATTGACACAACACTCTTGTTGTTCTCTATTGACACACTAGAAACTTTTTGAAAGCAATAAGAGGTAGCGGATATCATTTCATCCCCAAAGGTGGGACGTTCCCAACGGAAACCATCAGGCTTGTTGTGAGAAGCTCTGGTTTGCGAGAAGCTTATACCCAAACCTGCCCCCAATGGGACAAAAAAATTTACCACTTCATGTTGATGCCGCTCCATGATAGCATGCCCAGTTTCATGAATTTCAGACGAGTTTTGGATTTAGTAGAATTTGAAAACCAGGAATCTCAATGTCTACGGCCCAGTGACGGTGGCTGTATGTTTCATGTTCATTCCCATTTCCTGCATGGGACCTAAGAATGCAACCAAGGACACATATTTGAATTTTCAACCAATTTATATGCATTAGAGCATGTGCATGTAGTTCAAATTTGAATTATGCACATGAATGCATTGAAAACTCAATTAATGCACAAAAATGTCCAAACGAACCCCGAAAATACTAAAAATTGACACAACACTCCTATTGTACTATGTTGACAATAGAAATTTTTTGAAAGGAATAAGAGGCAGCGAATATTGTTTCGTCCCCAAAGGTGGGACGTTCCCTACCAAAACCATCAGGCTTGTTGTTAGAAGCTTTGGTTTGTGAGAAGCATATCCCCAAACCTGCCCCAAATGGGACAAAAAATTTACCACGGCATGTTGATGCCGCTCCATGATAGCATTCCAAGTTTCATGAATTTCAGACGAGTTTTGGATTTACTAGAATTTAAAAACCAGGAATCTCATTGTTTGCAGCCGAGTGACGGTGGCAGGGTGTTTGACATTCATTCCCATTCTTAGCATGAGACCTAAGCATGCAACCAAGGACACATATTTGAATTTTCAACTAATTTATATGCATTAGAGCATGTGCATGTAGTTCAAATTTGAATTATGCACATGAATGCATAGAAAACTCAGTTAATGCATAAAAATGTCCAAGCGAACCCTGAAAAATCCCAAAAATTGACACAACACTTTGAAAGTAAGAAGATGCAACATATATCGTTTTGTCCCCCAAGGTGGCACGTACCCTACCGAAACATCAGGCTTGTTGTGAGAGAAGCTCTGGTTTGCGAGAAGCTTATACACACACCTGCCGCAAATGGGACAATATTTTTACCACAGCATGTCACTGTCGTTTCGTGACATCATGTCAAGTTTCATGAATTTCAGATGAGTTTTCGATTTACTAGAATTTTAAAAGCATGTATCTCAATGTTAGCGGCCGAGCGGCAGTGTCAAGGTGTTTGACATTCATTCTCATTTCTTGCATGTGACCTAAGCTTGCAACCAAGGACAAACATTTGATTTTGCAACCCATTTTTATGGACTGGAGCATGTGCTTTAATTTTGAATTGTGCACTTGAAATGGCTAGAAAACCAATTTAATGTATAAAATTTCCAAATGAACCCTGAATAATTCCCATATTTTACCACACACATACAGTTGCATGTTCACTGCAAATAAAAGGTCCAGCAATTCAAGCACCGCCATTACCACTGTGACCCCATTATGTAATTCAAATCAAGATGAAAAATCAAGTAGATCCCACACAGTTTATTATCACCAACCGTGTGAGATGCAGTACAAAATATCCTGGAGCACCGTCGATGTATAGTATGCCTATGTCTTACAAGAGAAGGTGCGTCGGCTATAGTCCATAGCCTGCGTGTCAAGCACACTAGCTCGCTCCCCAAATCATTTCATTGTTCAATCATCGCCGGTGAAAGATGGGGACGTGGACCCGCGCCGTGAGGGCAACTTCAGCGGCCAACTCCGGCAAGAGCGCGGCCGCAACCGCCATGCGCGTGCTAACAAGGTGCTTGCCCATGGCCGTAATCTGCGACCAGGCAGCCAAGGCAGCCCAAACGGCCGTTATTGCTTCTCAGTTGGCTACAGCAACTTCTGCCTCAGGGATAGCAACTGGCGAGAGCGACACGATAGGTGTCTGTTCCACAGCAGCGGCCGTAGCCCTGATGGAGGCCACCCACAACCATGTCGAGGCTGCCCATGCCCAGCTCGTGGCAGTCACCACACAAATCGAACGAAGCTTCTCCAACAATGGTTGGCAACCCACGGCCGAAGAGTTGGCAATCGCTGAGAGCGTTCGAGTAGCCGTCTGTTCCTCTACCGCATACCTTGCAACGACGGAGCCCGTCCAAGCCTAGGTCACGGCCGCCCACGCCCAGCTCGTGGCGGCCTTTTCCAAAGAGATGGCGGACGCAGATGACGAGATGCTTGTCGAGTATGGTGCTATGGATGCCATGGAGGCCCTTCCCCAGGAGACCGTCGGGCGCGAGCTGGACATGGAGGAGGTGGCGGATCGACAAGCACCAGCCGTAGTAGTACTCTTTGTTTTCTTTAATTAAGAGCGCCGGTCTTTAATTTGTTAGAGTAATGTTTAGGCCAGCTAGCTCTGTTTAATTGCTGAACTTGCTCGATTAAGAAGTGTGGGTGTTCTGTAGTCTCCTTTGTGTACCCAAATTATGCAATGACGTGGATGACCACTGTAACCAAGGAAATTGGAACCAAAAATTTTGACGTTCAAACTCATCACACACGGGTTAAGCTATCTGCATCGTTTGTGATGTTCACATATCATACACAGTTCTGAATAAGGGACCGTGTCTAATGACACTGCGCGCCAGTTTTTTCGCTGAACCGATTCAAAATTTTTGGCTTTCGCAGAAATATCTACCTCCCCGCCCCCATCCCCTTACCAAAAGCCACATTTCTCCTGTTTCTGCCTTCCTTTCCAAGTTGAAACCTTCACTCCTTTCTTGCAGCGCCGCCCCCTCGCTGACGACCCTCCTTCACGCTACTCGGCCTCGTCTATCAAGGCAGGTAATCCACACCAGACCCCCATCCTCGTCCTTCCACATCCCACATGCCCCGACTGCCGGCACGACACCTTCCACCCAAATCACCGACCTCTCCACCGAATAAGCGCCGCCCTAAGCCATGGTGCACACAGTATAGCCAGGAACTCAAGGAGCATTTGGCAGCGGAGAAGCAAATCATGGCCGCACGCGCACATGAGGTTGCGATGGCTACCATTCGTTCGGACCCCTAGATCTTAGAGGAGCACCTTGCCATTTGCTAGCTACGCCGGTTAAGCATGTTCGATTTACCCGTTGCGTATGCTGCTCCTGCCTTTCCTTAACAAATTCTAGTGAATTGTGCTATCTAATTTTACCATGCAATCTGTTGCTCCTGTGTATATGTTCTATATGTTGTGCAGTGTGGCGCTCACTTATTAACTATTTGGTTAATTAGTTGTCGTCTTCAGTTAGCTGTTTGGTTCAATTCTGCAAATGTGATGTTCAATTCTTTAGGCTGCAATTTTGTATTGTCTTCCATGTGAGAAATAAATCGAGTTTATCTTTACAAAATACATGAGAAACGAATACAATTGCTATAGTTCCAAGTTGTCAAGCATGCTTAGTTTGGTTATACATTGTGCAATGTGGTGCTCAATTAACGTTTGGTTCATTTGTGGTGTGGTGTTTAGTTAAGTGTTTGTTCAATTCTGCAATGTGATGTTCAATAGTTGTTGGTGCATTCTGCTATTGTATACCATGTGAGAAGTAAATCAAATTTGGATGTACTAAATACATGAGAAAAAAATACAATTGCTATATTTCCAAGTTGTTAAGCATGCTTGGTTTGGTTAACTGTCTGATCTTCTATTGGGAGTATTTTATATTGTGCAATGTGGTGCTCAGTTAATGTTTGGTTCATTTGTTGTGGTGTTTAGTTAACCGCTTGGTTTAATTCTGCAATGCGATGTTCAATTGTTGTGGATAGAATTTTGTATTGTTGTGCATGTGAGGAATAAATCAAATTTGGTAGCACTTAATACATGAGAAAGATATACAAGTGCTATATTTCCTAGTTCTTAATCATGCTTGGTTTGGATAGTTTTCCATGTGGCTTGAATTAATCTAATGAATCTGCAATGTGCTTATTTTTGATCAACATATTTTACTGATAGCATGCGAACCCTTACTTAACCTAATGACTAACTACCTTATTTGTGTTGCAGGGAAACAATGGGAAGCACTGAGGTTTACAATCAAGGTTAGCACGTGCATGGTCCGCTGCCTAATATCACATTCTTGTGCAATTGCAGGAACCATTGTAATATTTAGGTTTTTAACAATTTGGTCTTGCACATGTAAGTCCTCCTGTAAGAGGTTTTGACCCACTGTTCGGCCCTTTTTGCATATGAGGAAATGAGTTGTCCACGAATATCAATCAAGTCAAGAAACCCAGAAAGATTGTTAGCATAAAGAAATTAGTGACAAAAAACAACAAGATCTTCGTCTGCACAATGAAGACATCAGTTCACTACAAGATGGTACTAAATATTATGCCTTTTTTTATTCCTTTGCCCCATTTCAAATATAGAGAAGATATTTATGCACATCCTTGTTTTCAGGCCTTTCCAAAGCAATTCACTGATTATTACCTCTCAAACCACCTCTATGGTAAGGAGGCGAGGAAGGTTTTCATACAACACCCACGGTTCAATATTAAAGTGTTCCTGAAGAGGACGAAGGATGGACAGTCAATCATCCACAGGCACTGGCCTAAAGTTGCAAAGACCTTCAACATCAATGAAGGCTCTATATTCGTCTTCCGCTTCAGCAGTTTCCCCGATGAGATGCATCTGTCTATGTACCATCTATCATGCTAATTTCGAAAGGTTCTAGATGTTGCATGTGAAACTTGGTGCTGGTGCAGTTGTGTAATGGGGTAGCTGAGTGCTGAAGATATAACATGTTCTAGTCTGATGTATTTCAATTATGAAATCCTGCTTCCTTAATATGGGAATGAAATATATTATGTGTTTAATATGAATGTCAATTAGATTAATAAATGGATTATTAATAATAGGATAATTAGCATGCTAAGTGTTTTTGCTATTGCAAACGGTTATTAAGAAAATACCATGGGCGATGACCTAAGGCAACGCACATAGTTTCTATGAATAAACCGTGTTGGATCTATGAACAATCACACACGACATTCTCTTCAAAATTGTTTGCGTTAGGCCACCTTGCGCAAACGTATACCACATAAAATCTGTGTGATGGACGGCCTTTCCCACACAGTTTCTTCTACGCACCGTGTGTGATGCATTCAATAACGCAAACGATAAAACTGTTAATATTGTGTGCGATGGCAACGCTATCACAAACGATTTAACGATGAAAATTGTGTGTGATGTACCTACGAACAGAAACGTTTTCCTTGGAGCGACTGTGTGGGATGTATATACGAACGGAAACGTTTAGCGGGGATTGACTATGCGGGATGTACTTACGACCGGAAACGATTTCGCCTGTATAATTGTATTATTTTTAGCACTACTGTACGTATAACCATATTTGCTCGCTTGTTGGTCGCACACGACCTCATTTTGCCGATCGTGTGTACCAAGAGGGCATATCCCCGACGGTTTCTGGGTTGTGTGGGAAGGACCCCCCCCCTATCGCCCACACTCACTTGGCGACGGTTCCAAATGTTGTCGCGGAAAGGGGTTAAAAACCGTTTGTATAGCACATCACTGTACCAATGTTTGTTTCGGACCCCTCCTCCAAGGGCCACGAAATCCCCCTTCTTCCTCCATATATACAGCCCTTAGGGCGTCATTTAGACTTTGGGTTTTGTTTAGATTAAAGTTCGCCATAGGTGCAACCTCATGTACTTCGTTTGTGTTCAACGACCAGACAAAGACGTCATAGAACCCCACTTGATCAATAAAGATTTCCTCTTTTATTCGCAATATCCAGATTGCAATTTCAGTTTCTTGCTTGTTCTTCATTTGCTTGCAGGAAATAGACCCTCATGGTCAGGTTGATCGTGCTCCGGCGTGGTCAATAACCTCTCGTAGTTGGTTTAGCAACTGCTAAGGCGCGACGTGCTCGCATATTCGTAGCCGAATCGTCAAAGTCTACTCCACCAAAAACGATAGCCTCCATCTCATCGAAAGATAGGACACCTTTGCCTCTATCAAGTGGTATCATATTTCCAGGCTTCTCAGTGAGATTTTACATTTTTTCATAGTTTAGATCGAGTCTATTCTTCATACCTACAGTCCATGAAAAAGCCAAAAAAAGGTTAGTTCGTCATATCCAAACCAATCTGAGCCATTGCATAATCTTTTTTGTTTTTGCTTTGTTGAATTTGCAGTTGCATCGTTGTGTCAAGTAGCCGGTATTAACATCTAGTTCTTTAGAGTTTTGAGTTCTGTTCATAAGTTGTCACGCCGCCATCGCACCATCATCATCGCATGTGCCATATACCATCACCGCTTATCTACTACTTCTCTGAGTCCATATACCACCACCTATCCGACTCCATATACCATCACCGCTCCGAGTCCATATGCCACCACAATCGGAGTCCATATACCACCACCGATCCAAGTCCATATACCACCATCGATCCGAGTCCATATACCACCACCGATCCAAGTGCATATACCACCACCAATCCGAGTCCATCCGATATTATGTTTACTTTCGAGATCCATTTGTAGTCATATTCGTGTTTCCATGTTTGAGTAGGTCTCGGATTCCATCAATCTTTTGCCATCCGTAGAAGAGGTTGGTTTCCAAAAAGAGAGAGAGTCCGGAAACCACCCTCCATTTAGGCCCAAAATTTTCCAAAAACGCACTTGTCGAAAAAATGCTGGCAATCCTATTTTTAGGTGTTCCCCAACATTTTGAGACAGTCGTCGTTATAGAAAGGTTTTTTGAGCAGTTTCCAGTTTTTGGGTCCGGGCAGTAAAAAAATTAGTCGAAAAATTTCGTGCATATCCTGTTATTTTGTCTTGGGAAGAGTTTTGAGACACTCGCCATTATAGTGATTTTTGGCAAAAAAAAAGCACCATTTTTTTAGAGTTTTCCTTTTCTTTGCTTACGTGATGCGCCTTTAGGACCAAGCACGGACGTGATTTTTTAGTGTTCGAGGATTGCGTCTTTAGTACGGTCTAGCCTAGGACCAGCACAGTACTGTCGTTGAGCGTTTATTCAGCTTTGCATCTCTGAATTGATTATTGCTGACATTTTTGTTACCATATCATAAGCCTTCCCAGCTCCACATACATCTACGTCATGCGTTTGACACCACCTGGCAATCGCTCTATCCAAGCTTTGAGAGTTTTGACTACAACGGTTGCTGATTACCACCTGCTGCTGGGTAAGAACTGGTAAGAATTTGAGATTTGCTTGACAGATTTGTGACACCCCGCCACTTTCTAGTAGTTTGTAGGATCATATTCTTGTGTGTTTCCATTGCTGCTAACCATGACAGGACCACAAGCCGACGAGATTGACTGGGAGAACATGACGAAGAAGGAGCTTCATGATAAATTTCAGCAAATGTTGAGTCAACAGGCGGAAGACGTGATGGCCAACTTTGCAAAGGCACTGGAGAGGACTGATGATGTTGAGAAGACAATTAACACCAAGTTAAACACCAAGTTCGATGCAATACTCGCACGTCTTCCACAACCACCACCCGCATCTGTTGCACCATTGCAACAACATCAACAACCACCTCCACGTCGCGATCCAGCAGGGCGAGCGTAGCGTGTTCCTCTTGAGCCAGGACAAACTTCTGGTGTCGTTGCTACTGTTGTTGATGCTTCTGTAGCTCTTTCTGCTACTGCAGAGGTGGAGGACTGTTACGAGGATGAGGTTGATCAAAATCAGCACTACGTGCAACCACCAGCACCACCACCAGCAGGTCGACCTCATGCATATAATCGCAATGTTAAGGCTGTACCACCACCTCAGGTATGAGATTATGACCATATTACTAAACTAAAATTGAATATTGCACCGTTTGAGGGTAGATACATTCCTGATGTATATCTTACTTGGGAGTTAGAAACTGAACAATGTTTCACATGCTTACAATATCCTGAGGATAAATGTGTTGCTGTTGTTGTTTGTGAATTCACTAGTTTTGCTTCTGTTTGGTGGTCTGAAAACTGTAGATTATATCATGATAATATCCCTACTACTTGGGCTGCTCTGAAAACAGCTATGCGTACTCGTTGGGTTCCACCATATTATCAACGTGAATTACTTCAAAAACTGCAGCGTTTGAGACAAGGAATTTTTTTTGTAGAGGAGTATTATCAAGAATTAAAAACTAACATGATTAGATGTGGTATTGTTGAGGATAATGAGGCTATGCTTGCACGTTTTATAAGTGGATTAAATAGAGAGATTCATACCATTTTAGAGTATAAGGAGTATAACAATATCACTCGTTTATTCCATCTTGCTTGCAAAGCTGAACGTGAAGTGCAAGATCGACATGCATTGGCGCGAACTAACTTTTCTGCAGGTCGACCTTCACCATGGACACCGCGTGCATCCTCTACTTCCACATGTTCTACTGTACCGGCACCTCCGCCAGCTGCCACCTCCAACCGTGATACAAGAAAGCAGGCACAACCACCACTATCTGTCAGGAGCACACCTGTCGGGCCTGCACAGAGCTCTTCTTCATCCATGGCATCAACAGGGCACACACATGATATTATTTATCGTCGTTGTAAGGGTAGAGGTCATTATGCGAGATAATGCCAATCTCCGCGTGTTATGATTGCTATTGAGGATGGTGGATATGAGTCTGCTAGTGACTATGATGAGGAGATTTTGGCTCTTATTATAAGTGAAGAACACAGTGGAGATGATTCTGATCATGAGATGCAATACATGGCTGCTGAAGATGTTGACAGGTATGAAAGTTTAGTTGCTCAACGTGTTTTGAGTGTGCAGGTCACACACGCTGAGCAAAATTGGAGGCATAATTTGTTCCATACAAAGGGAGTTGTGAAGGAATGTTCTGTTCGCGTCATCATAGATGGAGGAAGCTGCAACAACTTGGCTAGCATGGAGATGGTGGAGAAGCTATCTGTCACCACAAGACCACATCCACATCCTTACTACATCCAATGGTTCAACAACAGCAGCAAGGTTAAGGTAACACATACTGTTCGTGTGCATTTTAGTATCTCTACATATGTTAATTATGTTGATTGTGACGTGGTACCCATGCAAGCATGTTCCTTATTACTTGGTAGACCATGGCAATTTGATAAAAATTCTGTACACCATGGTAGAAACAATCAGTATACTCTTGTTCATAAGGATAAACATATTACTTTGCTTCCTATGTCTCCTGATTCCAATTTGAAAGATGATATTAATAGAGCTAATAAAGCAAAATAGGAGAAAAATAAGAGAGAAAATCAGATTGTGGCAAAATATTTTGAGCAACAAATGAAGCCTAATAATAAATCATCTAGTGTTGCTTCTGAAATTAAATTGAAAAGTTCATGTTTAATTGCCATCAAATCTGATATTGATGAGCTAGATTTCAGCAAATCTATTTCCTATGCTTTTGTGTGTAAAGAGGCATTATTTTCATTTGAGGATGTGCCTTCCTCTTTGCCTCCTCCTGTCACTAACATTTTGCAGGAGTTCGCTAACGTATTTCCACAAGACGTGTCACCGGGATTACCACCTATTCAAGGGATTGAGCATCAGATTGACTTAATTCATGGTGCTTCACTGCCAACCCGTGCGCCATATCGTACCAATCCAGAGGAGATGAAGGAGATTATGCGTCAAGTATAGGAACTGCTCGACAAAGGTTCTATACGCGAATCTCTTAGTCCTTTTGTTGTTCCTATTATACTAGGACCAAAAAAGGATGGTATGTCCTGTATGTGTGTTGATTGTAGAGGCATTAATAATATTACTATTTGTTATCGTCATTCTATTTCTAGGCTAGATGATATGCTTGATGAATTGAGTGGCTCTATAATATTCTCCAAAGTTGATTTGCGTAGTGGCTACCATCAAATTCTTATGAAATTAGGAGATGAATGGAAAACAACATTTAAAACTAAGTTTGGATTATATAAGTGGTTAGTCATTCCTTTTGGGTTAACTAATGCACCTAGTATTTTCATGAGATTAATGAACGAAGTTTTACGTGCTTTCATTGGATTATTTGTGGTAGTTTACTTTGATGATATATTGATTTATAACAGATCTTTGGAGGAACATTTGGAATATTTATGTGTTGTTTTTATTGCTCTACATGATGCATGTTTGTTTGGTAACCTTGGGAAGTGCACCTTTTGCACCGACCGAGTATATTTTGTTGGCCATGTTGTTACTCCATAGGGAATTGAAGTTGATAAAGCCAAAATTGAAGCTATTGAGAGTTGGCCGCGGCCCAAAACGGTCACACAAGTGAGGAGTTTCCTTGGCCTCACTGGTTTCTATAGGCGTTTTGTGAGAGATTTTAGCACCATTGTTGTACCTCTCAATGATCTTACAAAGAAGGATGTGCCTTTTGTTTGGGGTATCGCACAGGAAGAAGCCTTCACGGTATTGAAAGATAAATTGGCACATGCTCCTTTACTCCAACTTCCTGATTTTAATAATACTTTTGATCTTGAATGTGATGCTAGTGGAATTGGATTATGATGCGTGTTATTACAAGATGGTAAACCTGTTGCATACTTTTCTAAAAAATTGAGTGGGCCTAGTCTGAACTATTCTTATACTTATGATAAAGAATTATATGCTCTTGTTCGGACTTTACAAAAATGGCAACATTATTTATGGCCTAAAGAATTTGTTATACATTCTGATCATGAATCTTTGAAATATATTAGAAGTCAAGCCAAACTGAATCGTAGACATGATAAATGGGCTGATTTCATTGAGACTTTTCCTTATGTTATTAAACACAAGAAGGGAAAAAATGTTATTGCTGATGCATTACTCGTCGCTATACTATGCTTTCACAACTTGACTTTAAAATATTTCATGGAGACCATCAAAGATAAATATGTGCATGATGCTGATTTTAGAGATGTAATGCAGAATTGTAAAGAAGGAAGACATTGAACAACTTCGTCGGTAATGATGGATTTATGTTCCGTACTAACAAGCTATGCATTCCAGCTAGCTCCGTTTGTCTTTTGTTGTTATAGGAGGCGCATGGGGGAGGATTAATGTGACACTTTGGCGTGAAGAAAATGAAGGATATACTTGCTACACATTTTGGCCAAAGATGAGATGGTATGTTGAGCGTTTTGTTGCTCGCTGCACTGCATGTCAAAAAGCTAAGTCACGACTCAATCCTCATGGTTTATATATGCCTTTGCCTATATATATATATATATATATGTGTGTGTGTGTGTGTGTGTGTGTGTGTGTGTGTGTGTGTGTGTGTGTGTGTGTGTGTGTGTGTGTGTGTGTGTGTGTGTGTGTGTATTTTGTTTTAGGATTACCTCGAATAGAGAAGGAGAGGGATAGTATATTTGTTGTTGTGGATAGATTTCAAAAATGGCACACTTCATACCATGTCATAAAAGCGATGATGCTGCTAATGTTGCCGATTTATTCTTTCGTGAAATTATTCGCTTGCATGGTGTGCCAAATACTATTGTTTCAGATCGTGAGACCAAATTTCTTAGCCACTTTTGAAGATGTTTATGGGTTAAGTTGGGGACTAAACTACTTTTTAGTACTACTTGTCACCCCCAAACTGATGGACAAACGAAAGTAGTCAATAAAACAGTGTCTACTATGCTTAGGGCTGTTTTGAAGAATAACAAGAAAATGTGGGAAGAATGCTTGCCTCATATTGAATTTGCTTATAATCGTTCGATGCATTCTACTACTAAGATGTGCCCTTTTGAAATTGTGTATGGTTTCCTACCTTGTGCACCTATTGATTTGTTGCCTCTTCCATCTTCGGAGAAGGTTAATTTTGATACTAAAAAACATGCTGAATTGATCTTAAAAATGCATGAGATAAATAAGGAGAATATTGAGCGTATAAATGCTAAATATAAACTTGCTGGAGATAAGGGTAGAAAATGTGTTGTGTTCGCACCTGGAGATCTTGTTTGGTTACATTTGTGTAAGGATAGATTTCTTAATTTACACAAATCAAAGTTAATGCCACGTGTTGATAGTCCTTTTAAGGTGTTGGAGAAAATAAATGATAATGCATATAAACTTGAGCTGCCTGCAAATTTTGGGGTTAGTCCCATTTTTAATTGCAGATTTGAAGCCTTATTTAGGTGAGGAAGATGAGCTTCGGTCGAGGACGACTTCATTTAAAGAAGGGGAGGATGATGAGGACGTCAATACTATTGTTACACCCACAGCCCCTGCTACTATACATACTGTACCAATTCCTAGAGCTCCCGCACGCCAATTGAATTATCAGGTACTTTCGTTTTTTTGTAACAATTCTAATGTTCATGAGAATATGATACTGCCTAAATTGGATACATTTGTTTTGCTTACAAATGAAGGGCCTAGTTTGGACAAGAAAGATGAACCTTGGAGGAAGTTCAAGCATGGAGATGATGGCATGCGCAAGGGGAACAAGAATGAAGTTTCAAGTGATGATTTCAGGACTTTAAAGCCACCATAAGGAGTGCATGAAGGCTTGGATGAAATATACAAGATGCCACTTCCTAAATTTCGTCCAGAGGCTATTATAGGTGATGCGTCGCCTTATTATTGGGTCGGGCCCATGTAATTTTGAAATACTCGAGTATAGGCTGTTTTTAGAGTCCGTATATGTGGGGGGAAACAAGAGTTAGGGTTGGTTTCGGACCCCTCCTCCAAGGGGCACAAAATTCCCCCCACTTCCTCCATATATACAACCCTTAGGGCGTTGTTTAGACTTTTGGTTTTGTTTAGATTAAAGTTCGCCATAGCTGCCACTTCGCGTACTTCGTTTGTGTTCAGCGACCAGAAAAAGACGTCACAGAACCCCACTTGATCAATAAAGCTTTCATCTTTTATTCGCAATATCCAGATTGCAATTTCAGGTTCTTACTTGTTCTTTGTTTGCTTGCAGGAAATAGACCCTCGTGGTCAGGTTGATCATGCTCCGGCGTGGTCAATAACCTCTTGTAGTTAGTTTAGCGATTGTTAAGGCGCGACGTCCTTGCACGTAGTCGGATCGTCAAAGTCTACTCCACCAAAAACGATAGCCTCCATCTCATCGAAAAATGGGACACATTTGCCTCTATCAGAACTATTTTTGAAAACCTGAACACTAAAAATAAATAAAAACAAACAAAATAAATAGGAGTGTCCCGCCCCGCAATATCAAAGTTGAGTTCAGTCTTGTGGTTCCTAACGTGCACACAACTTTTGGTGCAAGATCAGGCATCAGGGGCCCTCTCGTCCGAAAAGTGCAATCTGCTGACCGACAGTAAGGTGAGAAGGTGCCGGATCAGTACAAATTGTCCGAAATCGGTATGAGCCCTTGAGATTTGAAAATTGTACTAGCAGTGGTATATGCTATTAGCAACAGGTATTATGGAAGATCCTAGAGAGCAAAATCAAGATTCTGATGCAGCGATATGGCGCTAGTTCGTGCTATAGGAGAAGAAACAGAAGTGCTAAAGTGAAGAGGAAAGTCAACAATGTCATCCAAAGACCAAAGTTATAAGTTTTTTTAGACATGACCAAAGTTATATGTGATCGGCTATTTCTGCTTTATATGTCTGTGCGTTCAGAAAACTGCACGATCAAAAATGAAACTAAAGCAAATTTCACGCGCACATGGTTAGGTTTGTTTTTTGAGACAATCTCGCTTATCTTTATTCAATCTCCAAAATGTTTACAGGGAAGGAAAGCTTCCCCGGTTGGCCTAACCAAACATGGTGACCAAAACTGAGTCCTAAAGCATGCCTAGCGAGAGTGTGAGCCTCGAAATTCGAGCTCCTAGACTCAAGAACTATATTACAGCAAATGAAATTCCTAGTTCGGTATATTCTTTTCATGTAGAATGGCTCCATAACCTGCTGCCGAGTTCACCTTGATGTCATTCACCACCATCTTGCTATCTGAAGAAATAAGAATTCGGTTCTCGTAAAGATCGTCAGCTAAAGATTGCCCTTCATGTATTCCCAATGCTTCCAGCGTGTTAGAATCAATTATATATCTGAAAGTGACAGCTGCCCCAAGAAATTTTCCTCTTTGATCCCGACGGACTGCCGCCACAGCTCCAAAACTTCCTTCTACAGAGACCGCTGCATCAACATTAACCTTTGCAAGACCCTCCAGAGGTGCCAACCAAGCTGCTGGTCGTGCTTTGTGCATGGTTAGGTGCTCTGCTTTCTGTTAGACTAGTGGCTGGGGGCGTGCCAATGGCACGCCTCCTAGGCGTTCATGTGCGCACTTATCTAGCTCACACACGTCAGTGAGTCTAGGTTGATCCTTGATGGCACTTATATATATACAATAAAAGTTATTTGACTACGGATGAATATGCATCTTTGCTGACTTTAACCATCGATGAGTTTGAGAATATATTACAAAAAACTTGCTATTGTAAGCATCACATGTGCTCCTCCGCCGTCCTATGGGCACGAGTCCGTTGGTGTACTTGTGAAGGTGTATATACAGCCCAGAGGAGCACGAGTTGTTCAAACACTAATACAACTAACAGAAGTGCAGTAGCAAAGCGTTAAGTCATTGGGCATAGCAGGCTAATAGGTCTGTATTAACAGATAGGTGTCAGTCTTACAAGATGGATGGCAGTGCAAACCAACAAATACACTTCATGAAAGAAGAACACAATTCAATCATGTTCATAGGTGTGTCCATGGATAAAACATGGTCTTGTTGAATACTAAATGAAATGAGTCCATTCTGTACAAAATGAATATATAATAGATGAAATGAGTTCATAAGTGTGTCCATAAAAGCATTTTCACATCTTTAACAATTTAAAATGAGTTCATTGTTGCCAATGTTGACAATTCAAACATACTAGTAGAATGCCCGTGCGTTGCCACGGGCTTTATAATATTTTCCTAATTGTTGTATAAAACTCGATGAATTTTCGGCCTCTTTCAATGACATTGTCTCGAGACCTCATATCTCCCATTCATTTCCTCCTTGGTGATCATTGTGTCTACTTGACCACCCTTTCTTTGCAAGAATACAAAGTGGCATATATATCTTTATCCTCTCCCATATATCATTTGGCACGGGCCAACAAATAAATTTGTAAACAATGATCATTTTCCTCCCCACCAATGAGCACATTGCATGTGCACATAATGTTCAACCATACCATAATTGCAAGCATCTTCTTCTCTCTATTCTTACAAACACCACACATCCCTCTAGCCGCTCTTTTCCACCGAACTTGTTGTCCATCACCTCCTCTGTCTATACATCATTCATCCTCTCAATCTATTGCCCCTTGACTTCCCACCTAGGTTTGAGTTTCATATATTTTTTACTTTACATGTAGCTTCCATGTCGTTGTTTTGTTGTCCAAAATGATACAAAACAATCTGACCACATTACCTTCAAGATCTATTCCTAATATAAGGAATTAAGCTAAATCTAGTTGAATGCGTATGTGTTGCCATGAACAACAAACTTATCTATGAAAACATATATGAAAATGCCAGTATATGCCATGAAGCAAAAAACTTATCTATAAAAACATATGTCAAAATATCAGTATATGCAGTGTATAAATCACATGCTTAGGGCCCCATTCATTAAACAAGGAAGAATAGAGTTGCCCGATTAATTAACGAAAACCCAGGCAAAAAGCGTTACAGCATGCCCACATAGAAGGGCACCCGGCCGACCTGGAACCAACAAGACCACATACACCACTAAGGAGAGCACACAACTAATAAGCTCACCTAACTAATCATTATCGGCAGATATCGGTTTCAGCTCATTGCCGGTGGCGGATGAAGAAAGCCGAGTGTCTCCCTATTTCCTAGAATGGTCTCCTCTGGACTAAATTGAGTCAAGTAAGAAAAGAAGAGGATGCAAAAATAGTGGAAAGAAGTCATACACTTTGCCGCTTTCATATGCACGGTCGATAAGGTAGGAATACTTAATATCCTCAAAACACTTTCCTAGTGATGGAAGTGATTCATTAAAGTAAATAAACAGACAAACTTTGGTAACTTTCCTATGTCGTCCTTGATCATTGACCACATACACATAACCTTTTCTTTCTCAGCAGCATCTTGGCAGCTTCTTATGCCAACAGACTTCATAGAAGGATTAATCCCATCCATCGGCTAGTCACCCTCATCATCTAAACAAGCTTCAACATTTCAGAAATCAGATCCATAGTTTTTAAAAAGAGCTAGATGAAATAAAACAAATTGTTATCACAAAAACAGACACCCGGCATGCGACTCATGACTGTATCGATAAATCAACCGTGTGTAGGGTTTGTACTTTTTCAAACAACATATCCGAGGCACGTATTTTAGCTGCAATTTAACAAAAATGTGTACCTCTAAATGCGCTTGAATGTATGCAGAAAGAAGTTTGAAGACATTGTATATTACGTCAACCAGCAGCCCTGGCAATCAATAAGCTCCTTCCTTTCCTCCATAAGCTTTTTTGCTATTCCATTTGAACCTTTCCGCCTATCTCAAGGAAAATGAACGCCTCAGTATATGATTTTTGATAATGTCTAATCCATCTATCTTAGTACTATTGCCATTCAACTTGGAGACAACCCCACAAATTCGCTATTGAGAAGCTAGTAGTAGAACTTCAGACTTTCCATCTAAGTGTGGTTAGAATGCTTTTGGAAGCAAGTAGTGTATATACCCTGCATATAGCAGCAACACCGAAATATGTAAAATTTCAGAGACAAGGTTGAATATAGCAAAACTAAAAAAGAATTGGGCATCAGGAAGCACTTGACTAATGGCGAAAAGGCAGCAGCAAGATGTTGTACCAAAACATGCGAATCATGTCCTCCTTGTTTCTGATATATAAAGAAAAGTATGAAGCACTTGACATGTCAGTTGGTGTCCTTCACTTAGGAAAGCAAAGTTCAACCTGAATGTACTCTGTTTCTAGCCTGAATATATACTATGTTTTTAGACTGAATATACTTTGTTTTCAGACTACAAGTGGCATGTAATTCAGCATGATTGTTTTCGAAACTTGGCAAGGATCAAACATGATAGAAATATATGACATACACCTCTTAGCATATAGTAAATGTCATATGTCATGATCAGGACATGGCAAAGATCAAACAGTCAACATGTCAAACATGACATAAAGAGTAAATGGCATAGATGCCATAATCAGAACATGGCAGAGATTTCAAACTCCAGCCGGCCAACCCCAAACCCTCTGGCGCTACCCTAACCCCAATGCCAAACAACCCCAATCTTCCCAAAAATCAAAATTTTACCAACATTGGGAGTGAACGGGATGGGTACTACCTGCTCGCCATCGCACATTCTCTGGTCAAGCGGGCGTTAGATGCCATGTCATCATAGATGGAGAGGCCAAAGTAGTGGAGTTTGGGTCAGGAGGCCAAAACTTTACTCGGCAACTAACTATGCCCAGGCCAGCGTGGCAAAACAACCTGCTAAAATAGCTCTACAACAACCAGGCATACAACTTTTACCTGGATAAAGTGTATGCCCAAATCTTAAAATCAAAATTCTGAACTGCAGTATTTGTTCCCTGTTCCTCATAATGGCTCGAAAAATGAGCGCAATGTCTCCTCACATCTGCAATGTCTTCTCAACATTGAACTTTTTGGCCTTCAAGAACATGCATCATACGTTCATATAGCCAAGTGTTAGATCCTGTCTTTTTACAAATCTATCTAACACTACCAAGGAAAAAAGGAAAAGGATAACGGGAGAATATTTCCTGGCAGGACGTGATATGTATCAGTCGTTGTGCTTGTCCAGGAGGAGTCTGTGCACCGTGCGGGAAGCAGAAAACGGTGACCCCTGTCAGTGCTACTATTTTAAGAAGTAACAATGCAAGATCCCTCTCTACATAAAGCGAAACAAAGACAAGAAGGAGTACTGGAAATAATCTCTCACACTAATTTGCATCTTGATTGAGTGGTAAAACTATATCATAATACGAAAGGATAACAACATAGTGTATATCATCATAAAGACAACATGAGGGGTAGTACAGAACTGCCAGTTAAGTCAAATAATAAACATCTTAGAGTTTTATTAGATAGAATATATTTGGCTCTCTACAAGGTTAGTAGTAAGTCTCTACAAGGTCAGTAGTCTTACTGGATCTTTAAACTGCTTGTTCACTTGCTCGATCACGTCCTTCATGCCTTCTAATCACCAAGACCAAAGAGTCGACAGGCATGTCACCATCATACAATATTGTGTTCATCTGAGTTAGTCCATTTAATATTTCTCAAGAATATGGGCGTCCAGCTTGATATCCCATCCTTCTTTGGATACTGAATAGCTAGTGAGGCTGATCAAAGGCATACAAGATTCCATCAAGAATACCTCTATCCTGTAAACGGTCTATACAGAAGATTTAGTATAAAAAGAACATTTTACAACAAGCTGTGGTATATAACAAGTCAATAGAACAGGGAATTTTCAAGTACTTACCCAACATGAATACCATGCAGGTTTCCTTCAGTTCCGCAGTTTGCAATGTATCCCATGTATACCCGGTACTCATCCATTTCTAATTCCCAGAGGTGAGAAAACAAAGCCAATACTCCCAGCTTGAACAACGTTAATCCCGCGACAAGTCATTAATCTACTAATTATCCTGCAAGAAGTAAAAAAACAATAGAGTTAATTTCGCTCTTTGCTCGGAAAACTGAAAACATGTTCTTCTTGATGGGATTACAGTTCCTAAAAACAGATGGGATTACGGTGCACTCAGAAATCTGAGATTATTTGCCTCTATATGAACATACATCGGCCCTCAGAACATCATCACCGTGCATGTTTTCGCACCAAATTAGAACTCAAAATTTCTGGACAATCATAAAGAATAACGGTGGAGCTTCTCAATTTGGGAGATACGCAATCAAGGGGTAGCATATCTGGTTGGTAGGAAGATACATTGTTGTCTATGTAGTAGGAAAAAATAGCCAATAGAAACCATGACTTTGTTAATCAGGCAACTATGTTAAGTAAACAAAAATCCTCTTTTATCCATTAGGCAGGAAGATAGGTTGTTGAATAGTACTGCAAGAGAACCGGGAAATAATGGAAAAAGAAACTGAAATATTGTACTTGCACGGTGTAATTTACAGAAACAGTGAAGCATTTCCATACCTGATGATTTCATGAACCTTTGATGAGACTACCAACGTGATTCAACGGAAGCACACAACGGTTATGGCAACTGCGCCGCCTAGCTCAAGGTCTTTGATGCATACACGGCCTTATCGACTCCGCCGTCTCGAACTTCCCCAACCACTTCATACACCCTGACCCCAATGCCTCCGTCCCATTCGCTCCATCACCATCGTGGAGATCTCCCTCCCCGTGCCGCTTGTATCTAGCGTGAGTTGAACGCACAAATAGATCAGAGAAGAGGCGGTTGAACACACAAATAGATCAAGAAGAGACGATCATATTGAGTCAGATGTAAATACATGTGTTCCTCCTTGATGTAAGGAACGGCCGGCACGGCCTTGCGCCACTCCATAGCGACCATGCCCTGCCCTAGGGTTCCATGACGACGGGGTGGCTCGCCCCACAACCACAACCTCCCATGGGTCCCGCCCTGATTCAAAATACTTTTTCAAATCTGCAATGACAAGATTAATATATCACTAAAATCTGCTTGAATATCAGGGTTCAAGCTGCTATTCAAAATTGCTACAAAATTTCAGAAAAATGAGAAATTACCTCTGCCCCTTTTCTTTGGATTGCTAGTCCCTTCCCCTTTCTTTCCATCTTCTGGCAGGATAGAACAGCGCCGGTTGGGCATCTTATTAGCTTGCATGTATAATCATCTAAGTTCTAAATTCTAAATCTGGACAGTACACTACATAAATTTGTTAGTGATCATGAATGAATATAAAAAAGCTTTCCACCCTATTGTACAAGGTCAGTACATAAATTTTCATCTATTTTATTCAGAATACGCCAATGCCCAACAAAGTTGGGAGGGACTCTCTCAACCATATTCAGTACACTTCTATATTCAGAATACGCCAATGCCCAACACCAAAGTCTCTGTAAATATGCAATGGTTCAGATCATGGAGAATTGACAGAAGAAAAATCGCAAACTGTGGCCGTCGCTCGCTGAAGCTTGCTGCCTTCCTCATCGCTCCTCTGTCAAAATTAAAGATATCACCATCGCATCATCCAACTATATTGACAATGATGAAACAAAAAATTGTATGGATTATAAACTCATAACATGTGAGAAATCCAGTTGTCATTAAATGGCATCAAGAAGAGATAGGCATTGCCAAATCATGTTGCAATCCCATTGTAGTATATATGCAATTATGCACGAGTCTATGATTCTGCCGCAAGGATCAGATAGACAACAATTTGGAGCATGGTGTTGTGTGACATCTCGCAAAGTGAATGAATGAATTTTCGATTGTTACAGAAAATTTCATATATAGATTTTCACCATACCACCAACTTCTTCAGGTGCCAACAACATGAACAGACAACGGGGTGGGAGGGGGAAGGGAACAGAGATGGAGGAGGGAGAAGGAGAGGAGAGAAGAGGGGAAAGAGGAAGGGTGGAGATACCTGTGATAACGGGGAGGCGGCAGTGCGGGACGGGAAGACTCGCCGCCGGCGGCCAGGATGAAGAGCTGGCGGCTCCAACCCTAGCTTGCGCGTAAGAACTGCATCCGTCGCACACAACACGGGCATCCATCGTCTGCCGTCGTGCTCCAGCGAGCCGGCGACCGAGGGTTGCCTGGAGCGGAGGTGGAGGCGACCAGAGCCGGCGGCGGCGCGGCGCCGAGGTTGGTGCGATGGCGAGCTCGGGCATTGAGGCGGCGGGGCAGAAGCTTCAGGAGACGGCGGGGGGACCTCGAGGCCGAGCTCAGGCCATGGCTTCCGGATGGCCATGGCTCCAGAGCCCGTGGCGGCGCCGGATGCAGCGGCGGGGCGAGGAGGAGGCCAGCCGTCGGGGAGGCAGGAGCTTCTCGTCCCCTCGATCCAGATCGGGATCGAGGAGGGAGCAACAGGGGCGCGAGGGAGCGGGCGATAGGTTTAGGTTTTCTTGTCGCTAGTTAACCTTCGTAGGTCTTTTTTCGTTGGTTAACCTTCGTAGGTCTATTTTTTTGTACGTGGATGGGTGCAGGTTGGGGCCTCAGGAGGAGGTTTTTTCGGTTTCTGGTGGATAAGTCAGAGGTGGGACGAAAAAAAACCTGGAAGCGAGACTACCAACTGCTCCATTAGGAGTAGAGATGAAGGGAATTCTTGTAAGCAATGTGTGAAGAAAAAACATGGAGTGCCTGTGTTTGTCAATCTGGCTGGATACTGTATTCAAAGTTCAAACCTAGTAAAGTACTCTGCTTCAGTAGTCCAACATATTTCGAGGTCCACATCATCATGATGTTTCTAAGCGACTGATTTTTTTCATCTTAAAAAAAATAAAGGCATCATTCCTTACAGATGATTAATAAACGATTCTTCTTTTGGAAGAGAAGAAAAATGTCTCACTTGAAATATCACATGTCTATTTGTTCTAGAGCTAGTCTCACAAAAGTTATACATTTTTTGCACTACAAGACATCATTTCCTAAACTCTAAATCTTCAAGTGATACAAACAAAGTGAAATCCCATAATAGGCATACACAGGAATGTAATAGAGGATGTTCTCATGGTGAGCTTAGTAGTTAATTAAATAAACAAGCTCACCCTCCTGTTTGGTTCTTGCTGCGTTGCGGTGGCCGTGCCACTCCCTCTCTCTCTGCAAGCCTGGTTAGCATCCCCTCCAGGCCCGCCCCAGACCATATCTCCCTGCAATCGATTACAGAACAAAATAGATTCATAGTGAGCACTTCAAAGTTAGAATAACAGACCGGGGAATATAGCAAGGAATCGCAAGATATATGGATGGAAATCGGTACCAGCAGATCTTCAGCTACAACAAGTTCATTCAGCATTGGTAATATCTTAAATCATTAGTTCTATGTTCTAACCACACATGTATAATAAAGTATCAACCTCTAAGAAAATTCTATATTTCCCTAAGCTGGCAGAATCAAAACTAAAAGGAATGCATCTAGAATCTATTTAAGTTGATGTGCATAGACGTTTCAAGCTCTAAGAAAATATTTATAATGAGTCCTAGCTGTAGTAAATACAGTGCCTTCTTAAGCTGGCGCTAGGGGATGTGTCAATCGCAAGCATAAAGGTTCTTCAACTGAATAACTTCCACAAACAAATAGAATGGCAGCTTGTATGCCAAAACCTCGCGTTATGTACCATGTAGAGTTTTCCCTACACAAAAGAACCACCAGATTGTTATCTGTGTAATGCAAAAAAGGGAACAACATAGAAAACAATCCTTTGCATCCTTGCAAATGTTGATAATGTTAAATAAGGCGGGTAGGCATCCCTTTCCAACTTAAAACGTTAGTTCTTTGGAGGAAGATCTTAATTAGCAGTCTTACTGGTCTCTTCTGTAAGTTACAAAATATGAAACAGTAACAATGTACAAGACCCAGTACTCTACATCACACTGACTCTAGAAGGAAAATAACACACAAAATGATATCAATTACCTGAAAAGCAGGGATCTACCTTAATTTGTTTGCCGAGCTTACCTTTCATTAGCATGGGGTACATAATGAAAATAACCAATGGAGTGCCAAATCAGGAGCCTTTGAATCAGCGTCAAACAGAAGATCAAATGGATTTGGTAACATGAATCCCACACTTACACTCTTCCCATCAATAAAAGCCAGAGAAAACAACAATTAGACAGGAACAGAGATTCCAATGTTAACAAACATGTTGTGTAACTTATAGCATTGCTATCTTGGCATAGTATAACCACCATCAGAAAAGTAAAACATGAGACTATTAACTGAAGCGACAAGTACTCATCTGGTACTTCAGTAGAGATGGGTTCTTCTGTGGTAGCAGCTACATCTTCTGACTCTTATTTATCAGATGGAGCAACTTCGTTGTTCTTGCCATGCATTGCCGACAAGTCATCACAATCAAGCTATTCATCTAACCAAAGAGAAATGCACAGAAAATTCCATCTATCACCAAACAGAAAGGCACCATTTAACTTGTAGAGTTAGAGGTTGGCAATATATAAACAATAGTATATTTTATAAATGCTAGCAATCAGCTTCGTTCACCTTCCGTGCATCTCATCTAGTCGTGCTCAACACAGTTCCGTAGTCCAAGATATGCAAACAGATATATTGTTTGGATTATCGAAAATTGATCCTGCTGTTACCTGCTAGCATGTTGACTAATTGAGGACATGTAGAGGTCCAGAGAGAGTACATGTAACAGTAAAGTGCAACTTTATAGGGCCATGACTGGGGAACTGCAAGCAAGTTGAGTTGTTGACTATACTCATTTTTGAAAATTCCAGTTTATTTCTAAAGAGCAAGCAACATTGGGCACCCCTTCACGGGCCTACCACTGAAAGTATCACAATAGGTCACATGAAAATGATAATAGGTTTAACATTGTTAGTCTTATGCCAACGAATATAACAACTATCCATTTTTTGGAAGATTGTCACTCTATCAAAAACAAATGTTCTAAGCAGAGAGGATCATCATTAAACTGAAGTGCACAAGAAAATTCATCTAATTCACAACACTTAAATGCTTAGCTAAATGTGTCATGAGGCGACTTCCACAGGGGCTTGAAAAACAAGCTGAACATAGACGATGTGAAGCTATGACCGACGACACCAAGACACTGACTAATGAATAACCATCCAAGCAAAGACGAAAAGTATGCTAAGTGGACTGCAGAAGACACCAGTGGCACAGATCGCGACGCCAAATATATGGTCAGGATAGGAGGTACCGTGGAGCTCGACCTACAATGCAACTTTGCCCACTAACTATTTGCATTTGACAACATCATTTCATGAAATTATGATTCAGCAATGAGAGGTATCCTAGCATGCATACCAGCCATGGTGTGAATCAGCCGGTGGTTCTTGAACACGTGGATGGGCGCGCCGGCCGGCACGGCGAGCAGCCCGAACGCCATGGTGAGCCTGTCAGAAACAAATGAGGGAGTAAACTGAGACAGGAAGATAACTGTAGGAACACAAGAAGTTATCTGAAGCAATGATGAGTCTCAAGCAATATATATGAGAGTGATTTTGGTGATAGAAGCTTCAGGGCTACTGGTAGTTGCTTGTGTATAAGGTGACTTTGAACGGAAAAGAAATTGGGCAATAAACAACACCGGAAAACCAGTAGCTTGGACAAAAAAGGTGGGAGAACAATAAGTAGGCCTCTTGTGAGAGCTAAACTCCAACCATCATGGTAAGGCTATGAAAACTTTAGTACGGAAGTCTGAATGTGGCCTCCTATAAAATACTTTCTAGATAGTTATATTGTACTAAGACGCTAAATCAGGAAGAAAAAACATGTTTCAATTAACAAACACACTTCATGCTGATCTTTATAGAACAGACATACCACATATATATACATCAAAAACTAAATCCAGTTTATTCAGGGATGGCATGAACATATACAGTGCTTCCTGTAGTATTTACCTTGAGACGGGTTTAGTTCCAAAAGAATAAATTATGTGCTTCAATCCTGGTTAGGGTGAGAAAGTCACCTGGCCGTGTGCAAGTGCCACGGGAACCTAGCAACAATGAAAAACAGATTAAGGTGAGAAGGTCACCTGGTTTCCTCACCAGTGAGAACGATGGCAATGTTACAGTCCGGTGTTGGCGTCACGGTGAATTGTGCCGTGTACCCGTTCCGAGCCCGCAAGCGGAGACCAAACGTATCAACCACCCCCTTACTCTAGTTCCATTCTGTGAGCACAAAAACACTAATTAATGCAACTACAGCTTCACAAGAACTCTGACCAGAACACAAGTTTTTTTTTCAAAAAACAAGCCAACACTTGACGCAACAGTTGTGTGTGCACCTGCCATTTCATGTATCAGTTGTGTCACCCATTGGTATCTGAAGTGTCTTGCCTTACAAGGGTAAATTTGAGCATACATACTGAATCAATTAATCTAGACGACGGCCGGCATCACACCCCCTCTGGCGAGACTCCACTACCGGGTCTTCCCTGGCTACTTTCCGCTGATTGTCCACACCGCGGCCGCCGTTGCCCAGTGAACGAGAGGATCAGGAAACAGAGGAGACAAGAACAAGGTTGTGGACGAGGCAACTACAAGAATCACCAACCTGTAAACCCAAGAAGAAACTTGCAGCAAGATCATCACCTGCAAATAAAAACTGGAGCACCAGAGTAGTCAAAAATTTATGAGATGGCTAAAATAAAGAACACCAGAACGCAACATAACAGAAGGCCAAAGAACGGGGAAAAGATCGCATCTCTGTGGAGGAACAAACCAAAGAAAAAACGAACCAGGGGTCGACGGCAGCCTCTTGCGATGTGATTCCCGGACTGCTCCTGCAGCTACACCCGGCGGGCCTCCCTCAACTGCCGGCCCCGCCCGAATCCGTCGCTCCACCAACTCTGCTGCTTCCGCCTACAGGTGCTGGACTTGCCACGGCCTTCTGCCCCCGCCCTGATCCAGCCGTCAAGCCGCTGATGTACCTCCACTGCCAGGCGACAACCTATTGTGTGTGAGCCGGCTAGGTTCTTTTCCTGTAGACGACGTTGAGGCGCATAGCAGAAGACGAAGGAGATGAGTCGGAGGAGGTGTCGACGACCGCATCGATCTCGTCCGGCTTGTGCTCGTCCTCCTGCGCCTTCCTTGGGACGAGGGCTCTCGGCACCTCACGCCTTCCAGCTCTTGCTGCCGCCTTGCCGTGGGGAGGAGCAGCGCCGCACCTTACTACGAGGGAGCCACCGAGAGGAGAAGATCGGTCGGAGAAGCCAGCCTTCCTTCGATGGCCAGCGCTGAAGGAGTGATGGAGCGGCGGCGGCGGCAGAAACCCTGGCGAGGTAGTGGGGAGAGGAGGCGCTTGGGTCGGGAGAGCAGGAGGGGTGGAGCTGCCTTCGTTGGGAAGGAAACGTCCATGAATGGAGGTGGGGCGTGGGGCTCGATGAGATTTTCCGTTCCCATTCGCTTCGTTTCTTTTTTATCTCGGTACAGTAACGATCGACGTGGCCATCACCAGCAATCGCCCTTTACGCGACTGTTAATGGGTTTTATTTAGTCGGCCTCGGCCCAGTAAATCTTTGGATACCAGCCACATGGTGGGCCCTCAGCCCATGTAAGGCTCGGCTTGCCTCAGTATGATGTCTATGAAAGTATTTAAAACCCTCAAAACAGAAAGTTTAAAAAAAATATTAAACATGTATAAAAGTATTCCTGATGTGTACGACAAATGTACAACGTATATAAAAGATAGTAAGCATTAAAAACATATATTGAGAAAATGTAATCATGTATTAAAAATGTTAAGTATACTACTGATGTATACGAAAATCTAAGGCATACAGGGAAAAATAAGATCAAAACATATATTCAAATGTAATTATTTATTTGAAAAGTTAAACATGTACAAAAAATGTTCCTGATGTATGCAGAAAATGTACAACGTGTATGAAAAAGTAGTCAACCAAACATATATATTGGGGAAGTGTTAATAATTTATTTAAAACATGTTAAACATGAATAAAAAATGTTACTGATGTATGCAAACAATATATAGTGTGTATGAAAAAAGTAGTCATTAAAACATATATATATTGGTGAAGTGTTAATAACTTATTTAAAAAATGCTAAACATGAATAAAAATATCCCTGATGTACGTGAAAAAAGTAGACACGTGTAGGAAAAGGAAAAATAAAAATAAAAATCCGATGAACCGAAAAGAGAAAACAGAAACCAGAAAACCGACAAAAGAACAAAGAAAACCAAATAAAACCAAAAAAATGAAAATACCATAGAAAACCAAAAATAAAAAAAAAGACAAAAAAATCAAACCAAAGGGAAAAAAGAACAAAAAGGAAACCTGCTCCCAGAAACCGTTATTGGGCCGGACCATCTTGCGCTCGCCTACTGCGAGTCGGAGTTATATGTCTCTCACACATAGCTCTCGCAGGTTAACAGGTTCAGAACCCAGTGTTTGCCTTGGATTCTGCCTCAGCGGTTGGTTTTGCGAAGTTCAATGTTGATGGTACAGTTTAAGAAACGATGGAAGCTATTGCGGCTATTTGATGAGACCAAAGTAACCTCTATCTTGACCCATCTTCAGTTACATTTAGTGACATAATTGATATTTCGACTCTAGAAGACCTAGCATGTCGGGCAGCCCAAGAGCCAAGACATTGCCGATGACCTACTAGTCATGCGGATCCTAATAGCTTTGGATTAATTGGTTCTTTCTACTTCAGGCATGGTTCTCTCTAGTTAGTGAAAGAGTGTACAACATAGGGATTGCTATCAGTCGCACATTTAGGAAAGAAAGTAAAAGGGGAGGGCAAGAGCGTGTACCAAAGTTGTAAAGGATATCTCAGATAAAGCAGGTGGGCATCATGGAGCGATAGCTAATCAATGCTCGTGTAATTTGGAGGAATGCAACTTCATCTATGACAGTCAAGATAGCGATCATGAAGCTGAAGTTTTGCGAAATACTCTCTAGATTTAAATTTTGGACGTCATGTCCGGCTTGCTGCGCACATGATTCTGTAACAGTTCCTCTGAACATTGTTTACCCATAAAATGCAGCCAAGTCTCTAACAAAAGGCAATTGTTTGTAGCCAACATTTTTACATTTTATGTGTTTTTCAATTAAAAAATGTTTAACAATTTTTTTACTGAAAAAGGCTTTCACCCTACTTTATATATAAAACACCAATCCACAAGCATCACGACACAAACTCATGCCACCACTGCACACGACACACACACCCAAGGCAAGATACAAAGGTGCCGAGCACCGCCGCACCACCCCCAACGACTACCAAGCCACTACAAATGCGCGAGGACGAACCGCTTGGAGCCAACAGAGACCTCGTCCGAGGAGAGGTGAGACGGAAAACAACGAACGAGGACTCCAAGATGGTGCCTCCTAGAAGGGAACGACCACTGATAGCCGCCATCATCCGATTCCAAAGATCGAGTTTTCACCTGACGCAACTCGATCGAAGGAGTAAGGACAGTGCAACGGAGCTTTCATGAAGGATACAGTGTCCACGAACACCATCGCTATCGGCCAATACAAGATTGGGCAAGTGATGTACCCCGGCACGACCACCCCTCCGATGCATCCTAGCTCCGCCAACCACCAGCGACCACCGACCCACGTGGCCTTGGCCGCTCGCCCGCACCCCAGGTGCAAGTTCCGCCCATGAACGTCGTGCCTCCCGCCGCCAGGGCTGCCACTCTGCATCGAGACACTCCCAAGACCGACCAAAGTGACCGGCTTTGGGCCAAAGGGCGCACCGACCGAAGAGACCGCAACATACGTCCCGCCTCGAATAAAGCAGGAGCCCACGCGACCGGGGAACGGGGGAAGAGGGGGAGCGGACGCATCCAGGCCGGCATACCCTTGTGCCAGTGACGGGTGACTCGAGCTCATCGGCGCCTTCCATCCCTCCAGCGTGCCTCCCCACTAGACACCTCTTGTGTCACCCCACCTCGGCGACGAATGCAACTCCATGCGAGGCCGCCAACACACACCCGCCCACCAACAAGGACAGATCCCAAGGACTGCCGCCAAATTGCGAAGAAGCTCACCAAGGAGCCCATCTGCGCTGCCTGCCGTCGTCCAGCCGTCGAAGCCCTGAATCCCGGCCAGCCACTGCTGCGTCACACCACCACATGTTGTGGCCATGGCAGGGGCAAAGACCTGTAGCCGCATCGACATGCCCTAGATCTGGCCTCGACGTCGCCAACCCTGGCGACAAAGGTGTGTCCTCTACCACTGCGCCGCCCAACACACCCCCGCTGGGTCGCCGCTGCCGCTGACCAGCCCCGGCGCACCATCATGCTGCCACGCCGGTGCCTAGAGCGACACCCAGGCCCTAGTGAGTTGCCCCGCATCTCGCCACCCGCGCGAGGGAAGGAAGAGCACCCCACTGCCGCCTTCGCCGGCCGGGCTTTGCCCAGTCACGCCCCTGGCGATGGCGAGGGAGGGGAGGAGTGGAAGAGGGGCGGCCCGTCGGCGGTTAAGGTTAGCCTCCTGTGCGCCCGCGGGGGCGTCGCGGGAGGAGGGAGGAGGGAGGGGGTGTGATTAGATTGTAAGAGGTTGGTTAACAATTTTAATAAAATGACTTACATTTAATAAAAGATATTCGTGAGTTTTTCAAATCTTCATGAGTTTTAAGTAAAATATTCATGTATTTTCGAGAAACCCGATAAATAAAAGCAAAAATGTTCATGAATTTTAAAACTGCTTGCAGATTCTAAAAATGTACATGATAATCTTTATATTCGATCATGTACTTCCATATATCCAATCATGTTCAGCACACATACATTTTGCAAAAGAGAGCTACAAGATTTCTGTTAGGCATCAAGCCAGCAACGACGATCACGACGGAATCTTTCTTTTCTTGTGATTCTTTTCTTGCTCATTTCCTTGTGATTCTTTTCATGTGATTCTTTTCTTGCTCATTTCCTTGGTGTTAGATTTATTTTCTTTCTCAGCAGCATATTCTTATGGATTTATTATAAGCTACCCCTGCTATTAAAAAGACACTTCTTCTTCGGTACAACCCCCCTAAACACAACAACGGCTGAGATCGTCCCGTACCCCTTCATTAAAAAGGGTAGGATCGCCCAAAGACATAAAAACACCCCGCCAAGGCTGACGGCAGATGTACCGCCGCGCTGACGGGCTGTACCCTGTGACGGGCTGCCGAGTACACCGTAGACGCGTCCGTCCGCATACGTAGTACGACGATCCTAGGAAAAAAACGCGGCGCGCGACGCATAATGACGACCTCGAAAAACGACGAGCGGCGTACTCGTGGTGACGTGGCGTCGGCAGGACGAAAAAAAAAAATTGGGCGACGCGACGTGTGTGGACGGGGCGGTTGCGTGCCGTCTCAGCGTCGGTCAAAGACGCTTCCCGACGCGGCGGCCGGCCCGATGAGCCATTAATGCCGGTGTTATGCCGCGGCGTCGGTCACCTACCGGACGACGCCTCCACCTACCGACGCTGCCTTTAAAACACCGCCCCGTCGCCCGTCTGCCTCCCCGCACTCGACCGCCCACACCCACCGACGATCCTCGACCGCTCACCCCACCCATCGACGCATTTCCATCGCCGACGAGCACCTATTCCCGGCGGCCTCCATGGCGTCCGACGGCGGCGGCGGCGGCGGCAGCTCGTGGCCGACGAGCCTGGACACACCGGAGACGGACGAGCTCATCCGTCTCGGCCGATGGTGCCGCTGGCTGCCGTCGCCGCAGCGCCTTCCACATGACCGCCGACGGTACCGACGAGGGGGCCGGCGCGACGACGGCCGAAGCTCCGCCAAAGACGAGGGCGGCCGGTGGAACATCGTCGGCCGCCGAAGTTCGGAAGGGCAAGAACTTCGGGACGTCGTCGCGCAGCCCGTCGGGAGATGCGGATGGCGGCTCGTCGTCGGGCCCGGCGGCTCGTCGTCCGCCGCGCCGCCCCCGCCCCCCTCCGGCAGCCGCGCGTCTCCGATCTCTTCCCATCGTCCCCCTCGGCAGCAGCGCGCCGTCATGCCGTCTGGTTCCCGCCATCGCCCGCCCGCCTCCCTCCGTCGTCGACATCCGCCGGAGCGGTGGCTTCGCGCGAGACGGCGACCCGACGACCGCCCGGCTACCTCATCGCCGCGGGCATCGCGCGAAGCGAAGCGGCGGCGGCGGCGGCGGAGCGAGAGAGGCCGCTAAGCTGCGAGCCGCTTTTCGACGCAATGGCGGTTATGGCGGCGGCAGCAGAGGTCGCCGAGTCTGCAGTCGACTCCTTTTCGGCGGCGGCCATCAGCGGCTGCACAGCCGCAGCTTGATGAGGGCGGCGACGGCTACTGGGAGGACGGCGGCAAGAGCAGCGACGACGGCGACGGTGACGACGACGGTGACGTCGGAGCGGGGGAGATCGTGGACCTCGCCGACTCCGAGGAGGACGTGTAGATTAGGTTTTTTTTTTTCAACCAAGTAGTAGATTAGGCTCCCCTAATTAGTTATGTTTAATTAAGTTTAATTAAGTCATGTATAATTAAGTTTTTATGTTTTAATGTTTAATTAAGACATGTTTAATTAAGTGGGCGTACCAAATATTGTTTCAGATGTGACCATTGAAGAATTTGATTTCAGTGTGATCTAGGTTTATTTTTTTGGGTCTAAAAAATCACAATATTGTCCCGACGAAACAAATAATTGCTTTCCATAAAAAAAAATTATTCTCACTATGAGGAACATACATGCTTCAACCGAAGATGTGCATGTAAAGAAATAAAATTTTGCTCCCGGCTTAGGTGAATTTGCTTCTATGGAGAAAAGAAATCAAATTCGTTTGACAATATTGCGACAAGTAAAATCTTTTAAAATCGAAACATTATTAAAACTGAGTAAGTAAAATCTTTTAAAATCGAAACAAAACCGACCCAAAGAAGCAGATGTAAAATGAAGATTTTCACGATATTTGTGGAATAATCGACTTTGGGGATGCGAGGAGAAATACGACGGAGGTCCCTCCGCCCATACCGAAGCACTGGTTGCAAAGCAAGTGCCGATTGGGGTAGCCGAATGCATCCAACTTTCGGCGGGCGTGTGGGGACCCGTCCGGGACCCCACGCCGAAGATGAACGAAACGGACTCTGAACGCAAGTTGCGTCACGTCTGCGGGCGATGTTTTAGGTGTTTTCGGTGCGGAAAATCATAGAAAATCCATACAGCGTCGAACGCGACAAATTTTGGCGTCGCGCCTGCATGGTCACTTGTTGCCCATGGAAAAAAAATGATCGACTTTGGTGGATGCGCCGGGAAATACGACGGAGGGTCCCTCCGCCCATACCGAAGCACCTGGTTGCACTGACAAGTGCCGATTAGGGTAGCGGAATGCACCCAACTTTGGCGCGCGTATGGGGACCCGTCCGGGACCCCACGCCGAAGATGAACGCAACGGACTACTTAACGCAAGTTGCGTCACGTCGCGGGCGATGTTTTAGGTGTTTTCGGTCGCGGAAAATCATAGAAAATCCGTCAGCGTTTAACGCGACAAATTTTGGCGTCGCGGCCTGCATGGTCACCGTTGCCGTGGGAAAAAATGATCGACTTTGGTGGATGCAACCGGGAAGTACGACCAAGGGTCCCTCCGCCCATACCGAAACCACCGGTTGCCTGACAAGTGCCGCTAGAGTAGCCGAATGCACCCAACTTTGGCGGCGTGTGGGGACCCGTCCGGGACCCCACGCCGAGATGAACGCAACGGACTACTTAACGCAAGTTGCGCCACGCGCGGCGATGTTTTAGGTGTTTCGGTCGCGGAAAATCATAGAAAATCCGTCTGCGTTTAACGCGACAAATTTTGCGCGCGCGGCCTGCATGGTCTTGTTGCCGTGGAAATAAATGATCGACTTTGGTGGATGCGACCGGGAAGTACGACCGAGGGTCCCTCCGCCCATACCGAAACCACTGGTTGCCTGAGAAGCGCCCGATTAGGGTAGCGGAATGCACCCAACTTTGGCGGCGCGTGTGGGGACCGTCCGGGACCCCACGCCGAAGATGAACAACGGACTACTGAACGCAAGTTGCGCCACGTCGCGGCGATGTTTTAGGTGTTTTCGGTGCGGAAAATCATAGAAAATCCGTCAGCGTTTAACGCGACAAATTTTGGCGTCGCGGCCTGCATAGTCACTTGTTGCCCGTGGAAAAAAATGATCAACTTTGGTGGATGCGACCGGGAAATACGACCGAGGGTCCCTCCGCCCATACCGAAACCACTGGTTGCCTGCAAGTGCCGGTTAGGGTAGCGGAATGCACCCAACTTTGGCGGCGCGTGTGGGGACCCGTCCGGGACCCCACGCCGAGATGAACGAAAACGGACTCTGAACGCAAGTTGCGTCACGTCGCGGCGATGTTTTAGGTGTTTTCGGTCGCGGAAAATCATAGAAAATCCGTCAGCGTCGAACGCGACAAATTTTGGCGTCGCGCCTGCATAGTCACTTGTTGCCGTGGAAAAAATGATCGACTTTGGTGGATGCGACCGGGAAGTACGACCGAGGGTCCCTCCGCCCATACCGAAACCACAGGTTGCCTGACAAGTGCCGATTAGGGTAGCGGAATGCACCCAACTTTCGGCGGCACATGTGTTGACCCGTCCGGGACCCCACGCCGAGATGAATGGCCGACTACTGAACGCAAGTTGCGTCACGTCGCGGCGATGTTTTAGGTGTTTTCGGTGCGGAAAATCATAGAAAATCCATACAGCGTCGAACGCGACAAATTTTGGCGTCTGCGGCCTGCACGGTCCTCGTTGCCGTGGAAAAAAATGATCGACTTTGGTGGATGCGACCGGGGGAAGTACGACGGAGGGTCCCCTCCGCCCATACCAAAAGCACCTGGTTGCACAGCAAGTGCCAGTTGGGGTAGCCGAAATGCACCCAACTTTCGGCGGCACGTATGGGGACCCGTCCGGGGACCCCACGCCAGAGATGAACGAAAACGGACTACGAACGCAAGTTGCGTCACGTGCGGGCAGTGTTTTAGGTGTTTTCGGTGCGGAAAATCATAGAAAATCCGTACAGCGTTGGAACGCGACAAACTTTGGCGTCGCGCCTGCATGGTCCTTGTTGCCGTGGAAAAAAATGATCGACTTTGGTGGATGCGACCGGGAAGTACGACGGAGGTCCCTCCGCCCATACCGAAAGCACACTGGTTGCACTGACAAGTGCCGATTAGGTAGCGGAATGCGCCCAACTTTCGGCGGCGATGTGGGGACCCGTCCGGGAACCCCACGCCGAGATGAATGAAAACGGACTACTGAACGCAAGTTGCGCCACGTCGCGGGCGATGTTTTAGGTGTTTTCGGTGCGGAAAATCATAGAAAATCCGTCTGCGTTTAACGCGACAAATTTTGGCGTCGCGCCTGCATGGTCCTTTGTTGCCGTGGGAAAAAATGATCGACTTTGGTGGATGCAACCGGGAAATACGACCAAGGGTCCCTCCGCCCATACCGAAACCACACGGTTGCCACAAGTGCCGCTTGAGTAGCGGAATGCACCCAACTTTCGGCGGCGGCGTGTGGGGACCCGTCCGGGACCCCACGCCGAGATGAACGAAACGGACTACTGACGCAAGTTGCGCCACGTCGCGGGCGATGTTTTAGGTGTTTCGGTCGCGGAAAATCATAGAAAATCCGTCACAGCGTCGAACGCGACAAATTTTGGCGTCTTGCGGCCTGCATAGTCCTTGTTGCCGTGGAAAAAATGATCGACTTTGGTGGATGCGACCGGGAAATACGACCGAGGGTCCCTCCGCCCATACCGAAACCACTGGTTGCCAAACAAGCGCCACTTAGGGTAGCGGAATGCACCCAACTTTCGGCGGCGTGTGGGGACCCGTCCGGGACCCCACGCCGAAGATGAACGAAAACGGACTACTGAACGCAAGTTGCGCCACGTCGCGGGCGATGTTTTAGGTGTTTTCGGTCGCGGAAAATCATAGAAAATCCGTACAGCGTAACGCGACAAATTTTGGCGTCGCGGCCTGCATAGTCACCGTTGCCGTGGAAAAAAATGATCAACTTTGGTGGATGCGACCGGGGAAATACGACCGAGGGTCCCCTCGCCCATACCGAAACCACTGGTTGCACACAAGTGCCGTTAGGGTAGCGGAATGCACCCAACTTTCGCGGCGCGTGTGGGGACCCGTCCGGGACCCCACGCCGAGATGAAGAAACGGACTCTGAGCGCAAGTTGCGTCACGCGCGGGCGAGCGATGTTTTAGGTGTTTCGGAACGCGAAAATCATAGAAAATGATCGACTCAGCGAACGCAAGCGACAAACGGCGGCGTTTTAGGCGGCCTGCAAAGTCATAGAAAATCCCGTGGAAAAAAATGATCGACTTTGGTGGATCGACCGCACAAGGGAAATCGACTTTGGTGACGGGAGGTCCCCTCGCCCATCCGCCAAACCAAAGCGCGGTTGCCTGACAAGTGCCGATTAGGGTAGCGGAATGCACCCAACTTTCAAGGCGATTAGGGGCGAATGCACCCAATGTGGGGACCCGTCCGGGACCCCACGCCGAGATGAATGAAAACGGACTACTGAACGCAAGTTGCGTCACGTCGCGGGCGATGTTTTAGGTGTTTTCGGTGCGGAAAATCATAGAAAATCCGTCAGCGTCGAACGCGACAAATTTTGGCGTCTTGCGCGCCTGCATAGTCCTTGTTGCCCGTGGAAAAAAATGATCGACTTTGGTGGATGCGACCGGGAAATACGACGAGGGTCCCCCGCCCATACCGAAACCACTGGTTGCCTGACAAGTGCCGTTAGGGTAGCGGAATGCACCCAACTTTGGGTGGCGCGTGTGGGGACCCGTCCGGGACCCCACGCCGAAGATGAACGAAAACGGACTACTGAACGCAAGTTGCGTCACGTCGCGGCGATGTTTTAGGTGTTTTCGGTGCGGAAAATCATAGAAAATCCGTCAGCGTCGGAACGCGACAAATTTTGGCGCGGCGGCCTGCATAGTCACCGTTGCCGTGGAAAAAAAATGATCGACTTTTGGATGGATGGAATACGACGAGGGTCCCTCCGCCCATACCGAAAACCGGTTGCACGAGTGCCCTTGGGAGGGTCCCGTCCGGGACCCCACGTGAACGCAAACCACTTGTTGCCGTGGAAAAAAATGATCGACTTTGGATGCGACGGGAAGTACGACCGAATACCGAAACCACCGGTTGCCCAAGTGCCGATTAGGGTAGCGAAATGCACCCAACTTCGGGGGCGTTTGGGGACCCGTCCGGGACCCCACGCCGAGATGAACGAAAACGGACTCTGAACGCAAGTTGCGTCACGTCGCGGGCGATGTTTTAGGTGTTTTCGGTGCGGAAAATCATAGAAAATCCATACAGCGCGGAACGCGACAAATTTTGGCGGCGCGGCCTGCATAGTCCTTGTTGCCGTGGAAAAAAATGATCGACTTTGGTGGATGCGACCGGGAAGTACGACCGAGGGTCCCTCCGCCCATACCGAAACCACTGGTTGCCTGACAAGTGCCGGTTAGGGTAGCGGAATGCACCCAACTTTCGGCGGGCGTGTGGGGACCGTCCGGGACCCCACGCCGAGATGAAGCGAAAATGGACTACTGAACGCAAGTTGCGTCACGTCGGGCGATGTTTTAGGTGTTTTCGGTCGCGGAAAATCATAGAAAATCCGTCTGCGTCGAACGCGACAAAATTTGGCGTCGCGGAAAATCATAGTCCTTGTTGCCGTGGAAAAAAATGGTCGACTTTGGTGGATGCGATTTTGGTGGAAATCTGACGGAGGGTCCCTCCGCCCATACCGAAAGCACTGTTTGCCTGACAAGCGCCCGATTAGGGTAGCCGAATGCACCCAACTTCGGCGGCGTGTGGGGACCGTCCGGGACCCCACGCGAAGATAAACGAAAACGGACTACTGAACGCAAGTTGCGTCACGTCGCGAGCGATGTTTTAGGTGTTTTCGGTGCGGAAAATCATAGAAAATCCGTACAGCGTCGAACGCGACAAATTTTGGCGTCGCGGCCTGCATAGTCACTTGTTGCCGTGGAAAAAAATGATCAACTTTGGTGGATGCGACCGGGAAATACGACCGAGGGTCCCTCCGCCCATACCGAAACCACAGTTGTACTGCAAGTGCCGATTAGGGTAGCGGAATGCACCCAACTTTCGGCGGCGTGTGGGGACCCGTCCGGGACCCCACGCTGAGATGAACGCAACGGACTACTTAACGCAAGTTGCGTCACGTCGCGGCGATGTTTTAGGTGTTTCGGTGCGGAAAATCATAGAAAATCCGTCTGCGTCGAACGCGACAAATTTTGGCGTCTTGCGCCTGCATAGTCCTTGTTGCCGTGGAAAAAATGATCGACTTTGGTGGATGCGACCGGGGAAATGCGACCGAGGGTCCCTCCGCCCATACCGAAACCACCGGGTTGCCTGACAAGTGCCGATTAGGGTAGCGGAATGCACCCAACTTCGGCGGCGCATGTGGGGACCCGTCCGGGACCCCACGCCGAGATGAATGAAAATCGACTCTGAACGCAAGTTGCGTCACGTCGCGGCGATGTTTTAGGTGTTTTCGGTGCGGAAAATCATAGAAAATCCATACAGAAAGCTCTAAGCATGTCTTCGAGAATCCGTACAGAAAGCTCTAAGCATTTCTCCCAATCCATACTGAATGAGATAACGCAAGCTCTAAGCATGTCTTGAGAATTTGATTGACCCGTTCCACGACCACTTGATTGAGGTGGAAGCGGTCTTGAAGGAAAGATGGGTTCCCATGGCGGTTTGGAAACTCTCCCGAAATGAGAAGTGAAAAGAGCGCCACGGTGCAATTGATCTCTAGTGGAACACCATGAAGTGATACTATTCGAAATATATAAGTCGTGGTGACTAGCGATGATACTCTCTCGAGCAGGTAGGAAGTGCGCCACTTTGGAGGCGATCAATGACTACGAAGATAGCATTATTCCCTTTCTTGGTCCTGGGAAAGGCGGTGATGAAGTCCATACCAACTTTATCCCATTTCCACTCAGGAATAGCTAAAGGCTGAAGGGTGCCAGCAGGTCTTTGATGCTCTGCCTTAACGCGACGGCAAACGTCACACTTAGCAATGAACTCAGTGATTTCTCTCTTCATCCTAGTCCACCAGAACCTCTGGCGTAGGTCCTGATACATCTTAGTACTACCGGGATGAATTGTGAGAGGGATTCATCGCCTCCTTAAGAATCGGTTATCGAAGATCTTTGCTTCTTGGGGACCACCAGACGATTCCCAAAGAAAACAACACCTCGATCATCTATGGAAAAACTACCAGCAACACCCTTGGCAATGTTTCTCTTGATCCGGGTAATCCCCGTATCATGCTTTTGGGCTTCTATGATATGATCTACAAGAGTAGGTTTCGCCACCAAGGTAGAAAGGAATCCGTGAGGAGCAATGTGAAGGCTAAGCTTACAGAATTCCTCATGGAGAAGTGGTTGGCCTTGCTGCAACATAAGATTGTTGCAATAGGATTTACGAATTAGCGCATCAGCCATGACATTAGCTTTGCCTGGGGTGTAGGTAATCCCTAGATCATAGTCTGAGATCAACTCCAACCAACGTCTTTGCCTAAGGTTCAAATCTGGTTGGGTGAAGATATAATTGAGACTCGGTGATCGGTGTAGATCTACATAGCGTTTACCAAGAAGGTAATGTCGCCGGTCTTGAGTGCATAGACTACCGCAAGCTCTAGATCATGTGTAGGATAATTCTCCTCATGTGGATGCAAGCTGTCGAGATGCATAGGCAATCACATGACGATCCCGCATAAGAATGCAACCTAGTCCTGTCGTGAGGCGTCGCAATAGATAACAAAGTCTTTAGTGAAGTCCGGTGGCACAAGTATGGGAGCAGAAGTCGAGGCCTCTTTTAGGTTCTGGCTGTACTCACACTTGTGGGGACCACTCAAACTTTTATCTTTCTTGATAAGTTCCGTGAGGGTTTGGCTACTTTGGAGAAGTTTTCAACAAAGCGGCGACAATAGCTGGCTAGACCAAGGAAACTCCTAACTTGTTTAACGGTTTGGTGGAGTCCAATCAAGAACGGCCTTAACTCTCTCGGGATTGACAGCAATGCCCTTACCGGAGATTACGTGGCCCAGATAGGTCACTTCGGCAACCAAAATTCACACTTGGAGAACTTGGCATAAAGGCGATGCTCTCTGTTTTTCTAATACAAGTCTAAGATGTTCGCATGCTCTTCCTCGTTCTTGAATAAATAAGAATATCATCGAGGTAAACCACGACGAACTTATCTAGGTACTCCATGAAGATCGAGTTCATCAAGCGGGAGAAGGTAGTTGGGCGTTGGTTAGGCGAAGGACATGACGGTGTACTCGTCTTGGCCATAACAGTGACAAAGGCTGTCTTGGGGATGTCCCGTTTCGATTTTGATTTGGTGGTAGCCTAACCTCAAATCCATCTTGGAGAAGGCGAGGATCCAGCGAGTGATCATACTGATCGTTGATCCTGGGGAGCGGATACTTGTTCTTTATCGTGACCAAATTAACGGGACGATAATCTACAACCATCCGGTCCGTACCATCCTTCTTCTTGACGAAGAGAACGGGGCAAGCCCAAGGAGAAGAACTAGGACGGATGAAACCCTTTTGCAAGGACTCATCAAGTTGTTTCTTAAGCTCGGCCAGTTCTAAGGGTGCCATTTTGTAAGGTCTCCTAGAGATCGGAGCAGTTCCTGGGATAAGATCTATGACGAACTCTACATCTCTGTCAGGTGGAATACCTGGAAGTTCCTCTGGAAAGACATCCGGAAAGTCACGGACTACCGGGATATCTTCAAGGTCTGGAAGAGGGCTGGCATTAAGAGAATAGAGTTGGCGCTTTGCAACTCTGGTGGAGATAGTGACTATCTTGCCAGATGGATGTGTAAGCTGAACAGACCTGGTGAAACAATCAATCTTGGCATGATGAGCTATCATCCAGTCCATACCCAAGATGATGTTAATATCCGAAGACTTGAGAGCTATAAGTGATGCAAGGAATACAAGTCTGTCTACAAGGATTTCGTTACCATGGCTTACACTAGAAGTTTGCCATTTGGATCCAGGAGTTTGAATAAGTAGTGGGGAGGGCATATCACAAAATGACATGTCGTGCAAGCGGGCATAGCTTTCAGAAATGAAGGAATGAGGCGCCCGATGTCGAATAGAACCGATCTTTGGGTGACAGTTGACAAGGAGTGTACCAAGAACGACATCCGGATCATCATGGCGTCTTTAGGCGAGGCGTGATGCACAAGTCCAAGTTCAGGTGTGGTGACTGGCACTAATCATCTTGCGTGATGGCTTACCATGGCCAACAGGCTTATCGGGCTGGGGTGGAGCAACTCTGATCTGAGTGCAAATACGGGCAATGTGGCCTGGCTCTCCGCACTTGTAACAAATCTTGGAGGTAGAACGTGGACCCACATTGGCAGGCGGTCCACCAATAGGCCTGGATGGAGCATACTGCGGAACTGTATGGGGTGCCACGTAAGATGGCCTCGGTACATATCTGGGTGGAAGAGCGGAGTTCGGAACCCAAATCCGGCGCTTTAGAGAACTAGAACCGGAGGAAGATCCCAAATCACGGGTGTGCTTACGAGACTCCTCGTATGTGAGCTGAGCTGTCTCTGCATTAATGGCCTTGTTCACAAGAGCTTGGAATGTATCACAATGATGCAGGTGGAGATCACGACGCAACTTGGGGTTGAGACCCTTCCGAAACCTAGCCTGCTTCTTGGCGTCCGTGGACACCTCTTCTGAAGCATAGCGAGCGAGGTTCTCAAACTCTCTACTGTAAGCATCAACAACCATCTTACCACAGGTGAAACTACGAACTCTTCTCTCTTGCGGTCGATGAGGGCACGAGGAATGTGATGCTCATGAAAAGCCTCGGTGAAATCCCTCCAAGTAGGAATCGGCCAGGTGGAAGCATAGTCTCATAGTTACGCCACCAAAGACTAGCGGGACCTTCCGGTGGTATGTGGCATAGGTGACCTTGTCATCTTCAGCCACGTTCATGAGCGCAACTTATGTGTGATACTACGGGCCGGTCATACGCATCGAGTGGCTCGATGGAATGATGAAAGGTAGGTGGGTGCAAGCGAATAAAGTCATGAATGGTCATAGATCCTTTGAAGCGATGTGCGGTGTTCTCCTCGTCACGTGCCAACAAGCGGTTAGACTCACGCTTGTTTCTCTCCATCTCTAGCATGAACTCTGTCAGCGAAGGCTGGTGGGAGGATCCTCATCCCTACCATCTCCGTGGTTACGGCTATGAGCAATAGAACTTCGTTTAGGCGATGACATCCCGAGAAGCGAAACCAAAGGCGGAATCGGCATCAACTATGGGCTATAGAATGTAGGACAAGGAAATTAGTAACTCTCGGACTCCTAGGTCAATTCCGCTGACATAACGGCGGTAAAATGCTCGAATGAGACATCCTGCTAAAATGGGGTAATAACATACTCAACATCATCATCCAAGGTTCTAAGATCATACTAAACAGGCTACACCGGAAGTACTCGAAACTGGGGTATGACTCTGATCAACTAATCCTAAGGGACTACGGAGTAGTAACACGTGATCCTAATAGACGGAAGAGAGAGCCTAGTTCCTTAACCCCGTAGGAAAGATAGGATGACTCAGATCAGAAGGCCATGAGGTATAAGGAGTAAAAAGAGCCTTACGTTCCTTCCCACAATCAATTCCCTTATATAACTAAAGAATTTCTAGACTCAACTTGACCGGTTTGGCTTGGTAATCCTCTGAGCGATCGGGGCTCGATACCAAAGCTGTCGGGACCCGACTCAATGCCACATCGATCTAGCATGTAACACTTCATATCACTTTGCGGCCTCACGCACGGTATCCCCACAGGTGTCGCCTTACCTTTGCGGGACCGTTTGCCTTTTGGCACACGTATATGATAGTGTCGCTAGCATCCATATGATAAGGAGCCCGAGTGACATGGCTAGTCGTAAACCCAAAGTGGCACAAACTTACGAGGACAAGCATCCATGACCCAAACATCGAGCGTGTCGGTCATCACGAGTGAATCCAGGCTGTAGCACTGGCTAACAGGACTCGGTGAACCGGGCTGTGGCGGGCTAACAGGACTTCGGTATTCATCGCGTGACATTTCCCGAAGGATGAATACGAGAGCGAAGAAGGACACATGCCGGCCAGCCTAAGTGTTCGGAGCAAGAGCACGCTACCATGGCTCGATGGAAGCACTAGGAGACATTTCGGTAAAATGGGCTACTAAGGATAAACAACTAGATAGTCGGATCCACACATAGCAATACACATTACACGTCGCATAACATGCAAGTATGTGCTATACAACATGGCATCACAGCATAACTCAACAACTCATATAGATAAGACTCAAAGAGCCATCATAGCATTTATTGCAAGCAGGGTCACAGGACCCATCATACAAAAGCATACAAGCAACAAGCGGAAGCATTACATGTGCAGGTGCAGACATCTACAAAATAAAAAAGGTGAAGAGCGACTATCTACAACATCCGATCAAGATCGTAGCTGAGGTACAAGCTACTTGTCGAAGTCCACGAGAACACTAGTAAGACCGAAGTCTCCATTGCAAAAACATAAATAAAGCACCATGAGTACAAAGGTACTCAAAGCAAGACTTATCGAGATCCTATCATACATGCATTTGTATCAAGAGGATAATGTGGGGTTTAGTTGCGACAAGCCGACTTTGACTCTGTGGCTATCCTGTTCTCGACTACGAGAACTTCTTTGAGGTGATATAGGCACACAAGTCCACTAATCACCACTCAATACACTACTATGGATTCATCCCGTCTCCCCACGAGAAGGCCATCCATAGCACTCACACTTGTCTTGAGCATTTTATAGTATCCACTTTAAGTTATCTATGTACCATGTAAGCATCCAACAAGTCCATATCCATGGACCGGCTATTGAATAGATCATGTTAACCTGCAGGGTGTACTTCTTCACACGCTCTCGCCACTTACCGCCATGTACACATCATGTATCTCGGCAACCTTCAAGCGGAAGCTTTGGCGAGGGTGTCGCCACGACCGACTAACCACACAAGACTCTAGCCGGGTTTATCGCCTATTGGGTTCTATCCGCAAGGAGATCCGGCGGGGTGTCGCCACGACCCCAAGCGATGTGAGCGGGGTTCCCAAGCCCACCATCCGGGTGCCACTCGGTACACCGTGCCACTTGTGCCTAGTCATCCCAAGCCCACTGGCGGGTGCCACTTGGTAGACTACTAACACTACCTACAAACACGAAACTAGTTGCGACTCTGGGACAGAGATCAAGTTGGTTAATAAGTCGAGAGGGGCGAGTTACGGAACCCAATGTGTGGTAATGTCGAGTCATTGGACAACATACATAGAACTTCGATTGCTTAAGGGCGGTTCGGTGTGACAACCCACCATGTACTCCTACATGGCCTCTCACCGCTACCTTTACCAAATCGTGTTCACACACTTAACTCTCAGCACCAGAACAACTCATAACACTCCAATTCATTCCCAATGAATGAGACCTGACACAACTCTAAGCAATAGCAGGCATAGCATGGTAGGAACACAACATGGCTCAATCAACTCCTACACATGCTAGTGGGTTTTAACTATTTACTTGTGGCAATGACAGTCATGCAGAGGAATGGGTTCAACTACCGCATGACACAAAGTAGCAGATGAATCGTTGTTGTCTTAATGCAATAGCGAGAGCAGGAGCGAGAGGGTAGGATTTTATCGGAATGAACAAGGGGTTTGCTTGCACGGTAGATCAACAAGGAAGCCTTTGCTTCATAGGCAGTACTCTGGAGCGGTCTCGGAGCAAGACCTATCGAGAAGGAGCAGTGCCAACAATCAATACACAAGCATATGGAACAATATGATGCATGAACATGGCATGAAGATGTGATGCTGATTGAGCTAATGCAACTAGTATTCATTTGGTTTGAAGTCCATTTGAACCAAAGGTTCAAATGCATCTCAAAATAAGCTCTTTATATAAGCCATTATAGTGTTTCACTTGTACAGCAGGTATAACTTGGTTTTTCATGCATGAAACTGGTACAGATGGATAGGTTGCATTTTCTGATAATTTTTCATATATAAATTATTTCAATCGAGCTACGGTTGAATTGATATGAATTTTGAAGTTTTGAATATTTTACAGGATTTCTGTATAAATATAATTCGAGAAAATAAATAATTCGTCGACATGGCGTCAACATCTCGTCGTGAGCGGTCAACGGCGCTGACCAGGTCAAACTGACGTGTGGGGTCCACATGTCGATGTGAGGGGTTTAAACAGGTTAGTTTAATCCTAATTAAAAGGTTAGTGGTATTTGGGGCCCACCGTCGATGTCGGGGGTTAGTTAACGGTGATTAGCACTAAGCTAACCACGGCCGTGAGGCCCACCCGTCGAGGCGGGCGAGTAGTCGTCGGCGACCTCTGGGCAGCGGCGTCGCGTTCTGAGCCATAAGGGCGGCGTCGGAGAGCACCGGGCGTAGCCGAGCTCTCGCAAGATCTGATGGAAGCAGTAGGGGGGGCTGGGGTGGCGGAGCTCGCGGAGCAAAGCTTCAGGCGGCGGCCGAGCTTCGGCCGATGGCGGGGCTAGCTATGGAGCAGGAAGGCAAGGGGAAGGGGAACAAGCGGGGGCTCACGGTGGGCTCGAAGCGTCGTCGGAGGGCTCGGGGAGGCGGACGGCGGCGCAGCGGCGACGGAGATCCACGGCGGCGGAGGTGATGAAAGCGGCGACAGCGGCTCCACAGGCGTCCGGAGGTGCGTGGCTCGGCGAGGAGGTAAAGGTGGTCGTGGCGAGCTTGTGGACTCTGGAGGAGGAGAGAGCGGCGAGAGCGTCGGCGGTGAGCTGGCGGCGGCAGCAGATCGAAGTATGAGGAGAGGGAGAGGTCGAGGGAGGAGGGAGAGCGAAAGAGAGTGGGAGAGGACCGGGGCGGCGCGTGGCGTCGTTCCAGCGTCGAAGCGACGAAGGGGAAGCGAGGAGGTGGCGAGGCGGCGTGGCATGGCTTGGTGTGTGTGAACGCTTGCTGCTTGGCGAGGGAGAAGGCGATAGAGGAGGAGGCGGGGCTGGGCGGGCTGGCCGGTGGTGGCGAGCCGCCTGATCTTGGGCCAAAGACAGAGCTAGGCGCCTGTAAGTCTCCTTTTATTACATTTTCTAATTCCTCGACATTTGTTTGATTTAAATAAAGTACTAAACCATTTTATTTTCTTATGCCAATTTTTGTAGGAGCTAACTATATTATTCGGGGCTCCTCAACAAGTGGCATAATTTTTGGACATATATTAATATATATAACTAATATATTTCCAATGCAAATATTTATGCATTAATTCCAAATGCCCAAAATAAATACTTATGAGCTCTTAAAAATATTGGTTTGATTTTTATCTCTGTCCAATATTTTCAGAGGGCAACATGAGCATTTTCTTGGACCCTTTTGGAGAAATTTTTATTTGGGTCATTTCAAAAATGATTCTGAGGGTTTCACCAATCCTCAATTCAAATTTAAATGGAATATAAACATGATGCACACATGAAAGGCTGGCCTAGGTCATACCAGATCTAGGGATGTGACAACTCGCCCCCTCTTGAAAGAATCTCGTCCCAAGATTCAGGGGTCAACGGAAAGAAAGCGGGGTACTCCAGTCGAAGACGATCTTCTCGCTCCCAAGTAGCTTCTCTCTCGGAATGATGAGACCACTGAACCTTGAGGAACTTGATGTTATGACGTCGAGTGATACGCTCTGCTTGATCAAGAATGCGAACCGGGTACTCTCGGTATGTGAGGTTATCTTGGAGATCAAGCGTTCCGTGGTCCACTCCGCGGATAGGATCCGAGAAGCAACGCCTGAGTTGAGAGACGTGGAAGACATCATGAACTCGAGAAAGATGTGGGGTAGTTCAAGCTGGTAGGCAACCTCTCCTCGTTTAGCGAGAATGCGAAAAGGACCAATGTAACGAGGAGCCAACTTGCCCTTGATACGAAGCGATGGGTACCCTTCAAAGGAGTAACCCGAAGGTAAGCTTTGTCGCCAACTTCATAAGTCATATCCTTATGATGGCGATCATCTTGGCTCTTTTAACGAGGCGGGCTGTTTTAAATTCTCACGAATGATGCGAACTTGCTCTTACGCCTCTGGATCATGTCGGTCCAAAGAATTGTCTTTCACGGTTTCGACCAGTTCAGCGGTGTTCGACATCTTCGTCCATAGAGAATCTCAAAAGGAGCTTTCTTGAGGCTGGATTGATAGCTATTGTTATAAGCAAACTCGGAAAAGGAAGACATTTCTCCCAATCCATACCGAATGAGATAACGCAAGCTCTAAGCATGTCTTGAGAATTTGATTGACCCGTTCCACGACCACTTGATTGAGGGTGGAAAGCGGTCTTGAAGGAAAGATGGGTTCCCATGGCGGTTTGGAAACTCTCCCGAAATGAGAAGTGAAAAGAGCGCCGCGGTCTGAATTGATCTCTAGTGGAACACCATGAAGTGATACTATTAGGAAATATATAAGTCGTGAGTGACTAGCGATGATACTCTCTCGAGCAGGTAGGAAGTGCGCCACTTTGGAGAGCGATCAATGACTACGAAGATAGCATTATTCCCTTTCTTGGTCCTGGGAAAGCCGATGATGAAGTCCATACCAACTTTATCCCATTTCCACTCGGGAATAGCTAAAAAGGTGAAGGGTGCAGCAGGTCTTTGATGCTCTGCCTTAACTTGACGACAAGCGTCACACTTAGCAATGAACTCAGCGATTTCTCTCTTCATCCTAGTCCACGGAACCTCTGGCGAGGGTCTGATACATCTTAGTACTACGGGATGAATTGTGAGAGGATTCATCGCCTCCTTAAGAATCGGTTATCGAAGATCTTGCTTCTTGGGGACCACCAGACGATTCCCAAAGAAAACAACACCTCGATCATCTATGGAAAAACTACCAGCAACACCCTTGGCAATGTTTCTCTTGATCAGGGTAATCCCGTATCATGCTACAGGCTTCTATGATATGATCTACAAGAGTAGGTTTCGCCACCAAGGTAGAAAGGAATCCGTGAGGAGCAATGTGAAGGCTAAGCTTACAGAATTCCTCATGGAGAAGTGGTTGGCCTTCTTTGCAACATAAGATTGTTGCAATAGGATTTCTGACTTAGCGCATCAGCCATGACATTAGCTTTGCACAGGGTGTAGGTAATCCCTAGATCATAGTTCGAGATCAACTCCAACCAACGTCTTTGCCTAAGGTTCAAATCTGGTTGGGTGAAGATATACTTGAGACTCGGTGATCGGTGTAGATCTCATAACATTTACCAAGAAGGTAATGTCGCGGTCTTGAGTGCATAGACTACGGTTGCAAGCTCTAGATCATGTGTAGGATAATTCTCCTCATGTGGATGCAAGCTGTCGAGATGCATAGGCAATCACATGGCGATCACGCATAAGAATGCAACCTAGTCCTGTCGTGAGGCGCCGCAATAGATAACAAAGTCTTTAGTGAAGTCCGGTGGCACAAGTATGGGAGCGAAGTCAGGCGTCTTTTCGGTTCTGGCTGTACTACACTGTGGGGACCACTCAAACTTTTATCTTTCTTGATAAGTTCCGTGAGGGGTTTGGCTACTTTGGAGAAGTTTTCAACAAAGCGGCGACAATAGCTGGCTAGACCAAGGAAACTCCTAACTTGTTTAACGGTTTCAGGTGGAGTCCAATCAAGAACGGCCTTAACTCTCTCGGGATTGACAGCAATGCCCTTACGGAGATTACGTGGCCCGGATAGGTCACTTACGGCAACCAAAATTCACACTTGGAGAACTTGGCATAAAGGCGATGCTCTCTGTTTTTCTAATACAAGTCTAAGATGTTGGCATGCTCTTCCTCGTTCTTGAATAAATAAGAATATCATCGAGGTAAACCACGACAAACTTATCTAGGTACTCCATGAAGATCGAGTTCATCAAGCGGGAGAAGGTATTTGGGTCGTTGGTTAGGCGAAGGACATGACGTGTACTCGTCTTGGCCATAACAGTGACAAAGGCTGTCTTGGGGATGTCCCGTTTCGATTTTGATTTGGTGGTAGCCTAACCTCAAATCCATCTTGGAGAAGGCGAGGATCCGATGAGCTGATCATACTGATCGTTGATCCGGGAGCGGATACTTGTTCTTTATCGTGACCAAATTAACGGACGATAATCTACAACCATCCGGTCCGTACCATCCTTCTTCTTGACGAAGAGAGCGGGCAAGCCCAAGGAGAAGAACTAGGACGGATGAAACCCTTTTGCAAGGACTCATCAAGTTGTTTCTTAAGCTCGGCCGAGTTCTAAGGGTGCCATTTTGTAAGGTCTCCTAGAGATCGGAGCAGTTCTGGGATAAGATCTATAGCCGAACTCTACATCTCTGTCAGGTGGAATACCTGGAAGTTCCTCTGGAAAGACATCCGGAAAGTCACGGACTACGGGATATCTTCAAGGTGCGGAAGAGGGTGGCATTAAGAGAATAGAGTTGGCGCTTTGCAACTCTGGTGGAGATAGTGACTATCTTGCGGATGGATGTGTAAGCTGAGCAGACACTGGTGAAACAATCAATCTTGGCATGATGAGTGTCATCCATCCATACCCAAGATGATGTTAATATCCGAAGACTTGAGAGCTATAAGTGATGCAAGGAATACAAGTCTGTCTACAAGGATTTCGTTACCATGGCTTACACTAGAAGTTTGCCATTTGGATCCAGGAGTTTGAATAAGTAGTGGGAGGGCATATCACAAAATGACATGTCGTGCAAGCGGGCATAGCTTTGAAATGAAGGAATGAGGCGCTCGATGTCGAATAGAACCGATCTTTGGGTGACGATTGACAAGGAGTGTACCAAGAGCGACATCTCGGATCATCATGGCGTCTTTAGGCGAGGCGTGATGCACAAGTCCAAGTTCGAGGTGGTGACTGGCACTAATCATCTTGCGTGATGGCTTACCATGGCCAACAGGCTTATCGGGCTGGGGTGGAGCAACTCGATCCGAGTGCAAATACGGGCAATGTGGCCTGGCTCTCCGCACTTGTAACAAATCTTGGAGGTAGAACGTGGACCCACATTGGCAGGCGGTCCACCAATAGGCCTGGATGGAGCATACTGCGGAACTGTATGGGGTGCCACGTAAGATGGCCTCGGTACATATCTGGGTGGAAGAGCGGAGTTCGGAACCCAAATCCGGCGCTTTAGAGAACTAGAACCGGAGGAAGATCCCAAATCACGGGTGTGCTTACGAGACTCCTCGTATGTGAGCTGAGCTGTCTCTGCATTAATGGCCTTGTTCACAAGAGCTTGGAATGTATCACAATGATGCAGGTGGAGATCACGACGCAACTTGGGGTTGAGACCCTTCGAAACCTAGCACCTTCTTGGCGTCGTGGACACCTCTTGAAGCATAGCGGCGAGGTTCTCAAACTCTCTCTGTAAGCATCAACAGCCATCTTACCTGGGTGAAACTACGAGAACTCTTCTCTCTTGCGGTCGATGAGGGCACGAGGAATGTGATGCTCATGAAAAGCCTCGGTGAAATCCCTCAAGTAGGAATCGGCCAGTGGAAGCATAGTCTCATAGTTACGCCACCAAAGACTAGCAGGACCTTCCAGGTGGTATGTGGCATAGGTGACCTTGTCATCTTCAGCTACGTTCGCGGAACGCAGCTTATGTGTGATACTACGGAGCCAGTCATCTGCATCGAGTGGCTCGATGGAATGATGAAAGGTAGGTGGGTGCAAACGAATAAAGTCATGAATGGTTCTGAGATCCTTTGAGCGATGTGCGGTGTTCTCCTCGACACGTGCCAACAAGCGGTTAGACTCACGCTTGTTTCTCTCCATCTCTAGCATGAACTCTGTCAACGAAGGCTGGTCGGGAGGATCCTCATCCCTACCATCTCCGTGGTTACGGCTATGAGCAATAGAACTTCGCTTAGGCGATGACATCACGAGAAGCGAAACCAAAGGCGGAATCAGCATCAACTATGGGCTATAGAATGTAGGACAAGGAAATTAGTAACTCTCGGACTCCTAGGTCAATTCCGGCAGCATAACGGCAGTAAAATGCTCAGAATGAGACATCCTGCTAAAATGGGGTAATAACATACTCAACATCATCATCCAAGGTTCTAAGATCATACTAAACAGGCTACACCGGAAGTACTCGAAACTGGGGTATGACTCTGATCAACTAATCCTAAGGGACTACGGAGTAGTAACACGTGATCCTAATAGACGGAAGAGATAGCCTAGTTCCTTAACCCCGTAGGAAAGATAGGATGACTCAGATCAGAAGGCCATGAGGTATAAGGAGTAAAAAGAGCCTTACGTTCCTTCCCACAATCAATTCCTTATATAACTAAAGAATTTCTAGACTCAACTTGACCGGTTTGGCTTGGTAATCCTCTGAGCGATCGGGCTCGATACCAAAGCTGTCGGGACCCGACTCAATGCCACATCGATCTAGCATGTAACACTTCATATCACTTTGCGGCCTCACGCACGGTATCCCCACGGTGTCGCCTTACCTTTGCGGGGACCGTTTAGCCTTTTGGCACACGTATATGATAGTGTCGCTAGCATCCATATGATAAGGAGCCCGGTGACATGGCTAGTCGTAAACCCAAAGTGGCACAAACTTACGAGGACAGGCATCCATGACCCAACATCGAGCGTGTCGGTCATCGAGTGAATCAGTCTGTAGCTTTGGGCTAACAGACTCCGGTGAACCGGGCTGTAGCGGCTAACAGGACTCGGTATTCATCGCGTGACATTTCCCGAAGGACGAGACACGAGAGCGAAGAAGGACACATGCCGGCCAGCCTAAGTGTTCCGGAGCAGTAGCACGCTACCATGGCTCAGTGGAAGCACTAGGAGACATTTCCCGGTAAAATGGGCTACTAAGGATAAACAACTAGATAGTCAGATCCCACACATAGCAATACACATTACACGTACGCATAACATGCAAGTATGTGCTATACAACATGGCATCACAACATAACTCAACAACTCATATAGATAAGACTCAAAGAGCCATCATAGCATTTATTGCAAACAGGTGTCACAGGACCCATCATACAAAGCATACAAGCAACAAGCGGAAGCATTACATGTCTGGGTACAGACATCTACAAAAGAAAAAGGCTGAAGAGCCTGACTATCTACAACATCCGATCAAGATCGTAGCTGAGGTACAAGCTACTTGTCGAAGTCCACGAGAACACTAGTAAAACCGAAGTCTCATTGCAAAAACATAAATAAAGCACCATGAGTACAAAGGTACTCAGCAAGACTTACATCGAGATCCTATCATACATGCATTTGTATCAAGAGGGTAATGTGGGGTTTAGTTGCGACAAGCCAGCTTTGACTCTGTGGCTATCTGTTCTCGACTACGAGAACTTCTTTGAGGTGATATAGGCGCGCAGTCCACTAATCACCACTCAATACACTACTATGGATTCATCCCGTCTCCCCACGAGAAGGCCATCCATAGCACTCACACTTGTCTTGAGCATTTTATAGTATCCACTTTAAGTTATCTATGTACCATGTAAGCATCCAAGAAGTCCATATCCATGGACCCGGCTATTGAATAGATCATGTTAACCTGCAGGGTGTACTTCTTCACACGCTCTCGCCACTTACCGCCATGTACACATCATGTATCTCGGCAACCTTCAAGCGGAAGCTTTGGCGAGGTGTCGGCCACGACGACTAACCACACAAGACTCTAGCCAGGTTTATCGCCTATTAGGGTTCTATCCGCAAGGAGATCCGACAGGGGTGTCGCTCACGCCCCAAACGATGTGAGCGGGGTTCCCAAGCCCACCATCCGGTGCCACTCGGTACACCGTGCCATCTTGTGCCTAATCTGTCCCAAGCCCACTGGCGGGTGCCACTTGGTAGACTACTAACACTACCTACAAACACCGAAACTAGTTGCGACTCTGGGACAGAGATCAAGTTGGTTAATAAGTCGAGAGGGCGAGTTACGGAACCCAATGTGTGGTAGTGTCGAGTCATTGGACAACATACATAGAACTCGAGTGCTTAGGGCGGTTCGGTGAGACAACCCACCATGTACTCCTACATGGCCTCTCACCGCTACCTTTACCAAATCGTGTTCACACACTTAACTCTCGACACAGAACAACTCATAACACTCCAATTCATTCCCAATGAATGAGACGACACAACTCTAAGCAATAGCAGGCATAGCATGGTAGGAACACAACATGGCTCAATCAACTCCTACACATGCTAGTGGGTTTTAACTATTCTTTGTGGCAATGACAGTCATGCAGAGGAATGGGTTCAACTACCGCAACACAAAGTAGCGAGATGAATCGTTGTTGTCTTAATGCAATAGCGAGAGCAGGAGGCGAGAGGGTAGGATTTTATCGGAATGAACAAGGGGATTTGCTTGCACGGTAGATCAACAAGGAAGGCCTTTGCTTCATAGGCAGTACTGGAGCGGTCTCGGAGCAAGACCTATCGAGAAGGAGCAGTGCCAACAATCAATACACAAGCATATGGAACAATATGATGCATGAACATGGCATGAAGATGTGATGCTGATTGAGCTAATGCAACTAGTATTCATTTGGTTTGAAGTCCATTTGAACCAAAGGTTCAAATGCATCTCAAAATAAGCTCTTTATATAAGCCATTATAGTGTTTCACTTGTACAGCAGGTATAACTTGGTTTTCATGCATGAAACTGGTACAGATGGATAGGTTGCATTTTTCTGATAATTTTTCATATATAAATTATTTCAATCGAGCTACGGTTGAATTGATATGAATTTTTGAAGTTTTGAATATTTTAAGGATTTCTGTATAAATATAATTCGAGAAAATAAATAATTCGTCGACATGGCGTCCAAGATCGCGTCGTGGTCAACGGCGCTGACCAGGTCAAACTGACGTGTGGGGTCCACATGTCGATGTGAGGGGTTTAAACAGGTTAGTTTAATCCTAATTAAAAGGTTAGTGGGCTGGGGCCCTTTGTCGATGTCGGGGTTAGTTAGCGGTGATTAGCACTAAGCTAACCACGGCCGAGAGGCCCACCGTCAGCCGGGCGAGTCGTCGGCGGCGACCTCTGGGCCTTGGCGGCGTCGCGTTCTGAGCCATAGGGACGGCGTCGGAGAGCACCGGCGTGGCCGGCTCTCGCAGATCTGATGGAAGCAGTAGGGGGCTGGGGTGGCGGAGCTCTCGCGGAGCAAAGCTTCGGGCGGCGGCCGGAGCTCGGCTTCGATGGCGGGGCTAGCTACAGAGCACGGGAAGGCAAGGGGGAAGGGGGAACCGAGGCGGGGGCTCACGATGGGCTCGAAGACGTCGTCGGAGGGCTCGGGGAGGCGCCGACGGCGGCGAAGCGGCGACGGAGATCCACGGCGGCGGAGGTGATGAAAGCGGCGGCGGCGGCTCCACAGGCGTCCGGAGGTGCGTGGCTCGGCGAGGAGGTAAAGGTGGTCGTGGCGGAGCTTGTGGACTCTGGAGGAGAGAGCGGCGGGCGGCGGCGGTGGTGGCTGTGGCGGCAGCTGGCGTCGGCGCTGAGGAGAGGGAGAGGTCTAGGGAGGAGGAGAGCGAGAGAGAGGGAGAGGAGAGGGCGGCGGCGTGGCGTCGTTCAGGCGTCGAAGCGACGAAGGGGAAGCGAGGAGGTGGCGGGCGCATGGCGCGGCCGGGCCATGTGTGTGTGGCACGCAGCTGCTTGGCGAGGGGAAAGGCGACAGAGGAGGAGGCGGGCTGGGCAGGGTGGCCGGTGGTGGCCGAAGCCGCCTGATCTTGGGCAACCACAGAGCTAAGCGCCGAGTAAGTCTCCCTTTATTCATTTTCTAATTCCTCGACATTTGTTTGATTTAAATAAAATACTAAACCATTTTATTTTCTTATGCCAATTTTTGTAGGAGCTAACTATATTATTCGGGGCTCCTCAACAAGTGGCATAATTTTTGGACATATATTAATATATATAACTAATATATTTCCAATGCAAATATTTATGCATTAATTCCAAATGCCCAAAATAAATACTTATGAGCTCTTAAAAATATTGGTTTGATTTTTATCTCATCCAATATTTTCAGGGGCACTATGAGCATTTTCTTGGACCCTTTTGGAGAAATTTTTATTTGGGTCATTTCAAAAATGATTCTGAGGGTTTCACCAATCCTCATTTCAAATTTAAATGGAATATAAACATGATGCACACATGAAAGGCTGGCCTAGGTCATACCAGATCTAGGGATGTGACACCGACGTGGCAAAAAATCTGCCAGAGCCGTCGCTAGCAGAGGGAATATTCCCGACAACGCGCACGTCGGCCAATCACGTCGCGCATGCGATTCTTTGCGTCGTCCGCACGCATAACGCGCCCGATCGATCCGTCGCCGCCGCCGCCCGTATTGTCGTTCCCGCCGACAACAACGTCGCGCGCCGTCAATACCGCCGTCGCCCCACCGGTCGGCGTGTATACTCGCCGACGACCTCTGCACCGCCGTCATCGCCCGTCATCACCTCGCACTAGTGGGCGTCACCGTCGCCGTCGCCGTCGCCGTCGCCGTCGGCCTGAGCCGTCAACTCCGTCGTCACCCGCATTATTGGGCGTCACCGTCGCCGTCGGCGCCGATCGTCAGCGCCCGTCTGGCGGTATATTTTAAATATTTTTAATAGTATATATCACATTAGCTGCATGCAACGTCACATAGATATTATTATATGCAGTATGAACATCGATGGTGTGATTGCATGTTCCGTAGAAAAGTGGGTTAGTCTTGTTAATAAGTTAACACCAAGTCGAGATTTACGTTTTCTGAAAGCGGAGATGGAGGGCATATTCTGAATACCTTCGGTCAAGATGCGTGATAATTTGCTTGCGCTTATGATTCAAGGTTACAAACCTAGTAGTAAAAATTCATGGTGCAAGAGGCAGCGGAAAAAAGGATTGATTTCACTAAGGCCCGATGATGTGTTCGCTATATTTGGTTTGAAGAATGAAGGAGTTGATGTTTCTAGTTTTGTGAGTATGGACCAAGGCAAAGCAATTAAAAAATTCCAGCTAGTTTTGTTAACAAGAAGAATGGTAAAATATTGATTGATGATCTTATTGAGAAGATTGTGAGAAATAAAACGCGGACGATGAATCTGTTGGGATGGCGTTTCTCGTCTGTTAGGGACTATAATTGCACCGATGTCGATGAGTACATTCGAAGAATTATTATGCACTAGTGCAAGATGTCGAGCAGATAAAAAGTTCAAGCTGGAATGCATTCACTTTGCGGTTTTGTTTGTCGGAGATTGGTATGGTCTTGCAACCAGGTCATGTTAGGGAATGGCCACGTGGCAACCTTGCACTTCTGCAGGTATGATTTGTTTTTAAGTTGAATAGTTGTTTTATATAGTAATCTTGTACCACATGCTAAATGGTTCTTTGTTTACATTAAAGTATCTATATTGGGAGAAGGTGCAGCCAAGCACCGGTCCTGATATGATCCTTTAGCGCTGTTGAGCCCCTTGATGAGAATTGGACAGAAGCGGCAAGCGGAGAAAAGAGACAAGTCGACTTTCAATATGGTCGTGGTGTTGGAATGGTAATAGGTTACATACATATTTGTCCATTTAAAGTCTGAAATTTATTATTAATTAAATATGGTGTATGATTCTTTATGTTGTAGATCGATGACACCATTCTTGAAGAGTACCGCTTAAACAAAATTAGAATGGAACAGACTGAAAAGAACAAGAGATCCGATGACGAGAAAGTCTAACATTCTTTGGAAGAAGAGCGAGTCGATACATCGAGGCTTCAGCTACACGAACACTATGATGGATCGGATTTTGGTGAGCTGAAGCACATTCGTGAGGATATGCTTCGTATGCGGAGCTATGCGCACAGTACAAGTGTTCTGAATTTGCCGTTCACTATGTTTTTTGATGTGTGATATAAGTAATTACAACTAATTTTTAATCACAGAGGGTCATAGAGAAAATGAACAAAAGTGTTGTATTCTACAAAGCGGTGATATTGAAAAGAAGAAGAGAATGAGTATGGTGAAAATAGTGAAAGTAGAAACTATGATGGGAGACCTCGTAAAGAATTTGTATATAATCTGGCGTGGACAATTTGAACACCAGCAAAAAGAATGTGCAAGAGGATGATGAAGATGGTAGTAATGATTACAAGAGAAGAGACCTTATTATTGCACACTGAATATTGGGATAGTTTCAAGGGTGATAAAGAAGATCCTATCGAAGTTAGGAGGTATCGGACGAGAAATCCGTTACATCTTTAGGAATAGATGAAATCGCATCACGTGGATCCGTAGATTGTATTGGAGTAGATGAGGTACAAAAGGAGGGTGTAGGGAAAGCGAGGCGGAGGCTATCAAACCATGTGAAGTCTCCTTACATTCCTATTATACCTACAAAGCGTGCAAAGCGTCAGCAAAAGCAAGTAAGTTTTATCATATTGTTTTCTAGCTGAACCTTGTAGTTATCATTGACTTCTTAACATATCACCGTCTTGTATTGCAGAACTATTCGAGAAAGAAGTCATTCAAGATGAATACGATGTGATTAAAGCTAGTGTTAAGTTTGTTCGTGCTTATGAGCGGTCGACAAAACATAGAAAGAAGAAAATATTCAATGATGCCATGCGCGATGGTCTCACTTTGCAGAGAGGGCTTGTACAATTCTTGACCATCAATGGCTAACCGGTGATGTAAGTTATTGTTGTGCTACCTTTCAATGCAAATTGGAATATCTTGTTATACATCATATAAATTATTTTCAGGTTATCAATGCTTATTAAATCGTATCTGTTGGGAGTTGTTGGTGACGATCGTCATATAATGCCGACCTATCTAGTCAATTGGTTACTTGAAATTAGATCGGACACCGAGCAGGGAGAAAGCGAGAATGAAGTTGTGGCGAAGAAGAATGGACCCGTGAATAGATGCACGATGAGTATTTCAAAAGATAAGGTAATTTCAACTGCCTTAATGTATGCATTTATGCGATAGAAATAATAATAAGAGGGTATGTGTTGATTGCATCATATTTGTGTTGTCATGCAGCTTTATATTCCTCTTAATAAGGAAATACCCTTTGGGTTTCGGTTGTCATGCATCGCTCCAAGGAAGAGTTTCAGGTTCTTGATTCTTTGATGGGACCCGAACTTGACAAAGAAATTTGAGAAAATGTTGAGGAGCTGATGCGACATAAATTTACATGAGCATATTGAAACTATCATTTAGTAACTGAACTATGTTAAAATATTTTCGTGCTATCATCTATATGAACAGAGAAAACAAATTGGATATGACATACGTGATCACGAATGCTAGCGGTGCTGTGAATTATCCGGATGTGTCTAAATGGCCTATCAAAAGCGTATGAGATGCCACAACAAGAAGGCGGGTGAGTAAATACTTTTATATTGTTGTAATATCTTACATGAAATGCGAACTTATGAACCATTGTTTGTATGGACCAGCAATTCATGTGGATTATTTGTTCTTGGTGCTTTCGGTATTGGAGCGGTGAAAAATGGACAAGCCATTTTTCTCAGGTCTGGTTTTATTTAAAATACTTATATTAAATTAAATTCATAATGTAATACTATTTGAATTATACTAATATGAAGTTCTAACAGAGTCAATTGATAAATAGAGGGACTTAATGATTGCGCAGCTTATTTTTTGAGGAGGAAATCGCTCAACGATGTGAAGGACAAAGTTACCCAGCTTGCAAAGAAGAAATAAATGTGCAACATTTTTGTACTAGAAAATTTTGTAGGCTCAAATAATGTTTACATTTATTTCGACTATGATATCTTGTGTCGAAGATGACAGAACTATTTTGAAGGCGAGAATGACATTTGAATTATTATGTTGTCGTCAAGCCATTGTCTTTCATTTTGAAATCTTGATATGTATATTGATAGTTCTGTCGTCGTCAAATTGTTTGGATACATCAGTCCATGTTTTCTTGTAGTGCTAAGCGTTAATAAAAATGCACATGTATTTTTTGTGGGTGTAACACCGACCGGCGTGAAACACTGAGACGGCGTCGCTTATAACACCGGCGTTCGTAGTTGTCCATCCTAAGAAAAAAATTGCACGACAAGTCGCCGGCTAGTCTAAGGTCGACGGGACCGGCGGCCAGCATCCAACGAGGCAGCGTCGGATGACGGGTGGCATAGCAGATTTATCAAAGGCGTTCGACAGCTCATGTGCCGCCGGGTATATAAGCGGTCGTCGCGACCTCCGTCGGCGAGTGGGACTAAAACTTGGCTGCCGCGGCCATACCGCCGCGGCGACGCGCGAGCCCGTGGGCCGTCAAATAACGGCGGCGGACGGCGGCCCAATTAAGCGGCGGACGACGGCCCAAGTTCGGCGGCGGGCGACGGAAATGTTTAGTCCCACCTCGCCCGACGGAGGGCGCGACGACCGCTTATATACCGGCGGCACATGAGCTGTCGAACCAGCTTATTACCTCGTCTTTGCGCCAAAGAAAGTGACGCCGACTGTTGGACAGTGCCGTCGGCGACTTGTCGAATTTTTTACAAATAATAATAAAACCGGCGGGGTTATGGCGGCGGCGGGGGGTTATGTTGACGGCGTTAAATGCAGCAAAGCACAGAATAACGATAAACAACAGCAATGACGGCGATTACGTGCAAATAAACACAAAGTAAAAACTCCTTGTTGCATTACATAGTCTTTCATCAAAACTACAACTTATGTCGGTATATCGTAGCAAATAGTCGACATCAACAAAGTAAAATAAGTTCATATAACATGTTTCAACAATTATTAAAGATCACATATGTAGAACATCAATAACAGTCTCCAATGAAAGGGTGAAGCAATCTTTCATAGCAATCTTCCATACTCCACAATTCAAACAAAATTCCTACATAACAATAAGATATGTGTTAATTCACAATAAGTGTCACAATAAACAAATAAATTTAGGTTGAACAATAAGATTTGCAATAACATAAGAATATCGTACTTAGGATTTTGAGGGCACGTGGACTTATAATGACCCGTAAGACCGCACTGTCCACATTGACGTTTGCTTTTCTCATCAAAAGCTTTAGGTCGCCCGTTTTTAGTGAAATCAGGACCATCCTTACCGCGGCCTTTAACATTCTGTTTTGGTGCGCCTTTGGTGTTCACTTTAAGCGGGATCATGAACAAGACCATGATCTTGATTAGGCTCAAATGCATAAATCGTTCACAAGCTGTACCCCTTTGAGCTCATCCTCCTCGGTGTAATCATTATCTATTATGTCCCTCGAGCCGCCTTCAACTTGTCGAATAAAAATGGTTTATGACATGCTTTATGAGTTGCTTTAGCAGATAAGATGGTCAACTCACTGTACCTAGCTCATCACCTGCACCTGCCCATCCCCACGCATAAGCAGATCGCTAGTGCGCTTCACGGAAGTCCACCCCTTGCAACTTGGCTCAACCTCCGCAGCACTAAACACTTAGGTATCTCACGTAAGCGTAGCTGAATCGAACATGAAGAATATGTTTGCAAGGAAGTCCTTTGCGATACATGCTTCACTGCTGCACCTCACAGTTTCTTGAGTTACAGGGTGTACTCCATGTGAATCTGATATCCTATTTTCCTTCCATGTCGGTATGAATCAGTGAGTGTCTGCTCCTCTCGGTCTCTCAAGGACCTCAAGCTCCCGTGCCTTCTTCATATCTTCTGCAAAATATAAAAGTTTGCGCAGATGAACCTGACAGGCGGCTGATTTCTCAATATCTTTACACTTGTCCAATCTGCATCGAACCGCTCGTGAGTTTGTGTAATCGTCATGCGCCTCATTCTCACGAAGGCGAACTATGCAGTTCTCATAGTGCACAATCATATCAACAATAGTCATACCGAGTCTAGATGCAAGTGAAGGCATGAATTCAGACTCTCACTTGGCTGGTTACTTCGCATGCCTAAGAAAAACCCACGACAAATATGATGCAGCCCAAAGCCTTTTCTTCTTGTACATCCGAGCGTAACCATGTTTTTGTTTTCTCTCGATCGCCATTTGGCGCAAAAGCGCTGCCCATCTCTCCTCAAATACCTTCTTTGAAGTGGCATAATAAAGTAGAGACTGAACTCCTTTAGAGACTTATGATGAAGGTGTTTACGCATGTTCTTCTCAATATGCCACGAGCAAAAGCGATGCCAAACCTCGAAAGTACCTTTCTTATGGCCTTAATCATAGCTGCATCTCCATCGGTAATTCTTGACTGGGCCTCTTCGACAATGAGCCCTCAAAAATGTCGAACAGCCAAACATATGTATCCTCCGTCTCGTCGGACACAAGAGCACAATCGAATACCGTGGTGCAGCGGTGGTTGTTCGGACCGACAAAAGGTATAAATGGCATGCCATACCTATTCATCTGTATGTGCTATCGAAGACTGTCACATCACCGTAGTCAACATAGTCTCGGCGTGATTGAGAATCACACGAATATGTTTTTCAGCCTTCCTTCCTCATCGACGGTGTGCTCAAAGAAGAAATCTGGATCTCTCTCTTTTACGGTCAACATGATCCCAATGGCGATGTTCGCATCACCTTGTGCAAGCAACTTCATTTTTCTCTATAACACATGTTATAAAGCTTCTTTCTCCCAAAACCAGCCTTTGCATATGACCCATACCCTCGGCGAGATTATCATAAATCATATGTTTCTGATTCCAGCACCTGCCATGGTTAAGATCTCAGCTTTCGATATTCTTTTATCGATTATGAGACCAAGAAAGCGTGACTTCATCCGGTCTAGCTAGAACGTGATGTGATCATCATTGAAGCTGCCGACATACCAAACGTCACACTCTTTATCAAGTTTCAAAGTTATATCGCATCGCGAAACAACGAAGTCTCCCTCTCGGTCTGCGGGTCCTGCCTTCCATTGTACAAAGTTTTGCGGTCGTTTCCCAGCTCTACACACCGATACTTTCTCAAGCGCTTAGTTCCTCGGGACCTTTTGAATATTTCAGTGAGTCCTTTCTTACGCTGAAACCACGCTCGTAAGCATACTGGTTATAGAAAATGTAAGCCTCTCCTAGTGACTTGAGCGTCTTCCTCATGACCTTCAATGCATGTCCAATGATTCTTGCTGATATTCATCAAATCCGATGTCAAAATTAAACAGATCATCACCAACATACTCATCGTTCCCACTTGTACCATTTATATCTCCTGTTAATTAATGCATTAAACCATTTATGTCGATCGGTTATTATTTTAATATGTAATAATGTAGTTACGTAAGTTTGAAAACTTACTTTGCTAAACTGTCATCATGAGATGGATCAACGTGCGATTTGTCACTTTCATCGTCCACAATATTCCTAAGAAATTCCCCGTCCTCGTTCATCTGCGCGCATTGCAAAAAAACATGTAAGCGCTAATATGGTTATTATGTCATTTCTTCTCTGATTTTATTTATGACATACCCGGAGTGCACTTTGGGCAAATGAATCATCTATATCCATATCATCATCATCATCGCCATGTCGCTGCATGATGCAAAAAATTATGAAAATTTCTGTGCGGTCCACCATAATTATTGTTTTTATCAATCTTGATCACACTTACATTGCCACTATAAGATTCATCCAAACTCATGTAGTTCTCCTCAGCATGTTCGTTCATATTTAGTGATTCGGTTTCGTTGTCCTCGTCGTAATCATTGCCATCATAATCGCCCTCCTCCTCTAACTATACATAGTTAAAAAAAAATTATACGATCAATCAAACACCGTGTAACATCATCCCTAAAATAATTATTTCATCAAGCACAATGTTGTCTTTAACCAACCTCTTGCACGACGGCCGAGATTTCAGCGGATCCATTTCTTCGACGACGGCTGACGTTCTTGGCGGGCGGAGGCAGGTCTCGGCAGCGTGAGGGCGGCGGCTGGTCGAGCCGCGCGATCGCTCGGAGGAGGCGGCGGCGTAGATCATGGGTGGCGGCCATCTGGCGGCGGAATGGAACGCGTCGGCAGCGGCAACGGATCTGGCGGCGGCGGCGGCAATGAACGGCGCTGAGCACGCATGTGGCGACCGGCGGCGACCGGCGGCGGCGATTTAACGGCGTGGGCGGCGTGGAGACGGCGTGGATGCGTTAGGGTTCAGTTTTTTCCTCCAACAAGTGTCGGCGCTAACGTCGAGCGTCGTGCGGCGTCTGACGGCGACGACGGCGACGAGTCTTGGTCTGTGGCGGGCGAGCGTCGACAGCGACGGGGGTGCGGCATCTGTGGCGGGCGTCACGACAGCGACGGCTGCGGCATCTGTGGCGGGCGTATGCCGTCGTCATGCGCAGACGTCTGGCGTCGGGTGGGTATTCCTATACCTAATGTGAAATTACCATACTATCCACTATACGTTTTAGGGGGGGTTGTACCGAAGCACTCCCCTTAAAAAGATTCTGAAGGCGAAAACGACCATGAAGATTAAGCTGTAGGTTGTTGGATGCTTAACAGTTCGCAGTTGGGAATGAGAATGGTGCAAGCGGGTTGTATAAAGAATGAGAATGTCAAGGAGGAACTAGTTAGTATATCAGGAAATTCAGGTACAAAACGAAAACTGAAAAGGCTCGAATCTCGGTGCCACTGGAACAAGCCTCCTTGATGTATCTTTTTCTGTAAATTGAATGTACGTATGAGGTAATGCTACCGAACCTTGCTATACATACGATTAATTCCTGTCCAACAGTCTGTACGATTAGACACAACCATAGATGATTCAGTTTGTGGGTCATAGTATTCAGAGATGATCCTCTCTCTAGTCGTACAGTTGTCCGACGAGAACGCATCGTACGCAGAGTAGTTTCGAATGCTACCAATCAGGGTCTTCAGGAATCAATCTTACATCGTGATATTAATCTCCACTAGCACATATACCCGTGCGTTGCACCGGGATATAAAATAAATATCTGTAATTCGAATTTAACTAAAATATATACAGCATATGCATGTATTTCAACAAATACAAAACAAATTAAAGATTTCACGTGGTATTCGAGAGTTTACCTTTCATGGTGCACTGCTGAGTTGTAGTTCTTAATTCGTCAGTTCTGCCTGGCCTTATCTTCACTTTGATGTGGTGTTGGGCAACCAACATGGAACTATCAAGATGCAACGCTAATCGTCAAAGGATAAAAATTAAAACAATTTAGATATGTATGTACAATTGAGCTATACAGTTTTCACAAGATACAAAACACAAAATAGAAAACATTCATATAAAAACTGATTAAAACTTTATTACTCGATTTGGATGCTAACAAACTAATTTGGTCTCCCAAAAAAAAATTTCAAAGAATATTATTACTTAACTTTTTCCAACCCGTTCAATATTTACAAAGTAAAGTGACCCTCATGATCGACTACGGAAAAATTACTAAGACCCGAAGATTAATTGTAGTAAGTGGGTGGTAACACACATGTTACTACAACAAATATGAAGAAATAGTTTTGAGCTATATTTTTAAAACTCGGAAGAACGCAGATATGTTATGTTGATTTTTTTTATAAAGTAAACTCTTGAAGAACGCAGATATGTTATGTTGATTTTTTTATAAAGTATAACGGACATGAAGAATAAACATTAGCTAACACGTAGAGCAACAGCAGCTTCTAGTCCGTATCTCCTCTCCAATCTAATAGTAGCCTCGGTTCCGTGGATGGTTTGCTCCCTACACCTCCAGCTCCGTTGCATGTGCCTGATCGGATCTGGAGAACTCCAACGCCGCCCACAGCCGCCATCGACCGCTCGTTGGCTGGCTCCTCCACGCCCATCCCTCTCCACCTGCTGCCGCTGCTCCACCGTCGCCGGCAGCTCGTCTCTGTCGGCTCCCCGCCCATCCCTCTCCACCGCTGCCTTTGCTCCACCGTCGCCGCAGCTCGTCTCTTGTCGGCTCCCTGCGCGCCCTTTCCTCTCCTCATGTCGCTGCAGCCCCGGCCCGGCGCCCGGCAAGAGGCCACTCCGCGGCGCCTCTGCTCCGCAGCGATGATGTCTCTCGTCGGCTCCCCAGCGCCCTTTCCTCTCCTCATGTCGCTGCAGCCTCCCGGCGCCGCCCGGCAAGAGGCCACTCCGGCGGCGCCTCTGCTCGCAGCGATGATGTCTCTTGTCGGCTCCCAGCGCCCTTTCCTCCACCCATCCAGGCCACTTTCAAAGTCCACCGGACAGCCTCCTCTGCCTCTATGCTCCTCTTTGGTCACCTTCTCCGTGGTCAACGGCTTCGGCAGAGCCCGACCCAGCCACACCCAGGCCCTCCATCCGACAACGGCCATGTTTTCGGTCTATTTGTTGATCCTCAGGCAGGCTCCCTAATTTGCAAACAACTCGCCAGGTATATAAATTGCTGTAATTTGATTTAGAAAAGCGAGTTGGTACTATTTCAGTCATGCAACTTTGTTTTGAGTTACAAGCCTATAAAATTTCAGATGGTTGGAGCCATCGGGACAAAAATTCCGTCAGCGAACAATATTTTTATGGCCCACGCGGATGGCCGAACAAAAGAACCGTTAACTACACATACGAAAAGGCTTATATTATTAATAGTACCACCTCGGATAACGAAAACAATATAGATGAAAAAAGCTGAAAGCGTAAATTCACGGCAGGAAGCGTATTGTGACGGTGAACCCGCTTTAGGGGGGGTTGTACCGAAGCACTCCCCTTAAAAAGATTCTGAAGGCGAAAACGACCATGAAGATTAAGCTGTAGGTTGTTGGATGCTTAACAGTTCGCAGTTGGGAATGAGAATGGTGCAAGCGGGTTGTATAAAGAATGAGAATGTCAAGGAGGAACTAGTTAGTATATCAGGAAATTCAGGTACAAAACGAAAACTGAAAAGGCTCGAATCTCGGTGCCACTGGAACAAGCCTCCTTGATGTATCTTTTTCTGTAAATTGAATGTACGTATGAGGTAATGCTACCAATCAGGGTCTTCAGGAATCAATCTTACATCGTGATATTAATCTCCATATGTATGTGAAGATCTCTTTTCAGAAACCCGAGCCTCCAAGCTATAAAAACTCTCTTTTCTATATGTGGCTTCCTTTCACCCCCCTCCCTCCCTCACCTTGTACCTCCTCTTCACCTGTTTGTAAGTTTCACGTTGGTTTGATATATTCGTTCAGGCTGGCGTAAGCCCGCCGTTGCAGCATCAAAAATTATTATATATGCTTGCAGTTCATGTTAAATATTCAGTATGATCTGGACATCTCTGTTAAACATGTGTACAAAGAAGATATCACTAATTTAGCTGATACTCAGATTAATCGATCGTGTACTTCCATATATCCAATCATGTTCAGCACACATACAATTTACAGAAGAGATCGAGCTACAAGTTTTCTGTGAGGCATCAAGCCACCAGTAACTGCATCACTTGTTATAGCACCTTGCTAGCAATGACGATCACGATCGTATCTCCCCTTCCTCTAGGTCTTCTTCGAAGATTTGATGATGATGATGATGCTTCCGGTCGTCGTCAACCTTGAGATAGAGTCCAATCTGCCGCAACAAGTTGTTGGGCCTCGCCGTGTTGTACTCATCAATGCCGAGCCTCTTCAGATCCTCTCGGTGTAGGGTATCGTCGGGCATTGCCGTCTTCTCCATCAGGAGCAGCTCGTGACGGGCCTTCTCCCTCGCCCGGGACGTGGCCTCCTTTCGCTGCCTTTCCAGAGCACGGGCGAGCTGCTCGCATGTTGGAGGAGCTGGGCTGTCAACGATCTCATCTGAATCAGAATCTGAGTCACTGCCGCCGGAGTGCTCTGAACCCGAGTCGCTGCTGCCGGAATCAGTGTCTGAATCGCTGTCGCTGGAATCAGTATCCGAACTGCTGCTGCTGGAGCTTGGGCTGCCGCTGGCTGTTTCATCTTCGACGAGCAGCAGAGGCGCCGGCACGATCGGTAAGGGGGAGACGCCACCACAGATGTCAACATCTTCTTCCTCCTCCTCCTCTTCGGTCATGGACTTAGGGCCGTCTTGGTGCCGTTCTTGCAGCAGAGGTTGCGGCGCGATCGCTAAAGGGGAGACACCGCCACAGATGTCAACTTCTTCGTCCTCCTCCTCCTCTTGGGCCGTCACCTTAGGGCTCTCTTGGTGCCGTTCTTGCGGCGACGGATTCGTCCTCCTCTCACGATCACGAGCGAACTTGTCAACCTGCTCCTGTAACTCGACGACGGCGTCGTCGTCCAGCGCGTGGATGTCGATCTCGATTTCGCCGGGGCGGGTGGCGCAGCTGTGCTTCTTCAAGAGCTGGACGATGTGATCAGGGATTTCCGCAACGAACAGCTCCAGGTCTTCCGCGAGCATCTCCCTCTCAGAGGCCGTCATCTTCTTCTTCGTAGGCGCCTTCTTGCGATTGATCACGGGAACTGGAGGGGACGCCTTCCTCTTCTTGGCCGGCGGCTCCTCGGCCAAGAAACCTCGACGGCTCTCCTTGACGCGGGGAGCCAACGGGGACGAGGCTGGAACTAGCACGGCGGCCGCCTTGTGGAGGAGGCCACGGACGGCGACGAGCTCTGCTTGGAAGCGCTGCCGAAGGATCTCCATCTCCCTCGCGCGCTTGGGGCCGGACATGATGCCGGTCTTGGCGTCAAACGGCCGGCCTGTGACGAAGCCGTGCTTCCTGGTGAGCTCCCCGCCGTAGGGGTAGGCAATCTCCATGGGCACTGGGGAACAGGGGACGCCGGTCGCTGGGTGATTGGTGAAGGAGAAGATTGGAAGGTGGAGAAGAGAAGTCTCGGCTCAAGGTAAGAGCGAGGTGAAGGCAAAGGCGGCAGGTTGGCTGCCTTCCCTTTTATTGATGAGCTAAGGTCAGGTGTGATGCCGATACGTGAGTGGATTCCAATCCAGACCGTGGATGTGGATGCGTATGTGATGTGATCCGTGAGGAAGTCGGATTTGCTTAAGTGCATTTCAAGCTTCGTGCCAATTAAGTTTAGGTTTAATTAAGCATGAATTGAGAGTTGGAGGCCGTCTCAGAAGCCCTCGCCAGGCAACACTGCAACTCATTTGGTCGCCTTTGATTGCCATGTGTTTGTTTCGAAGTCCTTAATTAATTACGTGCCTGCCATGAGTGAAGAATCTACGACACAAAACCAGTGATTAGCACCTAATTTCCAAAGCTGCCGCAAGACAACATGGAGATCCGTCGGAGCATTTTCAGCAGTTTCCTCAAAAACCTCCACCTTTATAAGTGTGTTCAATGACTCTACCAAAAATTTAATCAGGTTTCACAGGTTTGTGGGTGTAACAGTTCCTCTATGAACCTCTTCATAAACTAAGCCTGATATATGTGTCCCACTTGTCAGACTAACGCAGCAACTCTTTGTTATGATACAATTTCCCCATCCGCGTATCGCGCGTATACTGCGTTGTTTCGTCTCGGGCTGTGAGCCAGCTCCACACCCGGCCACGCACTAGAAAGAGAGACCTTGTAGTATGATTCATTAGTACAGTTTTTGTTGGATAATTGGTAGTACGGGTTAATCAGTACTACCAACAACAGAGTTGAGTTGGGTCTTCAGTCTTGTGGTAGGTAACGTGCACACAGGCCTTTGCTGCAAGATCAGGCACCGGCAGGTATCATCATCCGAAAAGCACAATCAGCTGACTGACAGCAAGGTGAACAGGTGATGGATCTGTACAAACTCTACGAAATCGGTACAAGTATTTGAGATTTAAAAATCGCAGTAGTACTGTATGCTATCACCGGCAGGCATCATCGAAGATCCTAGTAAAGAGCAAAATCAAGATTCTGAAGCAGCGATACCCCCTGGTGAAGAAACACATGTGCTAAGGTGAAGAAACACAAGTGCTAAGGTGTCCGTGCTGCAGGAGAAGAAACACAAGTGCTAAGGTGAAGACGAAAGTTGGCAATGTCCTTCAAAGACCAAAGTTATACTATGTGATCGGCTATTATCTGCTTTATCTGTCTCTGCGTTCAGAAAACTAATCGACCAAAGCCGAAACTGAAGCAATTTTCATGCGCGCATGCTTAGGTGCTCTGCTTTCTGTTAGATTTAGTTGGCCTCGGTCCACTAAGCTTGCTGCGAGGCCTTCTGTTTGGCGGAGGATCTTCATCTTAGAAGTATCCGGGTCGCTACTGATTGCTTGGCTACAGTCAATCATCTGAAGAGTGATTTTATGAGTATATCAGCGACTATTATAAAAGACATAAAGAGGAGAATGTTGCAGTTTCAAGACCCTGAAGTTATTCATGAAACAAGAGAAGGAAATTTTGAAGCAAATGGCCATGCTAGGGCCTCGGTTTCTTTGGCCAGTCATCGTTATCTCTGGTTAGGAGTCCTGAGTCCTTTTAGCCGCCGCCTCCTTCTCCTCCACAAAAAGCTAGGGTTTTTGCCTCCCGCCGCCGCCGCCGCAGGTCCACCTCCTCTCCGATGGCCTTAGGGCCATGGGGGTATGATGGATCTCGGCAAGGGTCGGCGGAGGGCTCCGTTCCTGTCGTTTCTTTCGGTTTTGCTAGGGTTTGTGTCCTACTCGGGAAGGCGAGGCGGCGGCGGCTCACGAAGATGGAATAAAGGTCTCCCCGCCTAGCCCCGTTCGGCGATGCATCTAGCATCGTTGGTGGGCGATGTGGAGGTGTGTCTCCGGCGGATCTATCTTTGGTGGATTTGCTCGGATCTCATCGTTGTTAAATCTCACGTTCGTGTGTCTTGGATTGGATTTTTTTCGATCTCGTTATTCTTCATCTGCGGCGGTTCTTTGTTGCAGTGCGCGCTGGTCCTCACGGGCCTTAGCACGACGACTTCCGATTGTCTACTACAACAAGTTGTGCCCGACTCCGGTGATGGAGGCGATGACGGCGGCGCCTTGGCTCGCTTCGATCTTTGGTAGTTGTCGCTAGGTGGTCTACGGATCTGGATGTGATTTATTATTTACGGTATTCGTTGTACTGCCATGATTGAAGATGAATAGATCGGAAATTTTCTCGCAAAAAAAAAAAAAAAAAAATCGTTATCTCTGGTTATCCACCACTCCTGATGTTTTATTTGTACCGGACGTTATTGTCGTTCAAATAAAGTGTGGTGGTGACCCCTCAAAAATATGTAAGCTTCCGTGCGCTCGGGACTAACAACGGTTGCCTCGGCTTGCCTTAGAACGATGTGTGTGAAAATACATAAAAAAAATATTAAACATGTATAAAAATATTCTTGATGTATGCGTAAAATATACAACGTGTATGAAAAGAAGTAGGCATTAAAAACATGTATTGGAAAAAGATGTAACCATGTATTAGAAAAATGTTAAACATGTTACTGACGTATACAGAAATCTAAGGCGCACATGGAAAAAATAAACATCAAAAAATATATTTATCAAAATAATAATTATGTATAATTTTTTTCTGATGTATACAAAAAATATATAACATGTATGAAAAAAGTAGTCACTAAAAATATATATCAGGAAAAATGTGAATTGTTTATTTTAAAAATGCTAAACATGTATAAAAATATCCCTTATGTATGCAACAAAATCTATGTTGTGCGTGAAAAAAGAAAATGTAAAAAGCGAAAATTAAGAAACCCCGATGAAAACCAATAAACCAACAAAAAAACAAAGAAAACAAAATAAAAGCGAAAAAGGAAAATACGAAAGAAGACCGAAAATAAAAAAAAGGCAAACAAACCAAACCAAAGGGAAACATAAAAAAGAAACACACTGAAACCCGCTCCCAGAAACCCCTATTGGGTGGGCCAATCTCGCGCTCGTCTACTGCGAGGCGGAGTTACATGTCTCGCACACATAGCTCTCGCGGGCTAGCAGATCTAGAACCCAGCGTTTGCCTTGGATCCTGCCTCGGCGGTTGGTTTTGCGAAGTTCAATGTTGATGGCGCAGCTTTAAGAAATGATGAAAGGAGCTGTTGCGGCTATTTACCCACACCAAAGCGACCTCTATCTTCTCATCTTCAGTTTCATTTAGTGGCATAATTGATGTACCGAGTCTACAAGACCTAGTGTGCCGGGCAGCCTAAGAGCCAAGACATTGCGGCTGACCTACTAGCCATGCGTATCCTAATAGCATTGGATTGTGCAGAAGTACCTTTCTACCCCAGGAGCAAATGCTCCTGGTATAAAGAGTAAAATATAAAAATGAAAAAAATCAAAATAATCTGAATTTTTTATGATGTACTTTCACAAATAGTTGTTGCGCATGCAAAATTTCATCACGAAATCAAATTGCTGGAAGTCGTGCCAAAAAAGAAAAAAAAGAGAGCTCTAAAATGCTTTTGTAAGTAACATTTTCAGAGTATCGATTTAGTTTTTTTACCACGCCTTAGACCAATGTGATTTTGCAATAAAATTTTGCATGCACAACAAATATTTGTGAAAGCATGCCTTGAATTTATTTGATTTTACTGTTCACACTAGGAGCATTTGCTCCTGGGTGTAGAAACTCCACGTTCATGGATTTTGCCACAGTTGTAAAGAAACAACTTATTATGATAAAGTGGGTGGGCATCATGGAGCGGTGGTTGGTCAATGCTCGCGTAAATTTCGAGGACTGCAACCTATGATAGTCGAGATAGCGATCATGAAGCCGAATTTTAGTTAAATACTATCTACATTTAAATTTTGAATTTTCTGTCCGGTTATATGCTCCACCACATGATCCTATTCCTTTGAACATTGTTGATCAATAAAATGCAGCGATATTCTCCAAAAAGAAACTACTGTTTGTTGCCACGTTTTTTGTATTTTCTGTATTTTTCAATTAAAAATGTTCACCAATTTTAATATGACTTAAATTTATAAAAAAAAATATTCATGAGTTTTAAATACAAAATTCATGTACTTCAGAAATGAAACCGGAGAAACAAAAACAAAAATGTTCATGAATTTTAAAAATGTTTTTGGATTATAAAAACGTACATGATACTCTTTGTAATCGATGTTCAGCACACATACATTTTGCAGACGAGAGCTACAAGAATTCTGTAAGGCATCAAGCCGTGAACAACAGCATCACTTGTTATAGCACCTTGTTAGCAACGTCGATCACGACCGAATCTCGCCTTCCTCTAGGTCTTCTTCTAAGCTTTGACGATGATGATAATGCTGCTGCTGCTGCCGCTTCCAGTAGTCGTCGTCAACCTTGAGGTAGAGCCCAATCTGCCGCAACACGTTGCTGGGCTTCGCCGTGTTGTACTCATCAATGCCGAGCCTCTTCAGATCCTCTCGGTGTAGGGTACCGTCGGGCATTGCCGTCTTCTCCATCTGGAGCAGCTCCTGACGGGCCTTCTCCCTCGCCCTGGACGTGGCCTCCTTTCGCTGCCTTTCCAGAGCACAGGCGAGCTGCTCACATGTTGGAGGCGTGATGGCCGGTGCTGGACTGTCGACGATCTCGTCGGAATCAGAATCTGAGTCACTGCCGCCGGAGTGCTCTGAACCCGAGTCGCTGCTGCCGGAATCAGTGTCTGAATCGCTGTCGCTGGAATCAGTATCTGAACTGCTGCTGCTGCTGCTGGAGCTAGGGCTGCCGCAGGCTGTTTCATCTTCGACGAGCAGCAGAGGTGCCGGCACGATCGGTAATGGGGAGACGCCACCGCAGATGTCAACTTCTTCCTCCTCCTCCTCTTCGGCCATCACCTCAGGGCCGTCTTGGTGGCGTTCTTGCAGCAGAGGTTGCGGCACGATCGCTAAGGGGGAGACGCCGCCACAGATGTCAACTTCTTCGTCCTCCTCCTCCTCTTGGGCCATCACCTTAGGGCCGTCTTGGTCCCGTTCTTGCGGCGACGGATTCGACCTCCTCTGTCGAGCGAACTTGTCAACCTGCTCCTGTAACTCGACGACGGCGGCGTCGTCCATTGCGTGGAGGTCGATCTCGATTTCGCCGGGGCGGGAGGAGTAGCTCTGCTCCTTCAAGAGCTGGACGATGTGATCGGGGATTTCCGCAACGAACAGCTCCAGGTCTTCCGCGAGCATCTCCCGCTCAGAGGCCGTCATCTTCTTCTTCGTAGACGGCTTCTTGCGATTGATCACGGGAACTGGAGGGGACGCCTTCCTCTTCTTGGCCGGCGGCTCCTTGGACGACTCTTCTTGACGCGGGGAGCCGACGGGGACGAGGCGGGAGTTAGCTCGGCGGCCGCCTTGTGGAGGAGGCCACGGACGGCGACGAGCTCTGCTTGGAAGCGCTGGCGAAGGATCTCCATCTCCCTCGCGCGCTTCTGGCCGGACATGATGCCGGTCTTGGCGTCAAACGGCTGGCATGTCACGAAGCCGTGCTTCCTCGTGAGCTCCCCGCCGTAGGGGTAGGCAATCTCCATGGGTTCCGTGCTGGGGTAAGAGGGCCAGAAGAGGCGGCTGGTGATTGGTGAAGGAGATGATGGGGAAGATCGAGAAGAGAAGATTCGTCAGAGCGAGGTTCAGGGCAAAGGCAGCAGGTTGGCTGGCTTCCCTTATATTGATGAGCTCAGGTGTGATGCCGATTCCAAACCGTGGATGTGGATGCGTATGTGATATTGTGATCCGTCAGGAAATCGGATTTGAGAGTTTGAGACCATCTCGTATGCGTGCATTTGAAGCTTCGCGCCAAAGCTTAATTGAGAGTTTGAGACCATCTCGTATGCCCTCGCCAGGCAACACTGCAACTCTTTCCTTTCCCGGCTCCTAATCCAACTCGAAGCAACCGTCTGCTTCTTCCACCTCCCGTCGCCGCTGCACCACACGCCCCAGCCACCGTAGGGCTCAGCCGGCGACGAAGGCCCACCTGCGCCGCGGCTGCCAATTTGCGCCGCCCCTGCTTACCTGCGCGCACCTCGACGGGCGGCGGCTCCACGGCTGACGGCGCGCTGTATTCCTCTTCTGCTGTTGCCGTCTTCCTCTGACTCTGCTGCTTCTGTTAGTGGTGGTGCAGCCCCCGATCTTCTACTTCTTCGTCCAGACGACTCCGGCTCTGCTGCTGGTGAAAGGTACCGGCGCCCCGCCCTGAAATCCTTGTCATATGGCCAAATTGATGTGGAACTGATGTTAATTACAGCATCATGGCAGCATCATTGTATAGTGAATTTACTCTGTAATGAAATTATTCTCTATAGTGACTGTATATTGTCCCAGTGATGCATCCCCAAGTTTCAGAAATTTACCGATGCACTATCTATTGTCCCTGTTGAAATTCTGGCCTATCCGATACCATGGCACCATGCACAATTTTGTATCAAAACTCTTGTGAGCGCTTGCAGAAGACTAGTTCTGAATTTTGGGACATATTGCAGCGGAGGGCGTCGATATGGAACCTGAAAATTTGTAGCAGCAAAACAAATTTGTGATAGATGATGCATGTTAGTGCAAGTTCAGCGCTAGATGGGTCCAGTACTTGAAAAGTGTTGCCAAATTTGGGCGCACTCACATAGGCTGGGATAGCAGGGTTGTTTTGACACTGGATCTTCTTCCAGTGGTGGGGGCACCTGACCATATATCATTTCGCAGCTCATGTCTTCAAAGTCTGAGATGTTTGTTGGGTCAGTGAGCAAGATAATTATTAGCCAGGGCTAACTGAATTTCAGTTGAAAAAGGCAGGAAACTCAGTCTAGAGAAAGCATGTATTTCAGAGAACAAATCCGTAGTTCATTTCATTCTGTTGGCCTGCATTAGCTAAGCATCAAATGGACTTAACTGTTTTAGACAGTTTCAGTTACTGTTTTATGTTTGCTGAAGTGGTTCACCTATAGTTTCAAATATTCAGTCACTGGATATATGCAATAATTTACAAGGAGCAAGTGATGTAGAGTCTGTCCGAACCACACGCAGATCCAGGCACGGATGGGAGGGGCAACGCGGGCGTCGCCAACGACGCCCACTACGGGTCGGCCGCCGGTGACCTCCGGTGTGGGGTGCGCCGGTGGTAGGTTTTGGGCGCTAGCGGAGGCCGATCCAGATGACGAGGACGATGAAGACTTCGCCGGAGGTTCGCCGGATGCATACTCGCCGACGCCGTCGTCGGTGATTTGCGAGGCATTTGACCCCGGCTACTCGGAAGAAGATGTGGCGGCCATTGTCGATGGAGTTGTCCCAGTCGATGATCCTGCGAGACAAGGGTTGGGACGAGAGGACAAGATCGAAATTGTTCGTCGGATTGTTCATCGGCGGACGGCGGCGGCGGCGACTCGGCCATGGAAGGGGCCGATCCCGAAGGTAAGCCTCACAAACCTACTTTGTCTGATTTCATTACGGAGAAATCTTGGATTTTGGTAAAGAAGAAAAGGCCGGCGTGCTTTGCGATGGAGGCGCCGCGCGCGGCGATCGGAATCAACGGCGGCGTCCGCGCAGATAGGATCGCTCGTTTGAATTCTTTGCTGAACTTTGTTGGGCCTGTCGGATGGATTGGAGGCCCGATTGATGTTCGCCTTTGGGCCATGTGGTGGATCGCGAGGTTGGGCGGGACTAGTGGGTCACGACCGAGCAAAACCGGATCACCGAGTCGGCATCGATATCGTCTGAATCAACCTCGATCCCATGCACGGTCTCGCCGTTCGATTATCTTGGACTCGCTAGGGTTCGCCCGCGAAGCGTGGGCTTTCCGCGGCTCCGTTCGTCGGCCGGCGAGTCCACAGCAATTCTTCTTGCCTTCATGCCGCCTAAGGGCCCGCCCCGCGAAAGGGCGCCTCCGTGGCGCTGCGAGGGCGACGCCGGGTGGACGGCAGTTGTTGTACTGCTGCGGCGGCTGCTTCTTGCCGCGTTGCGTCGGCACCGCCGCATGGCGTGCGACAGGCCGCCACCGCAATCGTCTGCAAGCAGCCACAGCCACAGAGGCCGTGGCCTAGGCAGATGGCTGCCGGCCGGGGAGGTGCTCCCAATGCCGGTCGGGGTGGTGCCGCCAATGGGTCTGCCGGCCGTGGGTCGGGGGCCTTCGCGGGAGACAGCCGCAATCCTCCCCGTGGGCAGTGGGGAGATGATGGCTACGACGCTTACGGTCATGGACTGCACCGAGGCTCGTCGTCCACCGGGGTGGCGAGGCTACGCTGGGCGAACAGGTAATCTTGGCGGGGTTTTCAAGGACCACCGGGGAACTTTGTCGAGGGGGCGGTTGGCCCCAGCCGTTACCGTGGACGCTTCCGTGGGGGCCGCGGACGCTTCCGTGGTGGGCGTGGCGGGCGTACCTTGCCCGGCGCCGACTCGGACGCCTCGGACATAGCGAGCGATGAGGCGACGACCCGTGATGTCGTGGAGGCGGCTAAAGCTCTTGCTGATGTGGATATCCCGATGGTTGCGCAATCGGATGATCGGAGTCGATAAAGGCTCGGAGAAGGCAGGGGACAAGCTGTCTAAGTGGCGGCTAAGAAGAAGAAATTGGTCTGTTTCATTTGTGGGGAGGCGGGTCACTTCATGGTTGATCGCTCTGCTGAGTTATGTGATATTTGTCGGAAACCTAAGCATGTGGCGGTGAGTGTCCGCTTCTTCTCGGGCCCAAACCGACTCTTAGTATTCTGACCTCTGTTGCTCTGAGTTGATGTTCTTTGAGTCGCCGAGTGTTGCTTGATGGCTCCGGTTGTTGAGACTTCCTTCCACGGGTGGTTAAAGTGGTCACTGGACGCTTCATCAAGCTCGATTATTCAGCGATTCTGAGAGTTGGCTCGAAATTTCAAATGGTCGTTGATGAAACTTTCGATAATTCTTATAAAGTGGATTTTCCTTCTAAAGAGGATCGAAGAGGATTCTCAAGTTTGGCATGAGTCGAGTTCACGGGACTAGCTTTGTGTTACAATTCGATGAGTGGAAAAAGAAGGAGCCGCAGGCACGCCTTGACTCAGATCTGGGTTAAGCTTTTGGGGCACCGTCGAGCCTTTGGATGATTTCTTTGTCACGTGGAGCTTGGGGTCTTTGCTCGGTAAGGCGGAGCAGGTTGACATGCCTTTCACTCGTGCTCACGGTGTTGCCCGATTGTTGATTAGCGTGTGACATTCAGTTCTTGCGGATGTGGTCGGATGGTGTTATGAGGGGTTGCTTACATGTTGAAGGTTGAGTATGAGGACCCGGACTTGTTTAAGGATTTTGAGGATCTCGCTACCTATGGATACCTCGGAGGAGGCGGTGCTTACGGGCACCGGGAGAGGACGCACCGGTGATGGTGGCGAGGATTCGGGCTGTGGAGTCGCCTAAACCATCCGAGTCATTAAGGGAAATCAGCGGGTTGGCACCGTCCAACATGCTTCAGCTGGGCTCTGTGGGGGCTTTCTCTGGCCCGTCTCGCCTTTGGGGTGTTCGTGCGGAGTTGGATGACCCGTCGGAGCACTTGCCACCCATGATTCCCGAGGCCTTGAGGGTTTTGGATGACAGCCTGGTGGTTCAGGAGGTGGTTTCCCCTTCTCTCACTTCACCGCAGTTGGACGACTCCGCGGAGCTGGCTGGGAGTACGGCGAGATCGATCTTGTTCTTCGATCCTCCGGAGGCAGGCGGGCTTTGGAGGATCCGGTGGCGAGTGGCCCGTGTTCTGCGTTCTCCGTCTTGCTGCGGCGTCGGGCGGCTGCGCTACTCAGCGACGGATCGCGCCGGCTCTTGGCGCCGGCGATGGTGCGTCGGGGCTAGGGATATGTGCCTCACCTGCCCCGCGGTGTTGGGCGGGCGGGGTGGGACAGCTGCGATTACACGCCTCGAGCACAGTGCTGGGCTGCCCGAGTCGGTGTTGGCGGGTCGCTGTTCACGGGCTTGAGCGGTGTCGCCATCTATCTCTGCTGCTTGTTGGTGTCGGCGTCTCGCGGGCGTCTTGTGGGGGAGGCGGCGGCTCCTCCGTCTTGAGCCTACTCGCGAGGAGGTCATCACTTTTGGTGGTATCCGGACCCGGTCTCCTGGGGAGGCGGATCGTGAGGAGGTTGCAGGAGCGGCCGGATGTAGGCGACATTCAACTACGATTGTCTTTGCGAGAGCCGCCAAGTTGCGGGACGTCGAAACCACCATTGGTATATGTACATTATTAAGTCAAATTCCATTTTGCATTTCATCGATAACGAGATAATCAATAATGCAAATCAACTAGGAATTTCACTTGGTAATAATGATCTTGGATCGCTCATTGATTAATGACATTCTAGATTTGGAAGTGGCGAAAGCGGTAGATATGATTCGTCACATAGCTGCAGTTAAGCCAATGAATGATTCGGAGATTAATGCACTTGGGGTGAGGGTTCTAGATAGTATGTGTCTGATCTTGACCTGCGTGTCTTGAGGCGGAGGAAGGCCCAAATCTTGAGGCGCCTCTTCATGTAGCCGAGCACTGTAGGGCTAGATCTTTGAGGATGAGGGCATTATTCCAGTTGTTGATTCATCAAGCCTAAGCGGACTTGGAAAAGAAAGGTTTATCCGGTCTCCGTGTGCGTAGAAGTGCTAGGATTCGTCTTGCAAAAAATTTCATGATGACTTATGAGAGGCATTTTACGGAATAGCAGAGGTCTTAGAGACTTGGCTAAAGGAGGTTTTTGGCGGATGCTTCTCTCGAACATCATTTGGACTTCATTGCTTTGTCCGAGACTGGAAGAAGCAATTTTACTAATCAATTTCTAGCCACTTTATCTGGTGGGGTTGATTTTGATTAGCACCCTCCCACCTCGGGAAGATCCGTGGGTTTTACTCGGGGTTAAGTGTGAAACGTTGGAGGTTAGGAGCGTAGTTATGGGCGAGTTCTTTGTCAAGTTTGGGTTAGATCAAAGCGGATGGGTTTGATTGGGCTTTGGTGGCGGTTACGGGCTGCTCAACGAACTCAAACCAGACTTCTTGGCGGATCTGAGTGCGCATCTGTGCTAACGAGCAGTTACCTCTCTTAGTGGGAGGGGATTTCAACATTATTCGAAGAAAAGAGGACAAGAATAATGCCAATTTTGACGGTCGGTGGCCCTTTATGTTCAACACTATCATTGAAAGTTTGGATCTCAGAGAGATCGAACTCTCGGGTAGGAAATTCACTTGGGCTAATTCCTTACCGGCACCCACCTTTGAGAAACTTGACAGAGTTACGGCTAGTGTCGAGTGGGAACAGTTTCCACAGTAGCAGTGCGAGCTTTGACTCGAGGTGTCTCGGATCATACACCGTTATTAGTTGATTCGGAGTTCAAAATTTAAGTGGGCGACAAAATTTCTTCTCCTTTGAAATTGCCGGTTTGGAAGAGATGGCTTCCTCGAGATGTTAGCTAGAGAGTGGGCTATGGACTCGGGAGGTACGACGCCTATAGATAGATGGCAATCCAAGATTCGTCATCTTCGTAGTTTCCTTCGTGGCTGGGCTAAGCACACGCATGGGCTTTATAAGGCGGAAAAGGACAGGCTAATTCTAATCATTCAAAATTTAGAAGCAAAAGCGAAACCTCTATCTTGGATTCCACCGAGTGGCAACAAAGATAGACGCTGAGATCTTGACTTAAAAAGCTTCTCCGTGAGGAGGAATTGAAGTGGGCATTGCGAGCTAAGGTTCGCAAAATCGTAGAAAGCGAGGATAACACTCAATTTTTTCACATGATTGCGAATGGGAAGCATCGAAGAAGAGAATTTTTCAGTTAGAACAAGGCGAAGGTACGATAGTTGGGCGAGGATAATCTCAAAGAGTACATTACCAATTATTACAAGCAGTTGTTTGGTAATCCGGTAGAGACATTTGTGTCCTTGGATGAGTCTAGGGTTGAGGATGTGCCTCAACTTGAGACCGCCGAGAATGAGATTTTATTTGCTCCTTTCTCGGAGAAAGAGGTGTTTGAGGCTATTACTCAAATGGAGACCAACAAGGCTCCAGTCCGGATGGGTTTCGGCGGAGTTTTACAAGAAGTGTTGGCATTTTATTAAGGGTGACTTGATGCCAATGTTTCACGAGTTTTTGAAGGCCACCTTCAGTTGTTCAAGCTAAATTTTGGGACGATTACTCTTACGCCTAAGAAGATCGCGCTGTTCGGATCGCGCAGTTTCGACCCATTTGTTTGCTAAATGTGAGTTTCAAGATTTTCACTAAGGTGGGGACAAATAGGCTTACACAAATAGCACACTCATGAGTTCTGCCGTCTCGACGCTTTCATGCGGATAGAAACATCACGGAAGGGGTTGTTGTCTTGCATGAACGCTCCCTAAATCCACTCCAAAAAGCTTGATGGCGTAGTTTTTAAAGTGGATTTTGAAAAAGCTTATGATAAAGTCAAATGGCCTTTTCTTGACAAGCGTTGCGCATGAAAGGTTTTGATCCGGCATGGAGAAACCAAATTGACTCTTTAACGCAGAAAGGAGTGTTGGGATTAAAGTGAATGATGGCGTGGGTCATTATTTTCAAACTCACAAGGGCTACGGCAAGGAGACCCCATGTCACCGATCTGTTTAACATAGTGGTGACATCTTGACTATTTTAATAGGACGGGCAAAGGATGCGGGAGACGGTAGGTGGCACGGTTCCACATCTAGTAGGCGGCGGGTTATCTATTCTCCGATGCCGATGATACTATCATATTTATGGAGCATGACATGGCGAAAGCAAGGAACATGAAGTCGTTGCTTTGCTTGTTTGAACAATTGTCAGGCTAAAATTAACTTCCACAAGAGCGAATTGTTTTGCTTTGGAAGAGCTAATGATGACCGGAATCGTATCAACAATTGTTCGGATGTGAATTGGGTCTTTACCGTTTACGTGCTTAGGTATACCCATTCATCATCGTAAGCTTACCAATCTTGAGTGGAAATGTGTCGAGGATCGGTTCGAAAAGCGAGCTCTTGGAAAGGAAAGCTCATGTCATATGGAGGACGATTAATTACGATTAACTCGGTCCTTACTAGTATGCCTATGTTTACATTATCCTTTTTCTTGGTGCGGTGGGAGTTAGGAAAAGGCTAGATTTTATCGATCTCGTTTCTTTTGGCAAATTGATGAGCTTAAAGAAGTATAGACTTGCGAAGTGGGATATTATTTGCGAGACCTAAGGACCAAGGTGGCCTAGGTATTGAAAATCTGGAAATAAAAATATATGTCTCCTTAGCAAGTGGCTTTTTAAGTTGTAAATCGAGGCGGAGGCCACTTAGGCGCAGATCTTACATAATAAGTATCTTTTGCTAAAACTTTGGCCTGTGTGTCCGTGAGACCTTGATTCGCCCTTTTGGAAGGGTCGATGAGAGTTAAACAAATTTTTTCAACAAGACTAAATTTATTGTTGGGAATGGTACCACGACGAGGTTTTGGGAGGATCGTGGCTTGGGGAGACGCCACTAGCACTACAATATCCTTCTTTGTATAACATAGTCCAACGTAGAGGTGCCTATGTTGCTCTTGTTTCTGATCCGTTCCCATCAATATCGGCTTTAGGCGGACGCTTGTTGGAGATCGTTGGGAGTCTGGCTCCATCTGGTTAGACGTTTGATGGGTGTCCGGTTGTTCGCTAACCCCGATCATTGCGTTGAAACTTACTAAGAACGGTGTGTTCTCGGTCAAGTCAATGTATCGGTGTCATTAACTCTTCGTCATCCCTTCCTCCGTACATGTTTGGAAAGTTAAGGTACCCTTACGTATTAAAGTGTTTATGTGGTTTGTACATAAGCAAGTTATTCGACTAAGGATAATCTTGCAAGGCGTAATTGGGTAGGTCCGTCTCGGTGTAACCGTGATCATTCGAAAGCATTAAACACCTCTTCCTCGATTGTCCGTTGGCTAAGATTACGTGGCGGTCGGTACATATTGCTTTTAATATCATCGCCCACTTCTATTAGTATGTTATTTGGAACATGGCTAGATGGGGTGGATCGAGACATTGCAAGACACATTCGGGTTGGCGTTTGTGCACTTTTGTGGGCAATATGGAACTGCAGAAATGACTTAGTCTTTAACCGATCAACAAACATTCATTTTTGCGGTTATCTTGAGCTACGTCTTTCATCCGTATGTGGTCGCTACTCACTCCGGCGGAGGCGAGGAGCGTTTGGTTCTGCGTCTACCCGCTGGGAGATGGTAGCGGGATATTTTCAACGGTTTGGATGGCGGTCATGTAATAGGATAGAGTGATCCTATTGTTGTGGTTACCGGTTGTGGCTTCAAACCTTTCTTATTTGCGAGATCTTGTTTTATTTTGTACTATGACCTTTCGGTACTACGAGACTCGTGTTTTATTTTTAATAATATGAGCCGTATGCATCTTTCTGATGCAGAGGCTGGGGTATGGCCCCTTTTCCAAAAAAAAAAAAAAGTGATGTAGAGCAAAAAATTCAGCAAATGATGTATAGTTTCAAAAATTCAGTGAAACTGAACCTACCCTATTGCTTCATGTAGCAAAGGCGGCAATGCAAGCAAGATCATGCTTGGTTTAGCCAAATCATGCTTGGTAACAATGGGAGAACAGGAAGATTCTTGAACACAAATTACTAGTCTGAACCATCACAAACAAAAGCAGATATGGTAAGAAACTGGAATGCCTAGACAGGGAGCAAAACTAAAATGTGAGTTGAGGAATCTGTCACTAGATGATGCAAAATCAATTACCGCTCTTGGTGTAGTTAATTAGCTGGACGGTGACCTCCTTCTGCTCCCTGATCTTGTCAACAGTAGGAAAGGCAACAAAAGGATGCCTCATGACAAGTTTGGCAAGCACCGGGGCAGTATCTACACACAGCATGACAAGTTTAGCAAGGCAGTTAACTATGCTGAAGGCATATTTCAAATGCAATCTTCAGACTATTGCCATGTGGTGGTCGGCCTCCGACCCCTGAAGAAATCTGCAAGCACCAGCAAAATCAAACCCACATTACATCACCTAAGAGACTGACAAGAACACATGGGAAACTACAGGAGAAGAAACATGGGAAAATCGAAGGGGGGGAACTAGCATAGCAAAAAATCACCCATGGCAAATGAGAAGCGGCTGTTGCAACGCCGACCACGCATGCGAGACAGGGCTTCCGGCGCAGCATGCCGGCGTGCGCGCCGACGCCAAAGGTGACCTCCTTCGCCGCATACTCGCGCGGCCACTGCTGCTGCTCGCTCCTGCCGCCGCCGCGGGCGAGCTGCTGCCGCAGCACCGAGGAGGAGGAGGACCTGGAAACGGCCGCCGCCACCATGGGCTCGAGGACGAGGGTTTGGAGAGAATCGAACTCAGAGAAGGCCACCACCGTCGGAAGAAAAATCAAGCTTCTCCTCGCCTTGGATCACCATGAGGAAGGGGGAGGGGACAAGGAGAGGGAAGCTGCGGGAGAGGTGTGGGGCGGAGGAGCTTCGGCTACGCGCGGGGGAGCCGAGCAGGGGAGCTCCGGTGCGGGGGAGCGGACCTCCGGCATGGGAGAGGAGCGGGGGAGACGACAGGGAGTTAGCCCGTTAGGGGCTTGTCGGGAATTCACTGGGTTTTTTTTTTTTTCTGAAACTAGGTAACTGCCCTAGCGTTGCCACGGGAAAATAAAGAACTTGTGAAAACAAATAACCAGCTATCAGAAAATGTCCATCGCCACATACTTCTTGTTTGCAGACATTTACCATTTCAACCTCCTTTTTTTCTCCATCGGCCAAATTTTCTTTGTTATAATTACATGCAACTCATAAAAATATTCTTCGTGTTACATTGATCAAGGGGTGCTTCTGCTTTTCGATACATAACTGATGATGTGTAATAATCAGAAAGATAACAATCAATCAATCTTCCGCGGACCTTTGAGAAGGTTGTGAGAATTGGATCCATATAACCATGGTTTGTTCTCTTGACGGGAGAGCTTAGATAGTGTCTCTTGACGTTTGTTCTCTCCATGACCCAACTGTATTATTACATGTCTAGATTGTATCTTTGGTTTGGGAGAGCCCAGATAGTGTATACTACGGGCAAAAGAATGGGAGTATAAATATATACATAATACATATTGATAGTCTTCCCAGGATATTTAGAACAAATTTCCAACCTGACTAAGGCCCAGTTCTTTTGGCCGATTCTCCCATAATCTTGATAATCAACCCTCCACCCAGCTTCTCCCAGAATCTTGAACCCATATTTTTTTTACAATCCTAACTAGTTAGGATTCGAACAACTAGGATTGTACAAAAAATATGGATACAAAATTCTAGGAGAAGCTGGGTGGAGGGTCGATTCTCAAGATTATGGGAGAATTGCCCAAAAGAACTGGGCCTAAGAGTACAACCAGACTCTCAGAATGATGAGTCCCTTCTAGCTAGCAATTGATTTACATTTTCTGCAGCACAAATAAAATATAAAGATTAATCAGTGTGTACTGAGCGCCTGATTTTCATGAGAAATATGGCAAATATATTCGTTGGATGACCCTAACAGAGAGAAAGAGGAACATAGCAGCAATGAAGATAACTGCATCATGCACGCTAGCTCTCCATCAGGGCATTGCCTGTAGAAGATCCTCGTAACTATACCACGGAAAATGTATGTCAAATATGGCAATTAAGCAGACAAGAAAATTAACTGAAAACTATAAACAGAAAAGCATTTGCAAATTTTGAAAGAATTTAACTGACCAGGCCTCGCAGCATCACTGTTGACCTTTGTTGCGCCGTTCGCTGCCTCCTTCTAGCAGTTGACGCTCGGCTGGTCCTTCCCGTCCTGCGGTGGCTCGGTTGATGAAAAAGGCTCGGCGATGGTTCTAGGCCGGGATGGAATAGGGCATGAGGCTGAGTCCGCCCGTCCAATAATGAAACTATGGAAGACGCTCGTGGGGAGGGTTCGGCAGTGCTGCTCGGGGCGACGGCGTTGGGAAAAGGGCTCGGCGGCGGCAGTCAATGTAGCTGCATAGAGACGACGCGGGTCTGGGCTTCATGTGTTCTCCATTGCTGGCGCAGACATGAGGCGAGTAATGCCAGCGCCGCGATCTTCCATGTCACGGTGCTTCGGCCTTTTCTCGTCGAGGAGGATGGTGGCCTCGTAGCGCGGTCTATGTGGAATCCCAGCAGCAGCGTAGGTAAGATATTGCGTACAAGATATTCGGATAATAAGAGGAAATCAGGAAAGGAAGGAGGATATTTTTATGGGCAGTAAAAATGAATACATATTAGAAAAGGAAACAACGATAAGAAAGAGAAGAATGCAATCTGTGATTTGACGTGAATTGATTGCATAAGGAAGAGAAGAATACATGAATTTATTGATGTTACCAAAGATTGATCCTGGTTTGTCCGGCCAGATGAAAACCGATCTAAATGACGTGAATTGACTGCATAAGGAAGAGAAGAATACGTGAATTTATTGCTGTTACCAAAGATTGATCCTGGTTTGTCCGGCCAGATGAAAACCGATCTAAATAGAAAACCGGGAAGAGGAGGAAAATCGACGAAGGGGTGGGGGTATCGTAAGAGGGGGGAGGACGAAGGGATGGACGACGTAAGAGGGGAGACGGAACGTTATGTTTCTTTTAGGTAGTAGAGAAAAGACCATGAGATCAAGCTTTATCGGGAGTTTTTAGAAAGAGGCAAGAGCACTAGAGACCCACAAACTTGCATTGGATGTGATGGTTTAGTCCAAAAACTTGCAAAAGGTGATCAACCCATCTATAAACTTGCAAACTATGTGATGGTTTAGTCCACAGCCAATCAGACGCGGACAATTGGCGCCCAGCTGGCTGCTTCGTGGCACACCTTGTCGGACCAGCTTTTTTGCGGAAAACCCCTCAACTTTCTAGGAAATCATAAGCCGCCTAGAGATTGCTGATGTTTGGAAATGTATGCTCACAGATGAAACATGGTGCTGATGCTTTGGCTCCTGCCGATGATATTGTAGCTCAGAAAAGTTTTAGGTGTTTGCTCCTCGGGGAGTTGTTCTCAATGTGCTCCGCCCAAGCTGTTGAGTCAGATGATATAGTGCAGCCCTCTGAAGATTCTGATGACAAAAATTCAACTCGAGATGATGAAAGCAATTGTGATTGCTCGAACGGTGAGTCTGTTTGCACAGCAGGAACAGATGAGCCACGGCGTAATGGAGTGTTTAAATCTTCAACTCTGCTTGCTCACCGTGACTGCGTCACAGGATTAGCCATTGGTGGTATAAACACAACATTGCCAGTGTACTGTGTACATAATACACTGTTTCATTATTGGAGGCATCATGCCATAATTTAGTACAATCATGCAAAACATTTTTATCTGGGCACCGATGCAATATGAAAAATTCTGGAAAGAAATGATAATTAGGTCTATGGAGTGTTATAGTACCATTCAAAATTTCAACTTGTAACCCAAAATGTGTTAGAAGAAAACAGTGTATAATTATTTGAATGAAACCTCCATAGACAGATTTATTGTGTCATTTGACAGATTTAATTTTTCATTTTCATATCTTTGGACATAGATTATAACTTCAAATTCCATAGTGTAGTGTTGAGAAATAAATCTAACAATTTTTTTGCTGAAGTTTTTATGTTCATTTTATGCCGAAACCAAAATGAAATGCACAACTGACCTTTCTATTACTCCACCCGTTTACAAATATAAGATGTTTTAACTTTTTTGTGAACCAGATGTATATAGACACGATTTAATGTGTTTGTTCGCTCATTTCAGTCTTTATGTAGTCCATACTGAAATATCCAAAACATCTTATATTTGTGAACGGAGGGAGTATTTTGCAGTTCTGCTAGATATCTCACTTCATATACTGACCAGTGTTTTACTATGTTTTTATCCGTTGTGCAATGTGTTGGGAACGTAGTAATTTCAAAAAATTTCCTACGCACACGCAAGATCATGGTGATGATATAGCAACGAGAGGGGAGAGCATTTGTCCAAGTACCCTCATAGACCGTAAGCGGAAGCGTTAGCACAACGCGGTTGATGTAGTCGTACGTCTTCACGATCCGACCGATCCAAGCACCGAACGTACGGGGCCTCCGAGTTCAGCACACGTTCAGCTCGATGACCATCTCCGGCCCTCCGATCCAGCAAAGGCTCCGGAGATGAGTTCCGTCAGCACGACGGCGTGGTGACAATGATGATGTTCTACCGGCGCAGGGCTTCGCCTAAACTCCGCGACGATATGACCGAGGTGGAATATGGTGGAAAGGAGCACCACACACGACTAAGGAACGATCCGTAGATCAACTTGTGTGTCTATGGGGTGCTCCCCGCCCCCGTATATAAAGGAGCCAGGGGGGAGGAGGCCGCCGGCCTAGGGGGCGCGCCAAGGGGGGGAGTCCTACTCCCACGGGAGTAGGACTCCCTTTTCCAAGTTGGAGTAGGAGAGAAAGGGAAAGAGGAGGAAGAGGGAAGGAAAGGGGGCGCCGCCCTTCCCTTGTCCTATTCGGACTAGGAGAGGAGGGCGCGGCCCCTCCAGCTCCTTCCTCTTCTCCTCTTGGCCCATGTAGGCCCATTAACCCCGGGGTTCCAGTAACCTCCCGTACTACGGTAAAATGCCGATTTCACCGGTACCATTCCGATGTCCAAACATAGGTTTCCAATATATCAATCTTTATGTCTCGACCATTCCGAGACTCCTCGTCATGTCCGTGATCACATCCGGACTCCGAACAAACTTCGGTACATCAAAACTTATAAACTCATAATAAAGCTGTCATCGAAACGTTAAGCGTGCGGACCCTACGGGTTCGAGAACTATGTAGACATGACCTAAAACCATTCTCGGTCAATAACCAATAGCGGGACCTGGATGCCCATATTGGTTCCTACATATTCTACGAAGATCTTTATCGGTCAAACCGCATAACAACATACGTTGTTCCCTTTGTCATCGGTATGTTACTTGCCCGAGATTTGATCGTCGGTATCCAATACCTAGTTCAATCTCATTACCGGCAAGTCTCTTTACTCGTTCTGTAATACGTCATCTCACAACTAACTCATTAGTTATAATGCTTGCAAGGCTTAAGTGATGAGCATTACCGAGAGGGCCCAGAGATACCTCTCCGACAATCGGAGTGACAAAACCTAATCTCGAAATACGCCAACTCAACATGTACCTTTGGAGACACCTGTAGTACTCCTTTATAATCACCCAGTTACGTTGTGACGTTTGGTAGTACCAAAGTGTTCCTCCGTAAGCACGGAGTTGCATAATTCTCATAGTTACAGGAACATGTATAAGTCATGAAGAAAGCAATAGCGAGAATACTAAGCGATCAAGTGCTAAGCTAACGGATGGGTCATGTCAATCACATCATTCTCCTAATGATGTGATCCCATTAATCAAATGACAACACATGTCTATGGTTAGGAAACATAACCATCTTTGATTAATGAGCTAGTCAAGTAGAGGCATACTAGTGACTATATGTTTGTCTATGTATTCACACATGTATCATGTTTCGGTTAATACAATTCTAGCATGAATAATAAACATTTATCATGATATGAGGAAATAAATAATAACTTTATTATTGCCTCTAGGGCATATTTCCTTCAGTCTCCCACTTGCACTAGAGTCAATAATCTAGATTACATAGTAATGATTCTAACACCCATGGAGTCTTGGTGCTGATCATGTTTTGCTCGTGAGAGAGGCTTAGTCAACGGTCTCGCAACATTCAGATCCGTATGTATCTTGCAAATCTCTATGTCTCCCACTTGGACTTGGTCCCGAATGGAATTGAAGCGTCTCTTGATGTGTTTGGTCCTCTTGTGAAATCTGGATTCCTTTGCCAAGGCAATTGCACCAATATTGTCACGAAGATCTTCATTGGTCCCGATGCACTAGGTATGACACCTAGATCGGAAATGAACTCCTTCATCCAGACTCCTTCATTTCTTTGCTTGTAAGCAGCTATGTACTCCGCTTCACATGTAGATCCCGCCACGACGCTTTGTTTAGAACTCGCACCAACTTACAGCTCCACCGTTTAATATAAACACGTATCCGGTTTGCGATTTAGAATCGTCCGGATCGGTGTCAAAACTTGCATCGACATAACCTCTTACGACTAGCTCTTTGTCACCTCCATATCGAGAAACATATCCTTAGTCCTTTTCGGTATATCGGGATGTTCTTGACCGCTGTCCGATGATCCACTCTGGATTACTTTGGTACCTTCTGCTAAGCTTATTGCTGAGCATACGTCGAACTGGTACACAACATTGCATACATGATAGAGCCTATGGCTGAAGCATAGGAACATCTTCCATTTCTCTCTATCTTCTGCATTGTGGTCGGGCATTGAGTTTGACTCAACTTCACACCTTGTAGCACGAGCAAGAATCCTTTCTTTGCTCGATCCATTTTGAACTTTTCAAAATTTTGTCAAGGTATGTGCTTTGTGAAAGTCCTATTAAGCATCTTGATCTATCTCTATAGATCTTGATGCCCAATATATAAGCAGCTTCACCAAGGTCTTTCATTGAAAAACTTTTATTCAAGTATCCCTTTATGCTATCCAGAAATTCTATATCATTTCCAATTAATAATATGTCATCTACATATAAAACTAGAAATGCTACTGAGCTCCCACTCACTTTCTTGTAAATACATGCTTCTCCAAAAGTCTCAGATAAAACCATATGCTTTGATTACACTATCAAAGCGTTTATTCCAACTCGAGATGCTTGCACCAGTCCATAAATGGAGCGCTGGAGCTTGCACACTTTGTTAGCACCTTTTGGATCAACAAAACCTTCGGTTGCATCATATACAACTCTTCTTCTAGAAATCCATTCAAGAATGCAGTCTTGACATCCATTTGCCAAATTTCATAATCATGAAATGCAGCAATAGCTAACATGATTGGACAGACTTAAGCATCGCTACGGGTGAGAAAGTCTCATCGTAGTCAACCCTTGAACTTGTCGAAAACCTTTCGCAACAAGTCGAGCTTTATAGACGATTACATTACCATCGCGTCGGTCTTCTTCTTAAAGATCCATTTATTCTCAATAGCTTGCCGATCATCGGGCAAGTCAACCAAAGTCCATACTTTGTTTTCATACATGGATCCCATCTCGATTTCATGGCCTCTAGCCATTTTACGAATCTGGGCTCATCATCGCTTCCTCATAGTTCGTAGGTTCATCATGGTCAAGTAACATGACTTCCGAATAGGATTGCCGTACCACTCAGTGCGGATCTTACTCTAGTAGACCCACGAGGTTCAGCAGAAACTTGATCAAGTTTCATGATCAATATCATTAGCTTCCTCACTAATTGGTGTAGTTGTCACAGAACCGGTTCTTGTGATGAACTACCTTCCAATAAGGGAGTAGATACTGATTATCTCATCAAGTTCTACTTTCCTCCCACTCACTTTTTTCGAGAGAAACTCCTTCTCTAGAAAGGATCCGAATTTAGCAACGAAAATCTTGCCCTCAGATCTGTGATAGAAGGTGTACCCAATAGTCTCCTTTGGGTATCCTATGAAGATACATTTCTCCGATTTGGGTTCGAGCTTATCTGGTTGAAGTTTCTTCACATAAGCATCGCAGCCTCAAACTTTAAGAAACGACAACTTTGGTTTCTTGCCAAACCACAGTTCATAAGGTGTCGTCTCAACGGATTTTGATTGTGCCCTATTTAACGTGAATGCGGCCGTCTCTAATGCATAACCCCAAAACGGTAGCGGTAGATCGGTAAGAGACATCATAGATCGCACCATATCAAGTAAAGTACGATTACGACGTTCGGACACACCATTCCGTTGTGGTGTTCCAGGTGGCGTTAATTGCGAGACTATCCCGCATTGTTTCAAGTGTAGACCAAACTCGTAACTCAAATATTCTCCTCCACGATCTGATCGTAGAAATTTTATTTTCTTGTTACGATGATTTTCCACTTCACTCTGAAATTCTTTGAACTTTTCAAATGTTTCAGACTTGTGTTTCATTAAGTAGATATACCCATATCTGCTCAAATCATCTGTGAAGGTGAGAAAATAACGATATCCGCCACGAGCTTCAACATTCATTGGACCACATACATCTGTATGTATGATTTCCAACAAATCTGTTGCTCTCTCCATAGTACCGGAGAGCGGCGTTTTAGTCATCTTGCCCATAAGGCACGGTTCGCAAGTACCAAGTGATTCATAATCAAGTGATTCCAAAAGCCCATCAGTATGGAGTTTCTTCATGCGCTTTACACCGATATGACCTAAACGGCAGTGCCACAAATAAGTTGCACTATCATTATCAACTCTGCATCTTTTGGTTTCAACACTATGAATATGTGTATCACTACTATCGAGATTCAACAAAAATAGACCACTCTTCAAGGGTGCATGACCATAAAAGATATTACTCATATAAATAGAACAACCATTATTCTCTGATTTAAATGAATAACCGTCTCGCATCAAACAAGATCCAGATATAATGTTCATGCTCAACGCAGGCACCAAATAACAATCATTTAGGTCTAAAACTAATCCTGATGGTAGATGTAGCGGTAGCGTGCCAACCGCGATCACATCGACTTTGGAACCATTTCCCATGCGCATCGTCACCTCGTCCTTACCTAATCTTCGTTTAATCCGTAGTCCCTGTTTCGAGTTGCAAATATTAGCAACAGAACCAGTATCAAATGCCCAGGTGCTACTGTGAGCATTAGTAAGGTACACATCAATAACATGTATATCACATATACCTTTGTTCACTTTGCCATCCTTCTTATCCGCCAAATACTTGGGGCAGTTCCGCTTCGAGGTATCGATCCGCTTGCGGTAGAAGCACTCGGCAGGCTTAGGTCCGACTTGGGTTTCTTCTCTTGAGCAGCAACTTGCTTGCCGTTCTTTTGAAGTTCCTTCTTCTTCCCTTTGCCCTTCTTCTTGAAACTAGTGGTCTTGTTGACCATCAACACTTGATGCTCCTTCTTGATTTCTACCTCCATGCTTTCAAAGGCGCAAAGAGCTCGGGAATAGTCTTGTTCATCCCTTGCATATTATAGTTCATCACGAAGCTCTTGTAGCTTGGTGGCGTGATTGGAGAATTCATCAATGACGCTATCATCCGGAAGATTAACTCCGGTTGAATCAAGTGATTATTATACCGGACATTTTGAGTATATGCTCACCGACGACTTTATTCTCCTCCATCTTGCAGTATAGAACTTATTGGAGACTTCATATCTCTCAATCCGGGCATTTGCTTGAAATATTAACTTCAACTCTGGAACATCTCATATGCTCCATGACGTTCAAAACGTCGTTGAAGACCCGGTTCTAAGCCGTAAAGCATGGCACATTGAACTATCGAGTAGTCATCGACTTTGCTCGCCAGACGTTCTTAACGTCGTCGGTTACATCAAGAAGCAGTTCTGGCACCCAGCGGTGCTTCGGGGCGTAACTTTTTCGTGCAGCAATGAGGATAATCCTTAGGTTACGGACCCGATCCGTGTAATTGCTACCATCATCTTTCAACTTTGCTTTCTCAAGGAACGCATTAAAATTCAACGGAACAACAAAGACGAGCCGATCTATCTACAAACAAACATAGACAAGCAAAATACTATCAGGTACTAAGTTCATGATAAATTTAAGTTCAATTAATCATATTACTTAAGAACTCCCACTTAGACAGACCTCTCTCTAGTCATCTAAGTGATCACGTGATCCAAATCAACTAAACCATGTCCGATCATCACGTGAGATGGAGTAGTTTCAATGGTGAACATCTCTATGTTGATCATATCTACTATATGATTCACGTTCGACCTTTCGGTCTCCGTGTTCGAGGCCATATCAGTATATGCTAGGCTCGTCAAGTATAACTGAGTATTCGCGTGTGCAACTGTTTTGCACCCGTTGTATTTGAACGTAGAGCCTATCACACCCGATCATCACGTGGTGTCTCAAAGACGAAGAACTTTCGCAATGGTGCATACTCAGGGAGAACACTTCTTGATAATTAGTGAGAGATCATCTTAAAATGCTACCGTCAATCAAAGCAAGATAAGATGCATAAAGGATAAACATCACATGCAATCAATATAAGTGATATGATATGGACATCATCATCTTGTGCTTGTGATCTCCATCTTCGAAGCACCGTCATGATCACCATCGTCACCGGCGCGACACCTTGATCTCCATCGTAGCATCGTTGTCGTTCGCCATCTATTGCTTCTACGACTATCGCTACCGCTTAGTGATAAAGTAAAGCAATTATGAGGCGTTGCATTTCATACAATAAAGCGACAACCATATGGCTCCTGCCATTGCCGATAACCGGTTACAAAACATGATCATCTCATACAATAAAATATAGCATCACGTCTTGACCATATCACATCACAACATGCCCTGCAAAAACAAGTTAGACGTCCTCTAATTTGTTGTTGCAAATTTTACGTGGCTGCTACGGGCTTAGCAAGAACCGTTCTTACCTACGCATCAAAAACCACAACGATAGTTCGTCAAGTTGGTGCTGTTTTAACCTTCGCAAGCACCGGGCGTAGCCACACTCGATTCAGCTAAAGTGAGAGAGACAGACACCCGCCAGCCACCTTTAAGCATGAGTGCTCGTAACGGTGAAACCAGTCTCGCGTAAGCGTACCCGTAATGTTGATCCGGGCCGCTTCATCTCACAATACCGCCGAACCAAAGTATGACATGCTGGTAAGCAGTATGACTTGTATTGCCCACAACTCACTTGTGTTCTACTCGTGCATATAACATCAACGCATAAAACCTGGCTCTGATACCACTGTTGGGAACGTAGTAATTTCAAAAAATTTCCTACGCACACGCAAGATCATGGTGATGATATAGCAACGAGAGGGGAGAGTATTCGTCCACGTACCCTCGTAGACCGTAAGCGGAAGCGTTAGCACAACGCGGTTGATGTAGTCGTACGTCTTCACGATCCGACCGATCCAAGCACCGAACGTACGGGGCCTCCGAGTTCAGCACACGTTCAGCTCGATGACGATCTCCGGCCCTCCGGTCCAGCAAAGGCTCCGGAGATGAGTTCAGTCAGCACGATGGCATGGTGACGATGATGATGTTCTACCGACGCAGGGCTTCGCCTAAACTCCGCGACGATATGACCGAGGTGGAATATGGTGGAAGGGGGCACCGCACACGGCTAAGGAACGATCCGTAGATCAACTTGTGTGTCTATGGGGTGCTCCCCGCCCCCGTATATAAAGGAGCCAGGGGGAGGAGGCCGCCGGCCTAGGGGGCGCGCCAAGGGGGGAGTCCTACTCCCACCGGGAGTAGGACTCCCCTTTTCAAAGTTGGACTAGGAGAGAAAGGGGAAAGAGGAGGAAGAGGGGAACGAAAGGGGGGGCGCCGCCCCCTTCCCTTGTCCTATTCGGACTAGGAGGGGGAGGGGGGCGCGGCCCCCTCCTGGCTCCTTCCTCTTCTCCCTCTTGGCCCATGTAGGCCCATTAACCCCCCGGGGGGTTCCGCTAACCTCCCGGTACTCCGGTAAAATGCCGATTTCAGCCGGAACCATTCCGATGTCCAAACATAGGCTTCCAATATATCAATCTTTATGTCTCGACCATTCCGAGACTCCTTGTCATGTCCGTGATCACATCCGGGACTCGGAACAAACTTCGGTACATCAAAACTTATAAACTCATAATAAAACTGTCATCGAAACGTTAAGCATGCGGACCCTACGGGTTCGAGAACTATGTAGACATGACCTAAAACCATTCTCGGTCAATAACCAATAGCGGGACCTGGATGCCCATATTGGTTCCTACATATTCTACGAAGATCTTTATCGGTCAAACCGCATAACAACATACGTTGTTCCTTTGTCATCGGTATGTTACTTGCCCGAGATTTGATCGTCGGTATCTAATACCTAGTTCAATCTCGTTCGCAAGTCTCTTTACTCGCTTCATGTCGTCATCTCACAACTAACTCATTAGTTATAATGCTTGCAAGGCTTAAGTGATGAGTATTACCGAGAGGGCTCAGAGATACCTCTCCGACAATCGGAGTGGCAAAACCTAATCTCAAATCGCCAACTCAACATGTACCTTTGGAGACACTGCAGTACTCCTTTATAATCACCCGATTACGTTGTGACGTTTGGTAGTACCAAAGTGTTCCTCCGTAAACGGAGTTGCATAATTCTCATAGTTACAGGAACATGTATAAGTCATGAAGAAAGCAATAGCAGAATACTAAACGATCAAGTGCTAAGCTAACGGGATGGGTCATGACAATCACATCATTCTCCTAATGATGTGATCCCATTAATCAAATGACAACACATGTCTATGGTTAGGAAACATAACCATCTTTGATTAATGAGCTAGTCAAGTAGAGGCATACTAGTGACTATATGTTTGTCTATGTATTCACACATATATCATGTTTCCGGTTAATACAATTCTAGCATGAATAATAAACATTTATCATGATATGAGGAAATAAATAATAACTTTATTATTGCCTCTAGGGCATATTTCCTTCACTATGTTATTTGGTTTCTGTCCGTGGCCATCGCTTGCCTTACCATGCTAGTGGATCTTCCTAATGCCTTTGACCAGAATTATGACTCAAGTAATCCGTGTTGACGAATCTTTACTGTATTGCAGGGGGATTCTTGTTTAGTTCTTCCTACGACAAAACAATCAATGTATGGTCGCTGCAGGTATGAAACTGTCGGTGTACACTCTTCTCTTGATGAGCTGTTAATTGTGTGAGTGTCATTCTTGAAATGAATAGCATGTTTTTCTCGTAGTGAGAGATCACAGTGGCATACAGCAAACACATCCATTACCATAAAACACATAACCTTTCTGTGGCCCATTTTTTCTGACTTGACTTGCTTCTACAGGACTTCTCTCATGTGCAGACTTTAAAGGGTCGAGCACAAAATCACAACAATTGTTGTTGTTGACAATGATAACCAGTCTCTTTATATAAGCGGAGACAGTGGCAGCGGAATTTTTGTCTGGCGTGTTGGTACCTCTCTGAAGCAAGAACCATTGAATAAATGGTACTCCCTCCGTCCGAAAATACTTGTTCTCAAAATGGTTGTATCTAAATTTATTTTAGTTATAGATACATCCATTTTATACATTTTTAGGACAAGTATTTCCGGAGGGAGGGAGTATGAAACTAATGATTGGATCTACCGGGGTGTTCACTTTTTGGCTGTGTCTGGAACCGGTCATCTTTATACTGGTAGTAGAGACAAATCTATTAAAGCCTGGTTTCTGGAGTTAAAGATGCTAAACTGACTTGCTTTTTCAGTGTCATATTGAAACGGGGTGGTTGGTTGGGCTGTATTAAAATTATAGACAAAGTTGAGGGGTTTTCCGCAAAAAGCCGGTCCGACTAGGTGTGCCACGAAGCAGCCAGCTGGGCGCCAATTGTTCGCGTCTGATTGGCTGTGGACTAAACCATCACATAGTTTGCAAGTTTATGGATGGGTTGATCACGTTTTGCAAGTTTCTGGACTAAACCATCACATCCAACGCAAGTTTATGGGTCTCTAGTGCTCTTGCCTCTTTTAGAAATGGAGGAAGTATATTGAATTGTTTGGAACAATATTAGAGTTTGAACCATCTTGCGGCAAGAGGGTTTCCGCACTAGCCGTGTTGCTCGGTATGCTTGCTAGAACCGGTATGTTTGGTTTGATGTCCTAGAGGTTAAAGGTTGGGAAAACTTCACACCGACAACTCAAGCTACAATTGTGGCTTGGTGGACGGCAGCGGGCGAGCTGCTGCAGGAGGTAGCAAGGAGGGATGTGAACACCCTAATCATCCTAGTGTTGCATTCCATCTGGAAGGAGAGGAATGGTAAAGTGTTCGACAACGTGGCTATGATTAGGAACGGTTTGACGTCGCTTCACTACTAGGGAAAAGGCTAGCAGCAGCGCGGGTTTTAGATGTATCAGTAGCGCGGGTACCCGCGCTACTAATAAGGCGCCACTGACTAACTCATAGCGAGGCGGCGTCGACCAAGACTATCGCTACACAAGTGTAGCAAGAGCGCTGTTAGAGGAAGCTCACATCGCTAGTAGCGCTAGCGCTTGGCTGGACGCGCCATCGCTATTGAGGCGCCGCTAACTTTTATACACTCGCCATCGCTAATTTAAGTAGTTTTTTTGGCATATTTGTTTTGTATTTGAATAGGCTTTGTAGAAGAATCTTTAGCACATAGAAATGTCATCATGATACACATACAAATGCCTGCGAGACCACAAATGTAATCATAGCATGTACATACAAATAGTCTCATCATAATCATCATCCAACACAAAGTGATATCTTGTCATCATCTTGAAAATAGCAATACATGCAAGTCTCGAATACTTGCAACTACAACAACGTCATCCATCTAAACAAAGGTATACGCAAGAAGTGCTATCACTATGAGTGAGAGCGGAACTATGCAGTACATGAGGTGGCGGTTATGAGTCCTCTCTCGTGCTAGCATGAACCTCAAGTAACTAGCTTCTCCTTCTTGTGCCTTTTGAAGCCTTTATGGCTGGCGCCCGTGAACCCATTCACTTGCGGCTGACACTCATGCCACTCGTTGTACACCCCCGGAACCTTCCTTTTGTACACGACATAGCATTTCCATCTCGCCATCAAGAAACTAGGTACCTGTTAGAGATGCATGTTCATGAAGAGGATGTACAATCATATATATGCAACAAAATATACTAGAGAAACACCGAAAAAGAAAGGGTTAGCAACTAGATGCAACATATACAGTACGCAAATTAATTAACTAGAGGTACGCAGGTCATCGTACGCAAACTAACAAAGTAGCGTTACGAAAGTTCGGTAGGGACCTTGGACATCACAAAGTTTCATCACTACAAAAAGTATACAAGTTCAACCGACACATATCATCATCATCGGCATCATAAATCACTAGAAGTTCCATCCTTCCATATCATCGAGGACGAACCCTAGCTTCTTGAACGGCGTGAGGTCTAGACGTTGCATGCCTATGCAAGTTCGGACGTCAGCTCGCGATATAGGGCCGTGGTGGAACATCCCCTTCTCATCGACGACTTCTTACATGATGATCGTCGCAATGTCGCTTTGGATGCGAAAGAAGTCATCTCTAAGTTTATAATTCGCTTCTCCATGAGATTCTAGCCACTTGTGGATATGATCATCATTTTTGCTATTAATGCGAAGCTTTTGGTGATCCGTGTTGAACTGAATCATGAGATGGACGATGTAGAATCCATCCTTCTTGCTTGGTTTTGGGACATGGATGCGAGGAGAAGTTAATTTTATCATGAAACCCATCTTATTGTTCCTTTGTTTCTTGATATGCACGTGGCCACCTCTAAAGTGAAGCCTTGGAGAGCATCATCTAGAATATTCATTATGTGGGTGTAGTCCTTTTCTCGTAGTCTCTGGAAGGGTCAAAATACACGGCGTGGGAGACTTGCGGGTAAAGAACGATAAGGACGGCGCCCGTTGTCAAGGGAAAAGACACCTCAAATTATTCCCCATATGAGAGAGAAGGAATGATTGAAATGTACGAAAGGGTTGTCAGAATCGACTTACTTTGGATGATAAGGCACGAGGACAATTTCCGGTCCTTATTCTGTACCATGAAGTTTTGGAGGTACTCCCTAGCAGTTTCACGCTCAAAGTCGCCGAGACTCAAGAAAGATTCGTGCATGTAGTACGGATCCGCCACACAGATTTGTGAGACTTCTTCACTCTTCATGACGGAGCTCATCTGTAGCGCAAAAAGGCGGACGATAGTAAAATCAAGGCCCCTTGTTAGAAACATCTCAAAGATATGGTCAAACCGCAGGAAGAACACCTCCGCGGGCCGTGTGTCGATGTAGCACTTCCCCTCAGGCACACGAGCCGCGTATGTCGGATATCCTGGATCCTTTGAGGCTAGTAGGCTTTTCTCAGTCGACAGTACATGGTCGTGCAGTCTCCTGAGATCCCCTGGTAGTGCCTCCAGCGGTTTTGGCGGTAGCATCGGCTCGCCCGTGAGATGGAACATGACCGCACCTTTCATGGGTACACGCTCTTCGTAATGCATCGTCTGCTCTGCTTATGCGCTTCTGGCTTGTTTGGAGGCGATTACCTTCCCGATCTCTTCCTCTCCTTTTTCTTGGGCACACCTTCAGACCCTTCCTTAACCCCTGCCCAAGTGTTCCGGGCTAAATCAGACGACCCTCGCGCCCGGCTAGTTGAGCCTGTGTTGAGGCGGCATCTTCAGCGTATCTGTGAGGATTTCATGAAGAGAGACTTTTGCAATCCATGGTATGACCCTGCCGGGCATATCATCCATATCCTCATTAGCAAGTCGATAGCCCGATTCGTCATATGGTTGACTCATCATATCTATGTCACAGTCATACGCGTTTGTATTGAGGTAATCCATAGGGTCGACCTCCGTCTCATCATCCATTCTCATTCTCTGGGAGAAATTACATCAGCCAAGACTATTGCACCCCTTCATTATGTCGTCCGCCGCTCTCACCCGCACTACAGAGCTGGTAATTGCTTAGGCGGGTGGTGGTCTCCGCACATGCTTGTTGATGTGTGGTAGTTATTGGTGTGCTCTCGACCGACTCTGCATTTAATAAGATTCTTCGCCATAGCAGCACCCAACCCTTGCAGCTTCAATCGGCGGGGTCTCGTCGTCCGCTCCCACATGTTGTACCGAGGAGGCAAATCCTCGTGCCCGATTTCACACTGGTCAAGCTAACCTGAAGTGACCAGCGGGATCGGCTGGTTGTGGAACGTCGTTGAGAGGGGTCCATTATCATCCCTTTCCCACGCCCACCTTCCGCCTTTGATCAAGTAGAGTATGGTGCACGGGTTTTTTTCGCCGCAAACACATATGTCGTGGCGTAAAACAACCGAAAGGCAACAAAATGGAATATATATATATATATATATATATATATATATGTTGGTGCGACATGTAATTACCGTGACGGCGCCGAGCTCAGCTAAAGACGAAGGCCCACCTAGCGCGCTGAGGCCGAGGACGGCTGCTATGAGCGGAGCGGCTGCGAGAGGAGGCCGGTTGCTTGAGCAAGTGATGGTGCGATGGTGTTGTTGTTCATGGAGTTTTCGCGATTTGGCGGGCATCGGGAAATCATGTACCGTCTTGTCTCGATTTTCCTTCGCCCGATTGATGATAATCGAACCAAGTTAGTAGCGAAATCATTTCGCAGCAGCCATACTGCATTGATCGCCTGTTGTAGCAACTCATATTTGTCCTCGGCTGCTTTTTCGCGTCCTCACCTGCTTTTTTCTCAACCGCAGCTTCACCTTTGCGCCGATGTCCGCCGACTAAACTTCTTTTTCGCTTCTTGGCCTCCGGGCCGTCGTTGTAAACACCTTCCATGTGGCGCCGTCTCGGCGCCGTGCACACGACCATATATTGCGGCCGCTGGTCCAACGGGAGTCCCTTAAGTTCGCTCAAGGCCGGTTGAGAGGGTGTCCCACTTGGGCCTCATCGGAGAAGTAGGGCTTTCGGCTGCAAGCGGTGTTGCTTCTCCAGAGTCTAATCAATTTCCTCATGATCTTGTCCGTAAAAACCTTTTCTCCTTGTCCCACTTGTAGCGGGCCCCGATGAAGTCATGCTCCAAGGGGTTGGTAAACTTCGCGAAAAGTGCAGGAGACCCGCGGCTTCACGCCCGCGTCCTCCTTATCCCATATGGGCCTTTTACCGAGGTAGCCACGGCCCGAGGCGATGCTTCCCGTGTTCCTTTTTGAAGGCTTTTGAATTTCGCAGCCTTAGCCTTGGCTGCCTCGGTAGCGCAAGTGTCCTTGAACTTTTGAAATCCTCTTCCGTAAGTGTCCGATTTTCCTCCGAATCTTGGACGGGGTTCATCGACCTCAATAGCTCGTTTCACCCTCCCTTTCCGGAGGCCAAATCATTCTGAACATGCCCATGGCGTGATTGTTAATCTTTTTCATCTTGGATCATCCCACGGTTGTTCTATGTTATCATCCCGGTCGGGAACTTGAATCTCTTGTGCAACTTCGTTAGGAGCAAGCTGCGTCAAATGTTCTTTACTCCTTAAGTCATAAATCGTTGATGCTCGCAAGATTCCGTGAGGATGCATCCTACTTGGTTCCCATAGCACTTGCGAGGTTCTTCCGCTCTAACGGCTCAAACTTGCCAGTGCCATCTTTGTGATCACAAGTCGTCCAATCCCTAGTTTGTTAGGTTTTCGTATCCTCTCGCTTCTTATGCTTCCTCTTTTCGGTAGCGGCATCGGGGCGGTACCTTCCCGCCGTACCTTCCCCACGGTCTTGGTGCCGCCATCGGTCTTGGCGCCGTCGATGTCGATGTCGGCCAAGTACCATCATCGAGGCCGACACGCAAACCTTGCTTAGCATCAAATAGTCGAGGTACTCTTGTTCACCCTCATAATCCATCTAAATCGCATCTTGGTCGAGGGCCCGGTTTCTTCGTTGTTCGCATGTTTCCTATGATTAAGTGGCCTCATTTATTTCTAAAAGTATGAATAAATGAGAAATGACATAAAAGAAATCTATGTGCCAAAGACTCGATATGCCAACTATGTAGCACAAATCATGCCTTTATTCACGGAAATTTCGCATGACCTTTGCTAAAAATGGACATATCGGCGCTGAAATTCACCAAAGCGAAATGAATCAACATTCCGCGTAACATAGGCCACTCGGATCATTTTCCAAACATGACATGTCCAAAACATGACATATGCACATATCACATGTCCAGTTCAAATTTGCATATAAATTCAACTAATTTTGAAACCTAGCTAAATTCATAACTAAATAGATAACCTAATTAATTAACATAACCAAGAACCCTAGCGAGGGGGGGAGGGGTTACTGAGAGTGCAAGGGCGAGGAGGCAGGCCCGACGATGGCCGGCATGGGAGAGGAGGGAGGCGAGGGCCGACGGGTCGGGGCGAAGGCTGTCGGGTCGGGCGGCGGTGCCGGAGTCGGGGCGAGCGGCGGGTCGGGCGCGTGGCGGGTCGGGCTAAGCGCCGCGCCGGGTCGGGTTGAGGGTCGGGACGGGCGAAGGCCGGGTCGGGGCTAGCGCTGGCGCCAAGGAGTTCGAAGCGACAGGACAAGGCAAAGGCGGTGCGATGGGGAGAGAGTGGGGATTTGGGGAAATGGCGGGATGAAGCAGGCGAGTGAGAATTTTGGGTTAAGTGGACATAGCGATGGCGCTATGTCAAAACGCTGCTACTAACATCGAGAGCTGCAGCGGTTTAGGAGAAATGCGCTACTACTAAATTCAGTAGCTGCAGCGGTTTATCCAAACGCTGCTGCTACTACCGTCGCCATCGCCAGCTTTTCCTTTTTCTTTTCCTTTATGTTATCCCACTTTTATTTCCCGAGGCGGTGAACGAAGGGAGGCGATATATATTGCATCATTTGACGGTTAAATATGTATGCAAAATAGGAACATATATATTACACACCATTGGACCCATGCATAATAATGGCTAAGTGTGTATACAAAATAGGAACATATATATATTACACATCATTGGACCCATAACATACGTTTCTCTCGGTCTTGACGTTTTCGTTTTGAGTCAGCTTCTTTCCCTTCTTGTCCGTCAAGAATAATTGAGCCCCTCATTGTGACTTTGCCTTTTCCATGGAGTACGATTTTTCTTAGGTAATGTAGTATTGATTCTTCTTTTGACGATACTTCATCATCATCATCATCTTCCCTCATTGGTTTGCCAGATCGATCATAGTCTTCCTCGTTGGCGACTCCATCCATTCTAATGATGTTCCTTTTGCCTCTCCTCACGACAACACGGCTGGGATTTGCTGGTCGATTATGAAGAAGCATTGTGTCACGTGCTTAGCGTGTACCCATGGCTCGTTTTTTGCGATAGTGTTCACGGTAGCGCTCTTGGCGTCGGGTATAGTCATGGTAGTGAACATCCAGCTTTCTCTTTTGACATTCTTAGCCCATCTGACACGGAACATCGTCGTGTTGTGCAGTCTAGAGTAGTCAAGCTCCCAGATCTCCTCGACCCTTGCATAAAATCGTTCAATTGTGCCGTTGTCGCTGCCGGTCATGCATTCCATCGTCACCCCTGAGTTCTGATCATCACTGTCCATATCTTTTGCCTCCGTGTAGAACGTGTATCCGTTGATATCATATGCCTGATAGGTTACGAGGTTGGGAGAGGGGCCATGTGCTAAGGCGTATATGAGCAATCCGTCCTTAGAACCCTCCTGTGGGGGATTAGCAATAATATGCTCTTTGAACCAATGTAGGAAAGTGGAGTTGTGCTCTCTAGTAACTTCGGCGTCCGTCCTGCATACCCCCCGGTCACGATACTTCTTTGCGATAATTTCTTTGTGCAGTGCCACGAAAGGATCTACCTCGTCTAGGTGTTGTAGCACTACCAAGTTTGCTTTGTCAAAGTCGCGTCGATCCGAGTATGCCACGTGCAGTTCCTCGCGATTGCGATGACCATCTCCTTCGAGCCTCCCATCGTGCTTGTTAACGGCAAACCAACACTAACACCAGCGGCTGGTCTGCGCCATATAGAAAATTCTCACGTAAAGAGATGCACTCTTGTGCCAAATAGCCCTGGACGATGCTTCCATCCGGACGGGACATGTTACGAACAAATCCTTTGATGATCCCATTCATCCTCTCAAACGGCATCATGTTGTGCAGGAATGACGGCCCCAGGTCCATTATGTCATCCACAATATGGACACACAGATGCACCATCACGTCAAAGAACGCAGGCTGGAAGTACATCTCAAGCTCATTCAGTATCACAACAATCTCTTCCTGTAGCCTTTGGAGCTGCTTCACACTGATCAACTTTCGAGAGATGACGTTGAAAAAGTTGCAGAGACCAATAAGCATGTCACGGACGTGCTTGTCCATTATCCCTCTAAGGGCAATAGGTAGTATCTGCGTCATCATCACATGGTCATGAGACTTCATCCCCATTGAACCTTTTCTTGTCCGTGTCTAGATATCGCTTATCTTGCCACGAAGAATCGAACTAACTTTGACTCGGTAAGGCACTTAAAGAATTGATTGATCTCGGCTGACTTAAGGTGAAGCAAGAAGGGGGCAATAATCCTCTTTCTTTATTTTCTTGCCCTTCTTCTCCCGTGCCTCTGTCTCCGTCTCTGTCTCGTCTGACATTTTACGGGGCGGCATGTGTAGATCTTCCCTGATTTTCAAATCTTGCAAGTCTTTTCTTGCCTTCGGCCCATCCTTGGTCTTATCCGGCATGTTCATCAGTGTTGCGAGCAAGCTCTCAAGGACATTCTTACAGATATGCATTTGATCAAGGCAATGAGGTCTATCGAGTTTGTGCCAGTACTCCAAGTCCTAGAACACAGACCTCGTCTTCCATACCTTCAGCAGCGGCTCTGGCGCCTTTCTCATTGTCTTTCCCGGCGCGGGGCACTCCTTCCAGTTTTTCAACAGCTCATCGATTTCGGCACCGCTCCGCTTACGTGGAGGTCCTCGATGCTCAGCGTGACCATTGAATAGATCTCCACGGTTTCTCCACGGGTCGTCCTGTTCAAGCCATCTTCGATGCCCCATGTACACGATTTTCCCAGACCCGCCATCTTTCCTTGATGTTAGCTGCTGAGATGTTGTATCATCCATGCACCACGTGCATCCGCAATATCCATGGCACACCGCCCGCCACATATCCGAATCGAGATAGTCTGCAGATTGTTGTGATCAGCGCGGCTCTCATGTTGAAATACTCACCTTTGCTGGCGTCCCATGTCTTGGCCGGTGTTTTCCATAACGTGTCTAACTCCTCTTGAAGTGGCCCCAGATACAAATTAATATTATTTCCTGGTTGTTTTGGCCCTTGAATAAGCATGCTCATGTGAATGTACTTCGATTTCATGCACAACCAGGGGGGAGGTTGTACATCCATACAAACACGGGCCATGTGCTATGGTTGGTGTTCTGGTTGCCAAATGGATTCATGCCATCGGTACACGTGCCGAGCACGATGTTCCTTGCATCACATTCAAAATACCGATAGAAGCTGTTCAACGCTCTCCACCGGCTTCCATCCTTCACGTGTCTCGACGGATCATCTCCATCGTCGGGCTTCTTCCTCTCCGTGTGCAAGCGATTAGCTTTGCTTCCTTGGGATCTACAAAATACCTCGAGAGGCGGGAGTGATCGGTAAGTACCATAGAACTTTTCGGGGACATTTCTTCCGGCCTTCTTGTATCGAGAAGCATTGCACACCAGACAGACTTGTTTTTTTTCGCGTGCTCCTTCCGATAAATTATGCAATCGTTGATGCATGCATGGTATCTAACGTGTGGCGATCAAGAGGGCACACGATCTTCTTGGCCTCATCAACACTAGTAGGAATAGATTACCCGCGGAAGAACATCCTTTAGGTACTTGAGATGCTCATCGAGGCTAGTGTCGGTCCATTTGTTTTAGCCTTCGTCTTCGTGGAGTTGGAGCGTGAAACTCAAGCGGGTAACCTCGGGATTGCAACCATCATACAATGGAGTGTTCGAGTCTACCACCGGTTGCTCCAGCTTAGCCTCCTCTCTAGAAGCAGCTCTCAAGATTCGTCTCCTTGCGAAGCAATGCTTGAACATGAGGGTCCCAGACAATTGAACTTAGTACCGAGCGAACTCTGCTGCGTGGAGTCCATGTCGTTCTCTCCACCGCCATTCCGGCCCTTCTCCTCCGCCATGTCCGGCCCTTCTCCGCCGCCATGTCCGCCTCTTCCCGCCGCCATTATCGATCATCTCTTCGTCTTGCCCGTGTCATCATTGCTGTCCGTCGGCATCCTCAACATCGTCATCCTCATCTTCAATTATCCACCGAGTATAGCCATCCATGAAACCAGTCATGAGCGGTGCGCCGACACGACCATCGTCATGGGGTCGAGCCAAACTATTCCTTTGCATTTTCGACACGGACATAAAACCTCTGTACAGTTATTTTCTTTCATGTCCTGCACCGCCGACCGCAACCACCTGTCCACCATCGTTCCACTGACCATCGTCAACTCTGCACGGTAATAATAAACAAATTGATTATAAAAATGCATGCATGCATCAAAGTCATAAAAAAATTGAGACGGCCACCCACAGGGCCGGGCACATCCCGTTGACCACCCAAATTGACCACCCAAATTGAGACGGCCACCCAAATTGACCACCTATACTAGCAACATCCTGTTGCCGCTGTCAACAGGGCCGGGCACAAGGACGGCACAACCAAAATGCCAGTCGCCACGAGAAGCAAGACGGCCACCCACGACGACGGGAATACGTGCAGCACGAAGCTGCCACCTCCGTCAGCATGCTCTTCAGCGCATCGTCGTGCATCGCCAGCCCGACCGCATCACTGTGCTCCTCCCACGTCCCGTCTGGGCGCACACCCAGTGCCGCCTTGACCTCCTTGTTGACGAACTTGCCGACACCTGCCGATGCGTAAGGCATGAAGAGGCCCACGATGTTCTGCAGCTGATCAAGCGTGCGACTATGCGTCCTTCATCAGTGCCGCTGTCTCCGCCTACAGCGCCTCTAGCTCCCCACGCTACCGCACCTTGATGAGCCATGTGAAGTACGTCGAGTCGGCGTAGGTGGCAACCTGTGCGACCGGGTGTGTGGGCCCATTCCCGATGGCAACGCCGCAGAGGATGTCCCCTCGGCCTCGCCGACGAGGATGTGCATGGCGATGGTAGGCCGGTTCCTTGGGATGACGGCGGGCGATGACGCGACACTGAATCCTGTGCCAAGCGGGCCGTCAAGGAAGAGCAGCCGAAGCGGTGGTTCCAGGTGAAGGAGTTGCGGGAGAGCATGGGGGTCGTCGAGGCCAGCACCCAATGGAGCGCGAAGGGGAAGGTGGCCATGCCGCCATGCCGATGTGGCGCTGGGCCGTGTGTGGCGAAGTGGCTTGCGGAGGCAGGGGCACGACGACTAACAACATGGTGGGGTGGGATCCGGTCGAGGACGAGGTGGATCCGCCGCTTAGGAGGTCAGGGTGGCCGAATTTGAAGATTTTTTGCGGCGGTGGGACTTGGTGGCGATGTGGAGGAGGGCCGGTAGCGGAGCTTGAAGCCAGCCATGGTGGCGGGTTGACTCTTGTTTGTTCCATGTGAAGGAGCAGAGGAGAGAGAGAGAGAGAGAGAGAGAGAGAGAGAGAGAGAGTGATTACGTGAAAAAATGTTCCCAGCGAGCCACCTACTTGCGCTCCAAAGCATCATCTGGGTCTGGCTTGCTCAAAACTGTCAAAAGATACTTCAAGAACCATGCTATACAGGTCCAACAGTATTTGCATGTAACCGAACAGCCCAACACCAAAAAGATGCTGCATAAATCTAGGGTAGTATCCTATTCTGATGGAGTACTCCATTTAGAACTCCTAATCTAGAGTAATATCCTAAAATCATTCCTGCAATTTCTGGAGTATAAATCATAAATCATTGATCATTGATGTTTGAGTATAAATCATGAAGAGTAATATCCATGTAACTGTAACTGCAAGCTCCAGAATAAATTCAACATTTCAATAACATTTCGCCACCTTCTGAACCCACATAGGCTGCAGGTAAAACAAGTTCCAGAACTTCTTCCCTAATCCATCACAAACAAAAGCAAACATGACAAGAAACTGGAGTGCCTACAGGGCAGGGAGCAGAACTAAAACGTGAGTTGAGGAATCTGTCACTAGATGATGCAAAATAATTACCACACTTGGTGTAGTTAATTAGCTGGACGATGACCTCCTTCTGCTCCCTGATGGCCTCCCTGATCTTGTCAACAATAGGAAAGGCAACAAAAGGATGCCTCATGACAAGTTTGCCAAGCACGGGGGTAGTATCTACACACAGCATGACAAGTTTAGCAAGGTAGTTAAATATGTTGAAGGCATATTTCAAATGCAATCTTCAGACTATTGCCATGTGGTTGGCGTGCGACCCCTGAAGAAATCTGCAAGCACAAGCAAAATCAAACCCACATTACATCACCTAAGAGACTGAAAAGAACACATGGGAAACTAAAGCAGAAGAAACATGGGAAAAACTAGCATAGCAAAAAATCATCCATGGCAAAGGAGAAGCGGTTGTTGCGATGCCGACCACGCATGCGAGACAGGGCTTCTGGCGCAGCATGGTGATACGTCTCCAATGTATCTATAATTTTTTATTGTTCCATGCTATTATATTATCTGTTTTGGATGTTTTATATGCATTAATATGCTATTTTATATTATTTTTGGGACTAACCTATTAACCTAGAGCCCAGTGCCAGTTTCTGTTTTTCCCTGTTTTAGAATTTCGCAGAAAAGGAATACCAAACGGAGTCCAAACGGAATGAAACCTTCGCGATGATTTTTCTTGGGCCAGAAGACAACCAGGAGACTTGGATATGAAGTCGAAGGAGCCACGAGGCGGCCACAAGGACGGAGGGCGTGCCCAGGGGGTAGCCCCCTCCCCCATCCTTGTGGGCCCCCGTGCACCTCCTGACGTAATTCTTTCGCCTACATCCACGAAAACACTTTTCCACCGCAGCAACCTTCTGTAGCCATCAGATCCCATCTATGGACCTTTTCCGACACCCTGCCGGAGGGGGGTTTGATCATGGAGGGCTTCTACATCAACTCTATTGCCCTTCTTTGAAGCGTGAGTAGTTTACCACAGACCTACGGGTCCATAGCTTGTAGCTAGATGACTTCTTCTCTCTCTTTTATTCTCAATACCATGTTCTCCTCGATGTTCTTGGAGATCTATTCGATGTAATACTTTTTTGCGGTGTGTTTGCCGAGATCCGATGAATTGTGGATTTATGATCAGCTTATTTATGAATATTATTTGAATCTTCACTGAATTCTTTTATGCATGATTTGATATCTTTGTAATTCTCTTCGAACTATCGGTTTGGTTTGGCCAACTAGATTGGTTTTTCTTTCAATGGGAGACGTGTTTAACTTTGGGCTCAATCTTGCAGCGTCCTTTCCCAGTGACAGTAGAGGCAGCAAGGCACGTATTGTATTGTTGCCATCGAGGATAAAAATATGGGGTTTTCATCATATTGCTTGAGTTAATTCCTCAACATCATGTCATCTTACTTAATGCATTACTCCTTTCTTTATGAACTTAGTACTCTAGATGCATGCTGGATAGCGGTCGATGTATGGAGTAATAGTAGTAGATGCAGAATCGTTTCGGTCTACTTGACACAGACGTGATACATATATTCATGATCGTTGCCTTAGATATCGTCATAACTTTGCGCTTTTTATCAATTGCTCGGCAGTAATTTGTTCACCCACCGTATTATTTGCTATCTTGAGAGAAGCCTCTAGTGAAACCTATGGCCCCCGGCTCTATTTTCCATCATACAAGTTTCTATTTTCCATCATAGAAGTTTCCGATCTACTATTTTGCAATCTTTTACTTTCTGATCTACAAACCAAAAATACCAAAAATATTTACTTTATCGTTCATCTATCTCTATCAGATCTCACTTTTGCAAGTAACCGTGAAGGTATTCACAACCCTTTTATCGCGTTGGGTGCAAGTTGTTTGATTGTTTGTGCAGGTATTCGGTGATTTGTGCGTTGTCTCCTAATGGATTGATACTTTCATTCTCAAACTGAGGGAAATAATTATCTCTACTTTGCTACATCACCCTTTCCTCTTCAAGGGAAAAACCAACGCAAGATCAAGTAGCACATGTTGGCGTGCGCGCCGACGCTAAAGGTGACCTCCGTCGTTGCATACTCACGCGACCACTGCTGCTGCTCGCTCCCGCTACCGTCGCGGGCGAGCTGCTGCCGCAGCACTGAGGAGGAGGAGGACCTGGAAACAGCCGCCGCTGCCATGGTGCCGAGGATGAGGGTTTGGAGAGAACCGAACTCAGAGAAGGCCGCCACCATCAGAAGAAAAATCAAGCCTTCTCCTCGCCTTGGATCACCATGAGGAAGGGGGAGGGGACAAGAAGAGGGAAGCTGCATGGGAGGTGTGGGAGGGGGAGGCGGGGGCGGGGGAGGCGTCGGGTGGAGGAGCTTCGGCTACGCACGGGGGAGCCAAGCAGGGGAGCGGACCTCCGGCGCGGGGGAGCGGACCTCCTGCGCGGGAGAGGAGCGGGGGAGCCGACAGGGAGTTAGGGGCTTGTCGGGAATTCACTGGGATTTTTTCCTCTGAAAAACACCATGAGGACAAGCTTTATCGGGAGTGTTTAGAAATGGAGGATGTATATTTGAATTGTTTGCAACAATATTGGACTTCAGACCGTCTTGCAGCAAGAGGGTTGCCGCACCAGTCGTGTTGCCCGGTATGCTTGCAAGAACCGATATGTTTGGTTTGATGTGCTAGAGGTTAAAGGTTGGGAAAACTTCACACCGTCGACTCAAGCTACAATAGTGGCTTGGTGGACGGCAGCGGGCGAGGTGCTGCAGGAGGTAGCAAAGAGGGAGGTGAACACCCTAATTATCCTAGTCTTGCATTCTATCTGGAAGGATAGGAATCGTAGAGTGTTCGACAACGTGGATGTGATTAGGAACGGTTTGATGTCGTTTATCCGGGATGAGCGGAGCATGTGGCAGTTCGTGCGGCAGTACAAACTAGCTGGGTGTGGTAAGGTGGGATTTAGGGAGTAGTAAACTTGCAATGTAACCAGTGGTGTGTGGTGCCTGGGGAGTGGGGATCTCATAGCTCTTGGGTGCGCCGTTGTAAAGTTTCAACTCTTTCTCTCATGATGAATCGACGCGCAAGTCTCATGTGCATACCGAGAAAAAAAATCTTTGCAACAATGAACTTTCCTTTCTTGTAGGTTGATGCGATTCTATTCGAGATAGAGCTACACAGCTTGCTCATACGTTTGGAGGCGGCTAGCCTTGAGTCTGGCAAGACGATTGTGGAGAAGGGTCTTAGAAGCAAAAGCGAGAAAAGTGACGCCACAGGAAAGACATCTGCAGTTACTTGATGGATGGTCATCGGTCTTTTGGGTTCTCCTTAGGGCATTGCCTGCCTTTGTGGATTTGGCAGTGTCTGTGCTCTTCAGCCGATGTTCTCTCGTGGGGTTTCTTTGCATTGTGGAAATATGGGGGTGGCTTGCATGCTTTGTGAGTAGCCCGCATGTGGTTTGTTTGTATCGGTTCTCGTCGAGTTCTTCTTCTTAATTAATCGACGAGGCAAATCTTTTTCCTCTATTTTTTTATAACTTTCCTTTCTTGTCGCGGATAACAACTCCATTGGTTCCCATTAGATTGTCTTCAATCAAAAGAAGCGTCAAATTTAGGGCATGTTTGGTTACTTTCTGAGCAAGGCCTAGTTGGAAGGATGAAAATGAGTCAGGCTGAGCAAGGCTTGGTTAAGAAAAAACAAGGCAAAAGACGACATTGTCAAGTAGTTTTGTTGCATGCATATGGGGTCTTACCATCGTGAAAGCAATTTTCACACGGTGTTTGGTTGCATACATGCATGGTGATTATGTAACATCCCAAAATTCTAAATTTTGGAATGTTATATTAAATAAATAATTATGATTGTTTGTTTTTTTTTTGTGTGATTGATGGTGTGAAATTGAGTGGAAATTGAATTTTTGAAAGTTGAATGAGAGGGAATAAAAGGACTTCCCAAAACTTTCATCTTGCATCTTTCTTGATCTCCATGAATTCAAAGTCATCTCATCACAAGACCCTAGAGTGAATATAATATGACTTCTTCCATTTGAAGAAAATAAAAAGGGGTTTGAAAATGATTTGAATTCCATTTGAAATATTTCAAATTTAGAAACTTTAAGCAACTCAATGAGTTCATGAGGGAAGACAAAATGACTTCTTCAAATTTGAAGAAAGAGAGTTGGAAGTTTCAAAGAAATAATTTCAAAGTCACTTTGAAGTTATTTTAATTCCAGATTTCAAATCCTCCTGGGAGTTATTTAGTTTTAATTAAAATTATTTTCTCCTAAAAATAAATAAATGGAAATAAGGGTAAAATGATTCCCTTCAATGGAAAATTAGGAGAAAATAAATTTGGAATCATTTTGGTATTTAAAAAAAAGATTTTTATTGATTTTAAATGCAACAGTACCACTGTTTGACTTTTATGAATTTTTGTGGAATTTATTTGAACCTGAAAAATAGTTCATCTTATTCGGGGTATTTTTCTGAACATCTTGGTATATAATATGCCTATGTAGAATTTTTTTTTTCTTCCTTTGCATTTTTTTTCTTTTAAAAAAACACATATACCATGTGTGAGCCCAGCCCAGCCAAGCACTTCACTCGCGGCTCTGCTCCCAAGACTCGAAGGCCTCGCTCGCCGCTGCTCTCTCCTCGCTCATCTCTCCCTATCGCTGACCATGGGCCCACCCCTGTGTCGTCCCTAACCTCCCGCAGACCCCGCTGGATAAGCACACACACGCACACACCCAAACCCGCCGGCCGAAGCTCTAGGGATAGAGCTTATCCCTCGCTCCCGAGCCCTCTCCCCGCGCCTATAAGAAGCCCTCGACCCCCTCTCTCCATTCTGCCACTTCGTTTCGCCTCACACCGCCCGTAGCCGACGCCCTCCTGCTTTGGATCTCGCCGAGCCGAGCTTCCTTGCCGGAGTAAACGCCGCGATAAACCGCCCGACCTGTTCTTCTTCACCAAAATATTGCGGGTCGATGAGCATCCGTTGACATTTTCTTTGCCCTTAGGGACCACCGGAGACGACGCCCGACGTGCGCGTCCTCACCGGAGCTCCGAACACCGCCGCCTCCCTACGCTCGTCGCCAACCACCCCGTCGCCCGCCAACCCCACCAGCGGATCGCGGACGCCGTGCCGGACCCTGCCGCCTCCTTCCCCGTCGTCGAGGAGCGCCGGAGTCGCCGCCCCATCACCGGCCAACGCCAGCGCTGCCGCCCCTGTACGTCGTCGCCGCCTCTGTAAGACGACCGCTCGCTCCCTCCGTTCATTTTTTTTTTGTTTAGATTGGTTAACCGCAGGTTTTGTTAAAAAAAAAACTGATCGTTTTTTTTTTTGCTTTAGTTAGCCACTGCCGTTTTGCTTAGATAGCGGTCGTTTGCCGTATAAACTTCTGCAGCGAACACCTTTTGGCCATTAGGAATCTGCCACGTGGCCAAGGGCCTGTTCGCAGTTTATTTATTTATTTTTTTTGTTTTACCGTTTAGTCCCTGGAATTAGCATATTAGCCCCTAAACTTAGAATAGCCACAACTTTTTAACCGTAGGTCCAAACTCGATGAAACCAGCGGCAAATTCTTCGTCATGTTCAGATCTATCCAGTAGCATCATGTTTGTAAACTTTTTCCAAATTCAAATTTGAACTTTATTCAGATTTGAATTCAAACTTCAACTGGCCATATCTCTTAAACCATAGCTCCGATTGTTGTAATTCTTTTTGCACCGTGTCACTGTAGCCAAACCCTATCACCTAGACCTTTCTCAAAATATTTTCACACACTTAGGATCTGTCCATAGTAGTTTTACTCATATGCCGTATATGCACCATAGTTCGCATCACATTTTTGAACCTCATGTCACATGTTGTTTCGCGCTTAGAAAATTTTGTGATAGTTGAGTGTGTTGGATTTTCATTTGGTTTTTCCGAGTCTTTTTGTTGTGCATGTTATTTGGTTCTCTGAAATGATAGCTTATGCGAATGCAATGTTTGACTTTGTAGATTTTCATCGGAGAGTAACGAATAGTTCTTTTAAGTAAATTTCTGAGAGCGTTATAGTCTTCATCAACTATTATCAGGCAAGTTCACATTTGACCATTCTTCCAATTACCTATGTTTATATTATGCACTTAGTCCTTTTGTGGTAGGATTGCATGGTAGGATTTATTGTTGCCAGATGGCTATGCCGTTACCTAGTAGTTCATTGAGGTAGGTTTGAACCATATACCTTTGTCACCACCACGTAAGTTTAATTTTGCCTCGCCAATGTAGACGTGGATTGGGAAGTGTTCATTGTGAGAGATGAGTGACAAAGTAGTAAGTAGAACCAAGATAACTTAATGAACTACCCAGGCGGAGGTTTGGTTTGAGCGGTATGGCGGCTGGTGGGAGCATGCATGGTTAATCCATGGTGGTGCACCACTAGTGGTCCGTCCGCCCAGGCTCAAAGAGATCAATCGTATTATCATGTCTAGAAGCTTACGTGTGCAGCCGCAAGCCAATATGGGCTCTGGCTTAGTTGAGTAGATAGTATGACCTCTTCCGGGATAGGCTAGCAGATGTAGAATGAGTAGGTGTACCGGCCTATCCGTGGGTTAAGGGGGAATACTTTCGAAAGACTATGTCTCGGTCATCCTGTTCTCAAACGCCAGGCAGTGCGAGAACTTCAAGGGAGGCGATCGAGTCTTGTGGGGAAAAGTGCGCAAACCTCTGCAGAGTGTTAAAACCTAATCGATTAGCCGTGTCCCCGGTTACGGACAACTTGAGCATCTAGTAGTGGAAATGCTGGGAGATCTCATCACCCTTAATTAAACAGTTGGGTTTTAAATGAAACTTTTGGAATGGGTTGAGTTGGGTTTGCCAACTCATCCTATGCAAATGTGTAGTAGTAGAATAACATCTTTTCTAATAGGAAAAAAAACTAGCTTTATGCAAAAAATTAAACTTAGAGCTTTCCACCAGCCAAATTGCATGTACAAATAGGTTCATTAATCTTATAATGTGACTTGCCAGTACATTCAATGTCTTGACCTCACACGGCTGCAACGTCTTATGTTGCAGGAATTTCTCGATGGGTAAGAGTTACGTTGTAGGGTTACGGTCTACACTCAACTTGCCGTTGGCGTTGGTGGGACTCCACACCCATTCGATTGTTTTCACGAGACTTATGAGGTATATATATGTTTTCGTTATTTTATACATGTGATTGCACTTTGATATATACATTGATGTCTGTGTGTGCGGCAGCCGATCCGAGGATGGCACAGATACACAGAGGCTTGACCGTTTGAGGTCGGGTCGCTACAGAGATGGTATCAGAGCACATGTTGACTGTAGGACGTGACCCTAGAAACTGGAATTCCCTTAGGAAAGGATTTCTCTAAAACTTTATTTTCAAAAAGATCCTTTACCTCTCTTATTTTCTGAGCTTTATCAAATCTTTCCTTTTACCCCAAATAGTTAGACAATACCCCTTTTCCCTTTGACCACGCGGAGGATCAACTAATAAGACTACTCCGAGAAGGACAAGGTATCAGACTTCACCATACACTAGAAGAATTAATGCTACGACAGTCGAAGACTCGAAGAATATGAAGACACGGAAGAATTCCAAGATTTATATGACCTTTAGAAGACCAAACCCTTGTTTTATACTCACGTTAGATGCGATGATTTATGAGCTGTCATATTTTGTGTTTGTTTTCCGACAGCAGCAAATAAAACTTATTTTCAAAACTATATTGTTGTGTGTATATCTCTCTATCCCTCTCCCGTATCTCATCCCAAAACCCTTGGACCCAATAGATGATGAATGAAGATGGACTTGTATTCTCTGGACCGATCACTCAGTTGGAGGCAGAGCTATGGATTCAAAACATGGAGAATCACTTCAGGAGCAATTTGGTTGCAAGGAAGTATGAGGTTCAATCGCTCTTGATACTTTACAAAAGTCTTGCAACCAGTGGAAAATGCATCAAGCCATACAAGGATATAATGGAGCAAAAACTTGGGAGCAATTGAAGGAGACTCTGTTGGGATCCGTCTTATCCGAAAGCAAGATGATAACCCGATGAAGAAACCTCGTGCCTGCATGATATGCGGAGAAATAGGACACACCCATGAGGAACACAAGGATGGATGCCCTCATTGTGAAGGAAGTCACCCAGCGGAAGAATGCCTAACTAGGCAGATTACTTGTTTCTTGTGTGAAGGAACTACGCACTACCCTGCCCAGTGTCATATTTACCCCAAGGTACAAGAAATTGCCAAGCAGCAGAATGGAGCAATGAAAGAAGCCCTCAGGGAAAGTTTAAAAGGACCTGTGATGAAGGAAGATGTTGACGACCCTGATGGAGAAAGCCTAAACAGATTTTACTCCAATGCTTGCTATTCATGTGGAGAAGAAGGACATTTTTCACTGTATTGCACGAAGAAAAGCCAAGAGTATCTGGGAGACTTCATGATAGAAGAAGTGGAGTTTGATCCACAAGAGTTAGAAGAAATGATCGGTAAGAAGAAGTCTAGGAAGAGAAGGAGCATGTGTCCCCAGAACAACCCAATTTCTGCAGGAAAGGACCTGAGTCATATCACTTGTTACAGGTGCAAAGATTTAGGTCATTACGCTAGCGAATGCCCAGCAAGGAAGCCAAGAACCCAAGGAACCAAGATAGCCACCAAGAAGCCACTGGATTTGTCTGAAGTCATTTGTTTACGCTGCAAAGGAGTAGGACATTTTGCCAGAGAATGTTCAGACCCGAGGAAAGCTTGAGCAGAGTAGTTGAGATCTTGATATTGGAATAAAGCATGTAATAAATGTGGAATATAATTTTATTTTCATTGAGGATGTTGAGTTGAGTTATGAAATGGAAGTTGTAATAGCTCATGAAGCAATAAAAGTTGATGTGGTTGGAATCTCATATGAGATGTTATGAGTTGTTTGTTGATTGTGAGTACCTCTCTCACTGTCTCACTCAAACTTAAACCTTGAACCCATGGACAAGTGACTCCAAACTTTTTAGGAAAACAACCACATTTCACCCAAGGAAATACATACCTTATCCTGAGTACCCCTTCTATTTTCTGAGTCTTTTCTCAAGGGCAGGAAGCGATCATGACCTCGACTAGTGATCGGGATTACCCAAAAAATCTGAAGGACATGATGAAGCATATTCATCTTGAAGGAGATCAGATCTACAAGGGTTATCCTTTCATGGAGAATGGAGTTGAACTTTGGTACGTGGAGATACACCTCCACCGTGTGAAGGGAGTCTGCCCAAAGACTATGGGGCAATACTTTTTCATTTCTCGAGTACCACGAGCAACATTCTTTGACTCTGTTCGTGAAGCTGCTATGGAGGCCATACGTCAGATTGGAGAAATACTAGAAGCAAGACTCCGTCACACTCAGGAATACCTGATGGAGGTACATGCAAAGATGATGGACATGAAGCTCATGGTCACCACGATGAAGCAAAACATCGATGATTTGAAGGATCCCTTCGCACAGTTCTAGTGGGACTGAAGCATCTTCAAGTATGGCAAATGAATAAACATGGAAGTAATGCTTGACCATACCAAACTATGTGGAAGGCAGCTTTTGTAATAGAGTACTTTTGAAATTTGAGTTTTGAGTAGTGGTTAAGGATGTAATAAAGGATTTGATATGAAGAGAATTATGGATGAACCAGTGCATTTTTTTTTTTTGGCAATACTTGTCTGTGTGAACACTTGAACAATGGGAAAAGAAAATGTATTCCATAGAGTGGAGTTTGGACAAATGAGTTGGAGTTTGGTTTTAGTTATGATGGTTACCCCAAGAGTATGAAGGAATGAAGTACTATTGGATTTAAAGGAGATGTAATGTTGGAATATGGAACAATAGTAACCCCAAGGATGAGTTAAAGATATACAAGTGTTGAAGTGGGCCATAACCCACAGGACCCAGGATTTGATAAGAAGCAAGCACAACCTTGTTGCAGAAAGGATTCTGGAAGAAGATGTGATTTCATCAACAGACGTTCCATAGGAGGTTACGTAAACCCAAGAGTTGTGAAGAAACGATAGAGGTTTTGTTTGGCTTGCAGAACCAATGGATTACCCGAACCCAGTTCGTGGACAAGAGAAATTCTGTAATGCTTGTGAGTATGCCCAAGTGTTAGAATACGTGATTCACTATTTACGTATGTGGTAATGATTCAAGTACGGGATGGATTGGCCCCCATACCGGAGACTTCTATCATGAACTATCATATGTTGATGGAAAATCAGAGAGCCTTAAAAACTTAGAAGAGTGTCGACACGACAAACCAAAAGCCTTAGAATGGTAGGATGATGGAAACCAAAGATCTGAGGCTGTTGCCAATCGTAGGTTATGCGGTGAGGTTCAACCTGGACCCATTTTCTCGCAGGAGAACCGAGAATTGTTAACCACCATGAGATTTTTGATAGTTGTTTAGCATTGGCGCAGACACATCGACTAAGAAGACCCAGTCTCGGAAGGATCATATTTTGATGCAAGGACTCAAGATTTTGAGGAAAAGGTTATGCCCTCTAGGAAGAGCCTCAAAGAAAGAGTTACTCCAGTGTATGAGAGGACCGACACCGTCAACCCAAAGGGCGAAAGTACATGAGTTTTGTTGGAAGCGTAACCATGCTTCTAAGGGTGGTAGCACCCCATACCTTGTGTTGATGAATGGATTTTCAAGGAGACCCCCCCAAATCTAACCTTCTTTCTAGCCTCTCCGAATCTCGAGGACGAGATTCATTTTAAGGGTGGTAGTTTGTAACATCCCAAAATTCTAAATTTTGGAATGTTATATTAAATAAATAATTATGATTGTTTGTTTTTTTTTGTGTGATTGATGGTGTGAAATTGAGTGGAAATTGAATTTTTGAAAGTTGAATGAGAGGGAATAAAAGGACTTCCCAAAACTTTCATCTTGCATCTTTCTTGATCTCCATGAATTCAAAGTCATCTCATCACAAGACCCTAGAGTGAATATAATATGACTTCTTCCATTTGAAGAAAATAAAAAGGGGTTTGAAAATGATTTGAATTCCATTTGAAATATTTCAAATTTAGAAACTTTAAGCAACTCAATGAGTTCATGAGGGAAGACAAAATGACTTCTTCAAATTTGAAGAAAGAGAGTTGGAAGTTTCAAAGAAATAATTTCAAAGTCACTTTGAAGTTATTTTAATTCCAGATTTCAAATCCTCACAGGAGTTATTTAGTTTTAATTAAAATTATTTTCTCCTAAAAATAAATAAATGGAAATAAGGGTAAAATGATTCCTTCAATGGAAAATTAGGAGAAAATAAATTTGGAATCATTTTGGTATTTAAAAAAGATTTTATTGATTTTAAATGCAATACCCTTTGTTTGACTTTTATGAATTTTGTGGAATTTATTTGAACCTGAAAAATAGTTCATCTTATTCGGGTATTTTTTGAACATCTTGGTATATAATATGCCTATGTAGAATTTTTTTTTTCTTCCTTTGCATTTTTTTTTTTTAAAAAAAAAACACGCATACATACCCTTGAGCCCAGCCACCACAAGACTTCAGCCCATGACGCTCCCAAGACACGAAGGCGCTCGCGTCGCTCGCCCGCTCGTCTCTCTCCCTCGCTCATCTCTCCCCTATCGCTGACCATGGGCCCACCCCAGTGTCGTCCCTAACCTCCCGAGACCCACTGGATAAGCACACACGCACACACCGAACTCCGGCCGAAGCTCTAGGGATAGAGCTTATCCTCGCTCCCGAGCCCTCTCCGCGCCTATAAAAGCCTCGACCCCTCTCTCCATTTCGCCGCCGTTTGCTTACCACACCGCCCGTAGCCGACGCCCCTGCTTTGGATCTCGCCGGGCGGAGCTTCCTTGCCGAGTAAACGCCGCCGAGAAACCGCCCGACCTGTTCTTCTTCACCAAAATATTGCCGGGTCGATGAGCATCCGTTTGACATTTTCTTTGCCCTTAGGGACCACCGGAGACGACGCCCGACGCAGCGTCCTCACCGGAGCTCCGAACACCGCCGCCTCCCTACGCTCGTCGCCAACCACCCGTCGCCCGCCAACCCCACCGGCGGATCGCGGACGCGTCTTGGACCTCGCCGCCTCCTTCCCGTCGTCGAGAGCGCCGAGTCGCCGCCCATCACCGCCAACGCCAGCGCTGCCGCCCACACGCGTCGTCGCCGCCTCAGTAAGACGCGACCGCCTCCTCCCTCCGTTCATTTTTTTGTTTAGATTGGTTAACAGAGTTTTGTTAAAAAAAGCGATCGTTTTTTGCTTTAGTTAGCCAACGCTGCGTTTTGCTTAGATAGCGGTCGTTTGCCGTATAAACTTCTGCAGCGAACACCTTTTGGCCATTAGGAATCTGCCACGTGGCCAAGGGCCTGTTCGCAGTTTATTTATTTATTTTTTTTGTTTTACCGTTTAGTCCCTGGAATTAGCATATTAGCCCCTAAACTTAGAATAGCCACAACTTTTTAACCGTAGGTCCAAACTCGATGAAACCAGCGGCAAATTCTTCGTCATGTTCAGATCTATCCAGTAGCATCATGTTTGTAAACTTTTTCCAAATTCAAATTTGAACTTTATTCAGATTTGAATTCAAACTTCAACTGGCCATATCTCTTAAACCATAGCTCCGATTGTTGTAATTCTTTTTGCACCGTGTCCTTGAGCCAAACCCTATCACCTAGACCTTTCTCAAAATATTTTCACACACTTAGGATCTGTCCATAGTAGTTTTACTCATATGCCGATATGCACCATAGTTCGCATCACATTTTTGAACCTCATGTCACATGTTGTTTCGCTTAGAAAATTTTGTGATAGTTGAGTGTGTTGGATTTTCATTTGGTTTTCCGAGTCTTTTTGTTGTGCATGTTATTTGGTTCTCTGAAATGATAGCTTATGCGAATGCAATGTTTGACTTTGTAGATTTTCATCGGAGAGTAACGAATAGTTCTTTTAAGTAAATTTCGAGAGGCGTTATAGTCTTCATCAACTATTATCGAGCAAGTTCACATTTGACCATTCTTCCAATTACCTATGTTTATATTATGCACTTAGTCCTTTTGTGGTAGGATTGCATGGTAGGATTTATTGTTGCGGATGGCTATGCTGATTACCTAGTAGTTCATTGAGGTAGGTTTGAACCATATACCTTTGTCACCACCACGTAAGTTTAATTTTGCCTCGCCAATGTAGGCGTGGATTGGGAAGTGTTCATTGTGAGAGATGAGTGACAAAGTAGTAAGTAGAACCAAGATAACTTAATGAACTACAGGCGGAGGTTTGGTTTGAACGGTGGCGAAGTACAGTGGGAGCATGCATGGTTAATCCATGGTGGTGCACCACTAGTGGTCCGTCCGCCCAGGCTCAAAGAGATCAATCGTATTATCATGTCTAGAAGCTTACGTGTGCAGCCGCAAGCCAATATGGGCTCTGGCTTAGTTGAGTAGATAGTATGACCTCTTCCGGGATAGGCTAGCAGATGTAGAATGAGTAGGTGTACCGGCCTATCCGTGGGTTAAGGGGGAATACTTTCGAAAGACTATGTCTCGGTCATCCTGTTCTCAAACGCCAGGCAGTGCGAGAACTTCAAGGGAGGCGATCGAGTCTTGTGGGGAAAAGTGCGCAAACCTCTGCAGAGTGTTAAAACCTAATCGATTAGCCGTGTCCCGATTCACGGACAACTTGAGCATCTAGTAGTGGAAATCTTGGGAGATCTCATCACCCTTAATTAAGCAGTTGGGTTTTAAATGAAACTTTTGGAATGGGTTGAGTTGGGTTTGCCAACTCATCCTATGCAAATGTGTAGTAGTAGAATAACATCTTTTCTAATAGGAAAAAACTAGCTTTATGCAAAAATTAAACTTAGAGCTTTCCACCAGCCAAATTGCATGTACAAATAGGTTCATTAATCTTATAATGTGACTTGCCAGTACATTCAATGTCTTGACTACTACGGCTGCAACGTCTTATGTTGCAGGAATTTCTACGATGGGTAAGAGTTACGTTGTAGGGTTACGGTCTACACTCAACTTGCCGTTGGCGTTGGTGGGACTCCACACCCATTCGATTGTTTCCGCTGAGACTTATGAGGTATATATATGTTTTACGTTATTTTATACATGTGATTGCACTTTGATATATACATTGATGTACTGTGTGTGCCAGCGTACCGATCCAGGGATGGCACAGATACACAGAGGCTTGACCGTTTGAGGTCGGGTCGCTACAGATTAGGAGTTAACAACTACACTTAACAGGGAGATTACAATACATGTAATTCGGCCGCAAACGAAACAACTATGGAAGAGGGAACAACGACACGTCTACCGGTTGGCACCAGCACTGCCGCCGATGCTGGTGTACCAGCCGCCGCCCGCCATCGCTATTAGCGAGGCCGGGCACAAGGATGACACAATGAAAATGGCGGCCGCTGCGAGAAGCGAGACGACTACCCATGACGATGGGAAGAAGTGCAGTACGAAGCCGCCACCTCTGCCAGCATGCACTTCATCACGTACTCATGCATGGCCGACCCCACCGCATCACTGCACTCCTCCCATGTCATGTCAGGGCACACGCCCAACGCCTCCTTGATCTCAACCTAATTGACGAACTTGCCGGTGCCCACCGACGCGTACGACCACTGCTTGGTGAAGTCGTAGAGCGTGGCGAGTGATACGTCTCCAATGTATCTATAATTTTTTATTGTCCCATGCTTTTATATTATCATTCTTGGATGTTTTACAATCATTTCATAGTCATTTTATATCATTTTTGGTACTAACCTATTGACATAGTGCCCAGTGCCAGTTGCTATTTTCTGCATGTTTTTTACATCGCAGAAAATCAATCCCAAATGGATTCCAAACGCAGCGAAACTTTTTGTGGATTTTTTTGGACCAGAATACATCCAGTGGGCCGGAGAAGCACCCGGGGGGGTGCCCCGAGGGGGGCACAACCCACCAGGGCGCGCCCAGGTGAGTTGTGCCCACCTCGGTGGCCTCCCGCACCACCTCTTTGCTCTATAATACCCTAATATTCTAGAAACCCTAGGGGAGTCGACGAAAATCAATTCCAGCCGCCGCAAGTTCCAGAACCACCAGATCCAATCTAAACTCCATCACGAAGGGGTTCATCATGCCCATTGGTGCCTCTCCGATGATGCATGAGTAGTTCTTTGCAGACCTACGGGTCCGTAGTTAGTAGCCAGATGGCTTCCTCTCTCTCTCTCTCTCTCTCTCTCTCTCTCTCTCTTGATTCTCAATACAATGGTCTCTTGGAGATCCACATGATGTAACTCTTTTGCGGTGTGTTTGTTGGGATCCAATGAACTTTGAGTTTATGATCAGATCTATCTTTTTATCCATATTTGAGTCTTGTTTGATCTCTTATATGCATGATTGCTTATAGACTCGTATTTCTTCTCCAACATTTGGGTTTTGTTTGGCCAACTTGATCTATTTCTTTTGCAATGGGAAGAGGTGCTTTGTAGTGGGTTCGATCTTACGGTGCTTGATCCCAGTGACAGAAAGGGAATCGACACGTATGTATTGTTGCTATTAAGGATAACAAAATGGGGTCTATTTCTACATAAATAGATCTTGTCTACATCATGTCATCGTTCTTATTTATTACTCTGTTTCTCCATGAACTTAATACACTAGATGATGCTGGATAGCGGTCGATGGGTGGAGTAATAGTAGTAGATGTAGGAAGGAGTCGGTCTACTAATCTTGGACGTGATGCCCATATAATGATCATTGCCTGGATATCGTCATGATTATTTGAAGTTCTATCAATTGCCCAATAGTAATTCGTTTACCCACCATTTGCTATTTTTCTCGAGAGAAGCCACTAGTGAAATCTACAGCCCCCGGGTCTCTTCTTTATTATATTTGCCTTTGCGATATATTTCTATTTGCTTTTATTTTCAAATCTATTAAATCAAAAATACAAAAATACATTGCTGCACTTTATTTTATTTGAGATCTATTTATCCAATCTATTACAACTTTACCCCGTCCTTTTGTCAATTTCTGGCGCCGTTACCCGAAAGGGATTGACAACCCCTTTAACACATCGGGTTGCGAGTATTTGTTATTTGTGTGCAGGTGTTGTTTACATAGTGTTGCTTGGTTCTCCTACTGGTTCGATAACCTTGGTCTCATCACCGAGGGAAATACCTACCGTTGCTGTGCTGCATCATCCCTTCCTCTTTGGGGAAATACCGACGTAGTTCTAGCAGACATCAAAAGGAATTTCTAGCACCGTTGTCGGGGAGACATCATCAACATCTACCAGGTTCCTAATCACAAATCTCATCTCGACGCAATTTACATTATTTGCCATTTTCCTCTCGTTTTCCTCTCCCCCACTTCACAAAAATTTCCCATTTTATTCGCCCTCTTTTTCATTTGCCGTTTTCTTGCCGGATCTGTTTTTGAGTGCAATCTTGTTGTGTAGTCACAATGACTCAAGAGAACACCAAGTTGTGTGATTTCTCAAATACAAACAACAATGATTTTCTTAGCACTCCGGTTGCTCCTCCCACCAGTAGTGCGGAGACTTGTGATATTAATACCGCTTTGCTAAATCTTGTTACAAAAGATCAATTTTCCGGTACTCCTAATGAGGATGTCGCGTCTCATCTTAACACATTCATGGAATTATGCGATATGCAAAACAAAAAGATGTGGACAATGATGTTGTGAAGTTCAATTTTTTCTGTTTTCTTTGCAGGATCGTGCAAAAATTTGGGTTGTTCTTTGCCTCGCAATAGTATTGATTCTTGGAATAAGTGCAAAGATGCTTTCATTGCTAAGTATTTTCCGCCCGCAAAAATTATTTTCCTTAGAACCCAAATCATGAATTTCAAGCAACCTAAACATGAGCATGTTGCACAATCTTGGGAAGGATGAAATTGATGCTAAGTAATTGCCCAACTCATGGGTTAATTCTTTGGATGATCATAGAATTTTTTTACGAGGGGTTGAATTTTGTTTCTTGTAATCTTTTAGATTCCGCCGCAGGTGGTACTTTTATGGAAATTACTCTGGGTGAAGCCACCAAATTGCTTGATAATATCATGGAAAATTATTCACAATGGCATATCGAAAGAGCTCCTACTAGTAAAATAGTTAATTCGGTTGAAGAAATTTCTTATTTGAGTGAAAAAGTTGATGCCCTTATGAAATTGGTTGCTAATAAAAGTGCTCCTATTGACTTTATTGATGTGACTTTGTCTACTTTGATTGAGAAAAATAGTGATGCCATAGATGTGAATTTTATCTCGCGAAACAATTTCAATAACAATGCTTATAGAGGTAATTTTAATCCTAGGCCTTTTCCTAGTAATTCCTATAATAATTATGGTAATTCCTATGGTAATCCTTCTTATAATAATAATAGGAACACTTCTGATCTTGAGAATAATATTAAAGAATTTATCAATACTCAAAAAGTTTCCAATGCTACAATGGACGAAAAGTTGAATAAGATTGATGATTTGTCTAGAAGTGTTGATAGAATCTCTCATGATGTAGAAAATCTCAAGATGAAATTTTTTGTGCCAAAGGTTGAAGAATAAATTAAAGCTCTTTATGTTTCCATGGATGAAAGTAAGAAAAGAACCGCTATGCTTAGAGCTAGAAGAGAATTTTTAGAAAAGGCGTTTTCTAGTGATTGCTTTCATAAAAGTGATGAAGATCTTAAAATGATTGGTGTTTCTTCTATTGATTCTTTGTTTAGTAAAATTAAGATTGATGAAAAAGGGACTGGAGAAGATTCAACTTTAGCTAGAAGGCATCCTGATAATTCGGAGGGTGAAAATCTTGTTGAGAAAATTGATAAAAGTGGGTTTGAAGAGGTCAAAACTTTAACTAGGGATGCGCCCACTCTTTTGGATTACAAAGACTTTAATTATGATAGTTGCTCTTTGATTGATTGTATTTCTTTGTTTCAATCCATGATAAATTTGCCCCATGCTTATGAACAAAATAAAGCTTTTACTAAACATATTGTTGATGCTATGATGATAGCTTTAGAAGAAAAGTTGGAATTAGAAGTTTCAATTCCTAGAAAATTACATGATAAATGGGAACCTACTATCAAAGTCAAGATTAAAAATTATGAGTGTTTTGCTTTATGTGACCTGGGTGCTAGTGTTTCTACAATTCTGAAATCTCTTTGTGATGTGCTTGGTCTTACCGATATTGAAGAATGTTCTTTAAATTTGCACTCGGCGGATTCTACTATTAAAAAGCCTATGGGAAGAATTTATGATGTTTTTATTCTTGCAAATAGGAATTAAAAAGCCTACTGGGCTGAGATTTCAACACAATTTTTATTCAGATATTAGCTTTCTTGTGGCCGAAGAAGGGCACCAACCGCCTTACAGGGTGGCCACAGCCTCCTGGCCGCGCCCCGGGAGGGGGGCGCCTCCAGGGCTTGTGGGGCCCTCGGGCATCGTCTCGTGTTGATTCCAATTCCCAAAAATCACATATATTCCAAAAAAATCTCCGTAAGTTTTTACCATGTTTGGACTTCGTTTGGTATGGATATTCTGCGAAACAAAAAACATGCAACAAACAGGAGCTAGCACTAGGCACTGGATCAATATGTTAGTCCCAAAAATAGTATAAAAAGTTGCCAAAAGTATATGAAAGTTGTAGAATATTGGCATGAAACAATCAAAAATTATAGATACAACGGAGACGTATCAGCATCCCCAAGCTTAATTCCTGCTTGTCCTCGAGTAGGTAAATGATAAAAAAGATAATTTTTGATGTCGAATGCTACCTAGCATAATCTTGATCATATAATCTAATCATGGCATGAATATTAAGATACGAGTGATTCAAAGCAATACTCTATCATTTTACATTAAGCAATAATACTTCAAGCATACTAATAAAGTAATCATATCTTCTCAAAATATCATGGCTAAAGAAAGTTATCCCCACAAAATAATATAGTTTGGCTATGCTCCATCATCATCACACAAAGTATTTTGTCATGCACAACCCCAATGACAAGCCAAGCAATTGTTTCACACTTTTAATGTTTGCAAGCCTTTTCAACTTTCACGCAATAAATGAGCGTGAGCCATGGATATAGCACTATAGGTGGAATAGAATATGATGGCGGAGGTTGTGTGGAGAAGACAAAAAGGAAGAAAGTCTCATATTGACGTGGCTAATCAACGAGCTATGGAGATGCCCATCAATTGATGTCAATGCGAGGAGTAGGGAGTACCATGCAACGGATGCATTAAGAGCTATAGGTGTATGAAAGCTCAAACTGAAAACTAAGTGTGTGTGCATCCAACTTGCTTGCTCATGAAGACCTCAGACATTTGAGGAAGCCTATCATCGGAATATACAAGCCAAGTTCTATAATAAAAATTCCCACTAGTATATGAAAGTGATAACTCAAGAGACTCTCTATATGAAGAACATGGTGCTACTCTGAAGCACAAGTGTTGTAAAAGGATAGTAGCATTGCCCCTTCTCTCCTTTTCTCTCATTTTTGGGCTCTTTGGCCTCTCTTTTTTTATTTTTTATTTTTCGTCCGGAGTCTCATCCCGACTTGTGAGGGAATCATAGTCTCCATCACCCTTTCCTCATTGGAACAATGCTCTAATAATGATGATCATCACACTTTTATTACTCACAACTCGATATCTAGAACAAAGTATGACTATATATGAATGCCTCTGGCGGTGTACAAGGATGTGCAATGATCTAGCATAGCAAAGATATCAAAAAACGGACAAGCCATGAATATATCATGCTAGCTATCTTACGATCATGCAAAGAAATATGACAATGAATGCTCAGGTCATGTATATGATGATGATGGAAGTTGCATGGCAATATATCTCGAAATGGCTGTGGAAATGCCATAATAGGTAGGTATGGTGGTTGTTTTGAGGAAGATATAATGAGGCTTATGTGTGATAGATCCTTTCTACAAATGGCGGCTTTTATGACTAATGTTGAGTCCATAGATATAAGAAAATCATGAGAGTTTAATCCTTTCTACAGAAGATATGCCCATGCTCTAACAAATATAAGTGAAGAAAAAGAGCATTCTACAAATGGCGGCTTTTATGTGTAGAGAAACAGGCAATCCAAACTTCAAATGATATAAGTGAAGCACACGAAGGATTCTATAAAGCCATACTCAAAAGATATAAGTGAAGTGCAAAGAGCATTCTATAAATCAATCAAGGACTATCGCATACTAGCATGGTGCATAAAATAAAAAGGAAAAATAAACACAAAAGACGCTCCAAGAATTTACGCATATCATGTAACGAATAAAAATATAGCTCCAAGTAAAATTACCGATGGTCGTTAGAAGAAAGGGGGAATGCCTTCCGCGGCATCCCCAAGCTTAGCTGCTTGAGAGTCCTTGCATATTACCTTGGGGTGCCTCGTGCATCCCCAAGCTTAGGCTCTTGCCACTCCTTATTCCTTCATCCATCGTGATCTCACCCAAAAGTTGAAAACTTCAATAACACAAAACTTAACAAAACCCTCGTGAGATCCGTTAGTATAGTAGAGCAAATCACTACTTTAAGTACTGTTACAAACCAATTAATATTTTATTTTTGCATTATAACTACTGTACTCTAACTTCACCACTACTTATATCACCGATACAATCCATAGATTCATCAAAACACGCAAAACAATGCATCAAATACAGAATCTGTCAAAAACAGAACAGTCTGTAGCAATCTAAACATCTACCATACTTCTGTAACTCCAAAAATTCTGAAAAATTAGGAAAAAATAAACAATTTTCATAGCCGTATGATGTAAAAAATTCAATAATTTATCACGTTCCAAAAGCTCATATCAATTCTGTTACTTGGTGCAAAAGTTTCTATTTTTGCACCGCACATACCAAACAAGCAATATAATCATCCTAAAGGCAAATCTCGACACATTATTTTTATAATACAATGGATTTTTACAAAGGGGATAATTAATTTTGTTGAAAAGTATCTATAATTCAAGATTTGCAAAATTTCCATGGGCATGAACGAAGTTCAAGGAGCTCCCCCACTTCAACGGTGCTCGTCTTTCTTACTTTCATTTTTCTTTTTGAAAAGTTTTAGGTTCCCCTCTATATTTTTTTGTGTTTAAACTTTATAAAAGCACACAACAAAATAAAATGACTCTCTAAAACTTTCCGGTTGTCTCCCTAGCAACGCTTTCTTTAAAGCTATTAAGCTAGCCATATAGTGCTCAAGAATTGATCCACCCGGATCCCAAGGTATATCAAAGCCAATTTTAATTAACAATGATTTGTAATTTAGTAGTGAGCACAAAGCAATATATATCATGCAATAACGAAGTCTAACTCTCCTCCTATGCATCAGCATGCATAAAAGAACAAGTCAGGCAAACAAAGTAAAGGCCGATACATAGTATAAACAGTTTGTTGCAATTTTATTGTGTTGGAAACATAGAGAGGCGGAGATGTAGTTCCTCTCTCATAATAATTGGAGGTAGGAGCAGCAAGCACATGCATATTATATTCATCAAAATCATCATGTGAAACGATAAAGCACAACCCATCAATACAATCCTTAATAAGCGCAAACTTTTCTGATATAGTGTAGTTGGGAGAATTCCAAAAGATAATAGGACTATCATGCGTGGGTGTAATACCAACAATTTCATTCTTAACATAAGGAACTATAGCAAGTTCATCTCCATAAGCATCATTCATATTGGCATCATGGCCACAAGCATAGCAAGCATCAATTTCATCAAAAAGGGATATTTCAAACGAATCCAAGGGATCATAGCATCATAGCATTCATCCTTTGGTAAGCACGAAGGGAAATTAAACAATTTATGGGATAAAGAGTTAATCTCATTAGAAGGTGGGCACAGGTGATCAATCCACTCTTCCTCCTTTTGTTCTTCGCTCTCCTCCTCATATTTTTCTTCCAATGAGCTCATAGTGTCATCAATTTCTTCTTCCATAGATTCCTGCAAAATATTAGGCTCTTCTTGGAAAGCGGAGACTTTCTCAATAAACTCATCAATATTGGCATTATATTCATAATTCTCATAGCAATATTTAAGTATAGCATAATTTTCAGGTGTGTAAACAACATCATCAAGATTTTCACACTTTTCAAACAAAGATTCAATTTCATAAGCACCCTTAAAAGCAATGAATTCTTCTATTCATTCCACATCATAGTAATCATATATACCATTCGCATAAGAAGCCGAGGTTTCATTATCATTAAATTTACATGAAAAGGAAAGGTGTGGAGCCTTCATCCTAGAGCAACAAGTATAATCATATCTCTATCATAAATTCCCAGCATACCAATGCAACATATGAATTTGATCCCATAACAGTTTCGCTTTTAGAGTCAAGCGATAATTCCTAAAGTATTCACGTTGATAACGTGTCTCCCATTATCAAGTTGAACATGGTTTTCTCTGGATTATCAAAGTAGTGTTCAATATTTTCCACATAACGAGCATCGAGGGTTTTAGGAGGTTTCCCATCTCCATGAGTAGCAAGTACTCCTAACTTTTTTGTATTTCATGTTCCATATCCATAACTAAAGATATAGAACAACTTAGAACAACAAATAAAATCTACTTAGTGATAAAGCAAACAAGCTCACACGAGAATATTCACCCCACGCTATTGCTCCCCAGCAATGGCGCTAGAAAAGGTCTTGATAACCCACAAGTATAGGGGATCATTCGTAGCCTCTTTCTATAAGTAAGAGTGTCGAACCCAACGAGGAGCTAAAGGTAGAACAAATATTCCCTCAAGTTCTATCAACCATCAATACAACTCTACGCACGCTTAACGTTCTCCTTACCTAGAACAAGTATGAAACTAGAAGTACTTTATAGGTGTGGGAAGATAGGTTTGCAAGATAATAAAAAGCACGTAAATCAAAACTAGGGGTTGTTTAGATAAATAAACAATTAAGTTAGTATAGCGAGTGTGGAGAATTGGTGGTAGGAGTTGCGGAATTGCCCCTAAGCAATTGACTACGTTACTAGACCGATAACAAGTTTTATGTGGGAGAGGCCACTGCTAGCATGTCATCCCTTACTTGGGATTCTATGCACTTATGACTGGAACCATTAGCAAGCATCCGCAACTACTAAAGTTCACTAAGGTAAAACCCAACCATAGAATTAAGATATATTGGTCCGTCTTCAACTCCGTATGCATCAATTTCGATGCTAGGCTGAATCTGTCGTCACTTGCCCTCCAATACATAATCCTATCAACATCCAACTAACCCTATGGTGTGTGATACGTCTCCAACATATCTATAATTTTTTATTGTTCCATGCTATTATATTACCCCTTTTGGATGTTTATGGGCTTTATTTTACACATTTATATCATTTTTGGGACTAACCTACTAACCGGAGGCCCAACCCGTATTGCTGTTTTTTTTGCCTATTTCAGTATTTCGAAGAAAAGGAATATCAAACGGAGTCCCAACCGAATGAAACCTTAGGGAGCATGATTTTTGGAACGAACGTGATCCAGAGGACTTGAAGTGCAAGTCAAGAAGCAGCCGAGGCGGACACAAGATAGGAGGGCGCGCCCACCCCCTCTGGGCGCGCCCCCTATCTCGTGGGCCCCTCGGGCGGCCACTGACGTACTTCTTCCTCCTATATAAGCCTACGTACCCCGAAAACATCCAGGGAGCCACCGAAACACAATTTCCACCTCCGCAACCTTCTGTATCCGCGAGATCCCATCTCGGAGCCTTCGCCGGCGCTCCGCCGGAGGGGGAATCGACCATGGAGGGCTTCTACATCAAAATCCTTGCCCCTCCGATGAGTTGTGAGTAGTTTACCACAGACCTACGGGTCCATAGTTATTAGCTAGATGGATTCTTCTCTCTTTTTGGAACTCAATACAATGTTCTCCCCCTCTCTTGTGGAGATCTATTCGATGTAAACTCTTTTTATGGTGTGTTTGTTGAGATCCAATGAATTGTGGGTTTATGATCAAGTTTATCTATGAGAAATATTTGAATCTCCTCTGAATTCTTTTATGTATGATTGAGTTATCTTTGCAAGTCTCTTCGAATTATCAGTTTGGTTTGGCCTACTAGATTGATCTTTCTTGCCATGCGAGAAGTGCTTAGCTTTGGGTTCAATCTTGCGGTGTCCTTTCCCAAAGTGATGTGAGGGCAGCAAAGGCACGTATTGTATTGTTGCCATCGAGGATAAAAAGATGGGGTTTATATCATATTGCTTGAGTTTATCCCTCTACATCATGTCATCTTGCTTAAAGCGTTACTCTGTTCTTATGAACTTAATACTCTAGATGCAGGCAGGAGTCGGTCGATGTGTGGAGTAATAGTAGTAGATGCAGGCAGGAGTCGGTCTACTTGTTGCGGATGTGATGCCTATATACATGATCATGCCTAGATAATCTCATAATTATTCGCTTGTCTATCAATTGCTCGACAGTAATTTGTTCACCCACCATAATACTTATGCTATCTTGAGAGAAGCCTCTAGTGAAACCTATGGCCCCCGGGTCTATCTCTTATCATATTTGCTTCCAATCTACTTTTATTTGCATCTTTACTTTTTGCATCTATATTATAAAATACCAAAAATATATTTATCTTATCATACTATCTCTATTAGATCTCACTTTCGCAAGTGGCCGTGAAGGGATTGACAACCCCTTTATTGCATTGGTTGCGAGTTCTTTGTTTGTTTGTGTAGGTGCGTGGGACTTTTGAGGAGCCTCCTACTGGATTGATACCTTGGTTCTCAAAAACTAAGGGAAATACTTACACTACTATTGCTGCATCACCCTTTCCTCTTGAGGAAAACCAACATAAGCTCAAGGCGTAGCAAGAAGGATTTACGGCGCCGTTGCGGGAGGTCTTCGCTCAAGTCAAGACATACCAAGTACCCATCACAAACCCATCTCCCTCGTATTTACATTATTTGCCATTTGCCTCTCGTTTTCCTCTCCCCCACTTCACCCTTGCCGTTTTATTTGCCCTCTCTTTCCAAATCTCCTCCTCTCTCTTTCGCTTGCCTTTTTCTGTTTGCTTGTGTGTTGGATTACTTGTTGCCATGGCGCAAGATAATACCAAATTGTGTGATTTCTCGAATACCAATAATAATGATTTCCTTAGTACTCCGATTGCTCCTCTTAATGATGTTGAGTCTTGTGAAATCAATACTACTTTGCTGAATCTTGTTATGAAAGATCAATTCGCCGACCTTCCTAGTGAAGATGCCGCTACTCATCTAAACAACTTTGTTGATTTGTGTGATATGCAAAAGAAAAAAGATACGGATAATGATATTGTGAAATTGAAATTATTTCCGTTTTCACTTAGAGATCGTGCTAAAGTTTGGTTTTCGTCTTTGCCTAAAAATAGTATTGATTCTTGGAACAAGTGCAAAGATGCTTTTATCTCTAAGTATTTTCCTCCCGCTATAAGATTATCACTCTTAGGAACGATATTATGAATTTTAAACAACTTGATCATGAGCATGTTGCCCAATCTTGGGAAAGAATGAAATTGATGATTCGCAATTGCCCTACTCATGGTTTGAATTTATGGATGATCATACAAAATTTTTATGCCGGTTTGAACTTTGCTTCTAGAAATCTCTTAGATTCGACGCATGGAGGCACGTTTATGGAAATCACGTTAGGAGATGCTACAAAACTTCTTGATAATATTATGGCTAATATTCTCAATGGCACACTGAAAGATCTTCTAGTAAAAAAGTGCATGCTATAGAAGAAATCAGTGTTTTGAGTGGAGAGATGGATGAACTTATGAAATTATTTGCTACTAAAAATACTCCTCTTGATCCCAATGATATGCCTTTGTCTACTTTGATTGAGAATAATAATGAATCTATGGATGTGAATTTTGTTGGTAGGAATGGTTTTGGAAACAATGCTTATAGAGGAAACTTTAATTCTAGACCGTTCCCTAGTAATTCCTCTAATAATTATGGAAATTCCTACAATAATTCTTATGGTAATTTTAATAAGATGCCCTCTGATTTTGAGAATAGTGTGAAAGATTTCATGATTTCTCAAAAGAATTTTAATGCTTTGCTTGAAGAAAAATTGCTCAAAGTTGATGATTTGGCTAGGAACGTTGATAGATTTTCGCTTGATGTTGATTCTCTTAAACTTAGATCTTCTCCTCCTAAGCATGATATCAATGAGTCTCTCAAAGCCATGAGAATTTCCATTGATGAGTGCAAGGAAAGAACCGCTAGATTGCGTGCAAAGAAAGATTGCTTTATAAAAGCGTGTTCTTCTAGTTTCCATGAAAATAATGATGAAGATCTTAAAGTTATTGATGCGTCTCCTATTAGATCTTTGTTTTGCAATATGAATCTTGATAATTATGGGACTGATGATGAGTCAACTTTACCTAGAAGGCGTCCCAAGAATTCGGAGTTTTTAGATCTTGATGCTAAATTTGGTAAAAGTGGGATTGGAGAGGCCAAAACTTTAAATAGTACTGAACCCACTATCTCGGATTTCAAGGAATTTGATTATGATAATTGTTCTTTAGAAGGTTGTATTTCCTTGTTGCAATCCATTGTTAATTCTCCTCATGCTTATAGTCAAAATAAAGCTTTTACCAAACATATCGTTGATGCCTTGATGCAATATTATGATGAAAAACTTAATTTGGAAGTTTCTATACCTAGAAAACATAATGATGAGTGGGAACCTACTATAAAGATTAGAACTAAAGATCATGAGTGTTTTTCTTTGTGTGATTTGGGTGCTAGTGTTTCCACGATTCCGAAAACTTTATGTGATATTCTAGGTTTCCATGATCTTGATGATTGCTCTTTAAATTTGCACCTTGCGGATTCCACCATTAAAAAGCCAATGGGAAGGATCAATGATGTTCTCATTGTTGCAAATAGAAATTTGGTGCCCGTAGATTTTATCGTTCTTGATATAGATTGCAATCTTTCTTGCCCTATTATTCTTGGTAGACCTTTCCTTAGAACGATTGGCGCGATTATTAATATGAAGGAAGGGAATATTAGATTCCAATTTCCATTTAAAAAGGCATGGAGCACTTTCCAAGAAAGAAATTCAAATTACCTCATGAATCTATCATGCGGGCTACTTATGAATTTAGTGCCAAAGATGGCACTACTTAGATCTATCTTCGCTTTTATGCCTAGCTAGGGGCGTTAAACGATAGCGCTAGTTGGGAGGCAACCCAATTTTCTTTGTGTTTTTTGTTTTTGTTCCTGTTTAGTAATAAATCTTGCATCTACCTTCTGTTTAGATGTGTTTTTATCTTTTAATTAGTATTTGTGCCAAGTAGAACCTATAGGATAACCTATGATGATAGTTGATTTGATTCTGCTGAAAAACAGAAACTTTGCGCGCACGAATTTAGTTTTGTTAAATCACAGAAACGTGCTTTTGCGTTGATTCTTTTTGCTTCTGATCAATAGACAAATGTTACAGGACTTCCTATTTTTTAGGATTTTTAGAGTTCCAGAAGTTTGCGTTAGTTACAAATTGCTACAAATTGTTCTGTTTTTGACAGATTCTGTTTTTCGTGTGTTGTTTGCTTATTTTGATGCATCTATGGCTAGTAAAATAGTTTATAAACTATAGAGAAGTTGGAATACATTAGGTTTAACACCAAAATAAATAAAGAATGAGTTCATTACAGTACCTTATGTGGTGGTTTTGTTTCTTTCACTAACAGAGCTTATAAGATTTCCTGTTGAGTTTTGTGTTGTGAAGTTTTCAAGTTTTGGGTAAAGCTTTTATGGACTATTGAATAAGGAGTGGCAAGAGCCTAAGCTTGGGGATGCCCATGGCACCCCAAGATATTCGAGGATAGCCAAAAGCCTAAGCTTGGGGATGCCCCGGGAAGGCATCCCCTCTTTCGTCTTCGTTCATTGGTAACTTTACTTGGAGCTATATTTTTATTTGCCACATGATATGTGTTTTGCTTGGAGCGTCGTGTATTATATTAGTCTTTGCTTTTTAGTTTGCCACAATCATCCTTGCTGTACACACCTTTTGGGAGAATCCTACTTGATTAGAATTTGCTAGAATACTCTATGAGCTTCACTTATATCTTTTGAGCTTGATAGTTTTTGCTCTAGTGCTTCACTTATATCTTTTAGAGCACGGCGGTGACTTATTTTTGTAGAAATTGCTAGTCTCTCATGATTCACTTATATCTTTATTTAGAGTCTTTTAGAACAGCATGGTATTTGCTATGGTTATAAAATTGGTCCTAGAATGGTAGGCATCCAAGTTGGGTATAATAAAAACTATCATAGGAAGTGAATTGGATGCTATGATCAATTTGATACTTGATAATTGTTTTGAGATATGGAGGTAGTGATATTAAAGTCATGCTAGTTGGGTGATTATGAATTTAAAGAATGCTTGTGTTGAATTTAGCAAGTCCCATAGCATGCACGTATGGTTAAACTTGTGTAACAAATTTGAAACATGAAGTGTACCTGGCTTGTGCATCCTTATGAGTGGCGGTCGGGGACGAGCGATGGTCTTTTCCTACCAATCTATCCCCCTAGGAGCATGTGCGTAGTACTTGATTTTTGATGACTTCTAAATTTTTGCAATAAGTATATGAGTTCTTTTGACTAATGTTGAGTCCATGGATTATACACACTTTTACCTTTCCGCCATTGCTAGCCTCTTCAGTACCGTGCATTGCCCTTTCTCACCTTGAGAGTTGGTACAAACTTCGCCGGTGCATCCAAACCTCGTGATACGATACGCTCTATCACACATAAGCCTCCTTATATCTTCCTCAAAACAGCCACCATACCTACCTATTATGGCATTTCCATAGCCATTCCGAGATATATTGCCATGCAACTTTCCACCGTTCCGTTCATCATCATCATGACATATTTTACTTTTGTCATATTGCCATCGCATGATCATGTAGTTGACATCATATTTGTGGCAAAGCCACCATGCATTAATTTTCATACATGTCACTCTTGATTCATTGCACCATCCCGGTACACCGCCGGAGGTACTCATATAGACTCATATCTTGTTCTAGTTTCGAGTTGTAATTCATATGTTGTAATCAATGAAAGTGTGATGATCATCATTATTAGAGCATTGCCCAAAGAAAAAAAGAAAAAAAAGAAGAAAGGCCAAAAAGAAAAAAAAAGGAAGGCCCAAAAAAGAAAAAAAAGAAAAAAAAAGAAAGAAAAAGAAAATAAATAAAAAGGGCAATGTTACTATCTCTTTTTCCACACTTGTGCTTCAAAGTAGCACCATGTTTTTCATATAGCGAGTCTCATAAGTTTTCATACTAGTGGGAATTTTTCATTATAGAACTTGGCTTGTATATTCCTACATGGGCTTCCTCAAATGCCCTAGGTCTTCGTGAGCAAGCAAGTTGGATGCACACCCACTAGTTTTCTTTTGTCGAGCATTCATTTATAGCTCTAGTGCATCCGTTGCATGGCAATCCCTACTCCGCATGTTGACATCAATTGATGAGCATCTCCATAGCCCGTTGATTATCCTCGTCAATGTGAGACTTTCTCCTTTTTGTATTCTCCACATAATCCCCATCATCATATTCTATTCCACCCATAATGCTATATCCATTGCTCACGCTCATGTATTGTGTGAAGGTTGAAAAAGTTTGAGATTATTTAAGTATGAAACAATTGCTTGGCTTGTCATCGGGGGTATAGAAGTTGGGAACATCTTTGTGTGACGAATATGAAGCATAGCCTAACTATATGATTTTGTAGGGATGAACTTTCTTTTGCCATGTTAGTATGCTTGAAGTGTTACTATTTCTTTTATCAATATGAACTTTTATTTTGAATCATTTGGATCTGAACATTCATGCCACAATAAAGAAAATTACATTAAGAATTATGCTAGGTAGCATTCCACGTCAAAAATTCTCTTTTTATCATTTACCTACTCGAGGACGAGCAGGAATTAAGCTTGGGGATGCTTGATACGTCTCCAACATATCTATAATTTTTATTGTTCCATGCTATTATATTACCCCTTTTGGATGTTTATGGGCTTTATTTTACACATTTATATCATTTTTGGGACTAACCTACTAACCGGAGGCCCAGCCCGTATTGCTATTTTTTTGCCTATTTCGGTATTTCGAAGAAAAGGAATATCAAACGGAGTCCAAACGGAATGAAACCTTCGGGAGCGCGATTTTTGGAACGAACGTGATCCAGAGGACAAGTCAAGAAGCAGCCGCGGCAACCACGAGACAGGAGGGCGCGCCAACCCCCTCTGGGCGCGCCCCCTATCTCATGGGCCCCTCGGGCGGCCACCGACGTACTTCTTCCTCCTATATAAGCCTGCGTACCCTGAAAACATCTAGGGAGCCACCGAAACACAATTTCCACCGCCGTCATCTTCTGTATCCGCAAGATCCCATCTTGGAGCCTTCGCCGGCGCTCCACCGGAGGGGGAATCGACCACGGAGGGCTTCTACATCAACATCCTTGCCCCTCTGATGAGGATGGCTTCTTCTCTCTTTTTGAATCTCAATACAATGTTCTCCCCCTCTCTTGTGGAGATCTATTCGATGTAAACTCTTTTTACGGTGTGTTTGTCGAGATCCGATGAATTGTGGGTTTATGATCAAGTTTATATATGAGAAATATTTGAATCTCCTCTGAATTCTTTTATGTATGATTGAGTTATCTTTGCAAGTCTCTTCGAATTATCAGTTTGGTTTGGCCTACTAGATTGATCTTTCTTGCCATGGGAGAAGTGCTTAGCTTTGGGTTCAATCTTGCGGTGTCCTTTCCCAGTGACAGTAGGGGCAGCAAGGCACGTATTGTATTGTTGCCATCGAGGATAAAAAGATGGGGTTTATATCATATTGCTTGAGTTTATCCCTCTACATCATGTCATCTTGCTTAAAGCGTTACTCTGTTCTTATGAACTTAATACTCTAGATGCAGGCAGGAGTCGGTCGATGTGTGGAGTAATAGTAGTAGATGCAGGCAGGAGTCGGTCTACTTGTTGCGAACGTGATGCCTATATACATGATCATGCCTAGATAATCTCATAATTATTCGCTTTTCTATCAATTGCTCAACAGTAATTTGTTCACCCACCGTAATACTTATGCTATCTTGAGAGAAGCCTCTAGTGAAACCTATGGCCCCCGGGTCTATCTCTTATCATATTTGCTTCCAATCTACTTTTATTTGCATCTTTACTTTTTGCATCTATATTATAAAATACCAAAAATATATTTATCTTATCATACTATCTCTATTAGATCTCGGTTTCGCAAGTGGCCGTGAAGGGATTGACAACCCCTTTATTGCGTTGGTTGCGAGTTCTTTGTTTGTTTGTGTAGGTGCGTGGGACGTTTGAGGAGCCTCCTACTGGATTGATACCTTGGTTCTCAAAAACTGAGGGAAATACTTAAGCTACTATTGCTGCATCACCCTTTCCTCTTCAAGGAAAACCAACGCAAGCTCAAGACGTAGCAGTGCAATCCACACGCGTGCTCATATGATGGGCACCAAAGGACAACAACATAACCACAAGCAAATTAAACCAATCATAGCAATTCACCAATCACCGATAGAACAACAAAAATCTACTCAGACATCATAGGATGGCAACACATCATTGGATAATAATATGAAGCATAAAGCACCATGCTCAAGTAGAGTGTACAGCGGGTTGCGGGAGAGTGGACCGCTGTAGATAGATGAGGGAAGGTGATGGAGGTGTTGGTGAAGATGACGGAGTTGTTGCAGTAGATCGCAGTCACACGATGATTGCCCCGACGGCGTTCCGGCGCCACCGGGAGAGAGGGGGAGAGAGCCCCCTCCTGCTTCTTCTTCCTTGACCTCCCTCCTAGATGGGAGGAGGGTTTCCCCTCTGGTCCTTGGCCTCCATGACGGCGGAGGGGCGGGAGCCCCTCCGAGATTGGATCTATCTCTTTGTTTCCTTTTGTTTCTTTGTTCCTAGATTCTGGCCTTTCACTATTTCTTAAATTCCCGGAGATCCGTAACTCCGATTGGGCTGAAATTTTAACACAATTTTTATCCGGATATTAGCTTTCTTGTAGCCGAAGAAGGGCACCAATGCCTTACAGGGTGTCCACAAGCCTCCGGGAGGGGGCGCGCCTCCAGGGCTTGTGGGCCCCTCGGGCATCATCTCGCGTTGATTCCAATTCCCAAAATCACATATATTCCAAAAAAAATCTCCGTAAGTTTTTATCGTGTTTGGACTTCATTTGGTATGGATATTCTACAAAACAAAAAACATGTATCAAATAGGAGCTGGCACTGGATCAATATGTTAGTCCCAACAATAGTATAAAAAGCTGCCAAAAGTATATGAAAGTTGTAGAATATTGGCATGAAACAATCAAAAATTATAGATACACGGAGACGTATCAAGCATGAGGAGGATGCGCTGTGTAGGAGGTCGGGGTGGCCGGATTTGACGGTTTTTGGCGATGGTGGGACTTGGTGGCGACGTGGAGGAGGGCCGGCAGCGCGTTGACTCTTGTTTGTTCCATGTGAAGGACCAGAGGGAGAAAGGTAAGAGAGAGAGGGGTGGGAAGATAAGTGATTAAGGATAAGTGATCATGTGCAAACACGTTCCCAGCGAGCCACCAACATGTGCTTCAAAGCATCGCTCGTCCCTGACTCGCTGGAAACTACCAAGAGACGCCTTAAGAACCATGCTATGTAGGCCCAACAGTATTTCATGTAACCAAACAACCCAACACCAAAATGATGCTGCATACAACGGGCATGATTGCGATTTTGTGGGCTACCAAACGTGCCCTTATCCTTTGCAAAATCTATGGCTGGTGGAGTGGTGGTGAGCAATAATATTTCCTCACCCCGGGGCGGGGACTAGATGCTGCTATAATTCGCTCAAAAAAAGATGCTACTAAATTTGCTGCCAGGCTTTTAATGGTCATGGCAGATCTTTTAGGCAGCCGCACCCCTGTCTGTCTCTGCAATGTTGCCTATGTTCCCACCAAAGGTACTAGCAGACACTTGCTACCAATTCCATCGATGATGCCTGCCTCAAAACTGGCGACTAAACTTGATGTGCTGATAGTGCCGACGAGTGGAATTTACACTCATGTTTAAAATAGATTTTTTAAATATTTTTGTGATAGTCACATCGATTTGTCTACTAATGACTAATAAATTTGAAGGGTTACAAATCTCCTTGTTTACGTTGTTCCTTACAGAAATGGGTGATTTACGTGAAAATTCAAGTCATATACTAATGAGAAGATTGTGCATGGTACGACCATCACTGGTCGTACCGCTACTCGTACCCCTGCACCGCCTCGATGACACCATCCCCGACGACTTTCGCAAAGGCACCCGATGCTGATTCATAGTACATGCACCCCAAAATCCTAGTCCGTCCATTTACATTATATAAAGGAGAGGAAAACCCTCGAGGAGTCCTGAGAGTTTTGAGTTCGCTAGTTTACCTTCCCAGTAGTCACTATTCCCATCTACATCGCCTTTGTGCTGCCACCATCGCCATCTCCACCACCATAGCCTCCATCCACATTAGTTTAATTAATTGCAATTGATATTACATCATGATCATGGGCATTATAATACTTTCAATCATTTATCTTGAAGTAACTTTGCTTATAATATCTATTCTTTGTGATTTATTCATGATGTGTGAGTAGTCCCCTCGCGCTAAGGGCTGAGGCATAGCTTCGCAGCCCCATGTATGCGCATTAGGAGATTGTTAGTTTACTTTGAGATAATATTATTTATATGTGTTGTGCAACTATATGTCTCTTCTCTCTACCTCAATCCTAGGGTTCGCTGGTACCTAAGATACTGAAGATCGAAACACAGAGAGTTAAAGTGTTGAGAGGAGTTGAAAGCTATGTCAAACATCGGTGATAGTAAGATTAGTATGATAGCTGGAATAAAATGTTTGGTGGTAATTGTGGTGTAGTCAGTAAGCGCCTAATGCGTTTATCTAGTTATCCTTAGTAACGGAGATAACCCCATGAGTCAGGTAGGGTCTCGGTTGGACAACAGAACCTCGATTCGGCAGTAGTCGGTCCTGGGGTTATTTGGACGCATTTCACACATAGTTCATGCACTACATATGTAACAATGTTTACTAGTGCCATGTTGATTTATCTAGTTTGTATCCCGAGCCCATGTGCACGAGTGCAGATGAAATCTTAAGCCCGGTCCTATTTCTTTATTAGTGCTTTCACCGCCTCTATGATTGGTCAGGAAAACTCGGACGTCTTGAAATAACAAGTACTTGCAGATATTTTTGCATCAAGCATCATCACTTTATGTCGTCAATCTATTTTTTTGCAAGTTAGGAAAACTCAATCATTTACCATTATGGCTAGCAAGAAACTTGGGATTTCACTGCTTCCAAGAATGATTATATGTGTGCACCTATTGCACAATATTATGTTGCGAATAAGCAATATAAGATTAGGCCGAACTTGATTATCTTCGCCCATGTTATTGATAATTTGCAAACCAAAATTTTGAAGTAATAATATCTAATGAATGAAGCTGGGTTTTGCATGTTTCTTAGTAAGGAGTCTTTAGACCTTGATGACCTATATGAATTGTTACTTTTAAATCAATAATATATGATCTAAACCTATCAAAGGCAAAAACAATAGCGCACTTATGAACGTGCCTTGTTACCATGTACTGCATGGAACATTTGTTGGAGGAGTGTGCTTCTTCCTGGCGCGCTTCATTGTCGGCCTTGGCAACAGGGAGGCGATAGGTTTATGAAACCTGTCGTGGAAGTTGGACACAGCGACATCTCCCCACAGTTCGTTGTGTTTGGTCTCGTCTCCGGATAGACTAGCCAAAAAAATCTCCAATCTGCCTCCAAGGAAAACCCTATTTGCCGCACGTTGCAACAAACTGTTGGGGCTGCGCACAGGGGCACCCCCAACTGGGCCAAACCCTATTCTCCATGTAGGTCGCTTGGTAGCGAGTAATCCCATCACCTGTGATCATTACGCCCGACATTGAGCCAACCATATTTTTCATGTTCGACATACTCCATGTTCTAAATATGGGAAGGATCTAAAGCCTTCCAACACCAGTTTTTCTTTTTGTTTTTTGCATGTTCTTTTTATTCTGGGGTTTCTCTTTCCTTTTTCTCTTTTTTCATTTTGCGACCATCTTTCAAATCCGTGAACATTTTTTCAATATGTGAACATTGTTGAAATCATGAATATTTTCTGAAATTTTGAATTGAACTTTTTTTAAAATCATGAACAAGTTTTTACAAATTAATGAACATTTTTTTGAAATCATGAACATTTTTAAATTCATGACTCTTTTTGAAGTTTTGACTTTTTTGAAATTGCAAATATTTTTTGAGTTTGTGAACATTTTACAAATCTGCTAACATTTTAATTTGAACATTTGTTCAAATCGTGACCATTTCCTAAATTCATGAACACTTTTTGAGATTATGAACATTTTGAGAAATATGTGAACATTTTCTGTAATTTCTGAATTACTTTTGAAATTTAAGAATTTTATTAATTTGGCAATATTTTTCCAAACCTGTGAAATACAGAACTTGATGAGGACATAAATACTATTGTTACACCCACAGCTCACTCTATGCATTCGGTTTATTCGGTTTACATGGTTCAGTTTTTACAGCTTTCGGTTTGTACTGTATTAATACTTCGGTAAATACGTATGAAATAAAATACGGTTCGGTTTCGGTATATACCCAATTATTTTGGTATGGTTTCTGTATATACCATAATAACCAAAGTTGACGCGAATTGTAAAATGACATAATAACAATTTACAAATTTATGACTCAAAACACATAGTATTTTACACAAATAGTATATGACTATATATATAAGTATATATACATGAATGGATTCATCCCTTGATTGTTATGGGCGTGGTTAGCATTTTTTAAAGAGAAAAATGAGTATGTTACGAGAAAAATGTACGTGCTTGATAGTGAATTTGACTCATGTACAAGCAAAATGATAACTTGTATGGTTGTTTGCCTCAAGAAATATAAATTTATTTTTACTTCGTTTTATTCGGTTAACCGTTCATTTTTTTTGGTATATACCATAAAAACCAAAGTTCAAAACGGTATGAAAAGTTCATACCATACCAAAACCAGAAACCATGAAAACCATAAAATTGGTTCTGTTCGGTTTATTTTCGATATGGTTTTTCGGTTCGGTTTCAAAATGCACAGAGTGACCCACAGCCCCTGCTGCTATATATACTGGACCAATTACTAAATCTCGCGTACGCCAATTGACTTACCAGGTACTTTATTTCTTGGTAACGATTCTAATGTTCATGAGAATATGATGCTGGCTAAATTGGATACATTTGTTTTGCTTACAAATGAAGTGCCTAGTTTGGAGAAGAAAGATAAACCTTGGAGGAAGTTCAAGCATGGAGATGATGGCATGACCAAGGGGAATAAGAATGAAGTTTCAAGTGATGATTTCAGGACTTTGAAGCCACCATAATGAGTACATGAAGGCTTGGACAAAATATACAAGATGCCACTTCCTAAATTTCGTCCAGAGGCTATTATAGGTGATGCATCGCCTTATTATTGGGTCAGGCCCATGTAATTTCGAAATACTTGAGTATAGTCTGCTTTTAGAGTCTCTACATGTGGGGAAACAAGAGTTAGGGTTGGTTTCGGACCCCTCCTACAAGGGCCATGAAATCCCCCATCTTCCTCCATATATACATCCCTTAGGGCGTCGTTTAGACTTTGGGTTTTGTTTAGATTAAAGTTTGCCATAGCTGCAACTTCGCGTACTTCGTTTGTGTTCAATAACCAGACAAAGACATCACAGAACCCCACTTGATCAATAAAGCTTTCCTCTTTTATTCGCAATATCCAGATTGCAATTTCAGTTTCTTGCTTGTTCTTCGTTTGCTTGCAGGAAATAGACCCTTGTGGTCAGGTTGATCGTGCTCCGGCGTGGTTAATAACCTCTCGTAGTTGGTTTAGCGATTGCTAAGGCACAACGTCCTCGCATGTTCGTAGTCGGATCATCAAAATCTACTCCACCAAAAACAATAGCCTCCATCTCGCCGAAAGATGGGACACCTTTGCCTCTATCAAGTGGTATCAGATTTCCAGGTTTCTCGGTGAGATTTTACAGTTTTTCTTAGTTTAGATCAAGTATGTTGTTCATACCTACAACCAACGAAAAAGTCGGAAAAAATTGGGTTAGTTCATCATATCCAAACCAATCTGAGCCATTGCATAATCGTTTCTGTATTTTCTTTGTTGAATTTGCGGTTGCATCGTCGTGTCATGTTGCTGGTCTTAGCGTCTAGTTCTTTAGAGTTTCGAGTTCTGTTCACAAGTTGTCACGCCGCCGATGCACCATCATCGTCGCCCCTGCCATATACCACCACCGCTTATCCACTACTTCTCTGAGTCCATATACCACCACCGATCCGAGTCCATATACCGTCACCGCTCTGAGTCCATATACCACCACCAATCCGAGTCCATATACCACCACCGATTCGAATCCATATACCACCACCGATCCGAGTCCATATACAACCACCGATCTGAGTCCATATACCACCACCAATCCGAGACCATATACCACCACCAATCCGAGTCCATCCGATATTATGTTTACTTTCGAGATCCATTTGTAGTCATATTCATGTTTCCTTGTTTGAGTAGGTTTCAGATTCCATCAATCTTTTGCCGTCCGTAGAAGAGGTTGGTTTCCAAAAAGGAGAGTCCGGAAACCACCCTTTGTTTAGGCCCAAAATTTTCCAAAAATGCACTTGTAAAAAAAATCTGCCTATCCTATTTTTAGGTGTTTCCCAGTGTTTTGAGACAGTCATCGTTATAGAAAGTTTTTCTGAGCAGCTTCCAGTTTTTGGGTCTGGGCAGGCGAAGAAAAAATTAGTCGAAAAATTTCGTGCCTATCATGTTATTTTGTCTTGGGAAGGGTTTTGAGACACTCGCCATTATAGTGATTTTTGGCAAAAAAAAGCGCCAATTTTTTTAGAGTTTGCTTTTTCTTTATTTACGTGCCGCGCCATGATTTTATTAGTGTTCTAGGATCGCATCTTTAGTACCGTCTAGCCTAGGACTAGCACAATACTATCGTTGAGCGTTTATTCAACTTTGCATCTCTGAATTGATTATTGCTGACATTTTTGCTGCCATATCATATGCCTTCCCAGCTCCACATACATCTACATCGTGCGTTTGAAACCACCTGACAATCGCTTTGTCCAAGCTTTGAGAGTTTTGACTACAACAGTTGCCTATCACCACCTGCTGCTGGGTAAGAACTGGTAAGAATTTGAGATTTGCTTGACGGATTTGTGACACCCCGCCACTTTCTAGTAGTTCGTAGGATCATATTCTTGTGTGTTTCTATTGCTGCTAACCATGGCAGGGCCACAAGCCGACCATATTGACTGGGAGAACATGACAAAGAAGGAGCTTCATGATAAATTTCAGCAAATGTTGAGTCAACAGGTGGAAGACGTGATGGCCAGCTTTCGAAAGGCATTAGATAGGATTGATGATGTTGAGAAGACAATTGACACCAAGTCTAACACCAAGTTCGATGCAGTACTCGCACGTCTTTCACAACCACCACCCGCATCTGCTGCACCATTGCAACAACATCAACAACCACCTCCATGTCGCGATCTAGCAGGGCTAGCGCAACGTGTTCCTCCTGAGCCAGGACAAACTTCTAGTGCCGCTACTACTGTTGTTGATGCTTCTGCAGCTCCTGCTAGTACCGCAGAGGTGGAGGACTATTAGGAGGATGAGGTTGATCAAAATCAGCACTATGTGCAACCACCAGCACCACCACCAGCAGGTCGACCTCATGCATATAATCTCAATGATAGGCTGCAACACCACCTCAGGTATGAGATTATGACCATATTCCTAAACTAAAATTCAATATTCCACCATTTGAGGTAGATACATTCCTGATGTATATCTTACTTGGGAGTTATAAACTGAACAACGTTTCACATGCTTACAATATATATCCCGAGGATAGACGTGTTGCTGCTGCTGTTTGTGAATTCACTAGTTTTGCTTCTGTTTGGTGGTTTGAACATTGTAGGTTATATCATGATAATATCCCTACTACTTGGGCTGCTTTGAAAACTGATATGCATACTCGTTGGGTTCCACCATATTATCAACGTGAATTACTTCAAAAACTGCAGCGTTTGAGACAAGGAAAAAATTCTGTAGAGGAGTATTATCAATAATTACAAACTGGCATGATTAGATGTGGTATTGTTGAGGATAATGAGGCTATGCTTGCACGATTTATAGGAGGATAAAATAGAGAGATTCAGACCATTTTAGAGTGTGAGGAGTATAACAATATCACTCGTTTATTCCATCTTGCTTGCAAAGCTGAACGTGAAGTGCAGGATCGACAGGCATTGGCGCGAACTAACTTTTCTGCAGGTCGACCTTCATCATGGACACCACGTGCATCCTCTACTTCCACATGTTCTACTGTACCGACACCTCCGCCAGCTGCCACCTCCAACCGTGATACAAGAAAGCAGGCACAACCACCACTATCTGCCAGGAGCACACCTGCCGGGCCTGCACAGAGCTCTTCTTCATCCATGGCATCAACAGGGCACACACATGATATTATTTGTCGTTGTAAGGGTAGAGGTCATTATGCGAGAGAATGCCAATCTCCGCGTGTTATGATTGCTACTGAGGATGGTGGGTATGAGTCTGCTAGTGACTATGATGAGGAGACTTTGGCTCTTATTACAAGTGAAGAACACGGTGGATATGATTCTGATCATGAGATGCAATACATGGCTACTGAAGATGCTGACAGGTATGAAAGTTTAGTTGCTCAATGTGTTTTGAGTGTGCAGGTCACACAAGCTGAGCAAAATCAAAGGCATAATTTGTTCCATACAAAGGGAGTTGTGAAGGAACGTTCAGTTCGCGTCATCATAGATGGAGGAAGCTGCAACAACTTGGTTAGCATGGAGATGGTGAAGAAGCTATCTCTCACCACAAGACCACATCCACATCCTTACTACATCCAATGGTTCAGCAACAACGGCAAGGTTAAGGTAACATGTACCGTTCGTGTGCATTTTAGTATCTCTACATGTGCTGATTATGTTGATTGTGATGTGGTACCCATGCAAGCATGTTCCTTATTACTTGGTAGACCATGGCAATTTGATAAAAAATCTGTACATCATGGTAGAAAAAATTAGTATACTCTTGTTTATAAGGATAAACATATTATTTTGCTTCCTATGTCTCCTGATTCCATTTTGAAAGATGATATTAATAGAGCTAATAAAGCAAAACAGGAGAAAAATAAGAGTGAAAATCAGATTGTGGCAAAAGAATTTGAGCAACAAAATGAAGCCTAATAATAAACCATCTAGTGTTGCTTCTGAAATTAAATTGAAAAGTGCATGTTTGCTTGCCATCAAATTTGATATTGATGAGCTGGATTTCAGCAAATCGGTTTCCTATGCTTTTGTGTGCAAAGAGGCATTATTTTCATTTGAGGATGTGTCTTCCTCTTTGTCTCCTGCTGTCACTAATGTTTTGCAGGAGTTTGCTGACGTCTTTCCACAAAAGTGCCACCAGGATTATCACCTATTCTAGGGATTGAGTATCAGATTGACCTAATTCCCGGTGCTTCGCTGCCATACCGTACCAATCCAGAGGAGATGAAGAAGATTATGCGTCAAGTACATGAACTGCTCGACAAAGGTTATATACGCGAATCTCTTAGTCCTTGTGATGTTCCTATTATACTAGTACCAAAAAAGGATGGTACGTCGCGTATGTGTGTTGATTGTAGAGGCATTATTAATATTACTATTCGTTATCGTCATCCTATTCCTAAGCTAGATGATATGCTTGATGAATTGAGTGGCTCTATAATATTCTCCAAAGTTGATTTGCCTAGTGGCTACCATCAAATTCGTATGAAATTAGGAGATGAATGGAAAACAACATTTAAAACTAAGCTTGGATTATATGAGTGGTTAGTCAGGCCTTTTGGGTTAACTAATGCACCTAGTATTTTCATGAGATTAATGAAGGAAGTTTTACGTGCTTTCGTTGGACGATTTGTGATAGTTTACTTTGATGATATATTGATTTATAGTAGATCTTTGGAGGAACATTTGGAACATTTACGTGCTGTTTTTATTGCTCTACATGATGCATGTTTGTTTGGTAACCTTGGGAAGTGCACCTTTTGCACCGACCGAGTATATTTTCTTGGCTAAGTTGTTACTCCACAGGGAATTGAAGTTGATAAAGCCAAGATTGAAGCTATCGAGAGTTGGCTGCAGCCCAAAATGGTCACACAAGTGAGGAGTTTCCTTGGCCTCGCTGGTTTTTATAGGCGTTTTGTGAGAGATTTTAGAACCACTGATGCACCTCTCAATGAGCTTACAAAGAAGGATGTGCCTTTTGTTTGGGGTATCGCACAGGAAGAAGCCTTCACGGTATTGAAACATAAGTTGACACATGCTCCTTTACTCCAACTTCCAGATTTTAATAAGACTTTTGAGCTTGAATGTGATGCCAGTGGAATTGGATTAGGATGTGTGTTATTACAATATGGCAAACTTGTTGCATACTTTTCTGAAAAATTGAGTGGGCCTAGTCTGAACTATTTTACTTATGATAAAGAATTATATGCTCTTGTTCGGACTTTAAAAACATGACAACATTATTTATGGCCTAAAGAATTTGTTATACATTCTGATCTTGAATCTTTGAAACATATTAAAAGTCAAGCCAAACTAAATTGTAGACATGCTAAATGGGTTGAATTCATTGAGCATTTTCCTTATGTTATTAAACACAAGAATGGTAAAGAAAATGTTATTGATGATGCATTGTCTCGTCGCTATACTATGCTTTCACAACTTGACTTTAAAATATTTGGTTTGGAGACTATCTGTAACGCCCTCGATGCGGCTATATCTCCCACGTGTCGAAGCACGACTTAGAGGCATAACCGCATTGATAGCAATGTCGCAAGTGAGGTAATCTTCACACAACCCATGTAATACATAAGGGAAAAGATACATAGTTGGCTTACAATCGCCACTTCACACAATTACATGAATAAAACATTACACCATCCAGATACAATCAAGGTCCGACTACGGAACCAAAATAAAAGAAGAACCCCAAATGCGACAAAGGACCCTGATCGACCCCAACTGGGCTCCACTACTGATCAACTGAAACGAAACAACACAATGAACAAGATCTTCATCGAGCTCCTCCCGAGCTTGGTTGCGTCACCGCTTTCGGTAACATAGGCACCGCAAACTGGTTTTGAAGTATCCGGTGAGCCACGAGGACTCGGCAATCCCATTACCATGGGTATCAAGACTAGCAAAGCTTAATGGGAAAGGAAGGGGTAAAATGGTGAGGCTGCGGCAATGACTAAGCATAATATGGTGGCTAACATACGCAAATGAGAGCGAGAAGAGAAACAAGCGGAACGGTCGTGAAGCTAGCAATGATCAAGAGGTGATCACGAACACCTACTTACGTCAAACATAACACAGAAACCGTGTTCACTTCCGGACTCCGCCGAGAAGAGACCATCACGGCTACACACTCGGTTGATGCGTTTTAATTCGGATCAAGTGTCAAGTTGTCTACAACCGGACATTAACAAATTCCCATCTGCCACATAAGCTGCGGGCACGGCTCTCGAAAGTTTAAACCCTGCAGGGTGTCCCAACTTAGCCCATGACAAGCTCTCGCGATCATCGAAGGAATAGACCTTCACCCGAGACACTCCGATCGACTCGGTATCCGGTACATCAAGACATTTCGACAATGGTAAAACAAGACCAGCAAAGCCGCCCGATCGCCGACAATCCCGATAGGAGCTGCACATATCTCGTTCTCGAGGCAACACGGATGAGACATCCTACGAGTAAAACCAAACCTCGAGTTGCCCGAGGGGCCCCGATCTACTCGGTTCGGACCAACACTTAGACAAGCACCGCCCGGGGGCTATAATAAAGATGACCCTTGGGTTAATTACTCCCAAGGGAAAAGTAGGTGGTGGTGAGGCAAATGGTAAAAGGCAATGTTGGGCCTTGCTGGACAAGTTTTATTCAAAGCGAACTGTCAAGGGGTCCCATAAATCACCCGACCGCGTTAGGGACGCAAAATCCGGGAACATAACACTGGTATGACGGAAACTAGGGCGGCAAGAGTGGAACAAAACACCAGGCATAAGGCCGAGCCTTCCACCCTTTACCAAGTATATAGATGCATTAATAATATAAGAGATATTGTGATATCCCCACATAAACCCTGTCCACCATGGAGAAATCTTCAACTTCACCTGCAACTAGCAACGCTATAAGAGGGGCTGAGCAAAGCGGTAACATAGCCAAACAACGGTTTGCATAGGAAAGGTGTCAAAGGGTTAGGGTTCATGGCAATATGGGATGGCTGGACAAGCAGTAATAGGTATCGCGGCATAGCGAAGAACGAGGCAACTAGCATAGCAATGATAGTAGTGAGATCGAGTAGCGGTCATCTTGCCCGAAATCCGCAAGGAAGAAGAACGAGTCCATGAAGAAGACAAACGGACGTAGTTGAACGAATCCTCACAACTCCGGAACGAAACCGAAGCTAACGAGAGAAGCAACCCGGAAAGAAACAAACAACATAGGTAAACACACAAGCATGATCATGGCATGATGCGCAGACAAATATGATGCATGTCCGGTTTAATGAGGCATGGCATGGCATGGCAAAGTGCAACAAACAACACTACAAATTAAGTGGAGCTCAATATGCAACGAGTTGCATATTGACGGAACACCACATCAATTATTTAGTTTGATCTCGTTATGCTACTCATCAATATTAAATGTTGTTAAACATGGCAAGAGGTGAAACATGACGAAACTACCTACTCTAGGCAAGTTTAAATGAGGCCGGAACAACAACCAACAAGTCCGGAAAATCCTCATGTGCATATTTTAAGGTTTGGTACTGTTCTGACCTAAAGCATATTTTAATGTTGTTAAACAGCAAAATAAAGTGCACCATGTTAAACTAGGCATTTTTCCACCCCAAATACATATAAAGTTTATTTAAAACGGAGCTACGGTTATTTAGTTATGAAATAAATCATTTTAGCATGGCATTTGAGAAAATTTAAACAAACTGCATTTTAATCATTTCAAACATGGATGAAAATGGCATATTATGAAACTAGAAGAAAAACTAAGCAATTTTCATATATAATTTATTTAATTCTGATGCATAGTTTGTGAGTTATAATATGCATGATGAAGAGGGTCTTTTCTGTAAAACATCAAACTCTGGGTAATTAGTAAATTCGTTCATGGAAAAAAAATAGTGACTCGGGCCGAATCTGAAACTGGGTGAGGGCTGGGGGTGGCCTCACCATGGGCTTCGCCCGGTGGTGGAGAGGTTCGGCAGGCGGATGAGGAGTCAAGGCAGTGGGCCTTGCCAGTGAGGCGTAGAGGCGCCGCGGCAGAAGGCGGTCAACGCGGCTGCGGGCGAGCTGCTCGCTTCTGAAGAACAGAAGCTGCAGCAGCCGATCGTAAGATGGCGACGGATCTCGCAACGGACCAGCGGGAACGGGCGGAACAGGCGGAGCGGAGCGCCGGAGGCGGAGCTTGACGGATCCGCCATGGGCATCGGTTCCCGGCGAGAGGGAGCAGCGGCTGCTGCTGTTGCCTGAAGAGAGAAAAGAGAGAGAGATTCAGAGAGGAACACAGGAGAAAAACAGAGAAGGCAGGGGCGACAGGCGCGCGACCTGTGGGGCTCCGGTGGCGTGGCCGGCGAACTGGGGACGCCGGGACGAGGAGGAAGGCGGGGATCGGCGTTGAGGAGGACCCGCGAGGCGGCTTGAGGAGACCAGGGGGGCACAGGCACGGCCTGCTGGAGGTCGTGAAGCAGAGGTGGCCGCGGACGTTGGCTGCAGGTGGCGCACGGCGGCGGGGTTCGCGAGGTCGAGCCGCGGGAGGGAGGCAGGGTCTAGGTGACGGCGCTGGTCGGAGACGGCGACGAGGAAGGTCGGGCGAGGCAGCTTGAGGTCGGCGGCTGCAGGATGAGGTGGCGTCGGGGGCTCGCAGGGGGGGGTCGAGGAGGAGGCATCGGGCGCGGCAGGCGCTCAACTGCTGGTGGTGCTCCACGGCGGAGGGAGCTCCAGGCAACGGGGCAGAGGAGGCGCGAGCGAGGCTGTGGCCTGCTGGGTGTGCGGGCGACGCGGCAGACTGGACGGAGGCGGGGACGCGGGGCTCCGGACAAGCAGAGGAGGCAGAGGCGTGCGAGGCAAACGGCGACGGGGTCCTGGCGGTGCTGCTGCTTGCAGCCGGCGGCAAGCTGCTCGTGATCCCCTCGGGATCGAGCAGAGGAGGCGTTGGTGAGGGGATTGGGTCGAGGAAGAACAAGGAGGGAGATGAGCTGTACTGGGGCTCGGGCTCCTCGATCCAGATCGAGGCAGGGAGGAGGAAATGCCCGGGCAGGAGGCGGCCAGGGATCGAGTGGAGGCGCTGGTTGGCTGGGTTCGCAAAACGAGGAGGTGGGGATCGACTGGATGGATGGATCAGGCGGATGAATCCCGAGGGGGACTCGTGGAGTGGCGGCGCGGGATAGGAAGGATGGGACAAGACCCCTAGGATCTAGGGTTGGACCTGTTTATATAGGTAAGGGATTAGTTTAGGGGCTATCGGATCCCTCCGATCGTAATCGGACGGTTCGAAATAAAATAGCTAGGGAGTCCAAAAGAGAAAACGGAGATGTTTTGTAGACGTTAGGGGATGATCCGGACCCAACGGTGATGACTGTCCGGGTCGGGTTCGGGCAAGTTTCCGGACGCAAGAAAGAGGGGGTCGGTGCACTGTGTTGAGAGGGTAGGCATTTAGATGAGAGGGGGAAAACAAAGGCAAAGGTCTGACGAAAAACCACGGGGTCAAGGGGTTTTGGTCTCGGAGAAAGAGAGAAGAGAGGGGTCCAGATGGTCTGCGAGAAGGTCAACAAAGGCAAAGCGGTCCGAGCAGATCAACGAGGACAAGGGCCCGACAAAAAGACAACGGAGGCAAAGAGAGAAAGGCAACGACGAACGAATGCAAGTTTTAAAACATGACAGCAACGGAGTGCCGATGCAATGCGAATGATGCGATGAGATGAGATGCATAACAAGAACAAAATGCAAAACAACAGCCAAAAACCCAACCACGGAGAAAATGAAATATCGCATCTCCGGAAAAGGCAAGAGTCGGAGTTACAAATATGGAAAGTCGTATCCGGGGCGTTACACTATCAAAGATCAATATGTGCATGATGCTGATTTTAGAGATGTAATGAAGAATTGTAAAGATGGAAGAACATGGAACAAGTTCGTCGGCAATGATGGAGTTGTGTTCCATACTAACAAGCTATGCAGTCCAGCTAGCTCCGTTCGTCTTTTGTTGTTGTAGGAGGTGCATGGAGAAGGATTAATGGGACACTTTGGCATGAAGAAAACGAAAGATATACTTGCTACACATTTCTTTTGGCCAAAGATGAGACACGATATTGAGCGTCTGTTGCTCGCTGCACTACATGTCAAAAAGTTAAGTCACGACTCAATCCTCATGGTTTATATATGCCTTTGCCTGTACCTAGTGTTCCTTGGGAGGATATATCTATGGATTTTGTTTTACGATAACCTCGAACAAAGAAGGGGAGGGATAGTATATTTGTTGTTGTGGATAGATTTTCGAAAATGGCACATTTCATACCATGTCATAAAAGCGATGATGCTGCTAATGTTGCTGATTTATTCTTTCGTGAAATTATTTGCTTCCATGGTGTGCTAAATACTATTGTTTCAGATCGTGATGCTAAATTTCTTAGCCACTTTCGAAGATGTTTCTGGGCTAAGTTGGGGACTAAACATCTTTTTAGTACTAGTCACCCCCAAACTAATGGACAAACAGAAGTAGTCAATAGAATATTGTCTACTATGCTTAGGGCTGTTTTGAGGAATAACAAGAAAAAGTGGAAAGAATGCTTGCCTCATATTGAATTTTCTTATAATCATTCGATGCATTCTAATACTAAGATGTGCCCTGTTGAAATTGTGTATGGTTTCCTACCTCGTGCACCTATTGATTTGTTGCCTCTTCCATCTTCGGAGAAGGTTAATTTTGATGCTAAACAACGTGTTGAATTGATCTTAAAAATGCATGAGATAACTAAGGAGAATATTGAGCGCATGAATGCTAAATATAAACTTGCTGGAGATAAGGGTGGAAAACGTGTTGTGTTCGCACCTTGAGATCTTGTTTGGTTACATTTGTGTAAGGATAGATTTCCTAATTTGCGCAAATCAAAGCTAATACCACGTGCTGATGGTCCTTTTAAGGTGTTAGAGAAAATAAATGATAATGCATATAAACTTGAACTGCCTGCAGATTTTGGGGTTAGTCCCACTTTTAACATTGCAAATTTGAAGCCTTACTTGGGTGAGGAAGATGAGCTTCGGTCAAGGACGACTTTATTTTAAGAAGGGAAAGATGATGAGGACGTCAATACTATTGTTACACCCACAACCCCTGCTACTATACATACTTGACCAATTACTAGAACTCGCGCATGCCAATTAAATTACCAGGTACTTTCATTTCTTGGTAATGATTCTAATGTTCATGAAAATATGATGCTGCCTAAATTGGATACATTTGTTTTGCTTACAAATGAAGGGCCTAGCTTGGACAAGAAAGATGAACCTCGGAGGAAGTTCAAGCATGGAGATGATGGCATGTGCAAGGGAAACAAGAAAGAAGTTTCAAGTGATGATTTCAGGACTTTGAAGCCACCATAATGAGTGCATGAAGGCTTGGACGAAATGTACAAGATGCCACTTCCTAAATTTCGTCCAGAGGCTATTATAGGTGCTGCATCGCCTTATTATTGGGCCAGGCCCATGTAATTTTGAAATACTTGAGTATATGTTGTTTTTAGAGTCCGTATATGTGGGGAAACAAGAGTTAGAGTTGGTTTCAGACCCCTCCTCCAAGGGCCATGAAATTCCCCACTCTTCCTCCATATATACAGCCCTTAGGGCATCCTTTAGACTTTGAGTTTTGTTTAGATTAAAGTTCGCCATAGCTGCAACTTCGCGTACTTTGTTTTTGTTCAACGACCAGACAAAGACGTCCCAGAACCCCACTTGATCAATAAAGCTTTCCACTTTTATTCGCAATATCCAGATTGCAATTTCAGTTTCTTGCTTGTTCTTCGTCTGCTGGCAGGAAATTGACCCTCGTGGTCAGGTTGATCGTGCTCCGGCGTGGTCAATAACCTCTCGTAGTTGGTTTAGCGATTGCTAAGGCGTGACGTCCTCACACGTTCGTAGTCGGATCATCAAAGTCTACTCCACCAAAAATGTTAGCCTCCATCTCATCGAAAGATAGGACACGTTTGCCTCTATCAGAACTATTTTTGAAATCCTGAACATTTAAAAATATAAACTAAACAAAATAATTAGAAGTGTCCCGCCCCGCAATATCAAAGTTGAGTTCAGTCTTGTGGTTCCTAACATGCACACAACTTTTGCTGCAAGATCAGGCATCAGGGGCCCTCTCGTCCGAAAAGAACAATCTACTGACCGACAGCAAGGTGAGCAGGTGCCGGATCATTACATACTCTCCGAAATCGGTATGAGCCCTTGAGATTTGAAAATCGTACTAGCAGTATTATATGCTATCACCAGCAGGTAGCAAAATCAAGATTCTGATGCAGCGATATGGCGCTAGTCCGTGCTATAGGAGAAGAAACAGAAGTGCTAAAATGAAGAGGAAAGTCGATAATGTCCTCCAAAGACCAAAGTTATATGCTTTTTTTAGACATGAGCAAAGTTATATGTGATCGGATATTTCTGCTTTATATGTCTGTGCGTTCAAAAAACTGCACAATTAAAAGTGAAACAAAACCAACTTTCACTCGCGCATGGTTACAAAGATTCCACCGCTGCCCTGAATGGCCTCCCGAGGCGTTTTATGCCGCGTCGAAGAACGGTCCGGTCGCGCTTCAGACTGTTTTTCACCGGCTTGGGCCGAAATCAGCGCCGGCGGACCCAGGCCGTACACGATGCGCCGGGGGCACTCGGGGGCGCCAGGGCGAGCGTTTTGGCGCGAAATAGCCGTGGGCCCGCCGAGTCAGCGAGACGGCCGCTTCGTCGACCTCATCGCCTCGGTTCCCGCGGAAATCAATGCGAAGGCTGCCGCGCTGCCACGCCGGTCAGCTTCATTAATGCCTCACGGGCGACGCAGTGAAGGCACCACCAACGCGTGTCCCGCCCGCATGCGCCACACGTCCGCCTGCATGCCGCCCCCGCCACCCCGCTTCGGCTATAAAAGGCGTTCCTCCCCGCAGGTGAGCACCACAGCCTCCCCCTCTCCCTCCCGTGAAACAGCCTTCTCCCCGCCGGCCAGCTCCCTCACCACCCTGGCGACGGCACCGCGGCAAATGGCTTCCGCCGCCGACACCTCCAGGAGCCGGAGGCGCGCCTTCTATACGAGGCCGAGTACCCGGCGCCCCCCGACATGCGCGTGTCGGGCTCGTGGAGACTGAGCACCGGCGGCGTCCCGGTGCCGCCGGTGCCCAAAGGGGCGGCATGGCGGGCAGAGATCGCCCGCGTCCGCTCCTTGCTGACGGAGGAGCAGCGGACCGAGCCGAGGTACGCGCCCGGCAATGAAACACTATGGACGCTGTACTTCGAGCGCCGCCGCGAGGAGCAGATTGCCTCCACCAACGGCGTCATCCCCCGCGTCCGCCTCAACTCCGAAGGACGGCGCGAGTGGTAGGGCGTCCCCGGCCACACGCTCGACGCCGTCCTCAACCACATCGAGACCAGCAATGTGCCGCGGCTGGAGTACCCGACGCGGCCCTCCTTCTCTCGCCACCGCGGAAGTTCCTAGATCCCATGGCGAAAGGAGCCGGGGTCGTCCTCGTCGTCGGGCTCCGGCTTGCCGGCCCTCCGCCCTGTCAAGCCCGAGCCGGAGGGGACACCTCTCGGTCGTCTCGTTCGCAGCGGCACCCTCGTCATCAACGAGCCCTCGCAGGCGACAGCACCGACGAGGTGCTCCCTCCGCCTGGTCCGGCCGAAGGCCGAGCTGGACGTGCTCCCCATGAAGCCGGAGCACGATGCCATGGTGGCCCCCGACGATGAGTCCGCCCTGAAATGAGCGAAGGAGGACTACGCCCGCGAGCAGGTGCGCCGCCAGCGCCGAGCGTACCTGGAAACCCAGGCCCGTAGCCGCACCGAGGCCTATCGCCACGCCGAGGAGGGCGGCGTTATCGTCATTGACAGCGATGATGAGGGCGAGGCCGGGACGCTAAGTGCTGTCGGCGACCCCGACGAGGGCTGCTGCAGGAACCCCGGCGAGGGCTGCAGCAGGGCGCGCGACGACAACGACGACGACGGTGCTTCTACAGGCTTCTCGGCATGTAGACGGCGCGGGGGCGACTGCGGCGGCAGTGGCTAGGCTTTTTTAGTTCATTTTTAGGCGTAGTTCATGCATGTTTCCAAGTTTTTGTATAAATTTGGACGAAATATGGCCGAGTTCGTGCAAAAGTCACTGAGTTTGCAAAAAATGAAACGTACTTTGCCGAACCGAGCCTCAGGGGCCGAACCGACCGTGGGCGCGTGGCTGGGAGCGAACTGAGCCTCAGGGGCCGATCTAGCGTCGGCTCACCCCCAGGCCGCTCTTTTTCGGCGTCCTGGGGGGCCGAACGGCTGGAGATGCTCTTAGGTGCTCTGCTTTTTGTTAGATTTAGTCGGCCTCGGCCCAGTAAATCTTTGGACACCAGCCACGTGGTGGGCCATCGGCCCATGTAAGCCTCGGCTTGCTTCAGTATGATGTATATGAAATTATTTAAAAAACCCTCAAAACAGAAAGTATTTAAAAAATTAAACATGTATAAAAATATTCCTGATGTGTACGACAAATGTACAATGTATATGAAAAATAGTAAGCATTAAAACATACATCGAGAAAATGTAGTCATGTATTAAAAAATGTTCAGTATGCTACTGATGTATACGAAAATTTAAGGTATACAGGGAAAAAATAGAGATCAAAACATATATTCAAACGTAATTATTTATTTGAAAATTTAAACATGTACAAAAAATGTTCCTGGTGTACGCAGAAAATATACAACGTGTCTGAAAAAGTAGTCAACTAAACATATATATATTAGGGAAGTGTTAATAATTTATTTAAAACATGTTAAACATGTATAAAAAAATGTTACTGATGTATGCAAACAATATATAGTGTGTATGAAAAAAGTAGTCATTAAAACATATATATTGGTGGTGTTAATAACTTATTTAAAAAATGCTAAACATGAATAAAAATATCCCTGATGTAGACAGAAAATCTATATTGTGCGTGAAAAAAGTAGACACGTGTAGGAAAAGGAAAAAGCAAAAGCAAAAAAAATGATGAACTGAAAAGAGAAAATAAAAATGAGAAAACCGACAAAAGAACAAAGAAAACAAAATAAAACCAAAAAAATGAAAATACCATAGAAAACTGAGACTAAAAAAGAAGACAAAAAAACAAATCAAACCAAAGGGAAAAAAGAAAAAAAATGAAACCTGCTCCCAGAAACCGCTATTGGGCCGGATCATCTTGCACTCGCCTACTGCGAGTCGGAGTTATATGTCTCACACACATAGCTCTCGCGGGTTAACAGGTCCAGAACCCAGTGTTTGCCTTGGATCCTGTGTCAGGACCCCGACTCAATGGCACATCGATCTAGCATGTAACACCTCATATCACTTTGCAGCCTCACGCACGGTATTCCCACGGATGTCGCCTTACCTTGCCCGGGACCGTTTGCGCCTTTTGGCACACGTATATGATAGTGTCGCTAGCATCCATATGACAAGGAGCCGGGCTGACATGGCTAGTCGTAAACCCAAAGTGGCACTAACTTACAGGACAGCATACATGACCCAAAGAACGAACCTCGCTTGGCCATCACGAAAGTGAATCAGGATGTAGCACGGGCTAGCAGATTCGTAAACCGGTCAGAAGGGCTAACAGACTCGGTATTCATCGTGTGACATTTCCTCAAGGGATGTACACAGAACGAAGAAGGACACATGCCGCCAGCCTAAGTGTTCGAAGCAAGAGTAAGCTACCATGGCTCAAGGAAGCACTAGGAGACATTTCCTAAGAGAGGCTACTAAGGATAAACAACTAGATAGTCGATCCCACACGCATCAAGCATTTCAATCATACACACAATATGCTCGATATGTGCAAATACAACAAGGCATCACAACATGACTCTACAACACAAGTATTTTATTTAAAGGCTCGGAGAGCCATACATATCATACACACAAGTACGGGTCAAACCACCCAGCATTCAAGTCATACAAACATACAAGCCAACAGCGGAAGTAACTTGTCTGGGTACAGATAACTAGGAAATAAAAGAGGCTTAGGTAAGCCTGACTATACTACATGGTCCATCGTGAGCTCAGGATCACCACCTGGGCTTCAGCCTACTCATCGACATCGACCTCTATGAAGAACCCATCAGAAGGGGTTGCAGCGTCTTCTGTAAAACATAAATGAAGCAACATGAGTACAAAGGTACTCAGCAAGACTTACATCAGATCCTACATAGATACACATTATCAAGAAGGGTTGGTGGGGTTATTGCAGCAAGCCAGCTTTGACTCTTGGCTAAGCTATCTTACAAGACTCCAACTTGAAATGGTTTTGCGCACTCGAGTCCACTACTCACCACTTCAATACACTACCGAGGATCCACCTCCGTCATCCTACGTAAGAGCCATCCTCGGCACTCACGCTTATCTAGAGGCTTTTAGTAGTATCCATTTACTTGTCTATGAACTGTATAGGCAACCAAGTAGTCCTTTACCGCGGACGCGGCTATTCGAATAGATGATGTTAACCTTGCAGGGGTGTACTTCTTCATACATTTCTCCACGACTTAGCGTCTGCACACGACATGTGCTCGGCAGACTTCAAGTGAAAGCCGACGTGGGTGTAGACCACGACCTACCTAAACACATAAGTCTCTAGTCCAGGTTTATCGCCTATCCAGGTTCCATCCGCAGGGAGTCCGGCCGAGGTTTCCACATACGGCCCCGAACGATGTGTACAGGGTTCCCGAGATACCTAACGGGCATCCGGTACACCGTGCCACGTACCTACCGCATCACAGCCCACCCCGCGGGTCAGCGCTGCCCACGGCCTCTAGTAAGCTACAAACAACAGAAACTACTTGCAACTCCTGGACAGAGGACTAGGGTGGATAAGAAGTCGAGCCAGTCAATTAAGGATCCCAATGTATGGTAGTAGCTGATTCTGAAATCACATATACAGATCTCGGTGCTTAAGGACGGTTCCAATGAAACAACCCACCATGTACTCCTACATGGCCTCTCATCGATACCTTTACCAAATCGTGTTCAACACGTCACTCTCATTACCAACATGATCATTTCACTCTAGCCCATCACCCAGATGAACAAGACCTGACACGACTCTAAGCATAGCAGGCATAAAAAGGTAGGAATAACACATACACATGGCTCAATCAACTCCTACACAAGCTAGTGGGTTTCATCTAGTTACTGTGGCAGTGATAGGTCATGCAGAGGAAATGGGTTCAACTACCGTAGCACACAGCAGTTTGAATAACGTTGTCTTAATGCAGTAAAAGAGAGCAGAAGCGAGAACATGGGATTGTATCGATATGATCAAATGGTTGGTTTCTTGCCTTGCGGGTCTGTGGACTGGTATTTCTCTTCGTTAGGGTATTCGCGATACTCCTCGGGGGCAGAACCTGCCGCGGAGAGCACCGATACACAATCATCACCAAACAATATGCAACAATATAATGCATGCATGAGACATTGCAAAATGAGTGTATTGGGCTAATGCAACTAAGACCAGATGGGTTTGAACAATTTTGAATCAAAGATTCAAGTTCCAAACTCATGCATGGCCATTAATAGTGCTTTATCTTGCTCTGCACTAAACAGCAGGTTAACTTGTTTAAACATGCATGAAACCAGTACAGATGTATAGATTGGATTTTTCTGATCATTTTTCATATATAACACTTTGCATTTAGAGCTACAGATTAATTTCTATGAATTTTTGAAGTTTGTAATATTTTCTGGAATTTCCTGTATAAGAATAATTCCAGTAATTAAATTACTGCATCTGCATTCCGTCAGGGTGACGTCAGTGGTCAACGGGGACGGTCCAGGTCAAACCTGACCAGTGGGTCCCACGTGTCAGTGTCAATAGTTTAACTAATTATAATTAGTACTAATCCTAGTTAATTAGCAGGGCTGGGCCCCACCTATCATTGACCCAGGGGGGTCAAACTGGGCCCACCCGTGGTCAAACAGAGTCAGCAGGGTCAAACTCGTCGGCATTTAGCCATCGGCGAGGCCAAACGTGGCGGTGCGGTGCGGGTTTTGTGCTCCGGCGACCAAAAAGGCGGCGGGAGGGCACCTACGTGATGCGGGGAGTGAGCCGCGTGTAGTGGTGATGGTGGTTGGGCTCGGGGTTGCCGGAAACAACGCTGGAAACGAGTTTAGCGTTGGCCGGAGCTCGGACGAGCTCCGACTCGTCGCTAGGAGGCACGGCAAGGTGCGTGGAGTAGTGCGGTGAGCTCCTGGCGGTGCGGTAGGGCTAGTGGACAAGGTTGCGCGGCCGTTGAGTGGCCGCAGTCTTGTCGGCGACGAGCTCGGCGGCGACGTGTGTGGGTGAGCTACATGCAGTCGCTACAGGGCTCGAGAGAGAGAATGGAGAGGATGGGGAGGTAGCTAGGCTCACAGCGGTTGCGACGGAGCTGACGGCGAGGTCGGGGACGGCCTGCTGCAACGGTGATGGCGAAGGGGATCTTCGGCGGTGGCTGAGTCGGGCGAGGTCGATGCGGTGGCTTCGAGGCATGCGAGCGCTCGGGGCTCGGCTTGCTCGACGGAGAGGACAGTGGCGGAGCTCGTGGACACGGTCAGGCGGCACAGAGACGATGGTGGCTGCGGCTACGACGGCGGCGTGGCTGCGGCAGCGTCGGCCATGGCGGAGGGGAGCGAGGGAGAGAGGCAGGGGCGAGTGGACATGTCCAGGGGGTCGGGGGCGTGACGTGGAGGTCGTCCAGCCCGTCCCGCGGTGAAGCGGCGAGCAGGTGGCGCTGGAGAAGCTCAAGGCTTCGGGGCTCACCTCCTCGCCTCAAGGGGATGAAGCAATGCTCGCACGGCCAAGATAGTGCTGGGCCGCCAGGTGGTCCGGGGCGTGGGTTTGGCCAGGTAAGTGAGTTTTTCCATTTATTTCTATTTTGTTTTATTTCTGTAGGTTTGTTGCATTATTAAAAATGTTTAGGCATCTCCAAAAATCACCAAACTGCACATGGCCACTGCTTGGAATATATCCAGCATGGAACATTTTAGTTTGGGGTTATTTGAGCATTTGAAATATTTTATATAATTTAAATGCCCAAACTCAAATAACTAATGATTTAATCCAGTGACCTTATGATGACCTAGAAATTTGTGCATCACTTTTGGCAGAGGTTTAAGACCAAGGCAGAGGTGATGAACATTTTAGAAGGGCATTTCAGGTTCATTGAAAATATTTTTTAGTAAACCCTAGTTGGTTTTAGGGGGTGCTGGGTGTTCTGTCATCCCCATTTCAAGTTTCTAATGAATGAAGTAAACATGATGCAACATTCTAATGCATGAACTAGCTACGGTGTGACAACTCACCCCCACTCAGAAAAATCTCGTCCCGAGATTTAGGATCCTCCGGGAAGAAGGCGGTATACTCGAGTCGAAGACGATCCTCACTTTCCCAGGTTGCTTCTTTCTCAGAATGGTGCGACCATTGAACCTTGAGAAACTTGATATTATGACGTCGAGTGGTATGCTCGGCTTGATCGAGGATACGAACGGGGTACTCTCGATACGTGAGATTGTCTTGAAGATCAAGCGTTTCATGGTCCACTCCATGGATAGGATCCGAGAAGCAACACCTGAGTTGAGAAACGTGGAAGACATCGTGGACTCTGGAGAGATGCGGAGGTAGTTCCAATTGGTAGGAAACTTCTCGTTTGGCAAGAATGCGAAGGGGGCCAATGTAGCGAGGAGCCAATTTGCCTTTGATACCGAAACGATGGGTTCCCTTCAGAGGAGTAACCCGAAGGTAAGCCTTCTCGTTAACCTCAAAAGTCATAGCCTTATGTTTTCGGTCATATTGGCTCTTTTGGCGAGATTGGGCTGTTTTCAACTTTTCAAGAACGACGCAAACTTGCTCTTCTGCTTCCTGGATCATATCCGGGCCAAAGAATTGTCTTTCCCCGGTTTTTGACCAGTTAAGAGGCGTTCGACACCTTCGTCCATAGAGAACTTCAAAAGGGGCTTTACCCAAGCTAGATTGATAGCTGTTGTTATAAGCAAATTCGGCAAATGGAAGGCATTTCTCCCAATCCATTCCGAATGAGATAACATAACCGCGAAGCATGTCTTCTAGAATCTGGTTGACACGTTCTACTTGACCACTTGATTGAGGGTGAAAGGCGGTGCTAAAGGAAAGGTGGGTTCCCATAGCATTTTGGAAACTTCCCCAAAATCGAGAGGTGAAGAGACTTCCTCGATCTGAGTTGATTTCCAGTGGAACACCATGGAGAGACACTATTCGGGAGATATATAAGTCTGCTAGCTGGCTAGCGGTTATACTCTCGCGAACAGGCAAGAAATGGGCCACTTTGGAAAGACGATCGATAACGACGAAGATAGCATTATTCCCTCTCTTGGTCCTGGGAAAACCGGTGATGAAGTCCATACCAATTTTATCCCATTTCCATTCAGGAATAGCTAAAGGTTGAAGGGTGCCAGTAGGCAGTTGATGCTCTGCTTTAACGCGACGATAGATGTCGCAATTACCAACAAATTGAGCGATGTCTCTCTTCATCCTAGTCCACCAGAACCTCTGGCGTAGGTCCTGATACATTTTAGTGCTACAGGAATGAATGGTAAGAGGAGATTCATGAGCCTCCTTAAGGATCAACTGTCGTAGTTGCCGCTTCTTAGGAACCACTAAGCGGTTTCCGAAGTACACAACACCTTGATCATTCACGGAGAAACATGTAGCAACTCCGCTAGCCATGTTCTCCTTGATCCGAGATATCCCCTTGTCATACCGCTGGGCTATTATGATATGATCCGTAAGGGTAGGTTTTGCCACCAAGGTGGAAAGGAATCATTGAGGAACGATGTGAAGGTTAAGCTTTCAAAATTCCTCATGGAGAAGCGGTTGACTTTGTTGTAACATCAGATTGTTACAATAAGATTTATGACTTAGTGCATCAGCCATGACATTGGCCTTTCCTGGGGTGTAAGTTATCCCTAAGTCGAAATATATGATCAACTCGACCCAACGTCTTTGCCTGAGATTCAAATCTAGTCGGGTGAATATATACTTCAGACTTTGGTGATCAGTGAAGATTTCGCAACGATTACCCAGGAGGTAATGTCGCCAGGTTTTGAGTGCATGGACTACAGCTGCAAGCTCTAGATCATGAGTAGGATAATTTTCCTCATGTGAGTGCAATTGCCGTGCGGCATAAGCAATTACGTGACGATCTTGCATGAGAATGCAACCTAGTCCTTGTCGCGAGGCGTCGCAATAGATAACGAAGTCCTTAGAGAAGTCTGGTGGTACCAGTACAGGAGTGGACGTCAGGCGTCTTTTCAGTTCCTGAAAGCTGTGCTCACACTGTGGGGTCCACTTGAACTTTTTATCTTTCTTGAGGAGTTCAATTAGAGGTTTAGCAACTTTGGAGAAGTTCTCGACAAAGCGGCGACAATAGCTTGCTAAGCCAAGGAAACTCCGCACTTGCTTGACCGATTTAGGTGGAGTCCAATTAAGAACGGCTTGAACTCGCTCGGGATTGATAGCAATACCCTTACCAGAGATTACATGGCCTAGATAGGTCACTTCTGGCAACCAAAATTCACATTTAGAAAATTTGGCATAAAGGCGATGCTCTCGAAGTTTCATCAACACTAGCCTTAGATGCTCGGCATGTTCTTCCTCATTCTTGGAGTAGATGAGTATATCATCGAGGTAAACCATGACGAATATATCCAAATACTCCATGAAGATTGAGTTCATTAACCAAGAGAAAGTGGCTGGGGCATTGGTTAAACCGAAGGACATGACGGTGTACTCGTATTGGCCATAAAGAGTAACAAAGGCCGTTTTGGGAATGTCCCCGTTCTTGATTTTGATTTGATGGTAGCCCAACCTCAAATCCATCTTAGAGAAGACTGAGGATCCAGCGAGCTGATCATACAGGTCGTTGATCCCGGGGAGCGGATACTTGTTCTTTATTGTGACCAAGTTGACGGGTCGATAATCTACAACCATCCAATCCGTACCATCCTTCTTCTTGACGATGAGGACGGGACAAGCCCATGGAGATGAACTAGGACGGATGAAACCCTTTTGCAAGGACTCATCGAGTTGTTTCTTCAGCTCGGCTAGTTCTAGTGGTGCCATCTTATAGGGTCTTCTAGAAATTGGGACAGTTCCTGGAATAAGATCTATCACGAACTCGACATATCGGTCAGGTGGAACACCTGGCAATTCTTCTGGAAAGACATCCGAAAAGTCACGGACTACCGGAACATCTTCGAGGTTTGGCAAAGGACTGGCATTAAGAGAATATAGTTGTCGCTTAGCTACTCGGGTCAAGACATTGACTATCTCGCTCGATGGATGGGTAAGTTGAACAGTCCTAGAGAAGCAATCAATTTTGGCATAATGGGCTGACATCCAGTCCATACCCAAAATGATATTAATATCCGAAGATTTGAGAGCTATCAAAGACGCAAGGAAAACAAGTCTGTCGACCTGAATTTCATTTCCATGGCTCACTCTAGAAGTTTGCCATTTGGATCCCAGGGTTTGAATTACCATGGAGGTGGGCATATCACAAAATGTGGTGTTATGTAGACGAGCATAGCTCTCGGATATAAATGAATGAGATGCTCCAGTATCGAAAAGAACAAATGTCGGATGGCAATTAACAAGGAGCGTACTGATAATGATGTTAGGATCCTCCTGAGCCTCTTTAGCTGAGACACAGTTCACATGGCCACGTGCAGCGGTGGCCAGCTTGGCGCAGTACACCTTCCCTGTTGGCTTGCCACGGCCAACATCCTTTCCAGTCTGGTTGGGGTTGTTCTACGGTCACTCTCGCATGTAGTGGCCCGGTTCCCCACACTTGAAACACGTCACAGAGCTGGTGCGTGGAGGAGCATTGTTGGTTGGCCCACCATAGGGCTTGGCTGGTGCATGCTGCTGAGATGGACGAGGCGCCTGATAGGATGGCCTCGGTGTGAACCTGGGTGGCAGGGTAGTGTTAGGCACCCACACCCGGCGCTTCTGAGGACCAGAACCGGATGAGGAACCAGTGTCACGGCCATGCTTGTGTGTTGCTTCGAAATCAGTCTAACCTGTCTCAGCACTGATGGCTTTGTTCACAAGCTTTTGGAAGGAAGTGCACTCATGCAGACAGAGATCTCGGTGAAGCTCGGTGCTAAGTCCCTTGCGGAACCTTGCCTGCTTCTTGGCATCGGTGGAAACTTCCTCAGTTGCATAGCGTGCTAGGTTACCGAACTCCCTGCTGTATGCATCCACAGAGAGTCTACCTTGGATGAAACTGTAGAACTCCTCACTCTTACGGTCCATAAGACCCTCCGAAATGTGATGTTCATGGAGAGCCTCACTAAATTCTGCCCAAGTAGTGACATGGCCAGCTGGGCGCATGGCCTCATAATTCTCCCACCAGAGACTGGCGGGGCCTTCAAGATGATAGGCAGCAAAAGTGACCTTATCAGCTTCAGCTACGAGTGCAGAATGTAGCTTGTGAGTAATGTCATGGGTTGCCATCAGCCGAGGGCTCGACGGAGTGATGGAAGGTGGGTGGATGTAACTTGATGAAGTCACTAAGCGACACCAAGTTATTTCTCTGATGCAAGGCTGTGTTCTGTTCGATGCGCTCCAATAAACGGTTGTTCTCCCGCTTGTTTCTCTCAGCCTCCAGCATGACCTCAGCCAGAGAAGGAGGATGAGGCAGGTTTGCACCCCTAGCTCCATCGCTTTCGCCTGCTCCGGGGAGCAGGTTGTTATGGTGTCGACCATCGTAGGAAAACAAGACAATGGTTTAGTCCAGAATGATAAGATTCTGACATAGAAATGTAGAATGTAATGGATAACTCGGAATGCAAGATGATCATCCATATGACATGGTAAATACAGAAACTGCTACATTTATTCCATCGTCATACACACCATACAAGGTTTAGTACATGACCAAACGGAGTACAACTGCGGTGAAAGGAAGATTACATCTCATCGGAGGCATCCCGAGCTCCTATACATTATTTTTCTACACCTCCGGAAAGTGGTACACACTAAGTCATATCCCACGAGTCACGCAGGACGGTGGATGATATAATTGTTACAATACTAGTGGTGCTACCATCAGCTCAGACATTTCCGTAGTAATCTTCATAGAGATTACCCCCATGTCCTGGGAGCTGAACATGATCATCTGGAAACAGTCGATCCTGTGGATCCTGCGGTCCATAAGGACTCGGATGTGGCCTGGGTCCATCAAACGGCGGCAGAAGAGGTCCACCAGAAGGGGTGATGCCCCCTACATCATGCCAATCCATACGATCCGGCAGAGTAGGCCGCACGGGGTACAGATCCCGCATATCCATATACCCTGCCTGCACAGTAGGTGCAAACCGGGTCAAGGTGGCCCAGTGATCAGACCGGGAGTTGAAAAGCTCCAATCACAAGGCACGATTTTCACGGTCCTTGTCCTCAAGCATCTCAGTGAAAAGCGGAGCAAATAATCCTCATGAGAAGAGTCAGTGTAAATAGCTGTGAAGTAACCTTCTGCCCCAGGGAGTGACATTGGCATATAGCGGAAGTCAGTGTTCCGAAGCAAGGAAGTCCTAGCCCATATAATAGTCATCATCGAATATGTAGCGTCTTGCACAGACATCTCGATGGTAACCCCAATTCCATATGAGCAGTGCAGGGGTTTAGTGGATCCTGGATAGCAAGGGAATATCCTGACGGTGCAGAGGTATTGGCTTTGATTGAAGTCTCTATACTGCTCCTCAACGGTGTACTCGGGATACCAACGGTATCTAGCCTCGGTCATTACAGGGACCAACATATCAGTATGGCCAGGTACATCGAGACACCGAGTCGATTTAACAACTTGATTCTCAAAAGGGAGGCCATCTCAAACATGATGTAATGCAAAGGCATTAGAATTTCTAGCAGAAATTGGACAACATAACGGCTGTAAATGCTCAAAAAAGATTTTGAGACACTTTGCAAAGGATTGCATAGACACTCAACAACATCGTATCAAGATTCTGGGTCCAACTTATCAACATAATGGGGTAGTAGAACTGAACTAGGCTTGTATCTATCAAACCTATAAGGTACTACTGATTAGTAACTAGTGAACCTGATAGAGAGAAGACATCCTAATTCTTAACCCCCGGTGGAAGAATAGACTGACTCAGATCAGAATGCCATGAGGTAAAGGAGTAAAAAGAGCCTTACGTTCCATCCCACAATCAATTCCCCTACATATAACTAAAGCATTTCTAGACTCCACATCGACCAGTTTGGCTTGGAGAACCTACAAGCAGTCCGGCTCTGATGCCAACGCTGTCAGGACCCCGACTCAATGGCACATCGATCTAGCATGTAACACCTCATATCACTTTGCGGCCTCACGCACGGTATTCCCACGGGTGTCACCTTACCTTGCCCGGGACGTTTGCGCCTTTTGGCACATGTACATGATAGTGTCGCTAGCATCCATATGTCAAGGAGCCCGGGCTGACATGGCTAGTCGTAAACCCAAAGTGGCGCTAACTTACAGGGACAGGCATACATGACCCAACAAAGAACGTGTCGGTCATCAGCGAGTGAATCCAGGCTATAGCACTGGCTAGCAGACTCGTAAACGGGGCAGAGCGGGCTAACAGACTCCTAGATTCATCGCGTGACATTTTCAAGGGACGTACACAGAACGAAGAAGGACACATGCCGCCAGCCTAAGTGTTCCGGAGCAGTAGCAAGCTACCATGGCTCAGTGGGAGCACTAGGAGACATTTCCCGGTAAGAGAGGCTACTAAGGATAAGCAACTAGATAGTCAAATCCCACACATACCAAGCATTTCAATCATACACACAATATGCTCGATATGTGCAAATACAACAAGGCATCATAACATGACTCTACAACACATGTACTTTATTTAAAGGCTCAGAGAGCCATACATATCATATACACAAGTACGGGTCACACGACCTAGCATTCAAGTCATACAAACATACAAGCCAACAATGAAGTAACTTGTCCGGGCATGCATAACTAGGAAATAAAAGAGGCTTGGGTAAGCTCGACTATACTACATGGTCCATCGTGAGCTCAGATCACCACCTAGGCTTCAAATTTACTCGCCGACATCGACGCCTATGAAGAACCCGCGAAGGGGTTGCAGCGCCTTCTCAGAAAATGTAATTACAACATGAGTACAAATGTACTCAAGAAGACTTACATCATATCCTACATACATGCACATTATCAAGAAGGGTTGGTGGTGTTATTGCAGCAAGCCAGCTTTGACTCTTGGCTGCTTATCTTACGAGACTCCAACTTGAAATGGTTTTATGACTCGAGTCCACTACTCACCACTTCAATACACTACCGAGGATCCACCTCCGTCATCCCATGGAAGAGCCATCCTCGCCCTCACGCTTATCTTGAGGCTTTTAGTAGTATCCATTTACTTGTCTATGAACCGTATAGGCAACCAAGTAGTCCTTATCATGACGCGCTATTCAATAGATGATGTTAACCCTGCAGGGGTGTACTTCTTCATACATGTTTCCACCACTTAGCATCTGCACACGACATGTGCTCAGCAGACTTCAAGCAAAACCGACGTGGGTGTAGACCACGACCTACCTAAACACCTAAGTCTCTAGTCCAGGTTTATCGCCTATCCAGGTTCCATCCGCAGTGAGTCCGGCCGAGGTTTCCACATACGGCCACGGACAATGTGTACAGGGTTTCCGAGATACCTAACGGGCATCCGGTACACCGAGCCACGTACCTACCACATCACAGCCCACCCTGCGGGTCAGCGCTGCCCACGGCCTCCAGTAAGCTACAAACACCAGAAACTACTTGCAACTCCTGGACAGAGGACAAGGGTGGATAAGAAGTTGAGCGAGTCAATTAAGGATCCCAATGTATGGTAGTAGCTGATTCTTAAATCACATATACAGATCTCGGTGCTTAAGGACGGTTCCAATGAAACAACCCACCATGTACTCCTACATGGCCTCTCATCGATACCTTTACCAAATCGTGTTCAACACGTCACTCTCATTACCGACATGATCATTTCACTCTAGCCCATCACCCAGATGAACCAGACCTGACACGACTCTAAGCATAACAGGCATAGCAAGGTAGGAATAACACATACACATGGCTCAATCAACTCCTACACATGCTAGTGGGTTTCATCTAGTTACTGTGGCAATGACAGGTCATGCGGAGGAAACGGGTTCAACTACCGTAGCACACAACAGTTTGAATCGCGTTGTCTTAATGCAGTAAAAAAGAGCAGAAGCGAGAACATGGGATTGTATCGATATGATCAAATGGTTGGTTGCTTGCCTTGCGGGTCCGTGGACTGGTATTGCTCTTTGTTAGGGTATTCGCGATACTCCTCGGGGGCAGAACCTACCGCAGAGAGCACCGATACACAATCATCACCAAACAATATGCAACAATATAATGCATGCATGATACATGGCAAAATGAGTGTATTGGGCTAATGCAACTAAGACCAGATGGGTTTGAACTATTTTGAATCAAAGATTCAAGTTCCAAACTCGTGCATGGCCATTAATAGTGCTTTATATTTCTCTGCACTAAACAGCAGGTTAACTTGTTTAAACATGCATGAAACCAGTACAGATGGATAGATTGGATTTTTCTGATCATTTTTCATATATAACACTTTGCATTTGGAGCTACAGATTAATTTCTATGAATTTTTGAAGTTTGTAATATTTTCTGGAATTTCCTGTATAAGAATAATTCCAATAATTAAATTACTGCGTCAGCATTGCGTCATGGTGACGTCAGTGGTCAACGGGGACGGTCCAAGTCAAACCTGAACAGTGGCTCCCACATGTCAGTGTCATTAGTTTAACTAATTATAATTAGTACTCATCCTAGTTAATTAGCAGGGCTGGGCCCCACCTGTCATTGACCCGGGGGGGTCAAACTGGGCCCACCCATGGTCAAACGGAGTCAGTGGGGTCAAACTCGCCAGCGTTTAGCCGTCGGCGAGGCCAAACGCGGCGGTGCGGTGCGGGTTTTGTGCTCCGGCGACCAAAAAGGCGGCGGAGGGCACCTACGTGATGCGGGGAGTGAGCCGCGTGCAGTGGTGGTGGTGGTTGGGCTCGGGGTCGCCATAAACGACGCCGACGATGAGTTTGGCGGCGGCCGGAGCTCGGACGAGCTCGAACTCATTGCTAGGAGGCACGGCGAAGTGCGTGGAGTAGTGCGGTGAGCTCCTGGGGTTGCGGTAGGGCTAGTGGACAAGGTGGCGCAGCCGTTGAGTGGCCGGAGTCTCGTCGGCGGCGCGTGCGGGTGAGCTACGTGCAATCGCTACGGGGCTCGAGAGAGAGAACAGAGAGGATGGGGAGGTAGCTAGGCTCATGGCGGTTGCGACGGAGCTGACGGCGAGGTCGAGGACGGCCTGCAGCGACGGTGACGGCGAAGGGGATCTCCGGCGGTGGCGGAGACGGGCGAGGTCGATGCGGTGGCTTCGGGGCACACGAGCGCTCGGGGATCGGCTTGCTCGACGGAGAGGACGGTGGCGGAGCTCGTGGACACGGTCGGGCGGCGCAGAGACGACGGTGGCTGCGGCTATGACGGCGGCGTGGCTGCGGCAGCGTCGGCCATGGCGGAGGGGAGCGAGGGGGTCGGGGGCGCGACATGGAGGTCGCCCAGCCTGCCCTGCTGGGCGAAGCGGCAAGCAGGTGGCGCGTGGATAGCTCAAGGCTGTCGGCGTCACCTCCCTGCCTGCCTGGCAGGGACGAAGCAGCTGGCTGGCATGGGCCAGCACAGTGCTGGGCCGCCAGGTGGGCCGGGGCGTGGGTTTGGCTAGGTAAGCGAGCTTTTCCATTTATTTCCGTTTTGTTTTATTTCTATAGGTTTGTTGCATTATTAAAAATGCTTAGGCATCTCCAAAAATCACCAAACTGCACATGGCCACTGCTTGGAATATATCTAGCATGGAACATTTTAGTTTGGGATTATTTGAGCATTTGAAATATTTTATATAATTTAAATGCGCAAACTCAAATAACTAATGATTTAATCAAGTGCTCTTAGGATGACCTAGAAATTTGTACATCACTTTTGGCAGAGGTTTAAGACCAAGGCAGAGGTGATGAACATTTTAGAAGGGCATTTTAGGTTCATTGAAAATATTTTTTAGTAAACCCTAGTTGGTTTCAGGGGGTGCTGGGGGTTCTGTCATCCCCATTTCAAGTTTCTGATGAATGAAGTAAACATGATGCAACACTCTAATGCATGAACTAGCTAGGGTGTGACATCCTGCCTCAGCTGCTGGTTTTGCGAAGTTGTTTTAGAACGAAGACGCTAGAGGCGTCCGGCTTTAAAGTAGTAAAGCCCACAACGGAAACAGGCGGAGTATCAATGGAGAGACATTACACGGGCACAACCAAAAGCCCACGGCATTAGTATCAGCTAATAACGGGAAGGGTTCGAAGCCGGATTGCGAGCATATTACAAGGCCAAGGCCTAAAGAGGAGCGCGCAGGCTCGCAAGACAAAATAACATGTCCACCCTTAGGTGGGCTGCACCGGCTCCCTAGACGCCATGTAGACCTAACGAATTCATTCTTGTGCTTGCTTCATGATTTCAGCGTCCTTCTGCTTTGCCAACGGACTCCACTACTGCAATAGGATAGAGCATTTGCATATGATGTTAGCCAGGTGCGACGGAAATGATCCTTCGATGGTAAATTTATTACGAGTGAGCCATAAGGACCATAGCATCACCCCTATACTAGCCCATAGCACGCGTTTGTGCTGACCCTGGACCGAGTCGAGCAGGTCCAAAAGGTCAGCAGAGGAACGCGGGTCCCAGGTGACACCGGCTGCCTCACGCATTGCGCTCCAAGCAAACTGCGCGAGGGGACAACTAAAGAAGACATGGTTTGCATTCTCAGGCTCCCCACATAACATACAGGGGCCCGTGGCCGGGCCGTTCCGTTTTGCGATATTGATGGACGTGGGAAGCCGGTCTCGGAGCAACTGCCAAAGAAAAACCTTAACCTTTAGCGGAACGCAAGCTTGCCAAAGTCCCTTCACCTTGCACTGTACCGCACCTTGGCATAGTTTGTGGTATAAGGACTTGACGGTGAACTTCCCGGAGGCGTTGAGGTGCCACGACACCCTATCAGGCTCCTCAGAGAGCGCCACGGGGGTAACCAGGTCGAGCAAAATATCCCACCTTGCTGTCTCCTAGGCGGTCAAATTGCGACAGAACACGATGGCCTGGGGGGAGGCCAAAGCCTCGGCCACACTTTGATTTGGATGGACCGCGAGCGCGTACAACTCAGGGAAATCGTCCCAAAGGGGGCCCGAGCCCACCCAGTAGTCTAACCAGAAACGTGTGGATCGGCCGTTGCCGACGCTAAATTTGGCCCCTTGGTCAAAATCGGGTCTGATCGCCTATAGGTCTTGCCAAAAAGGAGAGCCCCTAGCTGCCCATTGGAAAAATTCCCGATAGGGAAGTATTTGGCCCTTAGGATATCAACCCACAAGCCGGTCGCCCCTTGCGAAAGCTTCCAGATCCACTTGCACATGAGCACAATGTTCTGGAGCCTGGTATTGGTGATCCCAAGTCCTCCCAAGGATTTGGACCGGCACACCGCAGCCCACTTGACCATATGGTATTTGCGTTTAAGACCCGTCCCTTCCCAAAAGAAACGGGCGCGCGGCGTATCCATTTTGGCATGAACCCTCTCTGCCAGCAGGAACAGGCCCATCGCGAACATTGGGAGCGAGGAAAGACTAGAGTTGGTCAGGACCAGTCTTGCCACGGAGGACATGAACTTGCCCCGCCAGGGGCTCACTTTCTTTCCCACTTTCCCCGTGAGGGGAGCCCATTCATCGGTAGTCACTCTGCGAGGCACCAAAGGCGAGCCTAGGTACGTAAATGGGAATTTTCCCACTATACAGTTGAGAAGATCAGCGATGCGTCGCCCCTCCTCGCTGTCTATCCCCATAGACAACATTTCGCACTTGTGAAAATTAATTTTGAGGCCGGACATTAGTTCGAAACTCAGTAGTAGTGCTTTCACCGTTGCAATACTATGAGTATCCGGCTGGAACAGCAGCAGAGTGTCATCTGCATACTATAAGTGAAAGACCCCCCTGGGATCAGATGGCCGACCACTCCCTTAATGTGTCCGGCCGAGGTCGCCCTCCGTAGCATACCCGCAAGGGCATCTACCACAAAATTAAACAAGAGCGGGGACATTGGGTCACCCTGACGCAGTCCCCCTTTGTTCCGGAAAAAGTTACCCACTTCTCCGTTAACCGAAATTGCAGTCTGGCCACCTGAGACCAGCTGCATGACTTGGTGGACCCACATGGCCAAGAAACCACAAGACAAAAGAACCTGACGCAAAAAGTTCCATTTAACGCGATCATACGCTTTTCAAATTCTAATTTAAGTAGGATAGTCGGTTCCCTAGTGCATTTGAGTTCGTGAATGATCTCCTGTAGCGCTAGGGAGCCCTCCAGGATGTTGCGACCTCAGATGAAAGCCGTTTGGGTGCAGATAAAGATACGGTGAGCAATCGGAAAAAGACGAGTTGTGGTTGCTTTGGAGGAGATCTTGAAAGGGACGTTAATCAACGCGATCGGCCTAAATCATCGAATGTTGTCAGCGCCTTCTACCTTAGGGATAAGCAAGAGGATCCCAAAGTTGAGCTTGGCAATATCAACCGTCCCGCGCATAAAAACGTTCCAAACCTCAAACAGGGGCCCCTTTAGGATGGGCCAAAATCGCTTGAACATGGCCACGGGCCACCCATTCGGGCCTGGCGCCGTATCGGTTTTCATGCTACCAAGAGCCGCGTCAATTTCCTCTGGCAAAAAGGCGAGCCCCAGCTCCTCATTTTCCTGATCGATGACGAGTTGGGAGGGGTCCCATAGGTCAGCGCATATCCCTGCGTGCTGCTCCTCTCTCGTCCCCATGAGATGCATGTAGAACTCATAAACATGTCGCACTATATCTGCCAGAGCCAGCAATAGCCCCTGATCAGACTGTAAGTGGAGAATCGCGCATCTACGTCGTCGCCCGTTGGCATAGGCCTGGAAGTATTTCGTGTTAGCATCCCCTTTTAGTGTCCACTTAAGGCCACCTCGACGCCTCCAGTATTCCTCTTCCACGCGAAGCAAAGACTGCACCTGGTGCTCCAACGCGTAGCGACGAGCCTCCTATTCTGAGAAAGGCCACGCATCCGCCTGTTGGTCAAGGCTTGCAATCTCGCCAAGGATACCCTCCCTGAGCACCCTTTCCTGTCGGCCCATGTTGGCCCCCCATCACTTGAGGCTGGCCCGGAGGCGGCTCCCTACCGCGATCCAAAATTTCATTGGGCCCTGCTGGTTACCCACCTGACTAACACAAGAGTGCCACTCCGCCCTGAAGATGGAGTCAAATTCCGGGTTTTCAAAACAAGTAGTTTCAAAAAAGAAACAAGGGCTTCTACGAATCCTATCCTCCCCCTGTTGCCAGAACCCCCTCATTGGGCCGGACCACTAGTGCATGGGGAGCCCCTGCCTCCAGACTGCTGAGTCAAGACGCCGCAAGCAAGCAACTGCAAGCACGGTTATACCGCCTGCTGCATGCAACAGAGACAAGAGCCTGCAAGTGCGTCCCTCAAGACACGACGCGTCCACCTCGTTCTCTTCTAGAACCTCACTATGGTGGTCATAGGAAAAAAGCATTCAAAACCATAAAGCGCGGGGGAGGGTTACCTGAGAGTTCGAGGTTCCTCTAGGCCTGGATGAGCTGAGCCCGTTGCATCGCAGGGAGGCCCGCCTTGGCGCCCCTGGACCGCGAGCTGGAGCGGACCGGGGCCGAGGGCATCGCCTTGGACCGCCTTGCCTGCACGATCAATGCCGCCTTGGAGGCCTCCTGGGATAGGACATCTCCGATGGGTTGCGTGAGGGGGAGGCGAGCGCCATCACCATCTTACGAGGAGTTGGCGGCACACCCAGCGGGTCCGTAGCCCTGATACCCTCGGTGATCATCTTGCGCCCTGCCAACTTCTTCGCAGGCCGCACGGAACCGCTTTTGTTGCCCCCTGCCCACCCGAGGCCGACGACTTAGCCAGAGGAGGGAGGGTAGAGCTAGGAGACAGCACCAGCGGTGTGCGCTCCCCCACTGGCACGCCCGTAGCACATGACACCATCGTCCCCTTGTCGAGCAGAGCCGCGGAAGGAGGGGAGACTTATTGGTTCGGCACCTCCACTTACATCGCCACCGCCGAGGCCGAGGCAAGCACTGGGCGGGTGCGAGCCGCCGGAGAGCCCGCACCCTGAATACCGAGCTTCTCCCAGGCTACTGTGTCGATGGAGTCGTCATCCATACTCATGTATTGGTCCTTGTCGTGCCCCTTGTCCTGCTGCTTATCCTTGTCGTTGTCGTCGCGGTCCGGGCCCTTGTCCTTGTTGGGAGAGGGAGGGGGCGGCAGCGCCGGTGCCCCACTGCGGGGAGTGTCGAGTTCAGGCTCGAGCTTGATGAGGAACCCCTCCCCGTTGAACCAGATCTGAACAGAACCAAACATCAGCTCTGGCTTGCGGCAAGCAAAGCGCATCCACACCAGACCTGAATGGATCAGAGTGAGCTCGTCCACCACCAGTGGCTTGCCAAACATCGTCAGCCCCGCCATCAGTCTGTCCACCTTGCGGTGCTTGGGAGGAATGCCCACAGCTCACCCAGATCTCAGGCATGGATTCTTCTTTGGGCGCATCGGCCACGGCATCCCGAATCAGCGTTGTGATGTTGTTGATGGAGAGAAAAAGCTTTCTGCTACGCGTGGCCATACGCGGCATGGCTGGATCCGGAAAAACCACAAAGAAGCTGTCGGCATCGACCTGCGCTACCTGCCAGTTTGCTACCTCTGGAGCACTGCGTTGGTTTTCTCTTGAAGAGGAAAGGGTGATGCAGCAAAGTAAAGTAAGTATTTCCCTCGGTTTTTGAGAACCAAGGTATCAATCCAGTAGGAGGCTCCACGCAAGTCCCTCGTACCTACACGAACAAACAAGAACCTCGCAACCAACATGACAAAGGGGTTGTCAATCCCTTCACGGTAACTTGCAAAAGTGAGATCTGATAGAGATAATAAGATAAGATAAATATTTTTGGTATTTTAATGATATTGATTGAAAAGTAAAAATTGCAAATAAAGATAGATCGGAAACTTATATGATAAAAGATAGACCCGGGGGCCATAGGTTTCACTAGTGGCTTCTCTCAAGATAGCATAAGTATTACGGTGGGTGAAGAAATTACTGTCGAGCAATTGGTAGAAAAGTGTGTAGTTATGAGAATATCTAGGCATGATCATGTATATAGGCATCACGTCCACGTCAAGTAGACCGACTCCTGCCTCCATCTACTACTATTACTCCACACATCGACCGCTATCTAGCATGCATCTAGAGTATTAAGTTCATAAGAACAGAGTAACGCATTAAAAACTATGGACCTGAAGGTCTGTGGTAAACTACTCACAACTCATCGGAGAGGATATGGTGTTGATGTAGAAGCCCTTCGTGGTTGATTCCCCATCCGGTGGAGCGCCGGCGCAGGATCCAAGATGGGATCTCGCGGATACAGAAGGTTGCGGCAGTGGAAATAGGGTTTCGTGGTGCTCCTGGATGTTTTCGGGGTACGTAGAGATATATAGGCGAAGGAGGTCGGTCAGGGGAGCCACGAGGGGCCCGTGACAGTGGGGGCGCGCTCACCCCCCTAGGGCGCGCCCTCCTGCCTCGTGGCCGCCTTGACTGCTTCTTGACGTCCACTCCAAGTCTCCTGGATTGCGTTTGTTCCAAAAAGATCGCTCCCGAAGGTTTCATTCCGTTTGGACTCTGTTTGATATTCCTTTTCTTCGAAACACTGAAATAGGCAAAAAAAACAGCAATTTAGGCTAGGCCTCCGGTTAGTAGGTGTTGGGGAACGTAGTAATTTCAAAATTTTCCTACGCACACACAAGATCATGGTGATGCATAGCAACGAGAGGGGAGAGTGTTGTCTACATACCCTTGTAGACCATAAGCGGAAGCGTTAGCACAACGCTGTTGATGTAGTCGTACGTCTTCACGGCCCGACCGATCAAGCACCGAAATTACGGCACCTCCGAGTTCTAGCACACGTTCAGCTCGATGACGTCCCTCGAACTCTAATCCAGCCGAGTGTCGAGGGAGAGTTCCGTCAGCATGACGGCGTGGTGACGATCTTGATGTTCTACCATCGTAGGGCTTCGCCTAAGCACCGCTACAATATTATCGAGGTGGACTATGGTGGAGGGGGGCACCGCACACGGCTAAGAGATCCAAGGGATCAATTGTTGTGTCTTTGCTGCTAGCCCTGCCCCTCTATTTATATGTTGAGCCCCGGGGTCGAAACTTGGAGCAAAATCCTCCTCAAAGTCGCTGCTCAAAGGCAAGAGTCCCACTGACTCGTGACCAAACGCCACAATCATTGGCGTCTGGCCCAGACGCCATGGGCCTCGGCGTCTGGCCCAGGGCCAGACGACAGGGTCTCCGGCGTTTGGCCCCCTGGCCTCCGCAAAACTCCTTTTGCACCTTCCAAAAACCTTGTGGGCTTTCCCCTTTGGCCCAAATAACGTGTTCTCGTACCCAAACATTTCGGGAAACATCCGGAACCCCTTCCGGTGAGTTCCGGAACCCTTCCGGAGATCAAACACTATTATCCCATATATCAAACTTTATCTCTGGACCATTCCGGAGTTCCTCGTCATGTCCATGATCTCATCCGGACTCAACAACATTCGTTACCAACATCCATAACTCATATAATACTATATCACAATCTAAACGTTGTTGCGGCGGATTCTACGGGTTCGAGAAATATGTAGACATGACCGAGACACGCTTCCGTCAATAACCAATAGCGGACCTCGATGCCCATATTGGCTCCTACATATTCTACGAAGATCTTTATCGGTCAAACCGCATAACAACATACGTTGTTCCCTTTGTCATCGGTATGTTACTTACCCGAGATTCGATCGTCGGTATCCAATACCTAGTTCAATCTCATTACCGGCAAGTCTCTTTACTCGTTACGTAATGTATCATCCCGTAACCAACTCATTGGTCACATTGCTTGCAAGGCTTATAGTGATGTACTTTACCGAGAGGGCCCAGAGATACCTCTCCGACAATCGGAGTGACAAAACCTAATCTCGAAATACGCCAACTCAACATGTACCTTCGGAGACACCTGTAGTACTCCTTTATAATCACCCAGTTACGCTGTGAAGTTTGGTAGTACCCAAAGTGTTCCTCCGTAAACGGAGTTGCATAATTCTCATAGTTACAGGAACATGTATAAGTCATGAAGAAAGCAATAGCAGTATACTAAACGATCAAGTGCTAGGCTAACGGAATGGGTCATGTCAATCACATCATTCTTCTAATGATGCGATCCCACTAATCAAAATGACAACTCATGTCTATGGTTAGGAAACTAAACCATCTTTGATTAACGAGCTAGTGAAGTAGAGGCATACTTGTGACACTATGTTTGTCTATGTATTCACACATGTATTATGTTTCCGGTTAATACAATTCTAGCATGAATAATAAACATTTATCATGAAATAAGGAAATAAATAATAACTTTATTATTCCCTCTAGGGCATATTTCCTTCAGTCTCCCACTTGCACTAGAGTCAATAATCTAGTTCACATCGCCATGTGATTTAACGTCAATATTCATACCTGTATATGATTAACACCCATAGTTCACATCATCATGTGACCAACACCCAAAGGGTTTACTAGAGTCAATAATCTAGTTCACATTGCTACGTGATTAACACCCAAAGAGTAATAAGGTGTGATCATGTTTTGCTCGTGAGAGAAGCTTAGTCAACGGATCTGTCATATTCAGAGCCATATGTATTTTGCAAATATTCTATGTCTACAAATGCTCTGCATGGAGCTACTCTAGCTAATTGCTCCCACTTTCAATATGTATCCAGATTGAGACTTAGAATCATCTGGATCAGTGTAAAAGTTTGCACCGATGTAACTTTTACAACGAACTCTTTTATCACCTCCATAATCGAGAAACATCTCCTTAGTCCTCACTAAGGATATTCTTGACCGCTGTCCAGTGATCTACTATTAGATCAAAATTGTATTCCTTTGTCAAACTCAGTGCAAGGTATACAATAGGTCTGGTTCACAGCATAGCATACTTTATAGAACCTATGACTGAGGCACAGGGAATGACTTTTCATTCTCTTTCTATTTTCTGCCATGGTCGGGTCTTGAGTCTTACTCAACTTCACACCTTGCAACACGTGCAAGAACTCCTTCTTTGACTGCTCCATTTTGAACTATTTCAAAAATTTATCAAGGTATGTACTCATTGAAAAATCTTATCAAGTGTCTTGATCTATCTATATAGATCTTGATGCTCAATGTAAGTAGCTTTGCCGAGGTCTTTCTTTGAAAAACTCCTTTCAAACACTCCTTTATGCTTTGCGTATAATTCTACATTATTTCCGATCAACAATATGTCATTTACATATACTTATCGAAATGCAGTAGTGCTCCCACTCACTTTCTTGTAAATACAGGCTTCACCGTAAGTCTATATAAAGCTATATGCTTTGATCAACTTATCAAAGCGTATATTCCAACTCTGAGATGCTTGCACCAGTCCATAGATGGATCGCTGGAGCTTGCACATTTTGTTAGCACCTTTAGGATTGACAAAACCTTCTAGTTGCATCATATACAACTCTTCTTTAAGAAAACCATTAAGGAATGTAGTTTTGACATCCATTTGCCAGATTTCATAAAATGTGGCAATTGCTAAGATGATTCGGATAGACTTAAGCATCGCTACAGTTGAGAAAAACTCATTGTAGTCAACACCTTGAACTTGTCAAAAAACCTTTTTGCGACAAGTCGAGCTTTGTAGAATAGTAACACTACTATCAACGTCCGTCTTCCTCTTGAAGATCCATTTATTTCTTATGGTTTGCCAATCATCGGGCAAGTCCACCAAAGTCCACACTTTGTTCTCATACATGGATCCTATCTTAGATTTCATGGCCTCCAACCATTTGCGGAATCTGGGCTCATCATCGCTTCCTCATAGTTCATAGGTTTATCATGGTCTAGTAACATGATTTTCAGAACAGGATTACCGCACCACTCGTGCGGACTGCACTCGAAGACCTACGAGGTTCTGTAGTAACTTGATCTGAAGTTTCAAGATCATCATCATTAGCTTCCTCACTAATTGGTGTAGGAATCACTGGAACTGATTTCAGTGATGAACTATTTTCCAATTAGAGGAGAAGGTACAGTTACCTCATCAAGTTCAACTTTCCTCCCACTCACTTCTTTCGAGAGAAACTCCTTCTCTAGAAAGGATCCATTTTTAGCAACGAATATATTGCCTTCGGATCTGTGGTAGAAGGTGTACCCAACAATTTCCTTTGGGTATTCTATGAAGACGCACTTCTCTGATTTGGGTTTGAGCTTATCAAGATGAAACTTTTTCACATATAAGCATCGCAACTCCACACTTTAAGAAACGACAGCTTAGGTTTACTGCTAAACCATAGTTCATATGATGTCATTTCAACGGATTTAGATGGTGCCCTATTAAACATGAATGCATCTGTCTCTAATGCATAACCCCAAAACGATAGTGGTAAATCAATAAGAGACATCATAGATTGCACCATATCCAATAAAGTGCGGTTACGACGTTCGGACACACCATAACGTTGTGGTGTTCCAGGTGGCGTGAGCTGTGAAACTATTCCACATTGTTTTAATTGAAGACCAAACTCGTAACTCAAATATTCGTCTCCGCGATCAGATCGTAGAAACTTTATTTTCTTGTTACGATGATTTTTCCACTTCACTCTGAAATTCTTTGAACCTTTCAATTATTTCAGAGTTAAGTTTCATCAAGTAGATATACCCATATCTGCTCAAATCATCTTGTGAAGGTCAGAAAATAACGATACTTGCCACAAGCATCAACACTCACTGGATTGCATACATTGGTATGTATTATTTCCAATAAGTCAGTAGCTTGTTCCATTGTTCCGGAGAACGGAGTTTTAGTCATCTTGCCCAAAAGGCACGGTTCTCAAACACCAAATGATTCATAACCAAGTGATTCTGAAAATCCATCTTTATGGAGTTTCTTCATGCGCTTTACACCGATATGACCCAAATGACAGTGCCACAAATAAGTTGCACTATCATTTTTAACTTTGTATCTTCTGGCATCAATATTATGAATATGTGTATCACTACGATCGAGATCCAACAAACTATTTTCATTGGGTGTATGACCATTTGAAGGTTTTATTCATGTAAACAGAACAACAATTATTCTCTGATTTTAAATGAATAAACGTATTGCAATAAACATGATCAAATCATATTCATGCTCAACGCAAACGCCAAATAACATTTGTTTAGGTTTAGCACTAATCCCGAAAGTATAGGGAGTGTGCGATGATGATCATATCAATCTTGGAACTACTTCCAACACTCATCGTCACTTCCCCTTCAACTAGTCTCTGCTTATTTCAGAACTCCTGCTTTGAGTTACTAATCTTAGCAACCGAACAACTATCAAATACTCGGGGCTACTATAAACACTAGTAAGGCACACATCAATAACTCAGATATCAAATATACCCTTGTTCACTTTGCCATCCTTCTTATCCACCAAATATTCAGGGCATTTCCGCTTGTAGTGACCATTTCCTTTGCAGTGTAAGCACTCAGTTTCAGGCTTTGGTCCAGCTTTGGTCTTCCTCACGGGAGTTGTTGGGGAACGTTGCAGAAAATCAAAAAATTTCCTAAGGTTTCACCAAGATCCATCTATGAGTTCATCTAAGCAACGAGTCAAAGGAGTGAGTTTGCATCTACATACCACTTGTAGATTGCGTGCGGAAGCGTTCAAGGGAAGGGTGATTATGGAGTCGTACTCGCTGTGATTCAGATCGCCGATGACCAAGTGCTGAACGGACAGCACCTCCGCGTTCAACACACGTACGGGACGGACGAAGTCTCCTCTGTCTTGATCCAGCAAGGAGGAAGGAGAGGTTGAGGAAGATTGCTCCAACGGCAGCACGATGGCGTGGTGGTGTTGGTGCAGCAAGATCTCGGCTGTGGCTTCACCAAGCACGTAACGGAGGAGGAGAGGTGTTGGGGAGGGGAGGGGCTGCGCCTTGGGATGTGTCCAGCAACCCTCCCCTCACCCCTCTATTTATAGGGGAAGGGGCAAGGGGGGGCGACCCCTCTAGATGGGATCTAGAGGGTGGGCGGCGGCCAGGAGAGGGACTTGCCCCCAAGCAAGGGGCGCCTTAGGGTTTCCCCCAACCCTAGGCGCATGGGCCCAAGGTGGGCGCGCCCAGCCCTCCAGGCTGGTTCCCTGCCCCTTGCGCCCATGTGGCCCTCCGAGAGGTGGCCCTCCCGATGGACCTCGAACCTCTCCGTGGCCCCCCAGAATACCGATATGCCCTCAAACTTTCCGGTGTCCGCATGACAACTTCCCATATATAAACTTCACCTCCCGACCATTCCGAACTCCTCGTGACGTCCGGATCTCATCCAGACTCCAACAACATTCGTAATCACATACAAGTCTTCCTAATAACCCTAGCGCCACCGAACCTTATGTGTAGACCCTACGGGTTCAGGAGACATGCAGACATGACCGAGACGACTCTCCGGTCAATAACCAACAGCGGGATCTGGATACCCATGTTGGCTCCCACATGTTCCACGATGATTTCATCGGTTGAACCACGATGTCGAGGATTAAACAACCCCGTATACAATTCCCTTTGTCAATCGGTACGTTACTTGCCCGAGACTCGATCGTCGGTATCCCAATACCTTGTTCAGTCTCATTACCAGCAAGTCACTTTACTCGCATCAGAATGCATGATCCCGTGACCAACCACTTGGTCACTTTGAGCTCATTATGATGATGCATTACCGAGTGGGCCCAGAGATACCTCTCCGCCATACGGAGTGACAAATCCCAGCCTCGATCCGTGTCAACCCAATGACACTTTCGAGATACCGTAGTGCACCTTTATAGTCACCCGTGAGTGACGTTTGATACACCCAAAGCACTCCTACGACATCCGGGAGTTACACAATCTCATGGTCTAAGGAAAGGATACTTGACACTGGAAAAGCTCTAGCAAACGAACTACACGATCTTGTGCTATGCTTAGGATTGGGTCTTGTCCATCACATCATTCTCCTAATGATGTGATCCCGTTATCAACGAAATCCAATGTCCATAGCCAGGAAACCATGACTATCTGTTGATCAACGAGCTAGTCAACTAGAGGCTTACTAGGGACACATTATGGTCCATGTATTCACACGTGTATTACGATTTCCGGATAATACAGTTATAGCATGAATAAAGACAATTATCATGAACAAAGAAATATAATAATAATACTTTTATTATAGCCTCTAGGGCATATTTCCAACAATCTCCCACTTGGACTAGAGTCAATAATCTAGTTACATTGTGATGAATTGAACACCCATAGAGTTCTGGTGTTGATCATGTTTTGCTCGTGAGAGAGGTTTAGTCAACGGATCTGCGACATTCAGATCCGTATGTACTTTGCAAATTTCTATGTCTCCATCTTGAACATTTTCACGGATAGAGTTGAAGCGACGCTTGATGTGCCTGGTCTTCTTGTGAAACCAGGCTCCTTGGCAAGGGCAATAGCTCCGGTGTTGTCACGTAAGAGTTTGATTGGCCCCGATGCATTGGGTATGACTCCTAGGTCGGTGATGAACTCCTTCACCCAAATTGCTTCATGCGCTGCCTCCGAGGCTGCCTTGTACTCCGCTTCACATGTAGATCCCGCCACGACGCTCTCGCTTGCAGCTGCACCAGCCATCGCTCCACCATTGAACATATACACGATCCGGTTTGTGACTTAGAGTCATCCAGATCAGATCGAAGCTAGCGCCGACGTAACCCTTTACGACGAGCTCTTCGTCACCTCCATAAACGAGAAACATGTCCTTTGTCCTTTCGTGTACTTTAGGATATTCTTGACCGCTGTCGAAAGTGTTCCTTGCGGGATTACTTTGGTACCTTCCTACCAAACTTACGGCAAGGTTTACATCAGTCCGTACACAGCATGGCATACATAATAGATCCTATGGTGAAGCATAGGGATGACACTCATCTCTTCATTATCTTTTGTCGTGGTCGGGGTGAGCCGAGCTCAATCTCACACCTTGCAACACGTGCAAGAACCCTTCTTGACTGATCCATTTTGAACTTCTTCAAAATCTTATCAAGGTATGTGCTTTGTGAAAGACCTATGAGGCGTCTCGATCTATCTCTGTAGATCTTGATGCCTAATATATAAGCAGCTTCTCCAAGGTCCTTCATTGAAAAACATTTATTCAAGTAGGCCTTAATGCTGTCCAAAAGTTCTATATCATTTCCCATCAAGAGTATGTCATCTACATATAATATGAGAAATGCTACAGAGTTCCCACTCACTTTCTTGTAAACGCAGGCTTCTCCATAAGTCTGCATAAACCCAAACGCTTTGATCATCTCATCAAAGCGAATGTTCCAACTCCGAGATGCTTGCACCAGCCCATAAATGGATCGTTGTAGCTTTCATACTTTATTAGCATTGTTAGGATCGACAAAACCTTCCGGCTGCATCATATACAACTCTTCCTTAAGATGTCCGTTAAGGAATGCCGTTTTTGACGTCCATCTGCCATATCTCATAATCATAGTATGCGGCAATTGCTAACATGATTCGGATGGACTTCAGCTTCACTACGGGAGAGAATGTCTCGTCGTAGTTAATCCCTTGAACTTGTCGATAACCCTTAGCGACAAGTCGAGCTTTATAGATGGTAACATTTCCATCCGCGTCCGTCTTCTTCTTAAAGATCCATTTGTTTTCTATCGCTCGCCGATCATCGGGCAAGTCTGTCAAAGTCCATACTTTGTTTTCATACATGGATTCTATCTCGGATTTCATGGCTTCAAGCCATTTGTTGGAATCTGGGCCTTCCATCGCTTCTTCATAGTTCGAAGGTTCACCGTTGTCTAACAACATGATTTCCAGGATACGGTTGCCATACCACTCTGGTGCGGAACGTGTCCTTGTGGACCTACAAAGTTCAGTAGCAACTTGATCCGAAGTACCTTGATCATCATCATTATTTTCCTCTTCAGTTGGTGTAGGCATCACAGGAACATTTTCCTGCGCTGCACCACTTTCCCATTCGAGAGGTAGTACTTCATCGAGTTCTACTTTCCTCCTACTTACTTCTTTCGAGAGAAACTCTTTTTCCAGAAAGCATCCGTTCTTGGAAACAAAGATCTTGCCCTCGGATCTTAAGTAGAAGGTATACCTAACGTTTTCCTTAGGGTATCCTATGAAGACGCATTTTTCCGACTTGGGTTCGAGCTTTTCAGGTTGAAGTTTCTTGACATAAGCATCGCATCCCCAAACTTTTAGAAACGACAGCTTAGGTTTCTTCCCAAACCATAATTCATACGGTGTCGTCTCAACGGATTTAGACGGTGCCCTATTTAAAGTGAATGTAGTTGTCTCTAGAGCGTATCCCCAAAATGATGGCGGTAAATCGGTAAGAGACATCATAGACCGCACCATATCCAATAGAGTGCGACACGACGCTCGACACACCGTTATGCCGAGGTGTTCCAGGCGGCGTGAGTTGGGAAACGATTCCACATTTCCTTAAGTGTGTACCAAATTCGTGAGTTAAATATTCTCCTCCACGATCTGATCGTAGGAACTTTATCTTTTGGTCACGTTGATTCTCTACCTCATTCTGAAATTCCTTGAACTTTTCAAAGGTCTCAGACTTGTGTTTCATCAAGTAGACATACCCATATCTACTCAAGTCATCAGTGAGAGTGAGAACATAACGATATCCTCCATGAGCCTCAACGCCATTGGACCGCACACATTGGTATGTATGATTTCCAACAAGTTGGTTGCTCGTCCATTGTTCCAAGAACGAAGTCTTGGTCATTTTGCCCATGAGGCATGGTTCGCATGTGTCAAATGAATCATAATCGAGAGACTCTAAAAGTCCATCAAGATGGAGCTTCTTCATGCGCTTGACACCAATGTGACCATAGGCGGCAAGTGCCACAAGTATGTGGGACTATCATTATCAACTTTACATCTTTTGGTATTCACACTATGAATATGTGTAACATTACGCCGAGATTCATTAAGAATAAACCATTGACCATAGGGGCATGACCATAAAACATATCTCTCATATAAATAGAACAACCATTATTCTCGGATTTAAATGAGTAGCCATCTCGTATCAAACGAGATCCAGATACAATGTTCATGCTCAAACTTGGCACCAAATAACAATTATTAAGATTTATAACTCATCCCGTAGGTAAATGTAGAGGTAGCGTGCCGACGGCGATCACATCGACCCTAGAACCATTCCTGACGCGCATCGTCACCACGTCCGTCGCCAGTCTTGGTTTATTCCGCAGCTCCTGCTGTGAGTTACAAATATGAGCAACGGCACCGGTATCAAATAACCAGGAGTTACTACGAGTACTGGTAAGGTACACATCAATTACATGTATATCAAATATACCTTTGGTGTTGCCGGCCTTCTTATCCGCTAAGTATTTGGGGCAGTTCCGCTTCTAGTGACCCTTCCCTTGCAATAAAAGCACTCGCCTCGTGCTTGGGTCCATTCTTTGACTTCTTCCCAGAATCGGCTTACGGGCGCGCAACATCCTTGCCGCCCTTCTTGAAGTTCTTCTTGCCCTTGCCCTTCTTGAACTTAGTGGTCTTATTGACCATCAACACTTGATGTTCTTTCTTGATCTCAACCTTGCTGTCTTCAAGATTGAAAATACTTCAGAATGGTCTTCACCATCCATCGCATATTGTAGTTCATCACAAAGCTCTTGTAGCTTGGTGGGAGCGATCAAGGATTCTGTCAATGACCGCCTCATTAGGGAGGTTAATGTTCAACTGAGTCAGCGGTTGTGCAACCTGCACATTTTGAGTATGTGCTCACCGACAGTAACTGTTTTCTCCATCTTACAACTATAGAACTTGTCGGAGACATCATATCTCTCGACCCGGCATGAGCTTGGAAAACTAGTTTCAGCTCTTGAACATCTCATATGCTCCGTGATGCTCAAAACGCTTTTGGAGCCCCGGTTCTAAGTCAGTAAAGCATGCCGCACCGAACGAGGGAGTAATCATCAAGACGAGACTGCCAAGCGCTCATAACGCCTTGGTTCTCTCGACGGAGCGCCACCTAGTGGTCCTTCTAGGACATATTGTTTCTGGCAGCTATGAGGATGATCTCGTGTTCGGACCCAATCCAGATAGTTGCTGCCATCATCTTTCAGCTTGGTTTTCTAGGAACGCTGAAGTTCATGTTGACATGAGCGCTGGCCATTTGATCTACAAGACATATTTGCAAAGGTTTTAGACTAAGTTCATGATAATTAAGTTCATCTAATCAAATTATCACAATGAACTCCCACTCAGATTAGACATCCTCTAGTCATCTAAGTGTTACACGATCCGAGTCGACTAGGCCGTGTCCGATCATCACGTGAGACGGACTAGTCATCGCCGGTGAACATCTTCATGTTGATCGTATCTTCCATACGACTCGTGTTCGACCTTTCGGTCTCTCGTGTTCCGAGGCCATGTCTGCGTACATGCTAGGCTCGCAAGTTAACCCTAAGTGTTTTGCATGTGTAAAACTGTCTTACACCCGTTGTATGTGAACGTAAGGATCTATCACACCCGATCATCACGTGGTGCTTCAAACGCATTTAACTTTAGCAACGGTGCACGCTTAGGGGAGAACACTTCTTGAAATTGTTGTAAGGATCATCTTATTTACTACCGCCGCTCTAAGTAAACAAGATGCATAAACATAATAAACATCACATGCAATTATATAGTAGTGACATGATATGGCCAATATCATATAGCTCCATTGATCTCCATCTTCGGGGCTCCATGATCATCTTGTCACCGGCATGACACCATGATCTCCATCATCGTGTCTTCATGAAGTTGTCACGCCAATGACTACTTCTACTTCTATGGCTAACGCGTTTAGCAATAAAGTAAAGTAATTTACATGTCATTCTTCAATGACACGCAGGTCATACAAAAATAAAGACAACTCCTATGGCTCCTGCCGGTTGTCATACTCATCGACATGCAAGTCGTGATTCCTATTACAATAACATGATGTCATACATCACAATATATCATTCATCATTCATCACAACTTCTAGCCATATCACATCACATGACAATCGCTGCAAAAACAAGTTAGACGTCCTCTAATTGTTGTTGCATCTTTTACGTGGCTGCAATTGGCTTCTAGCAAGAACGTTTTCTTACCTATGAATAACCCACAACGTGATTTTGTCAACTTCTATTTACCCTTCATAAGGACCCTTTTCAACGAATCCGCTCCAACTAAATTGGCAGAGACAAACACCCGCCAGCCACCTTATACAACTAGTGCATGTCTGTCGGTGGAACCGGTCTCACGTAAGCGTACGTGTAAGGTTGGTCCGGGCCGCTTCATCCCACAATACCACTGAAGCAAGAAAAGACTAGTAGTGGCAAGCAAGTTGACAAGATCCACGCCCACAACAACATTGTGTTCTACTCGTGCAATAGAGAACTACGCATAGACCTAGCTCATGATGCCACTGTTGGGGAACGTTGCAGAAAATTAAAAAAATTCCTATGGTTTCACCTAGATCCATCTATGAGTTCGTCTAAGCAACGAGTCAAAGGATTGAGATTGCATCTACATACCACTTGTAGATTGCGTGCGGAAGCGTTCAAGGGAAGGGTGATGATGGAGTCGTACTCGCAGTGACTCAGATCACCGATGACCAAGTGCTGAACGGATAGCACCTCTGCGTTCAACACACGACGGACGGACGACGACTCCTCCGCCTTGATCCAGCAAGGAGGAAGGAGAGGTTGAGGAAGATTGCTCCAACGGCAGCACGACGGCGTGGTGGTGTTGGTGCAGCAGTACTCCGACAGGGCTTCGCCAAGCACGTAACGGAGGAGGAGAGGTGTTGGGAGGGAGGGCTGCGCCTTGGGATGTCTCCAGAGCCTCCCTCACCCCTCTATTTATAGGGAAGGGCAGGGGCCGACCCCTCTAGATGGGATCTAGAGGGGGGTCGGCGGCGAGGGTGGGGGGACTTGCCCCCCAAGCAAGGGGGGCGCCCCCCTTAGGGTTTCCCCCCAACCCTAGGCGCATGGGCCCAAGGTGGGGCGCGCCCAGCCTCCAGGCTGGTTCCCTGCTCCTTGCGCCCATGTGGCCCTCCGAGAGGGGTGGCCCCTCCGGTGGACCCCGAACCTCTCCGTGGCCCCAGACAATACCGATATGCCCTCAAAATTTCGTGTCCGCATGACAACTTCCCATATATAAAACTTCACCTCCGACCATTCCGAACTCCTCGTGACGTCCGGGATCTCATCCGGACTCAACAACATTCGTAATCACATACAAGTCTTCCTAATAACCCTAGCGCCACCGAACCTTATGTGTAGACCCTACGGGTTCGGGAGACATGCAGACATGACCGAGACGACTCTCCGGTCAATAACCAACAGCAGGATCTGGATAGCCATGTTGGCTCCCACATGTTCCACGATGATTTCATCGGTTGAACCACAATGTCGAGGATTAAACAACCCCGTATACAATTCCCTTTGTCAATCGCTACGTTACTTGCCCGAGACTCGATCGTCGGTATCCCAATACCTTGTTCAGTCTCGTTATCGCAAGTCACTTTACTCGCATCAGAATGCATGATCCCGTGACCAACCACTTGGTCACTTTGAGCTCATTATGATGATGCATTACCGAGTGGGCCCAGAGATACCTCTCCGTCATACGGAGTGACAAATCCCAGTCTCGATCCGTGTCAACCCAACAGACACTTTCGGAGATACCGTAGTGCACCTTTATAGTCACCCGTTACGCCAGACGCTTTATACACCCAAAGCACTCCTACGGTATCCGGAGTTACACGATCTCATGGTCTAAGGAAAGGATACTTGACATTGGAAAAGCTCTAGCAAACGAACTACACGATCTTGTGCTATGCTTAGGATTGTCTTGTCCATCACATCATTCTCCTAATGATGTGATCCGTTATCAACGACATCCAATGTCCATAGCAGAAACCATGACTATCTGCTGATCAACGAGCTAGTCAACTAGAGGCTTACTAGGACATATTATGGTCTATGTATTCACACGTGTATTACGATTTCCGGATAATACAGTTATAGCATGAATAAAGACAATTATCATGAACAAAGAAATATAATAATAATACTTTTATTATTGCCTCTAGGGCATATTCCAACATTCTCCCACTTGCACTAGAGTCAATAATCTAGTTACATTGTGATGAATCGAACACCCATAGAGTTCTGGTGTTGATCATGTTTTGCTCGTGAGAGAGGTTTAGTCAACGGATCTGCGACATTCAGATCCGTATGTACTTTGCAAATTTATGTCTCCATCTTGAACATTTTCACGGATGGAGTTGAAGCGACGCTTGATGTGCCTGGTCTTCTTATGAAACCTGGGCTCCTTGGCAAGGGCAATAGCTCCAGTGTTGTCACAGAAGAGTTTGATCGGCCCCGACGCATTGGGTATGACTCCTAGGTCGGTGATGAACTCCTTCACCCAAATTGCTTCATGCGCTGCCTCCGAGGCTGCCATGTACTCCGCTTCACATCAAGATCCTGCCACGACGCTTCGCTTTCAAATGCAACAGCCATCGCTTCCACCATTCAACATATACACGATCCGGTTTGTGACTTAGAGTCATCCAGATATGTGTCGAAGCTAGCGTCGACGTAACCCTTTACGACGAGCTCTTCGTCACCTCCATAAACGAGAAACATATCCTTTGTCCTTTTCAGGTACTTTAGGATATTCTTAACCGCTGTCCAATGTTCCTTGCCAGGATTACTTTGGTACCTTCCTACCAAACTTACGGCAAGGTTTACATCAGTCGGTACAAAGATGGCATACATAATAGATCCTATGGCTGAAGCATAGGGGATGACACTCATCTCTTCTTTATCTTTTGCCGTGGTCGGGGATTGAGCCGAGCTCAATCTCACACCTTGCAACACAGGCAAGAACCCCTTCTTGGACTGATCCATTTTGAACTTCTTCAAAATCTTATCAAGGTATGTGCTTTGTGAAAGACCTATGAGGCGTCTCGATCTATCTCTATAGATCTTGATGCCTAATATATAAGCAGCTTCTCCAAGGTCCTTCATTGAAAAACATTTATTCAAGTAGGCCTTAATGTTGTCCAAAAGTTCTATATCATTTCCCATCAAGAGTATGTCATCTACATATAATATGAGAAATGCTACAGAGCTCCCACTCACTTTCTTGTAAACGCAGCTTCTCCATAAGTCTCAAGATAAACCCAAACGCTTTGATCATCTCATCAAAGCGAATGTTCCAACTCCGAGATGCTTGCACCAGCCCATAAATGGATCGCTATAGCTTGCATACTTTGTTAGCATTGTTAGGATCGACAAAACCTTCCGGCTGCATCATATACAACTCTTCCTTAAGATGTCCGTTAAGGAATGCCGTTTTTGACGTCCATCTGCCATATCTCATAATCATAGTATGCGACAATTGCTAACATGATTCGGATGGACTTCAGCTTCGCTATAGGAGAGAATGTCTCGTCGTAGTCAATCCCTTGAACTTGTCGATAACCCTTAGCGACAAGTCAAGCTTTATAGATGGTAACATTTCCATCCGTGTCCGTCTTCTACTTAAAGATCCATTTGTTTTCTATCGTCACGATCATCGGGCAAGTCTCACAAAGTCCATACTTTGTTTTCATACATGGATTCTATCTCGGATTTCATGGCTTCAAGCCATTTGTTGGAATCTGGGCCCGCCATCGCTTCTTCATAGTTCAAGGTTCACCGTTGTCAACAACATGATTTCCGTGATAGGGTTGCTGCATCATTCTGGTGCGGAACGTGTCCTTGTGGACCCACGAAGTTCAAGAGCAACTTGATCCAAGTACCTTGATCATCATCATTATTTTCCTCTTCGGTTGGTGTAGGCATCACAGAACATTTCCTCGAGCTGCACCACTTTCCCGCTCGAGAGGTAGTACTTCATCGAAGTTCTACTTTCCTCCCACTTACTTCTTTCGAGAGAAACTCTTTTTCCGTAAAGCATCCGTTTGGCAACAAAGATCTTGCCCTCGATCTTAAGTAGAAGGTATACCCAACGGTTTCCTTAGGGTATCCTATGAAGACGATTTTTCCGACTTGGGTTCAAGCTTTTAGGTTGAAGTTTCTTGACATAAGCATCGATCCCCAAACTTTTAGAAACAATAGCTTAGGTTTCTTCCCAAACCATAATTCATACGGTGTCGTCTCAACGGATTTAGACGGTGCCCTATTTAAAGTGAATGTAGCTGTCTCTAGAGCGATCCCCAAAATGATAGCGTAAATCGGTAAGAGACATCATAGACCGCACCATATCCAATAGAGTGCGACACGACGCTCGACACACCGTTATGCTAAGGTGTTCCAGGCGGCGTGAGTTGTGAAACGATTCCACATTTCCTTAAGTTTGTACCAAATTCGTGAGTTAAATATTCTCCTCCACGATCTGATTGTAGGAACTTTATCTTTCGGTCACATTGATTCTCTACCTCATTCTGAAATTCCTTGAACTTTTCAAAGGTCTCAGACTTGTGTTTCATCAAGTAGACATACCCATATCTACTCAACTCATCAGTGAGCGTGAGAACATAACGATATCCTCCGCGAGCCTCAACGCTCATTGGACCGCACACATCGGTATGTATGATTTCCAAAAAGTTGGTGGCTCGCTCCATTGTTCCGAGAACGGAGTCTTGGTCATTTTGCCCATGAGGCATGGTTTGCATGTGTCAAATGATTCATAATCGAGAGACTCTAAAAGTCCATCAGATGGAGCTTCTTCATGCGCTTGACACCAATGTGACCAAGGCGGCAGTGCCACAAGTATGTGGGACTATCGTTATCAACTTTACATCTTTTGGTATTCACACTATGAATATGTGTAACATTACGCCGAGATTCATTAAGAATAAACCATTGACCATAGGGCATGACCATAAAACATATCTCTCATATAAATAGAACAACCATTATTCTCGGATTTAAATGAGTAGCCATCTCGATCAAACGAGATCCAGATACAATGTTCATGCTCAAACTTGGCACCAAATAACAATTATTAAGGTTTATAACTAATCTTGTAGGTAAATGTAGAGGTAGCGTGTCGACGGCGATCACATCGACTCGAACCATTCCCGACGCGATCGTCACCTCGCCCTTCGCCATCTCCGTTTATTCCGCAGCTCCCGCCGTGAGTTACAAATATGAGCAACGGCACCGTATCAAATACCCGGGAGTTACTACGAGTAATCGGTAAGGTACACATCAATTACATGTATATCAAATATACCTTTGGTGTTGCCGCCTTCTTATCCGCTAAGTATTTGGGGCAGTTCCGCTTAGTGACCCTTCCCTTGCAATAAAAGCACTCGGCCTCGTGCTTGGGTCCATTCTTTGACTTCTTCCAGAATCGGCTTATCGGGCGCCGCAACATCCTTGCCGCCCTTCTTGAAGTTCTTCTTGCCCTTGCCCTTCTTGAACTTAGTGGTCTTATTGACCATCAACACTTGATGTTCTTTCTGATCTCAACCTCTCGCTGTCTTCAAAGATTGAAAATACTTCAGAATGGTCTTCACCATCCTCGCATATTGTAGTTCATCACAAAGCTCTTGTAGCTTGGTGGGAGCGATCAAGGATTCTCACAATGACCGCCTCATCGTGGAGGTTAATGTTCACTGAGTCAAAGCGGTTGTGCAACCCTGACATTTTGAGTATGTGCTCACCGATGTAACTGTTTTCCTCCATCTTACAACTATAGAACTTGTCGGAGACATCATATCTCTCGACCCGGCATGAGCTTGGAAAACTAGTTTCAGCTCTTCAACATCTCATATGCTCCGGATGCTCAAAACGGTTTTGGAGCCCCGGTTCTAAGTGTAAAGCATGCCGCACCGAATGAGGGAGTAATCATCAAGACGAGACCGCCAAGCGCTCATAACGCCTTGGTTCTCTCGACGGAGCATCACCTAGCGGTCCTTCTAGGACATATTGTTTCGGCAGCTATGAGGATGATCTCGTGTTCCGGACCAAATCCAGATAGTTGCTGCCATCATCTTTCAACTTGGTTTTCTAGGAACGCGCTGAAGTTCATGTTGACATGAGCGCTGGCCATTTGATCTACAAGACATATTTGCAAAGGTTTTAGACTAAGTTCATGATAATTAAGTTCATCTAATCAAATTATCACAATGAACTCCCACTCAGATTAGACATCCTCTAGTCATCTAAGTGTTACACGATCCGAGTCGACTAGGCCGCGGTCCGATCATCACGTGAGACGGACTAGTCATCATCGGTGAACATCTTCATGTTGATCGATCTTCCATACGACTCGTGTTCGACCTTTCGGTCTCGTGTTCCGAGGCCATGTCTGTACATGCTAGGCTCGTCAAGTTAACCCTAAGTGTTTTGCATGTGTAAAACTGTCTTACACCCGCTGTATGTGAACGTAAGGATCTATCACACCCGATCATCACGTGGTGCTTCAAACCATTTAACTTTAGCAACGGTGCACAGCTAGGGAGAACACTTCTTGAAATTGTTGTAAGGGATCATCTTATTTACTACCGTCGTTCTAAGTAAACAAGATGCATAAACATAATAAACATCACATGCAATTATATAGTAGTGACATGATATGGCCAATATCATATAGCTCCATTGATCTCCATCTTCGGGGCTCCATGATCATCTTGTCACCGGCATGAGACCATGATCTCCATCATCGTGTCTTCAGGAAGTTGTCACGCCAATGACTACTTCTACTTCTATGGCTAACGTGTTTAGCAATAAAGTAAAGTAATTTACATGGCGTTCTTCAATGACACGCAGGTCATACAAAAATAAAGACAACTCCTATGGGACCTGCCGGTTGTCATACTCATCGACATGCAAGTCGTGATTCCTATTACAAGAACATGATCTCATACATCACAATATATCATTCATCATTCATCACAACTTCTAGCCATATCACATCACATGACAATCGCTGCAAAAACAACTTAGACGTCCTCTAATTGTTGTTGCATCTTTTACGTGGCTGCAATTGGGTTCTAGCAAGAACGTTTTCTTACCTACGAATAACCACAACGTGATTTTGTCAACTTCTATTTACCCTTCATAAGGACCCTTTTCATCAAATCCGCTCCAACTAAAGTGGGAGAGACAGACACCCGCCAGCCACCTTATGCAACTAGTGCATGTCTGTTGGTGGAACCGGTCTCACGTAAGCGTACGTGTAAGGTTGGTCCGGGCCGCTTCATCCCGCAATACCGCTGAAGCAAGAAAAGACTAGTAGTGGCAAGCAAGTTGACAAGATGCACGCCCACAACAAAATTGTGTTCTACTCGTGCAATAGAGAACTACGCATAGACCTAGCTCATGATGCCACTGTTGGGGAACGTTGCAGAAAATTAAAATTTTTCCTACGGTTTCACCAAGATCCATCTATGAGTTCATCTAAGGAACGAGTCAAAGGAGTGAGTTTGCATCTACATACCACTTGTAGATTGCGTGCGGAAGCGTTCAAGGGAAGGGTGATGATGGAGTCGTACTCGCCGTGATTCAGATCACCGATGACCAAGTGCTGAACGGATAGCACCTCCGCGTTCAACACACGTACGGGATGGACGATGTCTCCTCCGTATTGATCCAGCAACGAGGAAGGAGAGGTTGAGGAAGATTGCTCCAACGGCAGCACGACGGCGTGGTGGTGTTGGTGCAGCAGTACTCCGACAGGGCTTCGCCAAGCACGTAACGGAGGAGGAGAGGTGTTGGGAAGGGGAGGGGCTGCGCCTTGGGATGTTTCCAGCAGCCCTCCCCTCACCCCTCTATTTATAGGGGAAGGGGCAAGGGGGGCCGACCCCTCTAGATGGGATCTAGAGGGGCGGCGGCCGGGGGGGGACTTGCCTCCCAAGCGGGGGCCCCTTAGGGTTCCCCAACCCTAGGCGCATGGGCCCAAGGTGGGGCGCGCCCAGCCTCCAGGCTGGTTCCCGCCCTTGCAGCCCATGTGGCCCTCCGAGAGGGGTGGCCCCTCCCGTGGACCCTCGAACCTCTCCGTGGCCCCTGATAATACCGATATGCCCTCAAACTTTCCGTGTCCGCATGACAACTTCCCATATATAAAACTTCACCTCCCGACCATTCCGAACTCCTCGTGACGTCCGGATCTCATCCGGGACTCAACAACATTAGGTAATCACATACAAGTCTTCCTAATAACCGAAGGCCACCAAACCTTATGTGTAGACCCTACGGGTTCGGGAGACATGCGACATGACCGAGACGACTCTCGGTCAATAACCAACAGCGGATCTCGATACCCATGTTGGCTCCTACATGTTCCACGATGATTTCATCGGTTGAACCACGATGTCGAGGATTAAACAACCCCAGATACAATTCCCTTTGTCAATCGGTACGTTATTTGCCCGAGACTCGATCGCCGGTATCCCAATACCTTGTTCAGTCTCGTTATCGCAAGTCACTTTACTCGCATCAGAATGCATGATCCCATGACCAACCACTTGGTCACTTTGAGCTCATTATGATGATGCATTATCGAGTGGGCCCAGAGATACCTCTCCTTCATACGGAGTGACAAATCCAGCCTCGATCCGTGTCAACCCAATGACACTTTCGAGATACCAGTAGTGCACCTTTATAGTCACCCGCTTATGTTGTGACGTTTGATACACCCAAAGCACTCCTACGACATCCGGGAGTTACACGATCTCATGGTCTAAGGAAAGGATACTTGACATTGGAAAAGCTCTAGCAAACGAACTACACGATCTTGTGCTATGCTTAGGATTGGGTCTTGTCCATCACATCATTCTCCTAATGATGTGATCCCATTATCAACGACATCCAATGTCCATAGCCAGGAAACCATGACTATTTGTTGATCAACGAGCTAGTCAACTAGAGGCTTACTAGGGACACATTATGGTCTATGTATTCACACGTGTATTACGATTTCCGGATAATACAGTTATAGCATGAATAAAGACAATTATCATGAACAAAGAAATATAATAATAATACTTTTATTATTGCCTCTAGGGCATATTTCCAACAGGAGTGACAACTTGTTTGCCATTCCGCTTGAAGTTTCCCTTTCTTTCCCTTTGCCCTTTTCTTCAAACTAGTGGTTTTGTCAATCATCAACACTTGATGCTCTTTCTTGATTTCTACCTTCGTCGATTTCAACATCACGAAGAGCTCGGGAATCGTTTTCGTCATCCCTTGCATACTATAGTTCATAACGAAGTTCTAGTAACTTGGTGATGGTGACTAGAGAATTCTGTCAATCACTATCTTATCCGGAAGGTTAACTCCCACTTGATTCAAGCGATTGAAGTACCTGCATAATCTCGAGCACCTGCTCACTAGTTGAGCGATTCTCCTCCATCTTTTAGTTATAGAACTCGCTGGAGACTTCATATCTCTCAACTCGGTATTTGCTTGAAATATCAACTTCAATTCTCGAACATCTCATATGGCCCATGACGCTCAAAACGCCTTTGAAGTCCCAATTCTAAGCCGTTAATCATGGTGCACTAAACTATCAAGTAGTCATCATATTGAGCTAGCCAAACGTGCATAACGCTCGTGATTCGCGCCTCGCAATAGGTCTGCTACCTAGCGGTGCATTAAGGACATAATTCTTCAGGCAGCAATGAGGATAAACCTCGATCACGGATCCAATCAGCATCATTGCTACTAACATCTTTCAACACATTTTCTCTAGGAACATATCAAAATAAACATATGAAAGCAACAACGCAAGCTATTGATCTACAACATAATTTGAAAAATACTACCAGGACTAAGTTCATGATAAATTTAAGTTCAATTAATCATATTACTTAAGAACTCCCACTTAGATAGACATCTCTAGTCATCTAAGTGATCACGTGATCCAAATCAACTAAACCATGTCCGATCATCACGTGACATGGAGTAGTTTCAATGGTGAACATCACTATGTTGATCATATCATTATATGGTTCACGCTCGACCTTTCGGTCTCCGTGTTCCGAGGCCATATCTCAGATATGCTAGGCTCGCCAAGTATGACCTGAGTATTCGCGCGGTGCAACTGTTTTGCACCCGCTGTATTTGAACGTAGAGCCTATCACACCCGATCATCACGCGGTGTCTCAGCACGAAGAACTTTCGCAACGGTGCATACTGTGGAGAACACTTCTTGATTATTTAGTGAGAGATCATCTTAAAATGCTACCGTCAATCAAAGCAAGATAAGATGTATAAAGGATAAACATCACATGCAATCAATATAAGTGATATGATATGGCCATCATCATCTTGTGCTTGTGATCTCCATCTCCAAAGCACCGTCGTGATCACCATCGTCACCGGCGCGACACCTTGATCTCCATCGTAGCATCGTTGTCGTTACTCCATCTATTGCTTCTACAACTATCGCTACCACTTAGTGATAAAGTAAAGCAATTACAGGGCGTTTGCATTTCATATAATAAAGCGACAACCATATGGCTCCTGCCAGTTGCCGATAACTTCGGTTAAAAAACATGATCATCTCATACAATAAAATATAGCATCACGTCTTGACCATATCACATCACAACATGCCCTGCAAAAACAAGTTAGGCGTCCTCTAGTTTGTTGTTGCAAATTTTACTGGCTGCTATGGGCTGAGCAAGAACCGTTCTTACCTACGCATCAAAACCACAACGATAGTTCGTCAAGTTAGTGCTGTTTTAACCTTCGCAAGGACCGGGTATAGCCACACTCGATTCAGCTAAAGTGAGAGCGACAGACACCCGCCAGCCACCTTTAAGCACGAGTGCTTGTAACGATGAAACCAGTCTCGTGTAAGCGTACGCGTAATGTCGGTCCGGGCCGCTTCATCTCACAATACCGCCGAACCAAAGTATGACATGCTGGTAAGTGTCGGTGTCAAAACCGGCGGATCTCGGGTAGGGGGTCCCGAACTGTGCGTCTAGGCGGATGGTAACAGGAGACGAGGGACACAATGTTTTTACCCAGGTTCGGGCCCTCTCGATGGAGGTAAAACCCACGCCCCGCTTGATTAATATTGATGATGTGGGTAGTACAAGAGTAGATCTACCACGAGATCAAGGAGGCTAAACCCTAGAAGCTAGCCTATGGTATGATTGTTGTAATGTATGTTCGCCCCACGGACTAAGGCCCTCCGGTTTATATAGACACCGGAGAGGTTAGGGTTACAGAGTCGGCCATAATGGTAGGAGATCTACATATCCGATTGCCAAGCTTGCCTTCCACGCCAAGGAAAGTACCTTGGGACACGAGCCGAGTCTTCAATCTTCTATCTTCGTAGTATGGGAGTTCGGCGGATATTGATAGTCCGCTCTCCGGACACCCCTAGTCCAGACTCCTCAAGAGTCTCGAACCAGTCTTCAATGACGATAAATCCGCGGCATAATGTTCGGCATTGCAAGGCGGGTTCCTCCTTGAATAATTCGGAGAAGATAATGAACACTGTGATAGTGTCCGCTCGCAAAATAAATTCCACATTCCAAACATAGAGAGAATAAAACATATACACCGATTCAATCTGCCGACGATATGCGGCGTGACATCACGCCGCCACCAAGCCCTTGTTTGAATTACTATACCACCTCAAAGATGTTTAGCGAAGGTTTCTTGGCACGCCCCGTCAACCGTAGATCGTGTTCCCTTATTTCGGGATTCTCATCAATACGTGCGTAGAACCCAACCGCGCCATTGATGGTGGCGCTTGGGAGATAAGCGAGTTTTACCAGGCCGGTGAGGGACGATAGTTTTGTCCGCCTATATATAAGGGATAAGGATTTACCTTCTCACCCACGCCTTCTTCCTCCTTTGCTCATCCATCCTCGCGAACTCAAGCTCCAACGCCCAAGCTCACAAGATCTCACTCGACCCACCTCCGAATATGTCCGGAGGGGGAGGTAAATGGATGGCCTCCACCGCCAAGGAGGAGGACATCACCAAGCTGCGCGACGCCAGATACCTTTCCAATGACATCACAGATCGGCTGCCCGACGCAGGCAACTCATCCCTACCCTGTGGCCTCATGAGAGGGTCGCCTTCCTCCCCACTTCCTCCGCAGACCGGGCTTTCCGCCCATCCATTCGTCCGGGATCATGTTTTACTACGGCCTAGACTTCCACGATCTGGCGCCAACTTCGCCCTCAACATCTCGTTTATCATCATGTGCGAGGCCTTTCTCGCATCCGCCCCACTTCGACTGTGGCTCAAGACCTTCAACGCTGTCAAGGTTGTGAAGGGACGCAAGCGAATGCGGAGGCGCCATGTTGGGCAGCCGCCCAACGCCCCTTGGCTAGAAGGGACCTTCGTGGACTCCGCCAGGGGTGGCAATCGGGTGGTTCTACATCACCGAGCCGCGAGCCTACATGGGCGGCGGCCCCGAATTTAGATCTCGAATCCCCACACAGCTCACCTCCCGGAAAGAGAAGGGCTTGCAGTGGGGTGATCCGTGGAGGTGACGGACTCGAGCCTGCATCAAGAAGATGGTGAGCAACAGGTTCGGCCGCCGACGTGGTCCAGGTCATGCTCCTCCGGCGGATTCTCCCGTGCCAAGAACGGGCATTTAATCTGTGGGAGTTTAATCCGGAACAGCACCAGACATTGAGCGGGCTCTTTGATACAACACACGAAGGTGCCTGGAGGGTGCTGTTCAAGGGCGCCGAAGCCCCCGCATCCGCGACCGAAGATCGCGGATTCAGCTCGCAGTTTCTGACTGACGAGGTAAGTGATTCGACCCCATTACGGGACACTTGTAGCAATTAGATTGACTCTAGCGAGGTTTTTAATTTGCCTCTTCCTTTGACAGGAATGGATGGAGAAGGCCCACTGCTCATCAGCCCGGCTCCCATGCCGAAGAACCAGTGGATGCCCGCTAGCAAGGTTGCTGGTTCCGCACCGCACGTGGTGCCGGAGAAGAAGGCCAAGAAGGTGGCTACGGGACTCAAAGAGTTCTCAGAATCAAAGGCCCGACGACGACGAGGACTCCTCCTCAAGACGAGGAGGAGGAGGAGTACTCTCCCGAGGAGGAGAGAAGAAGAGGAAGGCTTCTAATCGGGCGGCCAAGGGCCCAAGAGGGGAGAACTATCCTCGACAGTTTCGCCAACATCAATGTTGGCGAGGATGAGTGGCCTCCAAGGGCCAAAGCGTCCGCAAGATCGTAAGGATTCAGATCTATATGCCATACATTGTATGTCATGTAGTGTCCTTCTAACGCCGCGATTCTCGCTCGTAGTCCGCCGCTGACGATCTTCCCGACTCGATGAGCGGGTCTTTGGCGCCGCCGGATGTAAATTCCATCCCGACTGCCTCTACCCCACGCGTCGACGAGGACGACGAGGCGGAATCCCACAGAGGGACCCGCCAGGAGGAGACTCCAGAGGCGCCATCAGGCAACCTCCCGGACTTCGTGCCGGACTCTACCTCGGAACCCGCAGCGGTTCCAGAGTCCGGCAAGCGGCCCCTTCGAAAGAAGGGCAGGACCGTGACGCCGCGGCCTCCGCCCAACCAGAGGCGCCGGATAACTCTGCCGGAGGCGCTTAAAGGCTTCCATCGATGAAGAACACCGCATGTCATGAGTGCGGTGATTGAGAAGGTTCACTTGCCAAAAGCGGGCTGACTGAAGCTCGCAGCAGCCTTCTAACAAAGCTTTGAGGTAAGAAGTTAAAATTATGTAATGTAATACCAAGATAGACAAGAGTTCTCGATGCTTAGTTCGTGTTCGGAAAGAAAAGCCGGACTAAGGATCTAACAAGATATACGCAGGGTTTCTAAAAATATGTCAATATGGGTTTGCAGGCTGCGCTGTTGACCTCTGCCGCATTAACGGCGGAGGTCGAGGCGCTGAAGAAGGACCTTGAGCAGTCGGAGCAAGAGCTCGGCCATGCCAAGAGGCAGCTCAAGGAAAAAGAAGGTGAATAACACCACTTTAAATAAGTACCTTATAGAAAAGGGTTTTGGTTGCAAACAAAAGTAATAAGGATAATATGTGTATTGCAGGGGCCACTAAGGAGGTGGCAGCCCTGAAGGATGCCGTGTCCGCGGCCGAACACAATGCGGCCGCGGAACGGGCTGAGCGAGAAAAGCAAGTGGCGCTGGTGGCGGAAGTTCGGCAAGAGCTCCAGGCTTTCATGAAAAAGCATGAGAGTTTGGAGCGTGACTCCAAGACTCGAGAGTCCGAGCTTGCCTCGGCTCTCGAAAGTGCCAAGTCCGCCAAGGCCGGGGCCTAGAAGGCCCTTCAGAGGTAGAGGATATAAAGAAGATAGCTGCGGGTAAGGCGCTTTTCATGCAGAGCAAGCATGTTAATGTAAATTACCGGATACTTACCCAATTCGAGCTCTGTAGGCGTTTGCAGATCTGCGCAGAAGCGATCTCGATGTCGCCAGATTCTATCGTGGGCGAGGAGGGAGCTCGACGGAGATGGTCTTCGGTCTCAAGATGCCGAGGCCGCCATCCGGTGTTTCTAAGCGACCAAACCAAGCAGCTGGTCGAACTCCACAAGGTAGTTGAGGAGGCCATGAAGGGTCTCGTAGTCCGGCTGTGGCCTGGATAGGCCATGCCTGGAAGCTACTTTGGCCTAGTGCGGCGGCTGGTGGATGCATGCCCCAGGCTGGATGTAATCAAGCGCTCCGCCTGCATTGAAGGCGCTCGTCGGGCCCTTGCCCGAATAAAGGTCCAATGGGGAAAACTGGATGCGGAGAAGCTTCTCACGGATCCACCGCCGCCGGGCAAGGAGCATCGCACGCCGGAGCGATATTATAAAGTTGTCCTGAAGGGAGCCTGCGATATTGCAGATGAATGCCCCCAAAATGTAATTTTTTAGTGAACTCGCTGTGTGTTTATCCTGGGCGCTGAAAACTTCGTTTATATGCGCCGTGAGCAACGCTTATTTAATTTAAAATATTACCTTCTGTGCGGCCGTTTGTAAAATCTGAGAGATGGCAAGTCGTTGGCTTCACCCCCCAAGCTACAAGTGCTGGGGTGTTCGGTGATAATCTTGAGCACTCTTGTTCCCATTATTGGGTCCACCTAGGGAGGCGCTCAACACGATTTAACGAGGCGACAGACTTATAATGCTTGAACACTCTCACTTAGCCATAGAATTCTATAATTTTAAATTTCGGCGAAGCCCTTGGTATTCGAAGACCAATCCGGGCGCTATCCACGCTTTCGCTCGGACATCATCCGAACTTCGCTCAAGCGGCATGGATCTTTAGGGACCCAAAGAACCTCTCGAACAATGATCAGCCTCTCGCCTTATCATGCCGCCGTTTTAGCTTTCCATCGAGGCGTTAACCTGCTCAACCGGGCGCAATCGCAGATGGTTCTCCCAGGCTACCTTAGCCGACGGAACGGAACGAAGGTACCAAAACATGGGAGCCGAGCAAACCCAACTATTGACCCAAGACATGATTCGGAGCTGATTCATATAATGCTATAAGTTCGGGGTGCCGCACTTGTGAAAGTGTTCGGACTTAATCACACCATAATCTGGGGAATAGGAGCCCCTGGCGTATTCGGCCGTACCAAAGTATACGGGTGCAAGATGTCATATAATGAACATACATAAAGGATAACGCAATTGCCAATAAGAACGTGCTGCATTATTTATGAAAGAAAGTCTACTGAAAGAGCGGACTGATACAAATAGTGTGGTAAGCAAGGGATTTGGACCAATTAAACACGTCCCCTCCAGGGATGAGCTGCAGACTTGGTGTATGTATTCGAATTTAATGCTCGTAATTGAGACCACCTGGGTGTTCGTCGCAGCCTTCCTCACTGTTGCGTCGTGAGTTCGGCGAGTTCGCCGTTGGACAGGGCTTCTGTTTAATGGAGTCCTGTATACGCAAAAGAAGAAAAGATGAAAATAAAAACAAGGGGGGCGTTTAGTATGAGCCCCTGGTGTGGTCGAGCCACACCCTTGGTTCTTTGTGCCCCTTTCCCTGCGCCCATGGTATCTCCAAAGCGTAATGATGTACGCGGAGTGTTATTTTTGCGATCATGCGCGGGCGAGGGTGGGGCCGCATTGCTACGCTGCGGTTCGATCGCGCCAGTGGTCTTGGTTGGCATTGCTCGGCGCTGCTTTTGCTGTATCCGCTTTTTAATTGCCGGACTTGAGAATTGCCCGAGAAGGCTGCTCAGATTTCCGCCGAGAGTCAGCCAGATGTTCCTCCGCTCGAGGAGCTTTCCGATTTCCATTGACCGTGATGACTCCGCGAGGGCCCGCATTTTGAGCTTTAGGTATGCATAATGCGGCACGCGCTGAATTTTGTAAACGCGTTCGTCCGAAAGCAGAGCATGATAGCCGCTGCGAACGGGACTATGTCAAGATTAAATCTTCGCTCGAAGTTATCCGTGATCCAAGACCACTTCCAGCAGGACCGAGCTGCATAGCTTGGCTTCCACTCGGATGACACCTTTAAAGGTTTTCTTTGTAGGTTTAATCCTTGATGGGTCTATGCCCATTTTATGACCAGATCCCGATAAAGGTGTTCAGTTGCTACCGCCGCCCATCAGACTCGTGGTCGTGAAACCCATCGACGATTGGGTCTAAGACCAACGCGCGAATCCGCCATGGCGATGTTGGTCGGATGGTCTCTTCGATCGAAAGTGATCGGGCAAGAGGACCATGGGTTGAACTTTGGGGCGACTGCTCCATCGCATAGACGCCCCAGAGTGCACGCTTCCTCTCCTCTTGGGTATGTGGGTCGCGATATCATATTCACCGTCCGCACTTGTGGGGGTAACCTTCTCGTCCTCTATTGTTCGGGCGGCGGGTCTCTTCCTCGTCGCCGCTTATTTAGCCCTTGTCATTGTTTTCGCAATTAACTTGCCGCCTGCTTGAACACCCAACAGTCTCTATTGGTGTGGTTAGCTGGTTTTCAGAGGTGCCATGTATCCGCATAGACAATGAGTAGTCGGTCCAGATTGACGGACCCGGAGTGGTTCTTTTGAACGGCTTCTTCCCACGACCGGTTTAGAGCCTCGAATCCGCATTGACCGCAGATCCTCCTTATCGCCGCCGCACGCGCGCTTGTTTTTGATTCGACGTGACCTGCCGTTGTTGTCCTTAGTATCCGGACCGCCAGAGTTTTTACGGAGATTGTTGCTGCGGGCTAGCTAGTTGTCCTCTCCCGCACAAAAGCGGTCATTAGCGGCGTGAGGGCTGCCATGGATTTCGGCTTTTCCTGCCGGTGCGGGCTAGCCATTCGTCCCGGATGTTATGCTTGAAGGCTGCAAGGGCCTCTGATCCGGACAACGACGATTTGGTTTTTCTTCGTCAAGAACCGTGTCCGTAATTGTTCCGCCGATTCGTCGGCCGCTGAATGATGTGGCTTAAGTCATCGGCGTTCGTGGTCGCTTTACACGCGCCTTTGAAGTTATCAATGAATGCGCCTCCGTGTCTTCCCAACACCCAATCGACTCTGCGGGCAGGCTGTTAAGCCAATGCCGAGCTGGTCCTTTAAGCTTGAGGGAGATACTTGATGGCGTAGGTCATCACCGGGCCGTATGAATATGGAGAAGATAGTCTTCGATCCAAACTGTGGGGTCTGTTGCAGCCATCAGAGGATTCGATATTTACGGGTTTAAACCTTCGGGATCCGATGATCCATTACTTCATCGATGAAGGTAGAGGGTGTGCGGCGCCTCAGATTGGGTAATATCACGACGCAGCTCGAGAGAGCGCTGTCGCTGTGTTCGCCCGCCAGATTTAGATGTCCGCACGACGGTATTCGCTGCGTGGGTGGTGGGCGCCGCGTGATCCATAGATGGATCTGGATTGTATTGCCTTGTCCTCCAATATATCTCGCAAGTCCCGCTGTTCCTCTGGCTTCGCACTTTGGAGCGGCGCAGGGCACGATTTGGTCGGGGCCTCGACCTCTCGTCACGACCACGAGGTGGTCGGTCAGCCATGTCGCAATCGGTGATGAAGGTATGTATGCTTCCTCCTCTAATCGGGGAGCAGCTTGCGCCTTGGGTAACTTTTGAGGGCGCTCGAGTTTATACTCTTCGCCGCGAGGACCTCGGTCCATCGATCGCCAGCAGATCCCGATCAGCTTGGAGCTGTTGCTGCTTTTTTTTAGGCTATTTGCCGTGGCTATGAGCCTGCGCTCAAGCATTCTTGTTCGACGGGACCCTCGGGTATGACGAATTCATCATCGTTGAGGCTTGCTTCGTCTTCGGAGGGAGGCATATAGTTATCATCCTCAACCCCTTCGCCTCGCCGCCTGTGGTGAGGGCTTGCTTCAAGGCCCTCCCACGCTGAATCTTGCGGGAGGATCATCTTCGGCACTCTCCGAGTGTTATTGTCTCCCGTGCCGGAATCTCCATTCTTATTGTGGCGGGATTTAGAGCGGCGCCGCTGATGTCGGCGTTTGGGCTGCTTCTTTAGAGAATCTTCCTCCGCTGCTTTTTCGCCATCCCCTTCCTTTGGGGTATCCACCATGTATACGTCATATGACGAGGTGGCCTTCCAAAGGCCCTCGTGGGCGCTGGCTCTGTTAAATCTCCGGCATCGCCGCCCATAGCGCCGATGTCGCCGAGTCAAGTCTAGCATGTCGGTTAAATCCTCGATAGTGGCTACAAAGTGGGTGGTGGGTGGGCTCTGAATTTCTTCGTCGTCCGTACTCCAACCTTCCTGGCCGTAGTCCGGCCAAGACTCTCCCGATAGCGAGAGGTGCTTCAGTGAATTCAGGATATCGCCAAGGGCGAGTCTTTGGAAGATGTCCGCGCGGTGAATTCCATAACCGCGCCTAATCCAATCAATTGGCGGGGCGCGGGAGGCGGAGTCCGACGAGGAGTCCGGCGCCCGAGTCACGAAGTTTCGCAGGGACAGATTAGTGTTCGCCCATCGCCGCGGATGTTGAAGCCCCTGTGGCGCGTCTAACCACCGCCCTTGATATATGCGATCGGCCCGCCTCATGGCCGAGCGGATCCGAAAAGCGCCATCAATGCACCGTCCGGCGGCAGAGCTAGGTCATGCCCATCGTCGCAGTGCGGCGCGCTTGGCTGTGGCTCGAGTCCGTCGAAGATCAAGTCTCCGCGGACATCGGCCGTGAAGTTTAAGCTTCCAAATCTGACTCGACGGCAGGGGCGAAGCTTCGATCTGCTCCAGATGGCCAAGAGAATTGGCCCGCAGTGCAAAGCCGCCGAATACAAAGATCTGTCCGGGGAGAAAAGCCTCACACAAGACAGCGTTGTTGGTTGACGATGCCATCGAGCCTATCGGTGACGACACAGAGGAACTCTCAATGAAAGCACCAATGTCGGTGTCAAACCGCGGATCTCGGGTAGGGGGTCCCGAATCAGCGCCTAGGCGGATGGTAACAGGAGACGAGGGACACAATGTTTTTACCTGTGTTGGGCCCTCTCGATGGAGGTAAAACCCACGCCCCGCTTGATTAATATTGATGATGTGGGTAGTACAAGAGTAGATCTACCACGAGATCAAGGAGGCTAAACCCTAGAAGCTAGCCTATGGTATGATTGTTGTAATGTATGTTCGCCCCACGGATTAAGGCCCTCCGGTTTATATAGACACCGGAGAGGTTAGGGTTACACAGTCGGTTACAATGGTAGGAGATCTACATATCCAGATTGCCAAGCTTGCCTTCCACGCCAAGGAAAGTACCTTCCGGACACGAGCCGAGTCTTCAATCTTCTATCTTTGTAGTATGGGAGTCCAATGATATTGATAGTCCGCTGTCCGACACCCCTAGTCCAGACTCCTCAAGAGCCCTCGAACCAGTCTTCAATGATTTAATCAGAGGCCCTCCTCCGCGTCCGGAACCACGAGAGCAGCTGGCCCCTGCCGCGGGGTCTGCCTCGGGGCGGCACGCCGCGCCACCCCCACCTGAGATCCACGCCGATGAGGGCCGCATCCACCTCGCACGAACGCCCGCCGCCGACCAGCCTAGAGCGAGCCCCCTAGCTCCTCTGCCCTGGCCACAAAGTCACCTACCAAGCACAGGGACGGGTCGCGCGCCGCCCCTGCCCCGCCGTCTTCTGCTTCGTCTTCATCGTCGGAGTCCGCCGCCAGGCCCCAGGCGATCGCTCGACCACCCACTGCCTCGCCAGTGACGCCTGATCGCCCTCCTCGACGCTGGGCACGCTGGCGCCAAGACTCGCCGTGACGCCCGGCTGCCCCTCCCTGGACATGGGGCACACCGGCGCCGCTCCCGCCTGGACCGGCGTCCACTCTGCCTCGCCCGCGCCGCACGCACCATCGCCTCCCTGGTCGCCTATCCGTACAGGAGCCATTGGAGCCATCCTTTTTCGTTCATCCTTCGTTTTGCAAAGTTCAATGTTGATGGTACAGTTTAAGAAACAATGGAAGCTATTGAGGCTATTTGATGAGAGCAAAACAACTTCTATATTGACTCATCTTCAGTTACATTTAGTGATATAATTGGTGTTCCGACTCTAGAAGACCTAGCGTCTCGGGCAGCCCAAGAGCCAAGACATTGTCAATGATCTACTAGTCATGCGGATCCTAATAGCTTTAGATTAATTGGTTCTTTCTACTTCTGCCATGGTTCTCTCTAGTTAGTGGAAGAGTGTAGCATATGGATTGGTATCAGTCACACATTTAGGAAAGAAAGTGAAAGGGGAGGGCAAGAGTGTGTGTGCCAAAGTTGTAAAGGATATCTCGGATAAAGCAGGCGGGCATCATGGAGCGATAGCCAATCAATGCTCGTGTAATTTCGAGGAATGCAACTTCATCTATGACGGTCAAGATAGTGATCATGAAGATGAAGTTTAGCGAAATACTCTCTAGATTTAAATTTTGGACGTCATGTTCGGCTTGCTGCGCCACATGATCCTGTAATAGTTCCCCTGAACATTGTTGATCCATAAAATGCAGCCAAGTCTCTAACGAAAGGCAATTGTTTGTAGCCAACATTTTTACATTTTATGTGTTTTTCAATTAAAAAGTTTTTAACAAACTTTTTTTTACTAAAAAAGGCTTTCACCCAGCTTTATATATAAAACACCAATCCACAAGCATCATGATACAAATTCACGCCACCACTGCACACGGCACACACACCCAAGGCAAGATACAAAGGTGCTGAGCACCGCCGCACCACCCCCAACGACTACCAAGCCACTACAAATGCACGAGGACAAATCGCTTGGAGCCAACGGAGACTCGTCCGAGGAGAGGTGAGACGAAAAACAACGGAACGAGGACTCCAAAATGGTGCCTCCTAGAAGGGAACAACCACTGATAGCCGCCAACATCCGATCCCAAAGATCGAGTTTTCACCCGACGCAACTCGAAGGAGTAAGGACATCGCGACGGAGCCTTCATGAAGGATACGGTGTCCACGAACGCCGGCGCTATCGGCCAATACAAGATTGGGCAAGTGATGTACCCCGACACGACCCCTTTGATGCATCCTAGCTCCGCCACCACCAGCGACCACCCACCCACGTGGCCATGGCCGCTCGCCCACACCCTAGGTGCAAGTTCCGCCCACGAACGCCGTGCCTCCCGCTGCCAGGGCTGCCACTCTGCATCGAGTCACTCCCAAGACCGACCAAAGTGACTAGCTTTGGGCCAAAGGGCGCACCCGACCGAAGAGACCGCAACATATGTCCCGCCTCGAACAAAGCAGGAGCCCTGTAGCCCACACACGACCGGGGAACTGGGGAGGAGGGGGAGCGGACGCATCCAGGCCGGCATACCCTTGTGCCATTGACGGGTGACTCGAGCTCGTCGGTGCCTCCCGTCCCTCCAGCCTGCCTCCCCATTGGACACCTCTTGTGTTGCCCCACCTTGGCGACGAATGCAACTCATGCGAGGCCACCAACATACACGCGCCCACCAACAAGGTGAGATCCCAAGGACCGCCGCCAAATTGCGAAGAAGCTCACCGAGGAGCCCATCTGCGCTGCCTGTTGTCGTCCAGCCGTCGAAGCCCCTGGATCCTGGCCAGCCCGCCCACCGGCCAGCCACTGCTGCGTCACACCACCACCTGTTGTGGACATGGCAGGGGCAAAGACATGTAGCCGCATCGACAGGCCCCAGACCTGGCCTCGACATCGCCGACCCTGGCGACCAAGGTGCGTTCGCGGGGGTGTTAGGGTTAGCCTCCTGTGCGCCCGCGGGGGCGTCGTGGGAGGAGGGAGGAGGGAGGGAGTGTGATTAGATTGTAAGAGGTTGGTTTGCAATTTTAAGAAAATGACTTACATTTAATAAAAGATATTCGTGAGTTTTTCAAATCTTCATGAGTTTTAAGTAAAATATTCATGTAAATGAAACCCGAGAAATAAAAGCAAAAATGTTCATGAATTTAAAAAATGTTTGCAGATTCTAAAAATGTACATGATACTCTTTATAATCGATCATGTACTTTCATATATCCAATCATGTTCAGCACACATACATTTTGCAGAAGAGAGCTACAAGCTTTCTGTTAGGCATCAAGCTAGCAACGATGATCACGACGGAATCTCGCCTTCCTCTAAATCCTCTTGGAAGGTTTGGCGGTGCTGCTGCTTTCAACATTGTTTGTTTTTCTCTCCAGACTGAAGCTTAAGGCTGTATACATGTATGCCGCTGGATTTTACATATATTCTATCTTTGATCTTCTGTTCTGGGAAACAAGACGCAAGGACTTCAGAGTCATGATGTCTCACCATGTGGCAACAGTTGTTCTGATTGTTGTGTCCTATATTTGCAGGTATGCAGATGAGTGTAATCGCCCTTATATACCATAACAATACACAGCATAGTCAAACTTGAAGTTGTACCCGTCTGAGCGCCCCCGTCTAAAATCCATCGTGGTAAGCACGAATCCCCTTCCCTCTCCGGTCACCGACGACATTGATGCTGGATGGGAGATCCAGCAATCGCGCAAGAAACGCCGCGCCAGTCAGGAGCCATTTAGTGCTAGGCAGACTGGGAGGAGCCGGCCATCTCGCCACGGCCGCTCCCACGGGCACTCGGCGGGCAGGGACGCCTTTTTAAGCAGATTCAAGGGTCTCTACTTCCGTTGCCTCAGCACCCGCCACCGTAGAGTAGACTGCAGAGACCCTCTCCGGTGCATTATCTGCAAGCGCCAGGGTCATTTCGGCCGTGAGTGCTCCGAGAATCCCCACAACAGAGTAGTGGCTGCCCCTCCACGCTCCCAGCGCCGGCCGGTCCGCGAGCGCCTGATCTTTCTGCCTCAGCCGACACCGCCGCGCCACGCCATGGAGCCGAGCATCCTCATCAACCACGGTCGGCGCCCGCGCAATAGCCACAAGGTCATCGCCTCGTCGCCGGCGATGGAGCATCAGCTCTTCCTGCTGACCCAGCACGCGGTCATGGTCACCGCGGTGGGCACCAAGGCGCACGCGGCGAGCCCGCTCTCCCTAGGCCGTGCGATCGAGCGCGAGCTCAAGATTCCGCCACACCTGCTCCGCATCACCAACCACGACCCCGAAGACTTCTTCATCTACTTCACCATGCCGGCGCACAAGGACCTGGCGGTGCGCCGCGGCTCGCTGTCGGTGGATGGCGTGCCGTTCCTGCTCGAGCCATGGCGGGAGGACGCCCACGCCGTCCGGCTCAAGTGGATGCTGCACGCTCGGGTCGTCATCGAGCACCTCCCCATGCATCTCTGGACGATAGAGGGTGCGATCGAGGCCATAGGTGACAAGGTCATCGTCGACCGCCTCGACAGCCGGACCCACGAGCGCGTCGACACAAAGTTGTTCGCTTGCTGGGTCTGGTGCTGGGATGTCGCCCACATCCCCACGAAGCGCACAATTTGGAAGCACGCCCGGGGCGCTGGACGCGCCGACGAGATGGTGGGCTATCGCCGAAGCCGCGCCGTCGCGCCTCCGCCCGAAGCTGCTGAAGACGATTCGCCGATCCACCTCGACGCGTTGAAGATCGACCCGCTCTCGCCGCCTTCCAACTCGCCGCAGAGCGGCATCCTCTCGATGACGATGAGCACGATTTAACGCCTCCCACGGATCAAACGGGCGCTCGGGCGAGCGCGTGGAGGATGGCGGTCGGCGCCGCCCGGCGCCGCCCGCGCTTTCAGCCCAGCTGTCTGTCTTCGCGGGTGCAGAGGCATGACGGCCATCGAGGGCCGGGCGCGACGACGACGGAGGCGACCGGTACCGTGAGGCGGAGCTGGAAGGACGCGCCTTGGCGGGGGCGCCAATGACCGCGCTCGGCGCCTCGCCTAAGCGCTTCCGACGGGCGTTCACAGCAGCCGCACCTCGCTCGCGCTTATCGCTGTGGCGCACCTGCTGGGCTGGCAGCTGTGCACCGACAAGCAGGCGGTGGTCGAGCACACCAAGAGGACGGAGGCGGCCGCTGCACCCTCCCGCCACCCCAAGGCCCGGGGGAAGAGCATGGCCCGGCGCGAGCATGGTGGCTTGGCGGCGGCCGAGGCGTCAGGCGGCCCCTCGCTGCTTGCTCCGCCGCGTCCTCTCAGCCAGGCCCCTGCGGTTTTGTCAACGACGGTGGCGGACCCGGTCGAGGCGTTCTTCCAAGGCACAAAAAAGAACCTCCCCACACCTCCCTGCCCCGACGCCATGGCCTCGAAGATTGATGAGGTCATTGTCGCCAAGCTCGACAAGCCCCTCTGCTTCGACGACGCGGAAGACGGAGGCAGCGGCGACTCCTTCGACATGGGTCCGGCTCTCTCCCTGGCCCGCCATACCCCGCCGGCGGTGGACACGCACGAGGTGCAACTGGGCATGGTCACACAGAGGGTGACGGAGATGCAGCTTCGAGAGGACGGAGTCGACAACGAGCCTAGGCCGGCCCTCTTCTCCAAGCCCGTGCCGGCGATCGTTGGGAAGCCGCCTGCAAGGAACAAGACGCTGTTGGGAAACGTAGTAATTTCAAAAAAATTCCTACGCACACGCAAGATCATGGTGATGCATAGCAACGAGAGGGGAGAGTGTTGTCTACGCACTCGTGAGACCAAGCGAAGCGATCACAACGTAGAGGAAGTAGTCGACGTTCTCCTCGCGATCCAACCGATCCCAGCGCCGTTACATTCGGCGCCCGAAGTTCTTGACACACGTACAGCTCGGTGACGCTCCTCGGGCTCCGATCCAGCAAAGCTCCGGAGAGAGAGTTCCACAAGACGACGGCGTGGGACGATCTTGATGTTCTATCGACGCAGGCTTCGCTAAGCACCGCAACGATATGACCGAGGTGGATTATGGTGGAGGGGGCACCGCACACGGCTCAGAACGATCTCAAGGATCAACTTGTGTGTCCTAGGGTGCCCCCTGCCCCCGTACATAAAGGAGCAAGGGGGAGGGCCGGCCGGCCCTAGAGGGCGCGCCAAGGGAGGGGGAGTCCTCCTCCTAGTGGTAGTAGGACTCCCCTTTCCTAGTCCAACTAGGAAGGAGGAAGGGGGAAGGAAGGAGAGGGAGAGGGAGAGGGAAAGGGGGCCGCGCCCCCCCTGTCCTATTCGGACTCCCCATGGGGGGGGCGCGCCACCTCCTGGTGCAGCCCTCTCTCTCCCTCTTGGCCCATTAAGGCCCATTACTTCCCGGGGTTCCGTAACCCTCGGCACTCCGTTTTCTCCGAAACTTCCGGAACCTTTCCGTGTCTCGAATATAGCCGTCTAATATATCAATCTTTACGTCTCGACCATTTTGAGACTCCTCGTCATGTCCATGATCACATCCGGACTCAACTCCTTCGTACATCAAAATACACAAACTCATAATATAACCGCCATCGAAACCTTAAGCGTGCGGACCCTACGGTTCGAGAACAATGTAGACATGACCGAGACACGCCTCCGTCAATAACCAATAGCGGACCTGGATGCCCATATTGGCTCCTACATATTCTACGAAGATCTTTATCGGTCAGACCGCATAACGACATACGTTGTTCCCTTTGTCATCGGTATGTTACTTGCCCGAGATTCGATCGTCGGTATCCAATACCTAGTTCAATCTCGTTACTGGCAAGTCTCTTTACTCGTTCCGTAATACATCACCTCACAGCTAACTCATTAGTTGTAATGCTTGCAAGGCTTAAGTGATGTGCATTACCGAGAGGGCCCAGAGATACCTCTCCGACATTCGGAGTGACAAATCCTAATCTCGAAATACGCCAACCCAACAAGTACCTTTGGAGACACCTGTAGAGCACCTTTATAATCACCCAGTTACGTTGTGACATTTGGTAGCACACAAAGTGTTCCTCCGATAAACGGGAGTTGCATAATCTCATAGTCATAGGAACATGTATAAGTCATGAAGAAAGCAATAGCAACATACTAAACGATCGGGTGCTAAGCTAACGGAATGGGTCATGTCAATCAGATCATTCAACTAATGATGTGATCCCGTTAATCAAATAACAACTATTTGTTCATGGTTAGGAAACATAACCATCTTTGATTAACAGGCTAGTCAAGTAGAGGCATACTAGTGACATTCTGTTTGTCTATATATTCACACATGTATTATGTTTCCGGTTAATACAATTCTAGCATGAATAATAAACATTTATCATGATATAAGGAAATAAATAATAACTTTATTATTGCCTCTAGGGCATATTTCCTTCAGTCTCCCACTTGCACTAGAGTCAATAATCTAGATCACATCACAATGTGATTAACATCTATAGTTCACATCATCATGCGATTAACACCCATAGTTCACATCGCCATGTGACCAACACCCAAAGGGTTTACTAGATTCAGTAATCTAGTTCACATCGCTATGTGATTAATACCCAAAGAGTACTAAGGTGTGATCATGTTTTGCTTGTGAGAGAATCTTAGTCAACGGGTCTTTCACATTCAGATCCGTTATGTATTTTGCAATTTTCTATGTCTACAATGCTCTGCACGGAGCTACTCTAGCTAATTGCTCCCACTTTCAATATGTATCTAGATCGAGACTTAGAGTCATATAGATCAGTGTCAAAACTTGCATCGACGTAACCCTTTACTTACTAACCTTTTGTCACTTCCATAATCGAGAAACATATCCTTATTCCACTAAGGATAATTTTGACCGCTGTCCAAATGATCTACTCCTAGATCACTATTGTACTCCTTGCCAAACTCAAGTGCAGGGTATACAATAGATATGGTACACAGCATGGCATACTTTATAGAACCTATGGCCAAGGCATAGGAATGACTTTCATTCTCTTTCTATCTTCTCGCCGTGGTCGGGTTTTGAGTCTTACTCAATTTCACACCTTGTAACACAGCAAGAACTCTTTCTTTGACTGCTCCATTTTGAACTACTTCAAAATCTTGTCAACGTATGTACTCATTGAAAAACTTATCAAGCATCTTGATCTATCTCTATAGATCTTGATGCTCAATATGTAAGCAGCTTCACCGAGGTCTTTCTTTGAAAAACTTCTTTCAAACACTCCTTTATGCTTTGCGAATAATTCTACATTGTTTCCGATCTACAATATGTCATTCACATATACTTATCGAAATCTTTGTAGTGCTCCCACTCACTTTCTAGTAAATACAGCTTCACCATAAGTCTCATGCAAAACTATATGCTTTGATCAACTCATCAAAGCGTATATTCCAACTCCGAGATGCTTGCACCAGTCCATAGATGGATCGCTGGAGCTTGCACACTTTGTTAGCTCCTTTGGATCGAAAAACCTCCTGGTTGCATCATATACAACTCTTCCTCCGTAAAACCATTCAGAATGCAGTTTTACATCCATTTGCCAAATTTCATAAATTGTGGCAATTGCTAACATGATTCGGACAGACTTAAGCATCGCTACAGTTGAGAAAATCTCATTGTAGTCAACATCTTGAACTTTGTCGAAAACCTTTTTGCAACAACTCGAGCTTTGTAGATAGTAACACTACTATCAACGTCCGTCTTCCTCTTGAAGATCCATTTATTTTCTATGGTTTGCCGATCATTGGGCAAATCCATCAAAGTCCATACTTTGTTCTCATACATGGATCATATCTCAGATTTCATGGCCTCAAACCATTTTGCGGAATCTGGGCTCATCATCGCTTCCTCATAGTTTGTAGGTCTGTCATGGTCAAGCAACACGACCTCCAGAACAGGATTACCGTACCACTCTGGTGCGAATCTCACTCTGTTTTACCCACGAGGTTCGGTAGTAACTTGATCTGAAGTTACATGATCATCATCATTAACTTCCTCACTAATTGGTATAGTAGTCACAAGAACAGATTTCTGTGATGAACTACTTTCCAATAAGGGAACAGGTATAGTTACCTCATCAAGTTCTACTTTCCTCCCACTCACTTCTTTCGAGAGAAACTCCTTCTCTAGAAAGGATCCATCTTAAGCAACGAATATCTTGCCTTCGGATCTGTGATAGAAGGTGTACCCAACAATTTCCTTTGGGTATTCTATGAAGACGCACTTCTCCGATTTGGGTTTGAGCTTATCAGGATGAAACTTTTCACATAAGCATCGCCACTCCAAACTTTAAGAAACGACAACTTGGGTTTCTTGCTAAACCACAGTTCATATAGTGTCATCTCAATGGATTTAGATGGTGCCCAATTTAACGTGAATGCAGTTGTCTCTAATGCATGATCCCAAAACGATATTGGTAAATCAGTAAGAAACATCATAGGTTGCACTTTATCCAATAAAGTGCGGTTACGATGTTTGGACACACCATAACATTGTGGTGTTCCAGGTGGCGTGAGCTGTGAAACTATTCCACATTGTTTTAATTGAAGACCAAACTCAGAACTCAAATATTCGTCTCGCGATCAATCGAGAAACCTTATTTTCTTGTCACGATGATTTTCCACTTCACTCTGAAATTCTTTGAACCTTTCAACTATTTCAGACTTATGTTTCATCAAGTAGATATACCCATATCTGCTCAAATCATCTGTGAAGGTCGAAAATAACGATACCCGCCATGAGCCTTAACACTCATTGGATCGCATACATCAAGATGTGTTATTTCCAATAAGTCAGTTGCTCGCTTCACTGTTCCGGAGAACGGAGTCTTAGTCATCTTGCCCATGAGGCATGGTTCGCAAGCATCAAGTGATTCATAATCAAGTGATTCCAAAATCACATCAGCATGGAGTTTCTTCATGCGCTTTACACCAATATGACATAAACGGCAGTGCCACAAATAAGTTGCACTATCATTATGAACTTTGCATCTTTTGGTTTCAATATTATGAATATGTGTATCACTATGATCGAGATCCAATGAACCATTTTCATTGGGTGTGTAACCATATAAGGTTTTATTCATGTAAACAGAACAACAGTTTATTCTCTTACTTAAATGAATAACCGTATTGCAATAAACACAATCAAATCATATTCATGCTCAACGCAAACACCAAATAACATTTATTTAGGTTCAACACTAATCCCGAAAGTATAGGGAGTGTGCGATGATGATCATATCAATCTTGAAACTACTTTCAACACACATCGTCACTTCACCCTTAACTAGTTTCGCTTATTCGCAACTCCTGCTTCGAAGTTACTACTCTTAGCAACCGAACCAGTACCAAATACCGAGGGGTTGCTATAAACACTAGTAAAGTACACATCAATAACATGTATATCAAATATACCTTTGTTTACTTTGCCATCCTTCTTATCCACCAAATATTGGGGCATTTCCGCTTCTAGTGACCATTTCCTTTGCGATTGTAAGCACTCGGTTCAGTGCTTTGGTCCAGCTTGGAGCTTCTTCGCGGGAGTGACAACTTGCTTGTCTTTCCACTTGAAGTTCCCTTTCTTTCCCTTTGCCCTTTTCTTGAAACTAGTGGTCTTGTCAATCATCAACACTTGATGCTCTTTCTTGATTTCTACATAAATCGATTTCAACATCACGAAGAACTCGGGAATCATTTTCATCATCCCTTGCATACTATAGTTCATCACGAAGTTCTACTAACTTGGTGATGGTGACTAGAGAATTCTGTCAATCACTATCTTATCTCGAAGATTAACTCCCACTTGATTCAAGCAATTGAAGTACCTGCATAATTTGAGCACATGCTCACTAGTTGAGCGATTCTCCTCCATCTTTTAGCTATAGAACTTGTTGAAGACTTCATATCTCTCAACTCGGTATTTGCTTGAAATATTAACTTCAACTCTGGAACATCTCATATGGTCCATGACGTTCAAAACGTCTTTGAAGTCCCGATTCTAAGCTGTTAAGCATGGTGCACTTAAACTATCAAGTAGTCATCATATTGAGCTAGCCAAACGCTCATAACGCTTATGCCCGCGCTCCCGCAATAGGTCTGTCACCTAGCGGTGCATTAAGGACATAATTCTTACGTGCAGCAATGAGGATAAACCTCCGATCACGGATCGAATCCACATCATTGCTACTAACATTTTTCAACACAATTTTCTAGGAACATATCAAAACAAACATATGAAAGCAACAACGCGAGCTATTGATCTACAAGATAATTTGCAAAATACTACCAGGACTAAGTTCATGATAAATTTTAGTTCAATTAATCATATTACTTAAGAACTCCCACTTAGACAGACATCTCTAGTCATCTAAGTGATCACGCGATCCAAATCAACTAAACCATAACCGATCATCACGTGAGATGGAGTAGTTTTCAATGGTGAACATCTTATGTTGATCATATCTACTATATGATTCACGCCGACCTTTCGGTCTCCGTGTTCCGAGGCCATATCTGCATATGCTAGGCTCGTCAAGTATAACCTGAGTATTCTGCGTGTGCAAAACTGGCTTACACCCGTTGTAGATGGACGTAGAGCTTATCACACCCGATCATCACATGGTGTCTGGGCACGACGAACTTTGGCAACGGTGCATACTCAGGGAGAACACTACTTGATAATTTTTAGTGAGAGATCATCTTAAAATGCTACCGTCAATCAAAGCAAGATAAGATGCATAAAGGATAAACATCACATGCAATCAATATAAGTGATATGATATGGCCATCATCTTCTTGTGCTTGTGATCTCCATCTCCGAAGCACCATCATGATCACCATCGTCATCGGCGCGACACCTTGATCTCCATCGTAGCATCGTTGTCGCCACGCCATCTATTGCTTCTACGACTATCGCTACCGCTTAGTGATAAAGTAAAGCAATTACAGGGCGTTTGCATTTCATACAATAAAGCGACAACCATATGGCTCCTGCTAGTTGCCGATAACTTTGGTTACAAAACATGACCATCTCATACAATAAAATATAGCATCATGTCTTGGCCATATCACATCACAACATGCCCTGCAAAAACAAGTTAGACGTCCTCTACTTTGTTGTTGCAAATTTTACGTGGCTGCTACGGGCTTAGCAAGAACCGTTCTTACCTATGCATCAAAACCACAACGATAGTTTGTCAAATAGACTCCGTTTTAACCTTCACAAGGACCGGGTGTAGCCACACTCGGTTCAACTAAAGTGGGAGAAACAGACACCCGCTAGTCACCTGTGTGCAAAGCACGGCGGTAAAACCAGTCTCGCGTAAGCGTACGCGTAATGTCGGTCCGGGCCGCTTCATCCAACAATACCGCTGAACCAAAGTATGACATGCTAGTAGGCAGTATGACTTATATCGTCCACAACTCACTTGTGTTCTACTCGTGCATATAACATCAACGCATAAAACCTAGGCTCGGATGCCATTGTTGGGAAACGAGTAATTTCAAAAAATTCCTACGCACACGCAAGATCATGGTGATGCATAGCAACGAGAGGGAGAGTGTTGTCTACGCACTCGTGAGACCGGGCGAAGCGATCACAACGTAGAGGAAGTAGTCGATGTTCTCCTCGCGATCCAACCGATCCCAGCGCAGCACTCGGCGCCCGAAGTTCTTGACACACGACAGCTCGGTGACGCTCCTCGGCTCCGATCCAGCAAAGCTCCGGGAGAGAGTTCCACAAGACGACGGCGTGGGACGATCTTGATGTTCTATCGACGCAGGCTTCGCCTAAGCACCGCAACGATATGACCGAGGTGGATTATGGTGGAGGGGGCACCGACACGGCTAAGGAACGATCTCAAGGATCAACTTGTGTGTCCTAGGGTGCCCCCTGCCCCGAGATATAAAGGAGCAAGGGGAGGGCCGGCCGGCCCTAGAGGGGCGCCAAGGGGGGAGTCCTCCTCCTAGTGGGAGTAGGACTCCCTTTCCTAGTCCAACTAGGAAGGAGGAAGGGAAGGAAGGAGAGGAGAGGGAGAGGAGAGGAAAGGGGGCCCCCTCCTTGTCCTATTCGGACTCCCCATGGGGGGCGCCACCTCTGGCGCAGCCCTCTCTCTCCCTCTTGGCCCATTAAGGCCCATTACTTCCCGGGGTTCCAGTAACCCTCCGGCACCAAGTTTTCTCCGAAACTTCCGGAACCTTTCCAGTGTCCGAATATAGCCGTCCAATATATCAATCTTTACATCTCGACCATTTCGAGACTCCTCGTCATGTCCGTGATCACATCCGGGACTCCGAACTCCTTCGGTACATCAAAATACACAAACTCATAATATAACTGCCATCGAAACCTTAAGCGTGCGGACCCTACGGTTCGAGAACAATGTAGACATGACCGAGACACGTCTCCGGTCAATAACCAATAGCGGGACCTGGATGCCCATATTGGCTCCTACATATTCTATGAAGATCTTTATCGGTCAGACCGCATAACGACATACGTTGTTCCCTTTGTCATCGGTATGTTACTTGCCCGAGATTCGATCGTCGGTATCCAATACCTAGTTCAATCTCGTTACAGGCTAGTCTCTTTACTCGTTCCGTAATACATCATCTCACAGCTAACTCATTAGTTGTAATGCTTGCAAGGCTTAAGTGATGTGCATTACCGAGAGGGCCCAGAGATACCTCTCCGACATTCGGAGTGACAAATCCTAATCTCGAAATACGCCAACCCAACAAGTACCTTTGGAGACACCAGTAGAGCACCTTTATAATCACCCATTCGTTGTAGACGTTTGGTAGCACACAAAGTGTTCCTCCGATAAACGGGAGTTGCATAATCTCATAGTCATAGGAACATGTATAAGTCATGAAGAAAGCAATAGCAACATACTAAACGATCGGGTGCTAAGCTAACGGAATGGGTCATGTCAATCAGATCATTCAACTAATGATGTGATCCCGTTAATCAAATAACAACTGTTTGTTCATGGTTAGGAAACATAACCATCTTTGATTAACAGGCTAGTCAAGTAGAGGCATACTAGTGACACTCTGTTTGTTTATATATTCACACATGTATTATGTTTCCGGTTAATACAATTCTAGCATGAATAATAAACATTTATCATGATATAAGGAAATAAATAATAACTTTATTATTGCCTCTAGGGCATATTTCCTTCAGACGCCGGCCAGGGCTCGGCCGCACACGCGCACCACGCCGGTCAGACAAAGTGCCCGCCAAGCTGCAAACCCATCCTCGGTGCCAGTCTCTCAGAGAGCCACACTCAGGCTGGTGCAGGGCCTCGGCGTCCTGGGACCAAAAAAGAAGATGACGGCACGGGCTGCAGAAGTCCTCATCCGCCGTTTCGATGAGCCACTGTCCGACGACGACATCGTGGCCATTGCGAAGCTCACCTGTCTCGACGCCCACGCGCTCAAGGCGATCGCTGGCATGCCAAGCCAGCAAGGCGATGCTGCGGTGCCCCAGTCCCCATGTTAGCAGATCATAGCTTAGTGTTCGGCCGACGACGACCAGCGGTCAGCTTGGTATAGTTAGGGTTTATTTCAAGCATGATGAGCTGTCTCAGTAGCAAGGTTAGTGGATTAGATGTCCGCCGGCGGGGTTTTGGGCCTATTGGAGGCCGTCGGCGACCACAGGATGTACGGAAGGTGTTCCTGTGTTTTATGTTTAATGCAGTAGTTTGTCGTCGGCAACCCGGTGTGCATCGCCCCGATCACCACCACCGTGCCAGGAGCTCTTTTAGATTTCCCCATGGATGACACAAACATGCCTATCATGAGCTAGAATGTTAGAGGGCTGAACACGCCGGTGAGACGTTCGGTCATCCGCGATGCTGCCCACACGCACAGAGTTGCAATCTTATGCATACAGGAAACCAAAATTGACTGTTGGTCCACCACTTTAGTTAGAGAGATAGGAGGCACCTGGCTCGACCAGTGCGTAGTTCTCCCTGCCATTGGAACTACGGGAGGGGCAGCCATCTTCTGGAACTCCAGCATGCTGACGATGCAATCTCACTCCATAGGACAATTCTCTATCACAACAAAAGTGCAGTCGGCAGGATTAGGAAACGAATTTTGGCTCACCACGGTTTACGGGCCCTCGGAGGAGGATAAGAAAGATGACTTCCTTGCGGAGATAGCAAGAGTCTCCCCGCCAAATGGACAAGTGTGGCTCATCAACGGTGATTTCAACATTATATATGAGGCTAGAGATAAGAACAACACCAACATCAACCGTAGACTAATGGGTAAATTTAGAGCAGCAATCGATGCCGCTGGCTTACGCGAGATCAAGTGCAAAAACCGTCGCTATACCTGGAGCAATGAGCGCCGAAAGCCAACCCTAGTTAGCATTGACAAATTCTTCTGCACCATCGCTTGGGAAGGGCTCTTCCCGTCCTTCCTCCTGCATGCTGCATCAACCTCATGCTCAGACCACTGCCCTTTGCTCCTTGCGCCTGCAGCAGCCCCTCGCCGACCGGCAACATTTAGATTCGAGTGTTTTTGGCCTCGGTTCCCGCGTTTTCAGGAAACGGTGCAACGAGCCTGGAATCGCCCAACAACATCACGTTGCGCTTTTGCGAGGCTACATGAGAAAATGAGAAGGGTGGCTTTAGATCTCAAAATCTGGAGTAAATCTCAATTTGGAGGGGCCAAGCTCCACATGCACATTGCAACAGAAGTAGTCCTCCGCCTAGACGTGGCCCAAGAAACTAGAGCCCTCACTGATGCAGAATTTCAACTTAGGAAAATGCTTAAACTCAAAATCTTAGGCCTGGCCGCGATTGATCGAGCACGAAAGCGCCAGGCATCTAGGATTACTTGGCTGCGGGCTGGAGACGCGCCAACCGCCTTCTTCCAAGCGAAGATCAATGCCAGGAGACGGAAAGCATTCATCCACATGCTCCATGGCCCAGCAGGCGTAGTTACCAGGCAGGAGGACAAGGAAACCTTGATCTACGACCACTTCTCCTCCTTGCTGGGTACGGCAGGCACCGTGGCACATCCATTGGCTGGCGCTCTTTAGACATGCCCAGACTGCAGGGTGGCGGGCTGGACAACCCGTTCACAGAAGATGAGGTGTGGCGTGCTATCAAGGCGTCGCCGACAGACAGAGCGCCGGGCCCGGATGGCTTCTCTGGCGCCTTCTTCAGGGCGTGCTGGGCAACTATCAAAGCTGATATTATGGCTGCGTTCCACCAGTTTTACAACTTAGTAAGCGGCAGTTTTGGAGCCCTAAACACTGCGGTGGTCGCACTACTGCCTAAGAAAGATGGAGCGACGACGATCAACGACTACAGGCCGATCAGCCTAATCCACTCCATAGCAAAGCTCATCTCCAAAGTACTTTCCCTCAGGCTTGCTAGTGTGATCCACACGCTCATCTCGCCAGCGCAATCAGCTTTCCTTAGGACTAAGTGCATTCACGATAGCTTCCTATATGTTCAAAACTGCATCAAGGCCCTGCATCGAAGGAAAACACCGGCTCTTCTCCTTAAATTGGACATAGCAAAGGCTTTCGATAACGTGGCATGGGAGTACATCCTAGAGCTCCTGGAAAAAAGGGGTTTCAGTGCGCGATGGAGAGACTGGATAGCACTGTTACCGTCTTCCTCCTCCTCGTCCTTCCTCCTCAATGGCATCCCCGGAAAGAAGATTAGGCACAGGCGAGGCCTACGGCAGGGTGACCCACTGTCACCTTTCCTCTTTATCCTGGCGATCGACACACTGCACCACCTTCTACAGACTGTAGGTGACCAATGCATCATTGCTCCGCTACCAGGGCGAGAGATAAAGGTTAGGATTAGTCTCTACGCCGACGACGCGGTTATCTTCGCAAACCCTGTGAGGGAGGAGATCGATGCACTCATGGAAATCCTACGTGATTTTGGGGCAACCTCGGGGCTGCATATCAACCCCTCGAAGTCGACGGCCCTACCCATCAGATGCGAGGATATAGACCTAGGGCACATACTGCAAAATTTCGGGGGAATTGTAGGGAACTTCCCAACTACTTATCTGGGACTGCCGCTGACGCTAGCCAGGCTGCGACTCGCGAACCTACAGTTCATCATAGATAGGATCAAAGCCCGGCTTACTGGATGGAAAGGGAAGCTGCTTCCATTGGCTAGTAGACGCGTACTGGTTCGATGTGTCCTCAGCGCCATGCCGATGTTCGCCTTGACTGTCCTTTGAGTGCCAAAGAAGTTACTAAAGGAGATTGACAAGTGCAGGCGCAAATTCTTATGGAAACAAGATGAGGAGATCACAGGTGGGAGCTGCAAGGTCAGCTGGACAGCAGTTTGCGCTCCCACATCGCATGGAGGACTGGGCGTCCTCGACCTCGAGCTGTTCAGCAGAGCCCTAAGATTACGGTGGCTATGGGCTTCCTGGACTGACCCGGAGCGACCTTGGGTGGGTACAGAGCCACCGTGCAGCGCCATAGACAAAAGCCTTTTCAGGGCGGCGACCACGGTCACCATCGGTGATGGCGCAACGGCCCTGTTCTGGCACTCATCCTGGAGTGGGCCGCACACTCTAGCAGCCTCATACCCCCTCCTATACTCGCACTCCAGGAGGAAGAACAGGACGGTGCGTGAGGCGCTCACAGGCGACACATGGATAAAAGATCTGCGCCACGGGAATCTACAGCCACTTCTGCAGGAATTCATTAGGCTACACCGCGCCATATCTTTGACAGTGCTGACCGAGGGGAGGAGGGACAAGATCAGATGGACGCTGGAGGCGAGCGGCCTCTACTCGGCGAGCTCGGCTTATGCTCTGCAATTTCAGGGACGAGTGCAAGTGGATTGGCAGCAACTGATATGGGAAGCAAAGGTGCCAGGGTACATCAAAATTTTCAACTGGCTACTACTGCAGAACCGCCTATGGACATGCGATCGACTGCAACGACGTGGGTGGCCAAACTGCTATTTTTGCCCGCTCTGCGTCCGCAACCTGGAGACATCATACCACCTGATCTGGACTTGCCCACTGGCCCGCGAGGTTTGGGAAAGGGTCGCTGCAAGACGAGGATGCCAGCAGTTCAACCCAGGGCAACTATTTCAGGACGAAAGCATCGCCACTGTTTTCAAGCAGATAGCGGCAAACACGCACCCGGTGCTGCGGAGGGCCAGCAACGTCATCATGCTCCTAACGTGCTGGGAGCTTTGGCAAGAGCGGAACAGATGTGTGTTTAGGGGGAAGATACCATCAGTACAAGGAATCACACAGGCCATTGAGCAATCCATTGAACTTTGGCGGCAGGCGGGAGCACCACACCTAGAGAGACCCTTTTGGGATCCACCATGAGAAATTAGACTAAGAGCAGTTTTCGGGTCCTTTTTCCTTTTTTTTTCTTTTCATCAGTTCTTATACTGATCGGTCCTAGGGCCCTCATTCCACCCTTTGTATTTCCCATTGCTTCCTGCTTATCAATGAAACGCCAGCAGTATGCTGGGTCTTTCAAAAAAAAACTTGAAGTTGTTGCTACTTCCAAACAGATTATCTCGTCCTGGTTAGCTGTGAGTTAGCTCGGTCATTTTACCCCTCCATGATGCAAGTGATATATTCCTAGAGATTGGAAAGATGGCCAAGTACAGTAGCTGTGAGTGGCTAGCTGTTGTAGCATTTCTACTTTTTGTGGTTTCATGGATCCTTCTTCGGCTAATAGTGTTTCCTTTCAGGATCCTAAGAAGCACCAGGTAAACACTCTTGGTTGTTCTGGCATGTGGTGCTACTTTACCTGATTAGAAAGCAGCATTACTCTACTAAGTTATGTAGTGCATTTTGTTGATCAATTCAATGGTCTTGCGTCTTTTTCAGTTATGAAATACTCCCCCCATCCCAAAATAAGTGTCTCAACTTTGTACTAGCCTTAGTACAAAGTTGTACTCCCTCCGTTAGCAAATATAAGAGCATTTAGATTACTAAAATAGTGATGTAAACGCTCTTATATTTGTTTACAGAGGGAGTACTAGAGTTGAGACACTTATTTTGAGACGGAGGGAGTAGCTATATGATCGTGGACAACGAGAACAGAAAAATCTATAGAACCTCGTACTACTATCTTTTCAACACTCTCTTGTTTTCACTTCTGGTCTTTCACATATATTGGTGGGTACTGATTTACCGGATGCTCGTCAAACAAATTCAATCCAGTCAGTGATTCTTTTCTTGCTCATTTCCTTGGTGTTAGATTTATTTTCTTTCTCGGCAGCATACTCTTATGGATTTGTTATAAGCTACCCCTGCTATTAAACAGATTCTGAAGGCGAAAACAACCATGAAGATTAAGCTGAAGGTTGTTGGATGCTTAACTGAAGAACTGTATAGTTCGCAGTTGGGAATGAGAATGGTGCAAGCGGGTTGTATAAAGAATGAGAATGTCAAGGAGGAGCTAGTTAGCATATCCATTAGTAGGAAATTCAGGCACAAAACGAAAACTGAAAAGGCCCGAATCTCGGTGCCACTGGAACAAGCCTCCTTGATATGTATCTTTTTTGTATATTGAATGTATAAGGTGAGGCTATCATTCAGGGTCTTGAGGCATCAATCATACATCGTGATATTAATCTCCATATGTATGTGAAGATGTCTTTTCAGAAATACTGAGCCTCCGAGTTATAAAAACTCTCTTTTATATATGTGGCTTGATTGAAATTTCGTGGTCCTATTCTCAAATTTTTTTCTAAATTTAGTGGTCCTTATATGTCATTATTATATATGCTTGCGGTTCATGTTAAATATTCAGTATGATTGATATTGGAAGTGGACATATCTGTTAAACATGTGTACAAAGAAGATATCACTAATTTAGTTGATACTCAGTGTAATTGATCATGTACTTTCGTATATCCAATCATGTTCAGCACACATACAATCTACAGAAGAGAGCTACAAGTTTTCTGTGAGGCATCAAGCCATCAGCAACAGCATCACTTGTTATAGGACCTTGCTAGCAACGACGATCACGACCGAATCTCGCCTTCCTCTAAATCCTCGTGGAAGCTTTGACGGCGTTGCTGCTTCCAGTCTTCGTCAACCTTGAGGTAGAGCCCAATCTGCCGCAGCAAGTTGCTGGGCTTCGCCGTGTTGTACTCATCAATGCCGAGCCTCTTCAGATCCTCTCGGTGTAGGGTATCGTCGGGCATTGCCGTCTTCTCCATCTGGAGCAGCTCCTGACGGGCCTTCTCCCTCGCCCGGGACGTGGCCTCCTTTCGCTGCCTTTCCAGAGCACAGGCGAGCTGCTCACATGTTGGAGGCGTGATGGCCGGTGCTGGACTGTCGACGATCTCGTCGGAATCAGAATCTGAGTCACTGCCGCCGGAGTGCTCTGAACCCGAGTCGCTGCTGCCGGAATCAGTGTCTGAATCGCTGTCGCTGGAATCAGTATCTGAACTGCTGCTGCTGCTGCTGCTGCTGGAGCTTGGGCTGCCGCTGGCTGTTTCATCTTCGACGAGCAGCAGAGGTGCCGGCACGATCGCTAAGGGGGAGACGCCACCGCAGATGTCAACTTCTTCCTCCTCCTCCTCTTCGGCCATCACCTCAGGGCCGTCTTGGTGGCGTTCTTGGGGCGACGGATTCGTCCTCCTCTCACGATCACGAGCGAACTTGTCAACCTGCTCCTGTAACTCGACGGCGGCGGCGTCGTCCATTGCGTGGAGGTCGATCTCGATTTCGCCGGGGCGGGTGGCGCAGCTGTGCTTCTGCAAGAGCTGGACGATGTGATCGGGGATTTCCGCAACGAACAGCTCCAGGTCTTCCGCGAGCATCTCCCGCTCAGAGGCCGTCATCTTCTTCTTCGTAGGCGGCTTCTTGCGATTGATCACGGGAACTGGAGGGGACGCCTTCCTCTTCTTGGTCGGCGGCTCCTCGGCCAAGAACCTTGGACGACTCTTCTTGACGCGGGGAGCCGACGGGGACGAGGCGGGAGCTAGCACGGCTGCCGCCTTGTGGAGGAGGCCACGGACGGCGACGAGCTCTGCTTTGAAGCGCTGGCGAAGGATCTCCATCTCCCTCGCGCGCTTCTGGCCGGACATGATGTCGATCTTGGCGTCAAACGGCTGGCCTGTGACGAAGCCGTGCTTCCTGGTGAGGTCCCCGCCGTAGGGGTAGGCAATCTCCATGGGAAGGGAACAGGGGACGCCGGTCGCTTCGCTGGGTAAGGGCTGGTGATTGGTGATTGGTGAAGATTGGAAGCTGGAGAAGAGAAGATTTTTCAGAGCGAGGCGAGGGCAAAGGCAGCAGGTTGGCTGCCTTTTATCGATGAGCTCAGGCCAGGTGTGATGCCGATTCCAAACCGTGGATGCGTATGTGATGTGATCCGTCAGAAAACCGGATTTGCATGCGTGCATTTAAAGCTTAAGTGCCAAGTTTAATGAGTTTGAGGCCATCTCGGAAGCCCTCGCCTGACAACACTTAATTACGCGTTTCTTTCCCGGCTCCTAATCCAACTCGAAGTCATTTTTACGATAGCTGCTCTCCTACGTGGCTGCCATGAAGAATCTGCGACACAAAACCAATGATACATTAGCAGCTACTGCCACATCGGTGCGAGACGACACCGACTGCAGATCCTGCCACAGGTTGACAAGCTGGAGAACCGTTCTATGAGAGGGTCAGCAATATACATGGCATTGCTTACCACCACGTGAAAGGTTCGGAGGAATCTTACTTGGGATACAGACCACAACCATGAACTTGTTAGCTTTTTTGGTTGGTGAATTTCACATCAAATTCCATCTACCAAATAGAGCTGATAATTATACATGGGAGCTCCTTTACGGTACCCCTAAATGGTTATGAGCCATCATTTTCATTAATCCAACAGATGATCTTAATTCGTACTCCAACAGTTGTACGAGAGAGTACCAACTAAAAAAGCTAGGGAGTACCTCAAGGATAGGGGCAAAAATGTAATCGAGAAGCGATTTGCTTATTTTATTTTTATTCTCATCTCAGCGTACATCACGACTCTACATAATATTCATAGTAAATATCGTAGGAGGAGTAACTATTCAACTCATGATTAATCATATCTGGAACCCTAATTCTTCACAGGGCTTTATCAAAAAGAAAAACAAATCTTCACTGGGACAGGCATCGGCGGCGACTATGGTGTGCGCATGTCAGAGAGGCAGACGGCCACCAAGGCATGGTCGCAAGCCAAGGATTCGTCGGAGCCGCGTCGAGGCGGGATCACTAGGCTGGCTGGAGTTCTATCATGTGGGGTGTCGTCCAAGTGTTGGACGTTCAAATTCGCCGTTGATCTGGCCGATAAGGTTAAACATGGAGTACTGTGATCGAGGCAAGCTTGGGATCCGCGGATCTGATGAACGTGTTGGGCGCGAGAAGACCCTCCCGTTTATCTCATAAGAATATATTTTTTGTTTTAATTATCCATGTACATGAGTGATTTTGTGTGATTTCTCTAGAATTTTTAGCCACGGTCTGTTTGATGGATAACTCCCAGTGCAAAGAAAGTATGATATTTCTATTTCCATTAATCGATACAATTTTCCATCCTTGTATTAATTTTTAGATCAATCTGTGTTGTTATCAATTCACATGCGATGCTTTTCAAATGAGAGCAGCGGCAATGGCACCGTCATCATGGGGAGGACGACACCACCGTACAGCCGAGGTAGGAAGGGATTCCATTGTTGGCGGCATGAGTAACTGTTCTAATGGCGCACATGATGGGCCGATTGCTCCTAGTTATCTAGCGTGGTCTGATCAGGATAAGATAAGACCACGAGAAAATAGACTAAACTATCCCTCTAGGTGGATGGTCAGATTTGAGTGGTACTCCATCTCTACCCGAGGGAGTACCAGGGTACTGTAAAAACTCCCATACATGGAGCCTGGTCGCAGTCTATGAGGCTGCCCAGGATGAGAATAAATCTGCTTTCCTTCGGGAATTGGTGAACTTGGCTAAGGATAACCCCCATCCAATGCTTATTGGAGGCGACTTCAATATCCTTAGATGTCAGGAAGAGAAAAATAATGATCGTTTTGACACACACTGGCCTTTCTTATGCAACGCTGTAATTGACAGTTTGAATCTTCGAGAAGCTAGTATGTCGGGGCGACAGTTCACTTGGGCCAACAACCGTCCGGTGCTGACATACGAGAAGCCCGATCGGGTACTCATGGATACCGAATGGGAATTAAAATTCCCTATGGTAACAGTGCGTGCCCTAGAGCGTATTGAGTCACTTTCGGACCATGCACCCATCATTCTTGATTCTAACTCTACTAGCTCTCCCATTGTTCGCTGTCCATTCAAATTTCAATTGGGATGATTACATTGGGATGGTTTTGCGGATATAGTCAAGAATTTACGGGAGAGGCCTGCCGTTGGTCGCACACCGATTCAAAGATGGAACTTCAAAATTCGAGCCATGAGGCGGTTCCTAACTAGATGGGCCAAACACACAAGTGGTATATATAAAAAGAAAAGTAACGCCTTTCCACTATTATAGATGACCTCGACAATATAGCAGAGACTCGCATTTTGTCTCAATAGGAGATTGATATGAAAAATCAATCCAATGAGCAGATTGCACGTCTATTGCGAGAAGAGGAAATCAAGTGGTATCGAAGATCAGGTGCCCAATTCATTTTGGAGGGAGACAACAATACACGATATTTCCAAATGGTCGCCAATGGGCGGCATAGGAAGAAGTGTATTTTTAGCCTCCAACAGGATGAGGGACGGATCGAGGGCCAGGCAGAGCTCAAGCATTATATAACCAAATACTACAAGTGTCTGTTTGGGGGCTCTAGAGGAAGGGAACTTCACTCTAGATGAGACCCGAACAGATGACATTCCACAAGTCACAGAGGAAGAGAATGATATCCTGACGACACCTTTCTCTAAAGAGGAGGTGCGAGCTACGGTGTTCCAAATGGAACATAACAAAGCTCCATGCCCTGATGGTTTCCCCGCGGAGTTCTATCAGAACTTCTGGGATTTCATCAAGACTGACCTAATGGAGTTGTTTAATTTTTTTCATGTCGGCCAACTAGACCTATCTAGGCTTAATTTTGGCGAGATTGTTTTGTTGCCAAAGACTAAGGAGGCTGAACAGATTCAACAGTTCAGACCGATCTGCCTCCTTAATGTCAGCTTCAAAATCTTCACCAAAGTTACGACTAATAGTCTCAACGCAATCGCCGATCACATTGTTCAGCCATCCCAAACGGCTTTCATGCAAGAACGAAATATACTCGATGGAGTAGTAATCCTTCATGAGACCATCCATGAGATGCACCGGAAGAACATGAGTGGAGTAGTATTTAAAATTGACTTTGAAAAGGCATACGACAAAGTCAAATGGTCATTTCTCCAACAGACCCTAAGAATGAAAGGTTTCTCAGATAAATGGCGCGACTGGGTTAAAAATTTCGTTACTTGAGGTAGTGTGGCTATAAAAGTCAATGATGATGTAGGTCATTACTTCCAGACAAAAAAGGGATTACGACAGGGTGACCCAGTGTCTCCAATGTTATTTAACATTGTCGCTGACATGTTGGCTACTTTGATCAAACGCGCCAAACAAGACGGTTAAATTGCAGGAGTAGTGCCATATCTTGTGGATGATGGACTCTCTATCTTGCAATATGCCGATGATACAATTCTTTTTATGGAAGATGACCTAGATAAGGCTAAAAATATGAAACTATTGCTTTCAGCTTTTGAGCAAATGTCAGGTCTGAAAATTAACTTCCGTAAAAGTGAATTGTTCTGTTTTGGAGAAGCCAAGGAGGCGGCTGCACAATATGCTGACTTGTTCGGTTGTGCACAAGGCCAATTCCCAATTAAATATTTGGGAATTCCGATTCATTATCGGCGTCTCACTAATGTGGAGTGGAAACATGTTGAAGAGCGATTGGAGAAACGGTTGAGCAGTTGGAAAGGCAAGTTGCTCTCCGTTGGAGGGAGACTAGTTTTGATCAATTCTGTTCTCACAAACATGGTTCTCTAAATTCTCTCATTTTTCCAAATTCCCAAAGCGGATCTGCAAAGACTGCATTACTTCAGATCCAGATTCTTTTGGCAAGGAGATAGTGAAAATAAAAAGTATAGGCTAACCAAATGGAGTGTGGTTCGTCGACGAAAAGACTAGGGAGGTTTAGGTGTTCAGGACCTCCAGGTTAAGAATGATGCCTTGCTCAGTAAATGGTTGTTCAAGCTACTTACCGAGGATGGTGTTTGGCAAACCCTGTTGCGCAATAAGTATCAAGGCCAAAAAGTGTTGTCCCAGGCATATTAGAAACCTGGTGACTCACATTTTTGGTTTGGTATGATGGCGGTAAAGAAACATCTATTCTGCTTTGGATCATTCGCGATAAAGGACGGCTCTGAGATACATTTCTGAGAGGACAGGTGGCTAGGAAACACCACTCTTCAGGAACAGTATCCGGCCTTGTACCGAATAATATTGTACGCGATAAGAATGGTACTCTTGCGCACGTGCTCAGCTCCTCCCCGCCGAATGTATCATTTAGGAGGGATTTGATTGGCCTCCGCCTTGCGTCATGGCAACATCTTCTATCCCGTTTGGATTCGGTTAACTTGACACAATGGAGGGATGTGTTTCGCTGGAATCTCACTGCATCTGGATCCTACACGGTTGACTCTATGTACCGTGCACTCTCTCACTCAGAGGTTCCATTGAATAATAATAAACTAATATGGAAACCAAAGATACCACTAAAAAATAAGATTTTCATGTGGTATCTTCGGAGAGGAGTTGTGCTAACAAAAACAACCTCGCTCGACACAACTGGCAAGGAAGTAAGAAGTGTAGCTTTTGTACTCATGACGAGACAATTAAACACCTCTTCTTTCAGTGCAAGTTCGCGCGTTCTATATGGTTAGTCATCCAAATATGGTCCAATTTGTATCCACCAACAAGTGTTGCCAATATATGTGGTCACTAGCTTGATGGAATACCAAATACTTTTAGTACGCTAATATGGGTGGGAGCGTCCGCTTTATTATGGTCGCTTTGGCTATGAACGATTGTGTTTTTAATGGCAAAACCTCTTCTTCTATGCAGGTTATTTACCGCTGTACGCACTGGCTTCGTATGTGGTCTACACTACAGCGAACGGAGTATCAATCGCTATTCAAGGCGGTGGGTATGCGGTTGCAGCGGGTGGCCAGGGAGGTTTTTACCCAACATGGGTGGCAACATAATCTCCGAATCAGTCCACCTCCTTCGTCGACATTGGCATAGTTTTGGATTCATATGGCTTTATTGTTGCCAACTTGTTGTTTTTTTATATATACTTTGCTAGACTCTTCGTTAAGGCTGTGTGCATCTTAGCTATGCAGAGGCCGGGTGTTGCTCATTATGCTTTGTATCCACTTGATGCTACATTATGAGTTAATAAAAGCTCCTTTTATCGAAAATGAGAGGGTCAGGAATATTTCCAGCATTTTTGTACTGATCAAAGTACCTATTTTCTTTATTCATTAAAATTTAAGGTTACATCTTTCACCAGTAGAGGTGCATGATAGGCGGAGGAGGATCATCTAAAGTATATGGATGTCTTGGTATTTTGCAATGCCAAAAATAAAAGCCGAGACTAGAGGGGCAAGCACCCCCTCATCATATATACAAGAATGAGAAACATAATTAGATATTCACACCTGGGTCGAACCCGGCGGCCTGGAGCCCAAGACAGGGTTGGCTTATTTGAATTCAAGTATGAAACTTACTTTGACAAACTCTCTCGATATATAGTAGAAATTGTTAAACACCGCTGCAATTCCCGCTGCAAAGGTATCTTCATTCAATATGTTGATAAGCTTCATGTTGTTCGGACTGACGCCAATTCTACTACTCCCTCCGTTCCAAATTACTCGTCGTGGTTTTAGTTCAAATTTTGAACTAAAATCACGACGAGTAATTTGGAACGGAGGGAGTACATTCTAAAGATTCAGCAAGTAACAAACCTTCCTTGGCTGCAATTACTTCAACTCTAGGATATCATGGACAAGCTCTATATTTGAATTCTTTGCAACAATGAGCTTTCCTTTCTCGTCACGGATAACAACTCCAGTGGTTCCCTTTAGATTGTCTTCAATCAAAAGAAGTATCAAAGTTATCCTTTGCAAAATGTGTGGGTGGTGGTGACCAAGAACATTTCCTTACCCGGGGGTGGGGGCTAGTTGCTGCTATAAAATTTGCTACTAGGCTTCTAATCGCCATGGCCGATCTTTTAGGCAGCCGCACCTGCTCGTCTCTGCAAGGTTGCCTACGTTCGCACTGAAGGTACTAGTAGTCAATTGCTATCAATTCCATCGAACATGCCTGCCCCAAAACCGGCGACTAAACTTGACGTGGCGACAGTGAAACTCTAGCGCTACATGATGATGAGTGGATTTTTCACCCATTTTCACTCGTATTTAAACTGGATTTTCTCGAATTATTTTGTGATGATCACATCGATTTGCCTGCTAGTGACTAATAAATTCAAAGGATTACAAATCTCGTATGTATTGTTCCTTGCAGAAATGGGTGATTTTACATGAAAATTCAAGTCATCTATTGAATATACTGAGCGTGAAGATCATTGCCATTCGACTCGGCATGCACTAGAGTCTCCAAACAAGAAGATTGTGCATGGTACGACCACCACTGGTCATACCGCTACTCGTGCTGCCTACCGCCGAGTCGATGTCACCATCTCTGACGACTTTCGCAAAAGGACCCGGTTCCGATTCATAGTCGAGGCACCCCAAAATACTAGTCCATCCATTTGTACTCCCTCCATTTTTATTTAGTTCGCATATTAGCTTTGGTCAAAGTCAAGCTTTACAAACTTTGACCAAGTTTATAAATAAAAATATTATTATATACAATAACAGATCAACAACATTAGATTTATTATTGAATGTACTTTCATATCATATAGATTTATTATGATAAATATCTATATTGTTTTCTACAAACTTGGTCAAACTTTACGAAGTTTGATTTCAGTCAACTCTAATATGCAGAGTAAATAAAAACAGAGGGAGTACTATATTACTATATAAAGGAGAAGAAAACCCTTCAATTCGAGGAGGCCCGAGAGTTTTGGAGTTCGCCAGTTTACCTTTCTAGCAGTCACCATTCCCATTTACACCGCATTTGCACAACCACCACCGCCATCTCTTCCACCATAGCCTCCATCTAAATTAGTTTAATTACTTCCAATCGAGATTACATCACGCTCATCAGCATTGTAAGACTTTCAATCATTTATCTTCAAGTAACTTTGTTTACAATGTCTATTGTTCGTGATTTATTCGCGATGTGCTAGTAGTTCCCTCGGCCTAAGGTCTGAGGCGTAGCTTCGCAGCCCCATGTATGCGCATTAAGGGATTGTTGGTTTACTTTGAGAGAATGTTATTTATATGTGTTGTCCAACTATTTTGTCTCTACCTCAATCCTAGGGTTCGATGGTACCCGAGATACTGAAGATCAGAACACATAGAGTTAAAGTATTGAGAGGAGATGAAAACTATGTCAAACGTCGGTGATATTAGGATTAGTATGACAGCCGGAATCAAATCTCTGGTGGAAATTATGGTGTAGTCAATAAATGCCCAATGAGTTGGTCTGGTTATCCTTAATAACCGACATAACCCCATGAGTCGGATAGGGTCTTGGTTGGACACTTATTCGGCGGCAGTCGGTCCAGGGGTTATTTCGACGCATCTCACACATAGTTCATGTACTACATATGTAACAGTGTTTATCGGTGCGATGATGATTTATCTAGTTTGTATCCCGAGCACATGTACATGACTGTAGATGAAATCTTAAGCCCTCGCTTCTGCGAATTGTTAGGTGAACTCAAACGTCTTGAAATAACAAGTACTTGTAGATATTTTCATATCAAGCATCATCACTTTCTGGATTCGATAAATTGTAGGATCTATACAGATAAAGGCTATATTTACATCCGAAACTTGATCGACGGCAATCAACCTTTTTTCGCGCCATTGCCAAGGAAGTATATTTCCCTAGTAAGGTTACTAGAGTACTTGTTATCTATTTTCGCTTTAGCTTTAATATGTTTTTGTCATTAGCCTATTTTTCGCATGTTAGGAGAACTCGGTAATTTACCATTATGGCTACCAAGAAGCTCGGGAGCAGAAAGCAACTCGTCCCGTCCTCTCGTCCCGTCCCTCGCGTCGCCCCTAGGGCGACTCGGGGGAGTCTAGGGTTTCCGCCACCGCCTCCCCCCACCTTCCCCCACCCCCCTCGCCGCCACGAGGCATCGCCGGGAAAGCCGCTGGCGCCAGCGGGTCTTGGCGCTTCGTTCTTCGCGGAGGCCATCGGATCGGCGCAGCGCCTGCTGGAGTGGCGTCTGGCGTGCACGAGGGTTCGGCCGTGAGGGCGGCAAGCCAGGCGTGCGGTCTGGAGGTATTGCCCTTTCCTTCCATGCATCCCTTCCCGGTCCCGGTTTGGTTTGGATCTTGCGGATCCACCTCCGATGTGTTACAGTGGAGCGGATCGGTGTCCGCAGAAACCTTGGCCGCTTTGGCTGGCGGCAGCGGCGACACCGATTTTTGGCGCCGCTTTCCTCCTTGGGGCGCTGCCGAGGCACCATCTCTCCCATCTCCGACCCATGTCCGGGTGAAAGCCCAAGATCCGATGCGGATCGGGCGTCGTGGTGCCTCATGCACCATAACCATCTGGAGGTGACGCCAAGGACATTGGGATTCGGATGGAAGGGTCTGCAGGTGAGAGGTGGGGGTGTGCTGCCTCCCTTTCGGTGGAGCGGTGTTTCTTTCTACATATTCTTGGCGGAGGCTCTTGGCGGCATGGAGCAGCGGAGGCTTGGCGTCAGATGTATGGTGACGGACACGCGCAGGAGGTCAACGCTGTCTAGCGTCGTGGTGGCGTTAGCGGCGCGAGACCGGCAAGGCCGTTACTGTGACACTCGAAGATGGATATGTGGTAGGTGGTTGTGGCGGCCTCATACCCGGCAGTGGCTTGGTTGAGGAGCACGCCGGACTGGTGGGTGCCCATACCCGAGCGCCCGAGTTGGAACCTCGTGTCTTAGATGTTAGGTTTGGGTGCAAGGTCATTTGGTATTAAGCCGGACCATCGGCGTCCCTTCATCGGTTAGATAGAAGTAGCGACAGAGGTTGCGAAGATGGTGGCTTTGGTCTTACTGTTGTACGACTTTGTAAGGTTTTCTGCTAATAATTAATAAATTGGCCGTATGCATCGATCAGATGCACAGAGGCCGGGGGTATTCCTCCTTTTCTAAAAAAAATTACACAAAATTAGGTTGTGGTTGAGCAATATAAGATTAAACCAAACTTGGTTATATTCGCCCTTGTTATTGATAATATGCAAATCAAACTTTTGAAGTAATAAAACCTAATGAATGAAGTCGGGTTTTACATGTTTCTTAGTAAGTAGATACTGTAGAGCTTGATTGTCGGTATGAACTATGAACTATTACTTTTAAATCAATAATATATCATCTTAACCTATCACGGGCGGAAACAATAGTGCATTTATGAACCTGCCCCGCAAGCTTGCACTGCGGTGAACATTTGTTCGACGAGTGTGCTTCTTCGTGGCACGCTTCACCGTCGGCCTTGGAACAGGCAGGTGATGGGTTTACGAAACCTGCCATGGAAGTTGGACACAACGACATCTTCCTGCAGTTCCTTGTGCTCGGCCTTGTCTCCGGATAGACTGGCCAAAAAAAATTCCATTATGCCTCCAAGGAAAACCAAATTTGTCGCACGTTGCGGCAAATTGTAGGGGGCGCGCATAGAGGCGCCCCCGACTGGGCCGAACCCCATTGCCGACGCAGGTCGCTGGGTAGCGAGCAATCGCATCCCCGTGCCATCACTACGCACAACATTGGGCCGACCAAAGTTCTCATGTTCGGTGTACTCCATGTTTCGATTTTGGGAAGGTTCTAGAGCCTTCCCACACCGGTTTTTTAATTATTATTATTTTCATTTTGGGTTTTTTTTCTCTTTTTTCTCTTTTTCTCTTTTTATTTCTTTTTCATTGTGCGGTCATCTTTAATATTCGTGAACATATTTTGAATTCGTAAAGATTATTAAAATTTTGAATATTTTTGGAAATTCTGAACATTTTTTGAATTCGTGATTTGTTTTTTAATTTGATTTTTCTAAAAACTGTGAACAATTTTTGAGTTTGTGAACGTTTTACAAAACTGCTCTAATTTCAATTTTAACATTTGTTCAAATAATGATAAATTCTTAAATTCATGAATACTTTTTGAGATTGTGACCATTTTCCGAAATATGACAACATTTTATGATTTTTTTAAATTCAAGAACATTTTGTCGAATCCATGAATACTATTTTGAAATTCAGAACTAATTTTGAAATCCCGAACAATTTTTAAAGCAAAAATAGAGAAGAAGAAAAAATGAAAGCAATAGGAGCGCCCCGCCCCGTAATGGGCCGGCCCAAAGGACGCGCTGAAAAACACGATTGCAGGCTATCTCCTGACCTGTGCGTGGACTAGGACACTGAGAGCCAGCGCTCATTCTTCTAAACAATGAAAAGAGAGCCTGCGCTGAAAAACACGAATCCTGAGGTTATAGGTCGGCCGGCGAGGAAGTTAGATGCGACTTAACAAATTCCCATTTAGATGAGAATTAGCAAATCTGAAAAGAAATGTAATTTGCCGCAGCCGGATGAAAGCATGATTTTCCAATTACCGATTTACACATAAACAGACCATAATAAAAATAAAGTCCCCTCAAAATAAAAATAAAAAATAAAGTATGTACTTCTCACTTTTTGATTTGTTTTCACTAGCGATTTAATTGTGGACGGTGGAACAAATATTAATATTTCGACGTTGCATTTACGTACGGTACGCGTCAACCACCAATGACTGTTCGCTCAGTGGAGCAGCTGTGTTTGTGCCCACCTGAGCTGGTCGTTGCCGTGGCGCCCTAGCCATGACTGTGGGAGCAAAGCACTGTTCCTCCGTGTCAAAGAGCTGATCAACAAGGTCCTGAATCCCCAAGTCTTCTGCCCCATCGAGCCCCGCGCGGGCCGGTCACAGCACAGGCACGGACATCCAGCCGGCGAGGCGCCGGGGCCTGCCTGCTCTCCGAGAACGCGCACTCACACATGCATGCCGCAGGCATGGGCTGCCGCACGACCCCCACCCCACCACCCATGGCCATGGCAGCCACAGCGAGAAGCGACGGCTATAAATGCGTGTACTGATTGTGGATGGGTGCATATTCATCAGACGCCGAACGATCAACCACCGCTAGCTCTAGTACGTACACTATTTGGAACCAAGGGGATGGAGAGGAAAGACAAGGTCATATGATATCAGATCTGATGCATACCTTGTGTGCAACGATTCTCCATTTTCTTATTTGGTTTGTCTCAATCAGTGCGCATGGTCTCATCATTACACCATCATGCATGTTTTGATCCGCATGGACGTCTTTGTTCCTTTTTATTCCGCGTATAACTTTTGGTCAAAGTCAAACTACACAAAATTTGACCAAGTTTGTATTAAAAAGTATGAACATCTACAATAGTCAAACTATATAATATGAAAATACATTTCATGGTGCATCTAAAAATGTTGATTTCATGTTGTGAATGTTGATATTTTTTAATATAAAGCTAGTCAAACTATGCAAAGCTTGACTTTGACCAAACTTTATATGCAGACTAAAAAGAAACGGAGGGAGTACATTTCAGACAACAACCAGCAGCATCGTAGTATGTATTTACATTTTTCAAAACGAAGGTTAAAGTTTTGACTCGTCTCATTAATTGAAAAGAGAGTTTATGAATAAGTATACTACTTTCGCGGCATCAAAGATCTAAGATGATTTGCACATGCCAAACCCAAAAGAGCAGCCTCAGACGGTAACACCGGTGCTCGGCATCAACGGGACATTTCTAAAAATCTGAGCATTCCTCTCACACCAAAGCTCCCAAGATACAAGCATAATAAGCGAGGCCAAGCCTTTTCTGATGCCGCCGCGGGCGTTGATCGTGGAGATCCACCACTCCTTGACCGAGATGAAATTATTCCACCCGTCGAAGTCCACATGCTATTGCCCCGAGCCATCTTCCAGTTCGCTCCAAATGCTCTATAGCAATGGCGTTTCTATGTGTTAGCTACGAGGTCAGCTGACCCCAGAACTTTTAAGGGAAACAACCTAAAAATGTTGTACACTCACTGTATGTTGTGAAGAAAAAAATTCAAAAATTTAGCAATGACCCCACAGATTCTTGAGGCTAACTTCACCACTGATCTACAGTTGAATAAAATATGTGTCGTTGTCTCTGACTCCCTCTTTGCCCAATTGGCAAAGTCCATAATTTGGCCAGTCCCTCTGCTTAAGCCGATTCGCCTTCTACACTCGGTCTTGAATGATGAGCCACGCAAAAAATTATGCTTTGGAGGGGACCGAAAATTTTGACACCGACGACTTCAAAGGGGAGTCACATTGGTAATGAAGTTGGGCTAGGTAGACCGAAGATGTAAAGTACTCGACAGAGTATTGTTCCAAATGATGGCATCCACAATATTCTCGTTGAGGTTGATGTCAGGAAGCTTCGTCCAAAGATCCTTGAACCAATGACGGGCCTCCATCGTACCACCAAACAAGGCCCGTGACTGACGATGTGCCGCTTGGCACCCGATGTTGTAAGGTTCCTTTCTCAAGTGAGCCGCCCACTGAGGTGAAACAGGCCCCTCCGCCATTGGCGGAGGCTGCCGCGACAACGATAGGAATGAGGTAGAGGCTTATGAGGCTAAGTGCTGTCGCTGGTTGTGTCGCCTTGGGAAGGAGCCACGCGCACGCTTTTTGTTGAACATCTCTAGCTGTTACTACCTTGATCCGGGTTTATTAGGCCCCCTTATATTTTGTGTCAAAATTTTACCGTAGAATTGACCAACAAAATATTAGTTGTATGTCTTGTTGGACTCATATTTGAAAGAAGTTTTAGTGATGCTATTTCTTTGGTATATAGCTTAGTTTTTATAGTTAAATCAAAGATTAAAATTTAACCCAAAATACAAGGGAACTAATAAATCAGGACAAAGGTAGTTATTGTATCAAAATCTCTACTAGTTAACTAAGTTTAAAGAAAATTATGATTACTTAAACAGTGTACACAAAGGAAGAACACTCTGGGTGCGGGGGGGCATAATGATTGACTGAATCTCAAGACTTGTAAAAGCCGTCTTAATTAACGTACGTCATGCCTAGTGGATTGGATCTATTGCCAGTCGCCACGTCGACCCACACCCATGTGCATGCATGCACGAAGTGCACCTACTCCTGATGAAAGCCGATGCATATGCAATGGCTGCTCTCATTCAAGAATAATCAAGATATATGCACCTACAATTAATGAATTATAATGGACTATACATTATTGTCCCTTTAAGAGCATCTCCAATAGCTTGTCTATATGAATGTCTATACTCGTTTTTCACGACGTGAGCCCAAAACAGGCGTCCAACAGGTTGTCTATATGGTCGTCCAAATATACACATCCTCTAAATTGACCTCGACAATGTCCACACCTGGACAGTGTGAAGGCGTTGTCTAAACTCAGCTGTAGTCATGATTTCTTCCTCTCCTCAGCAACGGCCCACCTGTCATGGTCCCTGTATATAGACGTTCTGATGCAAAACTGGATGTGTATATGAGGGAATCTTTTTAGACCATTGTCTATATGAATATATAGACATCCAAATATACACATGCTATTGGAGATGCTCTAAGAACACTCCCAAAGTTTTTGTGGTGCCACGAAAATATTGAGATGATGTTGCACTATAATTAAAGAAGAGTGAGGTGATAATATATAGTATCATACCGCATAACGAAAAAATATAAGCGCAAAAAGATCTTGTACACACTTCATATTGAGATTCAACAAAAACAAGTAAATAATTGAGATGGCAAAATTTACTAGGCCACTATAATATGAAATGCAAATGTGATAATTAAAGGGGTATCATGCACTATAACACTAGCGACTATACCGAAAAAGGGTTTCCCCCCGCTTTGTATACAAAGCAACCAACCAAGCATATCAGGATAGGTCTTTGGCGGAAGCAAGACAGATCACGCCCAAAAGAAACAACAGAGAAAGAGCAAAGAAACAAATGCCGACAACGGCGGATCAACAAAACGAAGAAGCCTCATGGTCGCTAGGCCCACCGGCTCATCCACTAGGCTCCAAGACTCAAGCGCGGCACCAATCAACACCTCCAAGAAGGATCGCGACGATGACGACGCTGCTGCAAGGGTTTCCCGGTACGACGAGGCGAGAGGAAGAGTAGCCCCGACGCCTCCGGAAGGTCGGCGGCACCCACAGCGCCATCATGCGCGGAGTCGGCCACGCCGGCGGGGTTTCCCGATCCCAACCCGCACCTCGGGCGCCCGGATCCGCCACCAAACCAACCACCACCCCACGCCAACGCGGTCATGAGGCCTCCACGCCGTCTCACCACGGCACCGAAGTGAGGACAAGACGACGAAGAATCGAGCCGGGACTAGGGCATCAGCACCATCGGCACGCGGGAGGCCCCACCTCCACCGTCGGCGACGATGAGCCGTCCGGACGCAATAGCGAGGTCACACCAGGCCCGTAGGCCCACAGCCCGGCCGAGCCCTCGTGGGCCCGTAAAGCTCCGCCGCCAGCTGCTGCTGCAAGACGCCATCGGCGCCGACGCCCCAAGTCCGAGCCGCTCCACCTCCTCACCGCGCCGCGACAACGAGACCATGCCGAGGGGCGGCCCCGAGGGCCTAGATGGGGCCCGACGTGCGGATCTGGGCCGGGCGCGTCGGCCACACCGGCACCACCACGCCGCCCGCCGCCAAGGGCGCGCGCCGTCACCACGCTGCCGCCCGCCGCCACCGCAGGTCGCGGACCGCAGCCAAGCCGGGCTGCTGCCGCCGCCGCCTCCTGCCGGGAAGGAGCACGAGCTGTGGGATGGAAGGCCCGCCGCCGCGGCACCACCGGGCCAGCCTGGGCGCCCGCCACGGCAGCGGCGGGGAGATGGGAAGGTGGGGTCCCGGGCAGGCGGCGAGCACCGCCCCGCCACCTCCCGGGAGGCGGCGCGAGGCGGACTAGACGGAGGAGGAAGGGCGGAAGGGCGGAGGCGGGCGCGGGCCGGCGACGGCCGGCGGAGGCGGGCGGCGGGAGGAGGGCGGAGGAACCCTAGCGTGTCGCGGGAGCCTCTCTAGGAGTTGACGGGGGTCACACTAGCGACTATTAGAGACCTAATAAGAGATTGCATAATTCAAAAGACATATGTATAGTCCAATAGGTTGTATCCTATACATATGCCAAATGTTTAAGAAATGGCATCAGCCCCCGAAAAGTGTTCTTCTAATCCCGTACTCTAATGGCATCTCCAAAGCGGACCTAGGGTTTCCCCTGGTACACAAGAAGGGGGTGGATCATGCCAAGGCAACGCTTTCAAGAAGGATGTGGATGATGTGCATGTCGTAGGGCGCAATGTGCTTTCACGTGTGAAACGAATCATGCAAGAGCTGCCAGAAGAGCCCCCTTCTGCCCCTGCCTACGAAATCCGCGAATATGGCCAACCATGCATTGCACAACAACTCATCCTTCATGGTCGAGTACCCTGCCATCCTTCACACTCTAAAAGAATGACACGATGTTCGGAAATAAGCTCACTAGAATTTGATCCGAACACCTGCTGGGCGTGGTGTCTGGCATGGACATCGTCGGGGGGGGGGGGGGGAGGGTCCCTGGTTGCGGACGGATCCTGGGTAGACTATGATGTAGTACAAGGCGAGCGAGCGCGGGGGTGGTGGTTGCGGATGTCCGACAATGCCTGGATGGCTGCCGAAGAGGTACAACGGCAGCAGAGGAGGAGGAGGACGCAGTTGCAAAGCAAAAGGGGGGGTAGGGGGTGGAGTGGAAGAGAATGGGATAGAAAGAGGCATTTGAATGGGCCGGGGGTGTCGGAGTCCTATGTGGCTGTTGTCTGGACTACTGCAAAGCCCTTCCCCCTCCCCCAAGTTTGCCTTCAAATTGCGGGAAAAAACACATCCGGACTGGTCAGTGGAGTCCAATACAGACCCACGCCGGATGACAAACCACGTCCGTATGTATGTGTGGTTTGAGGGTCCTCTTTGAAGATGCCCTAAGAGAGAACCAAGGTATATTTGTTTAAGACAATTTTTTTCATTTTATATTGACTATTCGCCAAAAATCCAGATTATATATATATATATATATATATATATATATATATATATATATATATATATATATATATATATATATATATATATATATATATATATATATATATATGCGCGTCTACACTAGTACACTACATTTGCCATGCTATGGGTTTTGGCTTGTTGCCTATAAATACAAGAGATGTTGTTTCGCTCCAAAACCCAAAGCCTGCCAGCACAGTCCTTTCCTAGTCCCTACCACGCCGCGCCTCTAGCTCTCGGCCATGTCGTCGTCCATGGCCGCGGCCGTGTCGTCGCTCCGCTCCCTCCCACTCCACACACTCGTGCCGCTCGTGGCCTCGGCGCTCGCCTTCGTAGTCACCGTCTTCTGGCGCCTTCTTCGGCGGCAGCGGCCGGTGTACCTGCTCAACTACAGCTGCCACCTTCCGGACGCGGACCGGCAGTGCAACCTGGAGGTGTGCGAGTACTTCGGCCTCCGCTCCAAGCGCTACACCGACGAGACAGCCGACTTCATGCGGCTCATCTTCCGCAAGTCCGGCCTCGGGCAGGAGACCTTCGCGCCGCCCTTCATCTTCTCCGGCAAGTTCGAGAAGACGCTGGCGTTCGCCATCCAGGAGGCCGAGGAGGGCCTCTTCACCGTGGTGTCCCAGCTGCTGGCCAAGTCCGACGTCTCCCCGCGCGACGTCAGCGTCCTCATCGTCGCCTGCTCCATGTTCTCCCCTCAGCCGTCGCTGGCGTCCATGATCGTGCGCCGCTTCAAGATGAAGGACGACGTCAAGGTCTACAGCTTCGCCGGGATGGGGTGCAGCGCCGGCACGGTGGGCATCGACATGGCGGCGCGGCTGCTCCGCGTGCAGCGCCGCCCGGGGTACGCGCTGGTGGTGGTGACGGAGAACACCAGCCTCAACTGGTACTTCGGCAACAACAAGCACATGCTGGTGACCAACTGCATCTTCCGCGTCGGCAGCGCGGCGGCGCTCATCACCGACGTGCCCGCGCGCCGGGCCGACGCCAAGTACGAGCTGATGCGCACGCTGCGGACGCACCACGGCGCCGACGACGCGGCGTACAACGCCGCCGTGCAGATGGAGGACGAGGACGGCGGCGTGGGCGTGGCGCTCACCAAGGACCTGGTGCGCGTCGCCGGCGCCGGCCTCCGCAGCCACATCGCCACCCTCGCGCCCTACGTGCTCCCTGTCTCCGAGCTGCTCAGGTACCGTACGTGCTACCACGTCGCGACGCTTCCCACCTCTGCGCGCGCATTTAACATATCGACTGCGCCGTCCATATTTTTCCAGGGGCCAGTAAAACTTTACTACTACTGTGGTATCGCTGCAACACTGCCACTGTATAAACAACTTTTCACCTAAACACAGCAATGCTCCTACGTCTGTATTAATTTCTACCCACCTTGAAACAAAATCCACCCATGATCTAATGCATATGCTCTTTTTAGAAGAAGAGAAAAAAAAAATCACTGTTCAATATGAGCTCTTTTTTCTTTTGAACAAATTCAATACCAGCTTGGCAGTTTCCCATACCTCTGTAACTAAATATAGGACGTTCTTGCAGTTCAAAAGCTTCTTTTATTCAGTTATAGAGGTAGTATGTGACTAACCATATTTTTATATCAAACTTAACTTGGTGGTTGCATATTGTTGAAACTTTGTAGTTTTTCGTTTGCAAATGTACATTCTCGGCAGTTTCACGTTTCTAGATCTAAAGCTGCGCGCAATATTTTTGTGCAACATATGTACCGACCTTGTGAGGAATTACCGAATGAGCATCGACAAACAACGCGGCCAAAAATCAGGGGGGCTTCTCCACGGCATCATGGTTTACACTCACACCCACAACGTAATTCTTTTTAGGTTTTTCAAGGTTAACCAAAATGTAGGTCCTTTTAAACACTCTCATTGCATTTTGCTGATGTTGCTTCTATTTACACCCTCACTTATTCATTAAGAGTTGAGCCTATAACCTTAGTATCCATTGTATCCATTGATCTTCTTAAGGTGTATTTTTTGCGGGTTGATCTACTTAAGTTGTAGAATCACTAAAGACTATGACATTGGCATTTTACACTTTAATAAGTCGTTAGAGTCTACATCTTGGAACGAATTACTACTACATGTTGAAACATTGTGCAACAAAAGAACATGGGCAACTTAAGAAGATAAATCATGGGACCATATAGTTGGGTTACTTTTTCAATCATGGATGCGGTTGCTAGGGCAAAAAATAAAAACATTGCCATAGTGTTCTCTAGGCATCTAGCTTAGAGATCCTCATAAAGAAACTGGGACCTCTTCTTTTTTTTCGAAAAGGGATGTCACTGGCATGTGCATTGATTGATGTACATAACCACGGATAAAAACATCTCCACTACTAAAGGTGAGTTGGAAATTGTATGTTGGTACATCCAACTCCCCCTCGACCCCCTCCCCGCGTCCTGCATTAACTCAATCAAATTAAATCAAATTTTACCAAAACCTCAAATAAATCAAAAAAAATCTTGCCTTCCCCACTCATACCCAAATCTAATCAAATCTTACTAAAACCTCACCTAAAATAAAACTTTCCTTTGCCTCAAGAACCCATACTCAAATCAAATCTTATCAATATGATGAGTGTAAGATTTATGTCGGACATGATAGATGTTGAACCACTAGAATATTATGTCCCTATTGCGACGCTTGGGTAATTAGTTGTTATGTCGTTGTACTGTGCAAAAGGAAAAAAGATTTGGATGAAACAAGATAGAGAAAAGAGCACAAGATATCTCATTTTCTCCTTCTATTAGTAAGAACTGATTTCGAAACCTATATTGCCTAGTTGGCGTTTGTCGAATGAAGAAATAGCCTAAACTTGACTTTTTAGGGTTTTGATTTCCTTGCTGATTTTGGCGCTATGACCTAAATTTAGTTTCCGAGCTTTGGGACGATGCTTTCCATTTCCTGATGCTTTCCATTTCCTGAATTGCACAGACAGTACTACTGCGGTGTTCTGCACACACGTATAGATGTGGACTTGACTTTTGGTTTCAGCATATATATGAGGCATAGCTTCTAAAGTTAATTAATGTCGATCGTATACTTGCTGGTACGTACTTGAGGTTTTCAATAGCGAGCGTAGCACACCCACACCCCACATGCATCTTCAGAGAAGCAGCAGCAAAACTTAATGGAATCGTACGTGAGCACTCTGTGTCTCCAGCCTAGCCTTCAATGGATGCACGGTCATTTTTTCCCCATTCTTGTTGACACTGTATGGTCGTTGTTTAATGTCTGTTTACTACGGAGCATCTACATGAATTTCACCAAGATCGATCCGGCATGGTGCAAAGCTTCAAACATTTACTTCTTTGGGTGCATGGTCGGTCTCACTGGACGCGCGGGCACGTGGTGGTTGGGCATGCAGGTACGTGTACCGGGTGGCGTGGGCGTACAGCGGCGGCAACCCCAAGGCGGCGGCGGCGCTGGTGCCGGACTTCCAGCGCGCGTTCGAGCACATGTGCATCCACTCCGGCGGCAAGGCGGTGATCGACACGGTGGCGAAGCTGCTGGGGTTCGCGCCGGCGGTGGTGGAGCCCGCGCGCGCCACGCTGCACCGCTTCGGCAACACCTCCAGCAGCCTCGTCTTCTACGAGCTGGCCTACTTCGAGGCCAAGCGACGCGTCCGCGCCGGCGACCGCCTCTGGATGCTCGCCTTCGGCACCGGCTTCAAGGCCTGCAGCGTCGTCTGGCGCGCGCTCCGCGACTCCGGCCCCGACGCCGACAACCCCTGGAACGGCTGCGCGCACCGCTACCCCGCGGCATTGCCGGTGCCCACCCCGCGCAGGCAGAACTACCAACCCCAGCCCGAGCAGCAGCAGCAGCAGCAAGAGGAGCAGAAGAAGCTGTGAGACACCCATACCGGACGTACGTCGCCGTCGATCCATCGGCCGAAGAATAAATTGTGCTGTTTCCACCGTGATCTATCTTATCTAAGTGGTTGCATAGTCATGTTTCGATCGATCGATGACCAGATGCTTTTTCTAAGTACGCTGATGTATTTTCATTCCAGTCACGTACTAGTCTTTATTTAAGCAAACATTCAGTGGCCGTCTCAACCTTGCTACGTATAATTTCAGCTAGTTATGTTGTGCTAAAACAGGACACTTTCGATGCTGCAATTGAAATTTTAGAAACGCTTGGGATCACCCGGCCGGATCCCACGTTTGCGTCGACCTCCTTCTTTTCCTGCCACGCGTCCTCTCCTTTTCGCTTTTCCTTTATTATCTGTCCATACTCACGCGAGGAGCAAGCAGCAGCAGCACGCCTGAGAGGCATTGAGGAGGTTGGGGCCTTGAAATTGCGGCCATGGAGTCACCACCTCTCAAGCGCCTTGACCTGACAGAGCCAGAGCAGTCTCCACGGGATGGCGGTACCTTTCGATCCTCCGTATCTTTCCTTCATCTTCCGCTCCATCTCTCTCCCTTGTCAACAGCAAGCAGCGAGCAGTAGCAGCAGCATGCAGCGATCCGCAGCAGAAGCGGCAATAAGCCGCACGCTACTCCGGCGATGTTGTCGGTGTTGCGACCACAATACATGGTGGACTCGGACATGGCAGGAGATGTTTTTGCGGCAAGGGACCTATTGCAACTGCAACTAGAGTCTTGTTGCAATGGCGGCAAACACCGCTCAATAAGGGTCCTGTTACAATTGCGACGAGGGTCTTCTTGCAATGGCAACGTTGGCGGCCATGAGTCGGAGATGCTTTTTGCAACAAGGCCACTGTTGCAATTGCAACATGGGTCTTGTTGCAATGAGCAAAATAGAGAAGAAGAACTCACGAGTACGATCATACGGTGAGCATCTCCTGATTAGACGGCACGCGACCCTGTCGACATTTGAAAAATATTAGCCGGTCGTCGCGTAGCACACCCCTTGAAATTTACACACACACACACCTCCCCTGCCATCTCTCTAAATCGGTGAAGCACCAGATTTTTTGGGCGAGCCCTACACCCCCACCCTCGAACCATCAAGTTTCATACTTGCCTCCGTCGGCTGCCACCGACTGCCGAGGCCTTGCTGGCATCCCTGAGCTTCAGTGCACCCAGCAGCTGCTGCTTCCTTCCCCAAAAAATTAAATGACCTAAAAATTTCAGATTCAGGCGACTGACATCCAGCTAATTTGATTTGTAAGACTGTATTAGTTGGCCTTCTTGAATCTTGTTGATCTACGTACGACCGAGGCAGAAGAAGATGGTCCACCAACCTATCGCTAGATCCGCGGCACACGTCCGTCCCATCAAAGACAAAGATGTAGGTCCGGTACTGCTACTGCACCATATCATATGAGCAGGCGTCCTCCGCACTGTGCTCTCCACTTACTACCGAAAGAGTGAGGAGAGAATGCAATGCATGTGCCCTACATCAACAGCGATGGTTAGGTTGCGCAAATAAACGGCGTAGTACTTGCAGTAGGATCGATGAAGGCCATTGATGGCATCACAACGGTGAGGATCTGCAAGACGTAGTAGTAACGCACTCCATGTGGGCGCGCGCATGCAATTGATCATGGAGCAATGGACGGCTCCCACAGATCGGCCGGCAGGCACGGCATGGCATATTGCATGCGTTGCTGGCGGCCCGCCTTCAATGAGGCCTGGAGAGAGATGCACAGGTGGGGTTAACTGTGCTTGGATTGGATTGGAGCATTTCTGTTTCTGCTGGACTTGGTGTGAGCTTGGCATGCAGCTTGCTAGTGTTGGTGGCACGGATTCATGTGTGACAATTAACCAATAGGCATGTGACTTCTGTTTTTGGTATGATTGTGGAAGTCTTTTCCTTCCAGTTTGTTAGATCGAGTTCTAGTCGATTTTGTTGCCGTCGCGTTTCTCTTCTTTCTAGTCCAGCAACCGCGAAGAGCAGTTGAAGTTGAAGTCGTCGCAAAGGAAATTTGCGGGTTACCGTTGAAGATGCCCTAATAGGTGTTATGATATTCGTTCAGAGTCAACTGTAACATTTGTAATGTTGAAATAGATTTTGAGTTTGGTACATGCAAAAAATGTTTACAGCCTATAAACATGGCAAGTAAGTGATAATTGATAAATGAATTTGTGTGTGGTAGATTCAACCGTCTATGTCAAATATGCAAGCACACATGAGTATCATTTGTTTTTTAAATTTCCAAACATTTTCCTCAACAATGGTCCTTTTTTTATCTCGAATGCGATATATTGATATGTATTCAGATATTTACAGGTGCATTGCTCTATTTTGTATAATTCTAATTCAAAAAACACAAAATAAATCCAGAATAAGTTAATTTTTGTGTTTATAAACATGCTATGATTTGAACATCGTGCATCCACCTCGGAAAACACTTTTCCATTCACCATGAATGAGTCTTCCATTGAGAAAGGAGAGTCTCATTATCAAGCCTCGTAGGAGGGCGCATGCATTTTTTTTCTCCTGTTGCAACGCATGGACTTTTTTGCTAGCCATGACTAAGATAATAATAGCTCCAAATGCATATTAGAGGCAAATCTCCTTCTCGGCGACAAACCTCTTGATCTTTCACTTCTTCAACCGAGTTGCATCCATCTTGGTCTTGTGATTATTGACGACGTGGGCAATATGCAACTACGTCTCCATCTTGGTGGGACCGACCTGTCGGATCCAACATGGTAGGCGCGTCTGGGCAGCCCCAAATCTAATCCACATATGAGCTGGGTATGAGGGTTGTCGGACAACTCGGACAGGTGGATGATGCGGCTTGAACTACGTCGGTATTTCCCCAAAGAGGAAGGGATGAGGCAACACAACTACGGTAGGTATTTCCCTCCGTGATGAGACCAAGGTTATCGAACCAATAGAGAACCACGCAACACTACGTGAACGGCACCTGCACACAAATAACAAATACTCGCAACCCGACGTATTAAGGGGGTTGTCAATCCTTTTCGGGCAACGGCGCCAGAAATTGGCAAGTAGACGGGATAAAAATTGTAGTAGATTGATAGATGCAAATAAAAGCAAATAAAATTCAGCAAGATATTTTTGGGTTTTTGGATTAATAGGTCTGAAAATAAAAGCAAATAAAAATAGATCGTCAAGGCAAATATAATGAGGAAGAGACCCAGGGGCCGTAGATTTCACTAGTGGCTTCTCTCGAAAAAAATAGCAAACGGCGTAGATTTCACTAGTGGCTTCTCTCGAAAAAAATAGCAAACGGTGAGTAAACGAATTACTGTTGGTCAATTGATAGAACTTCAAATAATCATGACTATATCCAGGCAATGATCATTATATAGGCATCACGTCCAAGATTAGTAGATCGACTCCTGTCTGCATCTACTATTATTACTCCACACATCGACCGCTATCCAACATGCATCTAGTGTATTAAGTTCATGGAGAAACAGAGTAATGCAATAAGAATGATAACATGATGTAGACAAGATCTATTTATGTAGAAGTAGACCCCATGTTGTTATCCTTAATAGCAACGATGCATACGTGTCAGTTCTCCTTCTTTCAAGCATCATAAGATCGAAACCATCACAAAGCACCTCTTCTCATTCCAAGATAAATAGATCAAATTGGCCAAACAAAACCCAAATATCGGAGAAGAAATACGAGGCTATAAGTAATCATGCATATAACAGATCAAGAGACTCAAATAACCTCCATGGATAAAAACATTGATCTGATCATGAACTCAAAGTTCATTGGATCCCAACAAACACACCGCAAAAAGTGTTACATCAAATAGATCTCCAAGAGACCATTGTATTGAGAATCAAAAGAGAGAGAGGGGAAGCCATCTAGCTACTAACTACGGACCCGTAGGTCTACAGTGAACTAATCACGCATCATCGGAGAGGCACCAATGGGGATGATGAACCCCTCCGTGATGGTTTCTAGATTGGATCTGGTGGTTCTGGAACTTGCCGCGGCTGGAACTGACTTTCGTCGACTCCCCTAGGGTTTCTGAAATATTGAGGTATTTATAAAGCAAAGAGGCGGCGCGGGAGGCCACCGAGCTGGGCACAACCCACCTGGGCGCGTCTGGGGGCCCAGGCGTGCCCTGGTGGGTTGTGCCCCCCTCGGGGCACCCCCCAGGTGCTTCTCCGGCCCATTGAGTGTCTTCTGGTCCATAAAAAATCCATAAAAAGTTTCGCTGTGTTTGAACTCCGTTTGGTATTGATTTCCTGTGATGTAAAAAACAAGCAGAAAACAGCACTGGCACTGAGCACTATGTCAATACGTTAGTACCAAAAAATGATATAAAATGATTGTAAAACATCCAAGAATGATAATATAACAACTGGAACAATAAAAAATTATAGATACGTTGGAGACGTATCAGCATCCCCAAGCTTAATTCCTGCTCGTCCTCGAGTAGGTAAATGATAAAAACAGAATTTTTGATGTGGAATGTTGCCTAACATGTTCATCACATATTCTTTTCTTTATAGGATGGACATTTGGACTTTTATATGGTTCAAAGCAATAGTCTAATTTTGACATGAAGATTTAAATGCGCAAGCATATCAACAAGCAACCATGTCTTTCAAAATATCAACACTAAAGCAAGTTATCCCTAGCCATTGATCCATTCATGAAACACACTCGTGTATTAGCTACACTCAATGCTCAAGTACGACCATAGTGCCCCTTAATTGGTGCTTTATAAGAGAAGATGGAGACTCAAGTAAAAATAAAAATTGCATAAAGTAAAAGAAAGGCCCATCGCAGAGGGAAGTAGGGATTTATAGAGGTGCCAGAGCTCAAAGCGAAAAAGATAGACATAAAAACATTTTGGGTGGCATGCTCTGGTCAACGAGAACGATCGAGTAGTTCCCAATACTTTCCATGCTAGATATATCATAGGCGGTTCCCAAACAGAAAATAAAGTTTATTCCTTTTCCCACCATACTTTCACTTTCCATGGCTAGCCGTATCCATGGGTGCCTTCCATACCAACACTTTCCAAGGAACTTATTATTTGACAACATAAAGTAAATTCAATTTTCATTCCAGGACTGGGCATCCCTAATACCTTTGTCGTACTCTCATGCAATAACAAGTTAATAAACACTTATCTTGAGAATAACATATCTAGCATGGAAATATATCGGACACCCCCTACCATTTCATGAGCGGTACGAGCACACAAAAGGGAAAATTATTTTGACATTTAGATATGGCACATACAAATTTCCTTAGAATAGCACAGAAATACCGCATATAGGTAGGTATGGTGGACTCATGTGGCAAAACTGGTTTAAAGGATTTTGGATGCACATGTAGTGATCATACTTAGTGCAAATCAAGACTAGCAAAAGATTGAGAAGCATCTAACCAAGAAACGAAAAATCTCATAAGCGAGCATTAAGCATAACTAACGCTGAATAATGCACCACAAGTAGGATGTAATTTCATTGCATAACTATTGACTTCCGTGATTGCACAGGGAACACAAACCTTAACACCAATATTCTTACTAAAGCATAATTACTCATCAACATGACTCACATATAACTATCAACATATCTCAAAACTATTATAAGGAATCAAGTTTATTTTGTCCAATGATCTTCATGAAAGTTTTAATTATATCCTCCTTGGATATCTATCACTTTGGGACTAGTTTCATATGTTGCTTTTAATAAGCTCAAACAAATATAAGTGAAGAACATGAGCATCATATTTATTTCTCTCAAAATAACTGAAGTGAAGCAAGAGAGACTTTCTTAAAAAAAATACTAACTCTCAAATAAATCTAAGTGAAGCATGAGAGCATTTCTTCAAAAATACTAAAGCACACCATGCTCGAAAAGATATAAGTGAAGCACTAGAGCAATTCCATAGCTCATAAAGATTTAAGTGAAGCGTAGAGAGCAATTCTAACGAGTCATGGAATAATTTTGGCTCTCTCAAATAGGTGTGTCCAGCAAGGATTCAAGACTTAAAATAAAAATTAAAACAAGCAAAGACTCATATCATACAAGACGCTCCAAGCAAACTCATGATATGCGACGAATAAAAATATAGCTCCAAGTAAAATACCGATGGTTGTTAGAAGAAAGAGGGGATGCCACTCGGGGAATCCCCAAGCTTAGTTACTTGATACTTATTGAATATTATCTTGGGGTGCCTCAGGCATCCCCAAGCTTAGCCTTTTGCTAATCCTTACTCCTTCATCCATCGCGATCTCACCCAAAACTTGAAAACTTCAATCACACAAAACTCAACAAAACCTTCATGAGATCCGTTAGTATAAGAAAACAAATCACTACTATAAGTAATGTTGCAAACCATTCATATTTTATTTTGTATTATATCTACTGTATTCCAACTTTTCTATGGCAAAAACTCTTCAAAAAAACCCATAGAATCATCAAAACAAGCACACGACGCAAAGAAAACAGAATCTGTCAAAAACAGAACCGTCTGTAACAATCTAAAAACTTTGAATACTTATGTAACTCCAAAAATTCTGAAAAATTAGGACAGCATTAGAAATTTGTATATTAATCTTGTGTAAAAAATTCAAGGCAAAATCACGTTTCTGTGATTTATGAAAATTATTGTTCTGAGCACAAAAGTTTCTATTTTTTCTACAAGATCAAATCAACTATCACCCAAATCATCCCAAAGGCTTTGCTTGGCACAAAAATTAATTTAAACCACAAAAACACATATAATCAGAGGCATAATTGGGTATTTGATTGAAAACAGCAAGAAAACCAAAAGGCAAAAAGATACAAGTTGGGTTGCCTCCCAACGAGCGCTATCATTTTACTCCCCTAGCTAGGCATAATGCAAGAATCTAAGTATTGTCATCTTTGGTTCTAGATCCATATGATGCCCTCGTGATTGATTCATATGGTGGTTTAATTCTAGTTCTAGGGAAGTGTTCCATACCCTTCCTTAGTGGAAATTGAAATTTGATATTGCCTTCTTTCAAATCAATCACGGCACTAATAGTATGTAAAAACGGTCTACCAAGAATAATTGAACAAGATGGATTGCAATCAATATCAAGAATAATAAAATCTATGGGCACATAATTCCTATTTGCAAGAATAAGAACATCATTAATTCTTTCCATAGGTTTTTAATAGTGGAACCCGCCAAGTGCAAATTTAAAGAACATTCTTCAATATCGGTAAGACCAAGCACATCACATAGAGATTTCGGAATTGTAGAAACACTAGCACCCAAGTCACATAAAGCAAAACACTCATAATCTTTGATCTTGACGATAGTAGGTTCCCATTTATCATATAATTTTCTAGGAATTGAAACCTCTAATTCCAACTTTTTTTTCTAAGCTTTCATCATAGCATCAACAATATGTTTAGTAAAAGCTTTATTTTGTTCGTAAGCATGGGGAGAATTTATCATGGATTGCAACAAAGAAATACAATCAATCAAACAGCAACTATCATAATTAAAGTCTTTGTAATCCAAAAGAACGGGCACATCACAAGTTACAGTTTTGACCTCTTCAAACCCACTTTTATCAATTTTCTCAACAAAATTTTCACCCTCAGAATTATCGGGACGCCTTCTAGCTAAAGTTGACTCTTCTTAAGTTTCTTTATTATCAATCTTAATTTTACTAAACAAAGAATCAATAGAGAAAACACCAACCATTTTAAGATTTTTATCTTCTAACGAGATTGGTTTAGCGGCCATTTGATTTACTAGGGTAGCTTGTGCATCGGATATTTTACCTAGCAAACTTTTGGCAAAAGCATATTTAAATTGGAGATTGCAAACTTCTCTACTAATATAATCAACTTGCTTAGTTATAGCTTCCAGCACAACAGAGCGTTCCTTAAGTTCTTCGGTAAACTATTTATTGTGCTCAAATTGTGTAGTCATATATTCCTTAGTACTTTTCTCAATTTCAAGCAAAATATTGGGGTAAGGAACATCATAATATTTTGTTGAGGCATCATGACTACGCAAACAAGATTGCACTCAAAAACAGATCTGGCGAGAAAACGGCAAACGAAGAAGAGGGCGAGTAAAACGGCAAATTTTTGTGTGGAAAAGAGAAAAACGAGAGGCAAATGGCAAATAATCTTGTATTCAAATCCGCATCCGTCTAGATTCAAAAACCGAAAATAAATCTAGAATAAGATATGGTATCAAAAATTATCTCCCGCAAAAAAAAAGAATATGGTGTCAAATTTATCGGTCCGGGTACAATCCAATTGCGCTCCTACTGCGAACCAACCTGTGGTTGGATGGTTAGAGGGACCGTGGTATCCCCAGCCCACCAGGGCTCAAATCCTGGTGCTCGCATTTATTCCTGGATTTATTTCAGAATTTCCGGCGATGGCATTCAGTGGGAGGAGACGTTCCCGTCGACGACGGGAAGCCTACGGTGACTTCGTAAATTTCAAGATGATATGCCGGCTCAGTCTTTCGGAGGTGCTCATAGGGGTAGGGTACGCGTGTGTGCGTTCATAGGGATGAGTGTATGCGCGTGTATATAAGCGCTTGTGTCTGTACTGATGTTAAAAAAAATTGCGCTCCTACTACATAGCGATCGACATTACTAAACAGTAAAATGGAGCTACCTACGCCCTCTCTCAGCGTTTTGGCAGCACCAGCCGTCTGATTACGCTCACAAACGGACCAGATCAATTCATAGGGCTGCTGCTCCGCTGATCCATCTGGATGAATTCACGTGAAGCGGGCTGTGCGCTGTGGGCGGCCCGTCACAGCGTGTGTACTGGCAGATCCAACTTAACCGGGCCGCTGCTCCTCAAATTGACTTGGACGGCTTGTCGTTAATGGGGCCGAAATGACGTGGGCTGCGCGGTTGCTAGAGGGGTGACTATTTAGCAGGCCTACCCAAACCCGAGGCATCACAAGTTTCTTCTACTGAAGCGTCCCGTCCCCATCCGTGCAGCTGGCGGCGGTGATGAGCCCCTGGTTTGACTGTATCTTTCGTCTCCTTGGCGCAACCTCCCCAGCGATGCAGCAGTACTTGGACGGCTTGTCGTTAATGGGGCCGAAATGACGTGGGCTGCGCGGTTGCTAGAGGGGTGACTATTTAGCAGGCCTACCCAAACCCGAGGCATCACAAGTTTCTTCTACTGAAGCGTCCCGTCCCCATCCGTGCAGCTGGCGGCGGTGATGAGCCCCTGGTTTGACTGTATCTTTCGTCTCCTTGGCGCAACCTCCCCAGCGATGCAGCAGTACACTACGCTTCATGGACACAATCGATGATGAAAGAGAACGGTGCGAAGGAGTCACCAGTGGCCTTCTCGGTCACCTCCTGGCTGCAAAGTGTAGCCCGTGTGAAAATCTGGAAGGAGAAAAAAGAGCAATGGAGCCGCAGATAGCTGCTCCACAACCAAAGATGGTTCGTCTTCGAGGAGTTGGGTCTGATCGATCCCAATCTCCGGGTCGCCTCCAATTTTTTTTCCGGAGCCGACCACAAACAGGTACTAGCCTCATCTTGTTTCTCTCACCTCATCTCGTGTATAGATGTCGGATTCTTTTGTGAGATACACTGCATTCGTGGAACTGCGTGGGTAGTGCTCAGGTAGTCATGTTCTTCATTTCTGGTCAATCAAAATATTATGTGATACTTCTAGCTCCTGCAAATTTTGATTTGCAGCTTGATGCGGGGACACGAAATCAAATTTGGTGTATTTGCTCGGCAAATATGTGTCTAGGCGTAAATTTACAATTATTTACCGGCGTGTGCAAATCAGTGTTCTATTGTTTTATATACTGCATATGGCTTCGTTGCATTAATTAATAACCACATTCTTCTTATTAGCTAATTGACAGCCAAACTTCAAACAAATATGTAGTACTACATAGATACTGATTTTCCATAAATTTTACCCCATATATTTTTTCTAAATTTCTATTCTTTCTTGAGGATGGACGGGCGCGGCAACGCGCGTCTTCATGTTCTAGTTAGATACACAAGACATCAACACGGCCCAACGTCCGTACCAAGTCGTGCAACAGCCTCCCATCGCGAAGATAGTGTTGCCAGCAACAGTCCTGTACAATTCGGTAACGGTGAACACATCACATGGACAGAGGGAACAAGATTGTCAGCTCTTTTCAATGCTTCTCTACCGCTTTCTACCACACGCCAACCGCAGTTTTACTCTCCACGCAAATACTACATGCAGACTACAACAACTTATAACCTGTTTAGTTTTCTTTCTTCTTTCTTTTGACAAATGGCATGTTCAATTTTTGTTTTTTAGGCATAAATGACCTGTTTAGTTGCCGAGTCACTTTTCACGTTTTCTTAAACAGGACCCAGTGGAGCCGGAATATACAGGCTCTGGATCAAGTTGCGCAGTATATTTTGTTGCATGCAAAACCTTGAGAGCTCCTTTTGTTTTGTCAGGGGACCTTGAGAGCTCCTAGTCAGCGCTCTCTGCGCCAGGTAGCAAAAAGCCAACGCCCCGCGTGTGAGCGGGCCGGGGGCTACGCGAGCAAGCAGCTCGCTCGTCAAAAGCCCACGCCCCTGGTCCCTCTCTGTGATTCTCCTGGTTGACCGTCAACTGTCGACCAGTTGACTGGGTGACCTTTGACTGTTTACCTTTTTTAGAAATCCTTGGGTTCGTTTTTTTCCTGAAATTGAAAAAAAAAATCACTGATCCATAAATCTTCACTAATTTGATAGAAGTTCACTAACTGAGAAAAAAGTTCACGAATTAAAAAAATTCACATGTTTTAAAAATGCTGTGGTTTTGACAAATGTTCACGGATCTGGAAAAAAAACATGAATTTTTTTAAAAAAATCACCGATTCAAAAAATGTTCGTGGATTTGATAAATATTCATAAATTTTAAAAAAGTAACAGATTTGAAAAAAAATCACGAAATTAGTTTTTCCAATAATTGGAAAAATCGTGAGTTTAAAAATGTTTATGAATTTAAAAAATATTTACGAATTTAAGAATAGAAAAGGAAAACAAAAAAAGGAAAAAAAACTAAAACCAGACATACAAACCATAAACAAAAAAAAACGACCGAAAGCTTCTGAAGCCTCCCAAACCGGTTTTTCATTTTTTTTTCTGCTGAGCTTCCCAAATCGGTTGGGAGCTTAACAGAAACAACCTCTAGATGGGCCGGCCCGTGAAAATCTAACGAAGGGAGTGCGTTGTTTACCGTTTTCACTTTAGTGGGTGCTCCAGGCGGCCGAATAGGAGTTAACCAAAACCTCGGCCTGCAATCTCCCGCGTGTTATTTGCAAGAGCAACTAATTAACGAGCGCTTTTTTCGGAAGCCTCGCAACGATCAGCGTCACTTGGCGCGCTCTCAGCGATTCACCATGTGTCGCGTTCTGGCGCTTCCTCGGGATTTTTTTTTCAAGTTTTCCGCACGCGTTTCGGCTTTTTAAACGGTTTTTTTCCTGGTTTTTTCGATGTTTTGGTTTTTCACCGGTCTTCCCCATCTTTTCGATAAAAAAAATTCGAAAAAAAAATTTTGCGCAAAAAAACGGTTTTTTTCCCCTTTCGTGAGAGCCACGGTTTTGTTTCCGCGAGAGGCACAGCTGTGCCTCTTGGGAAAAAACGCGTTTTCTGTTTTTTTTTCTTTCACGAGAGGCATAGTTTTGCTTGCGCGAGAGGCACGGTTGTGTTTTCGCAAGAGTCACGGCCGTGCCTCTTATAAACGGAAAAAAAAAATATGTTTTCTATTTTTTTTCTCTTTCGGGAGAGGCACGGTTTTGCTTCCGCGAGAGGCACGTTGTGCTTTCGCGAGAGTCACGACCGTGCCTCCTTGGAAACAAAAAAACATGTTTTTTGTTTTTTTTTTTCTTTCGTGAGAGTCACGGTTTTGCTTCCGCGAGAGGCACGGTTGTGATTTCATCAGAGGCACGGGCGTGCCTCTTTCAGAAAGGGAAAAACCCGTGCTCTCAGTTCGTTTTTTTTGCCTAGTTTTTTTGTGAAAAAAAAGTTCGTCAAAACCTATCAACATGGGATCTAATTTTGAAGATCTCGACACGAGGAATCCAACGGCGAAAGCGGTTCAAGATTTGGACGCGCGGTTTAAAAGATAAAACGTTTTGAATAAACGGATCTACGAAAAAAGGGAAACTCCCAGGTTGCAACAAGCGGCGCACATGCAGCGAGCCACCTGTCGCAACATGGAAAATTAGAATGATCTATGCAACGAGTACTCCTTAACTAGTGATTTCGGTTATTTGCACTATTCGAGCGATTTCAGCGTTTCTCCCTGGGCCATCCAAAAACCAACATACTTCCTGCTTTCGAAAATACTTGCTTGGTGCGCCACGAAACATGGAGAGATGCCTAAGTGGACTAAAGCGATGAACTGCTAATCCATTGTAGGTTCTAAAATAAGAGGCTAGAAAGTTCATTATAGTACAATTATAGTCAAGTGGCTGTTTGCAAGCTAAGGGCTGATTTGAGGAGCATGTGCGCTTGTTTCTCTTCGTGGCCTGGTCAACCAAACAATTCGGATTTGGCCTGTATACCTGTTATGCTAGAAACCAAACACGTCCATAGAGCAACTCTCACCATATAGCATAGACTGCCATAATAATGACTTTGGCCCAAAAACACACTCTAGCATAGTAATGTCATTGGATCAGGCAATATGGAACTCATGTTATGATGACTCTTTGCTTACGCGCTGGTGCACCGGATGACCAATGGCTTTTGAGCCATTGGATATGACACAGATGGTTAGGATTAGACTCGAGAATGAATTAGTAGAACATTTGAGGAAGGAAAAAGTCCAAAATAAACCCTGAAGTCGTAAGCGAAAGCTAAATCGAACCCCGAACTTTCAATCCCTGAAATCAGCACACCAAACTCTTCGATCCCGGTCTATTTTAAACCTTGAGAGTATTTCGCTGGTATTCGCTAACATGGCAAGTTAAGCTGGGCCGGCCCATTAGAGCAGTAGCTTGTGTGCCCGCTCTGCTATGGTTTTCATTTTTTCATTTTCTTTTATCCCTTTCCTTCCGGTTTTCTTTATTTTCATTGGTTTTCTTTGGCTTTTTTCCTTTTGTTATATTTTTTTTTCCAAATACATTATGTATATTGTTACTCTTTGCCATTGTTACGATTTCAACATTTTTCAAATATATTATATACATTAACACGCACATGAAACATTTTTTGATGCACTTTCGACATTTTTTAAATACATTGTGTACATCTTTTAAAATACATGTTTCCAACATTTTTTAATATACAGTAAAAGTTTGCCAAATAAAGGTTTAACATATTTGAGATGGCAAAAACATTTTATAAAACTATACAAACACTTTGTACATTGTTTACAAAGTTTCTCCCATTTTTTTTAAAAAAAAATAAAAAATGTTCAGACTTTAAAATTTTGTTCAGGTTTTAAAGTTAGTTCCTATTTTTTTCAAACATGTTTATGTTTCAAAAAGTGTTCCCATTTTTTCAATGTTGTTCATCTTTTTTTAAAGTACTCCCTCTGTATAGAAATATAAAAGCGTTTAGATCACTATATTTATTTATGGAGGGAGTATTCAACATTTTTCTCGCACATTTTTTCAGGTTACAAAAGCCCATTTTTTAAATTTTCCTAAAGTGTTTGCATTTTTTATTTAGTTCAGGTTTCAAAATTTGTTCCCAATTTTTCAAAAACATTATGTTTAAAAAAGTGTTAACTTGTTCAACATTGATTTCTTTTTCGAAAAGTTGTTCCTTTTCACAAATTGTTTACGTTTTTCGTATTTTTTTGCCCTTAAAAAAGTTTATTCCTAATCTGTATACTTTGCGGTGTGTGATTAAATATTCGATCATCTCGTAAAGTGACCAGCAGCAATTTATTCTCGTGGCTTTCGCGACGAGTTCAGCAGCTCCACGCTGTATGTTCGACTCTCTCCCTGTTGTTTATTTTCCATACGTATTTTTATACGTCACGTGTTATTATGATAAAAGACAAAAAAATCGCTTCACACGTGGCTGGCCGTTCCTTTAAAAAAAAAAACGTGGTTGGCCGCTCTTGTGCAATCAACAGTTGACTATTCTTTGGTATTTTATTATGCGTCTCGTATTACAAAAAAGAAATAAAAAATAGACTGAACAAAAAGAAATAAAAAATCTGGCTTCACGCCTATTGGGCCGGCCCAGTCGCATGCACGGTCAACGATCCCGGGATTCAACCCGCCACATCGACAATCCCTGTTTGGAAACGCTCTCAAGGTTCAAAATAGACCGGGATCGAAAAGTTTGGTGAGCTGATTTCAGGGATTGGAAGTTCAGGGTCCGATTTAGCTTTCATCTACGAGTTCAAGGTTTATTTTAGACTTTTTCCAACATTTGACATCATGTTATGCTAACATTAATTAATCCGCGCTCTACTCTTTCCTCTTCCATCATTGAATCAATGTTATGCATTACTCTCTTTCTCCAAACATAAATACTTCCTCCGTCCGGAAATGCTTGTCTAAGGAATGAATGTATTTAGACATATTTTAGTTCTAGATACATCCATTCTTATCCATTTCCGCGACAAGTAATTCCGGACGGAGGGCGTACATTCATCTCTCTTTTTAGGGATAAATACATCCATATCTGTTGAACCATACCTCTAAATCAGTTTTTCTAGCACTATTATTTTACGAAAACTTCAAAACAAGATCAATGCCGAATATATTTTGAAACTGATGTATTTTAAAACTTAACATAACAATTTTAAGCTTTTAGTCGTCTTGTAAGTTCTGTAACCCTGCCTCTCCCTCTCCCTCTCCCTCCACACGTCGATCCCACATGCATTTGGTTAATAAGTTCCAAATGAAGTTTCAAAAGGCAAAAAAAAAAAAAACATATTCAACATTGATCTTGTTTCAAATATCTCGTCAAGACAAAAGTTGCCAGTCAAAACGTATTAAAAATCAAGACATTCAGTTCAAAATATATGGCCGTCATTGTGTTCGAGTTACAAAAATAAACACACAGATTTATTGATGATAGAGTGGGATGTAAAGTGCAGGCCGTATATAATAAACTATAAAGTTGCTTTTGCAAATTTGATATGGTCCAAAATTTGACCCGTTGCCTTCTCATCTAATGGTCCAAAAGCCACTGATGCACCTGGTGCATAGATTGGGTTGGTGCACTGTATATGATCTCCAGGCCTGAGAGGAACCCTACTGTTAATAAGTTTTATTCTCGGTTATTTGCCACCAAACACTTGACAACAGACCGACAGTAATATGCACAGATAAATAAAGTTTTACAATTTTACCCAGAACAGAAAACACAGGTGCACAAAGGTTACACAGTATCTTGACAAAGCAACAGGCTGTAAGCAGTAGTGAAAAACATATAAGACATGCTTACTTAGCATAACAGGCTATGGGGGGTGGGGGTTAAATTGAATACTCCTACTTGAGCGGTGACGACAGGCATCTCGCAGCCGGTTTCTTCTTTCACTGGATATGCTGTTCTTCCAGTTTGTCCTTTCACTGGATGTACTTGCTATTCTTCTTCCATCTCTGCGGACCTGTGGAGCGCACTGCTCAGGAGGAGTCGTGAGCTGGGCTGTCCGAATGCATGTCCATGGATGAGTCGTTTGAAGCCGTGGGATTCGGCTCGCGGGCTAAGCCGTTTGCAAAGTAGCCTGCATCCCCGCCCTGATCCAGATGGTATGGTTGGAGGCCCCGGCGCACGGGGCTGGATAGTGCGTTGGAAAAGACCGCCGAGTTCTTGGGCTGCGTCAACCCTGGGTTTCCTAGTGCAAATAAGCTTGCAGATGGTTGATGGTTGCTTGTGTTGGGCATATGCACAGTAGCCTGAGTGCTTGCATATTGTGATCTTGGAGAGGCCAATGGATTGTCGCCTCCATACTGAATCTCATGCTAGACATACATACAAATCGTAAACGTAAGTCATCAATCGTATGCTAGAATGGCGGAGAAGGATAAAAGTGGTGCAGCTAGTATTTGTTAGGAGGCTATGGCTAGAGGTATGGATTGACAAAGGAAGAAATATGTGCACAGGATCAGTGTTGTGTGTAAGGATGGTAACCTCATCTTATTCATTATGCATCATTTTTGTCTAAGAAACAAGATGGCAAAACTTGCCATACTATTCAGAGTTTCAGACCATCATGGTCTGTGAAATTAAAATTCACCAGTTCTTGAAGTCCATGTTTTAATTATGAAAAGTTCCCTTTCAACATACTCCCCCCGTTCGGAATTACTTGTCTTGGAAATGGATGTATCTAGAACTAAAATACATCTAGATGCATCCATTTTCGCGACAAGTAATTCCGAACGGAGGGAGTACAAGACAAGAAAAAAAATACTGCTAACCTGGACGTGCGAGGCTATATCAGCAACTGTCAGCCTCAAACCATTTTCATGCTGTCTTAAGATCCATTCATACAGCTTTTCCTGCTCAAATGGGACAGACAATGAAAAACGTTTGTGAAAAAAGGGAAGAGAAGAAAGACAGATTTCTGCCAGCCAAAGAAAGAACTTTGAAAGGTGGAAGGTGCTATTCTATAAAAGAAAATACAACTGCTGCTTGCTAGCAGGTACAATTCTTGATGGATTCCACGCGTTGACAGGATTAATTGGTTCAACACTTGGGACGTATACCATTGTCTAGAATCACTATGTCATGTGGGACCTTAATATAGCAGGCACCCGCATGAACATGCAATGCACAACTAGCACAAGAAAGTTAGGCGCCCAAGCAGTTAGGATAAGAGAAGAAAGCGAATAGGATAAAAGATATCATTAAGAATATGTTAGTAATTTGAATCCTAAATAAGATTTAGATTGACTTGTATCAGATTCTTATTTTGATTGTTAATATATCTCTCCTTTATAAGAGAGCAATCATGTGATGAATTAATCCCCTGTATTCTCCTACAAACTTCACTGATTCCTCATCACCCCAAGACATGGCTGCCGCCAACCATGGCCAGGGGTTGAGCCAATGACCCAACACGGCTATTCATTACATACAAAAGCCTGAAAATATGACACACAAATTTTCTTCTGTTCCATTTATTGACACTTTTGCGGCCAACATTGTGAAGGTACTGTGTGTGTAAAACATATTTGGCATGCATAGTCATAGAGTTGGTAGGAATTATTCATAACTCAGAGGTAACATGTCAAATAAAAAAGAAAATTGTTTGCAGTCCTGAAACATAAATTAAGAAACTCAGGATGTATCCAATCCTGACAGTAGTACATTATAGGGAAAAGTTGCAATACCATACTTCAACGCTATGCTTAGTTTTAAGCGTTGGTAAGAAAACTCTGGTCAAATCCCACATTATCTATATAGATTAAACTATTTAGCTGGCATTTAACAGCAATAGTCATCAGAACAACAAGACGATGATCATGACAAATAAATAAATCTTACTTGCAAACATAACAAACTACTCCCTCCGTAAAGAAATATAAGAGCATTTAGATCACTCAATAGTTATCTAAATGCTCTTATATTTCTTTACAGAGGGAGTAGCTGTTCAACCACTCTGCAATGTAAACCCACTATAAATTATAAGTCATATGAATACAAGGCAGTGCTTCTACACCAAAACAACAACAAAAGTGACCAAAACCACATCTGGACTTTACACTAATCCAGTTTGTAAAACAAATGTTTATTTTGGTGCATCTTCTAGTGCTTCGTTTAATGAGTTGAGCAGATAATTCTCAGGAAAATATTTTAATGCAATTGAATTCCACAGCATAACATTGTAGTAGTATGGAAACTACGACTGGAAAGAAGCTAAGCATACAACATAGCGATGATGAACAACATGTAAGGTTCTGACCAGAACCATAACTTAAGATACTGATTCCAATGCCAAGGATGCCTTCCGTGTTCGGAAGAAGCATTACACACCTAACGGTGAGACTTTCCACATAGCAGTGCACCAGTTGAAGTAAAGCTGAAAAGGATGACTCCTTAGTACTAGCCCAGAAGCAACCTGCCCCATAAGCGAAGTCTCCCCTCCTCCGCTTTGCATACCCTCCGTCGCCAAAGAAAGATGGCCAATTCTAATCAGAGTTGTTGTACGCAGTAGTACAAGAGTGCTCTATGAATTATTGGCTGTTGCACATCAATATATTATTCAGTGATGTCAGAGCACACACTGTGACAAGGAACTTCGGCAAAAGTCATCATCCCCCACCCCCCAGAAAAATACTCAGAATTGCCACACGTAACTGCAAAGTTGAAGCGGAATTTGCAGGTAAACAGAGGAAACATGCCCAAAACTGAAACAAATTTCATCGAAAGGGCCATCTCGCTTGCCCCTGAACGATCTAATTACAAGAACAATCTACACTAACCACAACCACAAAGGATAAGGTTCTAGCACTAAAATTCCTCATCGTCTGAGTCTCAACTCTCAACCGCCCCTAATCCCAATAAGTTTTACCACAAGAAGTGGCGAATTCAACGAAACAAAATCCGGTCTCCCACACCACTGACACAACACAAGTGAGAAACAGCAGCAGCGCACAAATCAATCAATCAATCCATCAGTCAATCAGTTTAATCAACAACCACGCCATGAAAGAAAGAACCGCACGCACGCACGCACGCACGTACCATGGCGTGGCGCTCGCCGGCCTGGAAGGAGAGCTTCTGGCCGCCCATGGCGAGCGTGTAGAGCTGCGAGAGGGAGTTGGCGGCGCCCCGGAACGCGCCGTACATGGCCCGGTCCGTCTCGTCCAGACGCGCCGCCTCCGCCTTGCGCTTCTTCCCCGTCATCTCTCCCCCGCGCTCCTCCGACCCCCGATCCGCCGCGGCGCCGTCCAATTCGGCCCGAATCGGGCGCCGGAACCCTAGACCTGGGCGAGTGAGAGGGGGGCGGGCGAGATGCGCGCGAGGTCCTGGCGCGGAGACGAGGAGGATGGAGGTCTGGAGGGCGTCGCGTCGACACGAAGCGGCGGCTTTACGTCTGTAGGTTTCCTCCCACCCGCTTTATTTTATTTATATTTATATTTATCCCGTGCCTCTCTTGCTTTATCGCTGCGGTGGGCGCGTCGCTGCTGCTGTGTCGATGGCATGCGGGCCCGGGACCCGCCTGGCGGCGAGGGAAGGGAGGAAAGGGGCACGTGGAGTGGGGTTGGGGCTTTGGCGCACGTGAGGCTGATGTGACTGGGCCGATGGGAGAGGGGACTGAAGGGTGGGGCCACTAGGAGGCGTCTGTGTGGGGCATGTCCTACTCGGCGCTGTGTTTTTTTAAGGCTAGGAGCTTTCGTGCCGACTCCTTTTTCTTGTCAGTTGTTTATACATCGATATCCATTCGTACTCCATCTTCTCTTATCTATTACTCCCACTGTTTTTAAATATAAGCTTTTTTATAAATTCAAATAAAGGACTACGACTTATATTAAGAAACGAAGGGAGTAGTATAGGCTAAACCAGCCAAAAAAATATACTACTAGATGAGAGGGAGCCTCAGTTGCTATTCTGCGTGTAAAAATAGTATTATGCATCATTGGACGAAAAAAATTAATGGCATCATAGATTTTGCTTGTGTTTTTTATGGCTTCGTCAATCTTAGAAACTCCATGACTGCAGTCTTCGGTACATGTCCGTGTGAGTGACGTGTGGTGATGGTGATAGTCATGTGTCTATGTTGTACTCGATGTTTCTTCAAAGAAAATGTTCAACAGGAAAAGGAAAAATAAACTTTAAGCAAGAGTGTGCTTGAAGGGCACATATTCTTTATTTTCTTTTTGAAATAAACATGCATATATTCCATTAGACCAACAGATTACATAGAGTTCACATGTGGTCACCATAAGATGCATACATAGATATCTTGCAATATTGCATCAAAGACTCCGCGAGAAGTAAAATTAGAATTTCACTCTCGCGGAATCTTGAGCCATGCTGAAATGTTGCCCACCATCCTCCTCCACTACCGTCGAGGCAACGCTAAACAAAGAGGGAACTGCCATCATACCCATATTTGGAGGAGCACCTTCGCATACGAGGATGCTTTTTGAGCCGATGAACTGGACCGCCTGGTTTATTTAAACCAAATTAGTGCTTGTTCTGCACACTTATGTAAGCAAACGAAGGAATTATACAAATTCTTATGATTCAAACATCCATGTGTGGGCTCTCTTTGCAACTAATGAATTTATGAGGATTCTAATCCTAACAAAAAATATCCATTATGTGTGTATCATAAGATTATATTACATGAATTCCATAGGATATATGATGTTTCTACTGACAGAAACTGTAGGGGGACGTTGCATGGAAAACAAAAAAAATTACACACACGCAAGATCTATCCATGGAGATGCATAGCTACGAGAGGGGGGGGGGGTATCTACATACCCTTGTAGATCGCTAAGCGGAAGCGTTTATCACGCAGTTGATGTCGTCGTACTCTTCGCGATCCGATCACGATCCAACCGATCTAGTGCCGAACGGACGGCACCTTCGAGTTTAGCACACGCGAGGCTCGATGAAGTCTCATCCTTCTTGATCCAGCAAGCGGGAGAGGAGAAATAGATGGGATCACAACCAACACGATGGCGTGGGATGATGGTGGTGCTGGAGCACCGACAGCGCTTCACTAAGCGTCGCCGGGACGAAGCGGTGGAATTACAGAGTAACGGGAGAGAGAGAGAGAGGCGCCAAGGGCTTGGTGTATCCTCTTGGGGCGCCCCCTCCCCTCAATATATAGGTGGAGGGGCGTGGGAAACATCCCCTCCAAGCCCTAGGGTGCAGCTAAAGGGGGGGGGGGACTTGGATTCCAAGTCCAATCCTATTCCTACTAGGACTCCTTCCTTTTTTGCCTTCCCTATCCACATGGGCTTTTTGAGAACTTGGTGCGCCTAGCCCAATGAGGCCAGGGCACCTTCCCGCACCCCATGCTAGCCCTTGGGTAGTGGTGAACCCACTTGTGGACTTCCGGAATCCTCCAGAACCTTCTCGAAGCTTCCCGGTACAATACCGAAAAAACTTCACATTTTTTCGAAACCCAAAATATGACTTCCCATATATAAATCTTTACCTATGGACCACTCCGAGACTCCTCGTGACATCCGGGATCTCATCTAGGACTCCGAACAACATTTGGTTACCACTCATCAAATATCCCAATACTACTCTAGCGTCAACGAACGTTAAGCGTGCGACCCTACGGGTTCGGGAATTATATAGTCATGACCGATACACCTCTCCGGTCAATAACCAATAGCGGGACCTGGATGCCCATATTGATTCCTACATATTCCACAAAGATCTTTTATCGGTTGAACCTTTATGACAACATACGTAATTCCCTTTGTCTGTCGGTATGTTACTTGCCCGAGATTTGACCGTCGGTATCTCTATACCTAGTTCAATCTCGTTACCGACAAGTCTCTTTACTTGTTCTATAATGCGTCATCTTGCAACTACTCCTTAGTCACTTTGCTTGCAAGCTTCTTGTGATGTGTATTACCGAGAGGGCCCAGAGATACCTCCCCGATACATGGAGTGACAAATTCCAATCTCGATTCACACCAACTCAACAGACACCTTCGGATATACCTGTAGAGCATCTTTATGATCACCCAGTTACGTTGTGACGTTTGATAACACACAAAGTATTCCTTCGGTATCCGGGAGTTGTATGATCTCATGGTCGAAGGAACATGTATTTGAGATTAAGAAAGCAGTAGCAAAAAACTGAACGATCATATGCTATGCTAATGGTTGGGTCTTGTCCATCACATCATTCTCCTAATGATGTGATCCCGTTATCAAATGACAACTCATGTCTATGGTTAGGAAACCTTAACCATCTTTGATCAATGAGCTAGTATAGTAGAGGTTCACTAGGGACACGGTATTTGTTGATGTATCCACACATGTATTTAAGTTTCCGATCAATACAATTTTAGCATGAATAATAAACCTTTATCATGATTAAGAAAATATAATAATAACCAATTTATTATTGCCTCTAGGGCATATTTCCATCAGAAACCACATGATTTTTTCGATGGAACATCCAAATACCTCTCCCAGGCAATTCCTTCACTTGTCATTCATGTAGTATTGATCACGCCATGAAATATATAGTCATGTATTATCATATCCTAGTGTCGTACCTCCCGGATTTAAAATGACCATGAATTTGTGGATGTTATAAGAAAAAATAGGGAATAAAGCCATGTGCAAAATGTGCCAGGTGCTTGGTGCAGTTTATTCATTGCTATTTTATTTGAACTAACACATGCATATCTATTTCATGGGATTCTTAGTACATATGAATAGGAAAACATAGGAAGTGGATATAGTGACACATCTTTCAATCACGAGTCTGAAACATTGCAATGAGCAATATGTGGTGTTTGTTGTTTGTTTGCACAACATAAAACACATCGAACACTTTAGTGTTTAGGTGCATGCCATATTATCGTAAACCCACCTAAAAATTATAATCTATGATTTCGGGATGAGTGGGGTGGGGGAAGGGCTATAAGGATTTCATCTATTTCATTCAAAGAACTGAAGAAAAGTACATTTTAGAGAGAGAGAGAGAGTACAATTGATATCAATATTGGGTGTACCTTGTGTACCTTGTGTGTTTTGAAGGATTAAAGACTACAAGAATTTTTCCACTTAATTATCATTAGGCAATTCCAAAAGAAAATCATCATAGAGTCTAACCTCACAAAAAGTGATTGTGTGTCCGACTATTGTGTAAAACAACTAATCCTTGGTTCTTCACAAAATATTCATGTGTTTCTTCCATGGCCAACCAAACATGTTCTATTACATATCTCGTTGTTTTCAGTTCTTACAAAAATCAACGTTCGGCAATATTTAATTTCTAATGTTTCAATTCATGTGTTATTGGGATCATGTGAATCAAAGGGACACTTGATGAAAAAAAATCTTTGGAATTTAGTGCAAATTGTTAGGACAAAGATTTCAATCCTACAAATGAAACAAACTCTGTATAGGGCAACTTCCCAAGGATTGAAACTGAAATTCATTGAATCAAATAGGCCAAAATTTTAGTACTTGCTTTTATTCAACTTATACATACTCCAATGATATTATTACGTGATAAACTCATTCAAAGTTATTTGTAAAGAATTATGCATGGTGCGTCTGTAATTGCACAGGTTATCATAGTCAAGAACACGCAAGCGTGTGGACATGAGTGCAGTGGCCTCACCTACAGTGTGACTTCGTCTATAAAGAACAAGACTGAAACGTGTAAAACTAAACTGAAAATTCCAATCAAAGTACCATCAAAAGATAAATTCAAAAAATCTATGCTTTGACATCGATTATTGCCGCCTATAGCGCCATCATCCTCCAGCATTGTGAATGTTTATGGTTTTTCATGTTTCTCATTAAGTGGGTCTGAGTATGAACTTAGTTTACCCGCAAAAAAGAGTATGAACTTAATTTATCCCGCGAAAAAAGAGTACGGATTTAAATTTGTGCGGCTTATCCATACGCCATCTGCTTAACCCTAGAGAAGATGTGGTGTCCGATCAAGGGCATCAACTATAAGGATATTGGGGTGAATCAGTTTCTGTTTACGTTCCATCAGGAGTCGGGGGAGAGGAAGGCGATCGAGGACGGGCCATGGATGTTTGATAAAGACCTAATAGTGTTGGAAGAGTATGTTCCGAAGAGGAGGCCTGAGGACTATGAATTTAATAACATCCTGATTTGGGTTAGAGTGTACAATCTGCCCCTGGGCATGATGGATGTGGTCTCAGTGGAGGACATTGGCAATATTATTGGTGAGTTTGTGGAAGCGGATACAAGGACTGATGGGAGTGCCATAGGAAGATTCTTGCGTGTCAAAAGGATTGATAAACCACTCATGCGTGGCTTCACGTTGGAGGACGAGGAGAAACAAGAAAAAGAGAAACAGAAGGAGAAGGGGGCTGCCAGAGAGGAGGAGGAGGAGGAAGACCACAGGGACTGGTGCAGATTTGAGTACGAGTATCTTCCGGGTTTCTGCTATACTTGTGGGTTTATAGGTCATGGGGACAAGGACTGCTCAACCAAAGTGAAGAAGGGAGAGAAGCAACAATATGGAAGATGGCTTAAGGCTGATTTGGGGCAAAGGAGAGGTGCAGCGGATGGAGTGGCGTGGAGGACTCGGGCTAGAAATGGGGAAGGAGCTAGGAGCTATGGTTTTAGCCACCCAGGAGGGCGATTGGGGAGTGGAAGTGATAGTCTGAATTGGAGGAACAGCGACTCCAGGTCCAGCGATGGTGGTAGGGGGGAAATGAGGGAGGAGAGGAGGTTACTAGCCCTCATAAACAGCAGGTTGCTCCAAAAAAGACTGGTAACCCAAGGAGGCTCGCGCTAGAGGAAGGCAGGGTGCAGAATTCTCAAGAGGAGATAGGGAAGGGAGGGAGTGAAGATGCGCGTCGGGAGACGGGGAGCAAAGACGCGGATATGACCGTCGTTGAGCCGGAAAACCCACTCAAAATTAACAGCAACAGAAGCCTAAAGAACCAGCTGAGTGAGCAAAAGGGAGGTGGTGGCTCGAGCAGGAGCCCAGCAGGAAAGCGTTACAAAAAGAAGGGGAGAGAGCGGCCGGTGGTGGAGAACAACAAGGAGAGGGAAGCGCTGCTTGGGTTGAAGAGAGGAAGAACAGATGAGAAGGAAGAAAAGGATGGTAAGAAGGGGCGGATGATTGAGGAGGTTAATGCTATGGAAGAGGAGTCCAACACCCTGGTGGATGCAACAATAGATGCAGAATCAGCCAGGCTGTCCATGCAGCCCCGCCGGGCACAATGAAACTTATCAGTTGAAAATGTCGGGGTTTGGGCAATGGCCCGGCAGTTCATGGTCTCCTCGAGCTGGGGAGGATGGAGGAGCTCGATGTTCTGTTTTTAGCGGAGACGAAGTTGTCGATGGAGGAACTGGAGAGATTCAGGTGGATGTTGGGAATGGCACATATGATAGCTTGGAGCTCGGAAGGTAGAAGTAGGGGAGTGGCTTTGTTCTGGAGGAGAGAGGTGGATGTGATGCTGCGATCGTACAGAAGGAGACATATCGGTGTGGATGTGACATAAGGTAATGGCAAGGTTTAGAGGTTGACGGGTGTATATGGAGAGTCCGCTTCGGACCGTAAGGTGGATACATGGAGAATGCTAAGGTTGCTGGGTCAGCAACATCAGAGTAATAGACCCTGGTTATGCTTGGGGGATTTCAATGAGATTCTGTCGTGGGATGAGAAGGTAGGAGGGGATGTGCATCCACAACGACTGCTAGATAACTTTAGGGAAGCTTTGGAATCATGTGAGCTCGCTGATCTCAGTTATGAAGGTGACAAGTTCACATGGCGAAATCACAGCAGGGAGGTGGGCACATACATCTGCGAGAGATTGGATAGAGCATTTGCTAATGCCCAATGGTGCGAGTGGTTTCCGGAGTTCACTGTGCTTAATGGCGCCCCTCGTCACTCTGATCACAGGCCTGTCATCATATGTACTCAAGGAGAGAATAGAAGGGAGCCAGGGGGTGATAGAGGGTTTAGGTTTGAAGCTTGGTGGTTGAAGGAGGACAGATGTAGTGAGCAGGTTCAAGCTGCTTGGGAGGAGGGGTGTATGGAAGAAAGTGGAGGAGTGACGGATGGGCTGCGGTGTGTAGCCAGTAGGATGACGAGATGGGGCAAGGAGGTGGCCGGGGAGTTGGAAGAGAGGTTAAAACAGGCCCGTCGCGCCCTAGAAACTTGCATGAGGGCTCCGGTGAGCGAAGCAAAGGTGCGGGAGGAGGCAAAATTAAGATGCCAAGTAGAGAAGTTGGAGGAGAAGAAGAATATTAAGGCTAAGCAAAGATCCCACGTGTCTTGGTTGAAGGATGGTAATAGGAGCACGAGATACTTTATGGCAGTGCTGTCGTCTAGAAGAAAGATGAATAGGGTGAAGAAGTTGAAGAGGGAGGATGGATCGGAGGTGAAGGAAGGAGAGGAGCTTAATAATTTTGTTTGTTCTTATTTTCAGGAGCTGTTCTCTTTGGTCCAGGGAAACCACACAGCCTAGCTAATTGAGAAAGTACAGCCCCATGTCACACATGCAATGAGCACCATCCTAGAAGCAGAAGTGACAAGGGAAGAAGTGAAGGCAGCGCTGGATCATATTGGCGACCTCAAGGCACCTGGCCCGGACGAGATGCCTTCCATTGTGTACAAGAAGCATTGGCATTTCATGGGGGACAAGGTAGTCGAAGAGGTGCTTGCGGTCCTAAACGGAGGAACAATGCCAGAAGGGTGGAACGACACTATGGTTGTTTTGATCCCTAAAGTAAAAAATCCTTGCAGGATCAAGGATCTACGACCGATAAGCTTGTGCAATGTGGTGTACAAACTGGTGTCCAAAGTGATCTCCAACCGGCTGAAGTTGGTGCTTCCGGATATCATCTTTGACAATCAAAGTGCATTTGTTCCGGGTTGGTTGATTACGGACAATGTCCTTATTGCATATGAAATGTCACATTTCTTGATGATGAAGAAGAAGGGGAAGGAGGGTATAGCAGTAGTAAAGGCAGACATGAGCAAAGCCTATGATCGCGTTGAGTGGAACTTTTTACGAGCGATGCTTGTTAAGCTTGGGTTTGGGGCTCGATGGATTGATCTGGTCATGAATTGTGTCACTACTGTCAGATACCAGATTATGATCAACGGAGCTCTTACATCACAATTCGCCCCCTCTAGAGGCTTTCGTCAAGGCGACCCAATCTCGCCCTACTTGTTTGTCATTTGCGCTGAAGGCCTCTTTGCACTGCTGCATGACGCCGAAGCATCTGGGAGGGTGAGTGGGGTTAAGTTGTGCCGGACAGCACCAGTCGTTTCACATCTTCTGTTCGCTGACGACTCGATGATGTTACTGAAGGCCAAGCAAGAGGAAGCCTAAGCTTTGAGGGAGATCTTGGATCTTTATGAAAACTGCTCTGGACAGTGCATCAACCTAGATAAATCAGCGGTAATGTTTAGCCCCAACACGGGGATGAGGTGAAGACGGCTGTAAAGGATGCCCTACACATTCAGAGTGAAACATGGAATGACAAGTATTTGGGGCTGCCGGTTCACATTGGGAAATCGAGGAAGAAGGCATTCGCTTTTGTCAAGGGGGCTATGACGGGCAGAGTTTATGGGTGGAAGGAGAAGCTGATAGCTAAACCAGGGAAGGAGGCGCTGGTCACTATGGTTGCACAAGCAGTTCCCACTTTTTCTATGTCCTGCTTTTACCTCACTAAATATTTTTGCGAGGAACTTAGTTCGCTTATATGCAACTACTGGTGGAGCCAACAAGACAAGGAGAACACTACACATTGGATTGGCTGGAAGAAGCTCACATTGCCAAAGGCCCAGGGGGCACTTGGCTTATGAGACATGCATGGGTTCAACCTTGCCATGTTGTCGAGACAGATTTGGAGGCTCATTCAATCACCGGACTCATTGTGTGCCCGTATCCTGAAAGCAAGATACTATCTGGATTGCTCTCTCCTCGATGCAAACCCTAGAGAAGGGATCTCATATTCCTGGAGGAGCTTGCTGCATTGTCTTGATCTGTTTTGCAAGGGATACATCTGGAGAATCGGGGACGGGACTCAAGTAAAAATTTGGTGTGATCCATGGCTCCCACGTCCATGGTCTAGAAGAGTCATCACACCACGTGGACAATGCCTGCTGGAGTGGGTTAGTGACCTAATCGATCCAGCTACCGGCTACTGGGACGAGCAGCTCGTACGTGACATATTCTGGATCGATGATGCAGAACACATTCTGCTAATCTCCCTACGAGAAGGAGTCCAGGACTTTGTTGCATGGCACTATGACACGAAGGGTATCCATTCAGTTAAAAGTGCATATAAACTCCAAGTCCAGTTAGAGAGGATGACAAAGGATGGAGGAGCGGGAGGGAGCTCGACCATTCTAGGGAATCTGAATGATACCAAGGATGACTCTTGGAGAAGACTTTGGAAAATGCCTTGCCCTCGCAATATCCAGATGTTCGCTTGGAGGGTAAAGCACGAGTCTCTTGCTCTTCGGACAAATTTTGCAAGGAGGGGTATTCCCATTGCAGACACGAAGTGCCTCTTCTGTGCACGGGCTGACGAGGATGGGGCTCATCTTTTCATCAAGTGCAAAGAGGTAAAATAAGTATGGAGGGATCTTACTCTTGAAGGAGAACGCATGCAGCTAGAGAAAATCGGGTTTGTGCATGCCATGTTCGACTATCTTTGGGGGCTAGAAGAGAAAAAACGTCTACACATCCTCACCTTTTGGTGGCTATGGCGGTCTAATAGAAATAAGCTCAGGCAAGAAAAACTACCAACCTCGGCCCAGGATATTGCGCGGCAGGCGAGAGCCAATGTGTTGGAGTACTAGGAGATCTTCTGGCAACCTACGGCTAAACTACAACCGGATAAGTGGAGGCCACCGAAGGGAGCAGACTACAAGATCAATGTCGATGGATCTTTTGTGTCGGGCCAAGGTCATGCAGGATGGGGTGTCGCGGTGAGAACAAAGGAGGGAACACTTGTTTGCGCCCGAGCAGGAAGACAGGAGCAGGTCACTTATGCATTCGCTGCGGAGACAATGGCCATGTCGCACGCTATCAGCACAGCAGCCGACCTGGGCATCGTTTCTGTTGAGCTGGAAACGGACTCACAGCTTCTGGCCGAAGCCCTCGACGTGCATAAAGTGGACTCCTCGGCGTATGCTGCGGTTATTGAGGACATGAGGCATCAGCTCAAACTTTGGTTCTCCAAATTTACTATCACTGTTTGTAGACGTACTGCAAATTCCGTAGCCCATGAGTTGGCCAATGTTGGCCGTGAGTGTAACCCAAACCAGTTCATGGAATGGGACTCCAATGTACCTGCCCAGGTGGGCGTTGCTGTCTTAGGCGATATGCCAAGACTTAGTTAAGTAATGAAGCTATGCTTTGCTCTCAAAAAATATTACTCCCCCTGTTTCTAAATAGAAGCTTTTTTACAGATTCCAATAAATGACTATGACTTGTATTAAAAACGGAGGGAGTAGTATATGTTAAACCAGTGACAAATAATATAGATGAGAGGGAGCCTCAGTTGCTATTCTGCGTGTAAAAATAGTATTATGCATCATTGGACGGAAAAAATTAATGGCATCATCGATTTTGCTCGTGTTTTTTATGGCTTCGTCAATCTTAGAAACTCCATGACTGCAGTCTTCGGTACATGTTCGTGTGAGTGACGTGTGGTGATGGTTATAGTGATGTGTCTATGTTGTACTCGATGTTTCTTCAAAGAAAATGTTCAACAAAAGGAAAAATAAACTTTAAGTAAGAGTGTGCTTGAAGGGCACATATTCTTTTTTTAAAATAATAATAAACGTGCATATATTTCATTAGACCAACAGATTACATAGAGTTCACATGTGGTCACCATAAGATGCATACATAGATATCTTACAATATTGCATCAAAGACTCCACAAAGAAGTAAAATTAGAATTTCACTCTCGCAGAATCTTGAGCCATGCTGAAATGTTGCCCACCATCGTCCTCCACTATCGCCGAGGCAACGCTAAACAAAGAGGGAACTGCCATCATACCCATATTTGGAGGAGCACCTTCGCATACGAGGATGCTTTTTGAGCCGATGAACTGGACCGCCACAAGCGACAAAACCAAATTAGTGCTTGTTCTGCACACTTATGTAAGCAAACGAAGGAATTATACAAATTCTTATGATTCAAACATCCATGTTTGGGCTCTCTTTGCAACTAATGAATTTCTGAGGATTCTAATCCTAACAAAAATATCCATTATGTGTGTATCATAAGATTATATTACATGAATTCCATAGGATATATGATGTTTCTACTGACAGAAACTGTAGGGGAACGTTGCATGGAAAACAAAACAAAAATTACGCACATGCAAGATCTATCCATGGAGATTCATAGCTACGAGAGGGGGCGAGTATCTACATACCCTTGTAGATCGCTAAGCGGAAGCGTTTATCACGTAGTTGATGTAGTCGTACTCTTTGCGATGTGATCACGATCCAACCGATCTAGTGCTGAACGGACGACACCTCCGAGTTTAGCACACGCGAGGCTCGATGAAGTCTCATCCTTCTTGATCCAGCAAGCGGGAGAGGAGAAATAGATGGTATCACAACCAACATGATGGCGTGGGGATGATGGTGGTGCTGGAGCACCGACAGCGCTTCGCTAAGCGTCGCCGGGACGAAACGGTGGAATTACAGAGTAACGGGAGAGAGAGAGGCGCCAAGGGCTTGGTGTATCCTCTTGGGGTGCCCCCTCCCCTCAATATATAGGTGGAGGGGCGTGGGAAACCGCCCCTCCAAGCCCTAGGGTGCAGCTATAGGGGGAGGACTTGGACTCCAAGTGCAATCCTATTCCTACTAGGACTCCTTCCTTTTTGCCTTCCCTATCCACGTGGGCTTTTTGATAACTTGGTGCGCCTAGACCAATAAGGCCAGGGCGTCTTCCCACACCCCATGCTATCCCTTGGGTCGTGGTGAACCCACTTGTGGACTTCCGGAATCCTCCAAAAGCTTCTGGAAGCTTCCCGGTACAAAACCGAAAAAACTTCACATTTTTCCGGAACCCAAAATATGACTTCCCATATATAAATCTTTACCAATGGACCACTCCGAGACTCCTCGTGACATCCGGGACTCCGAACAATATTTGGTTACCACTCATCAAATATCCCAATACTACTCTAGCGTCAACGAACGTTAGGCGTGCGACCCTACGGGTTCGAGAATTATGTAGTCATGACCGATACACCTCTTTGGTCAATAACCAATAGCGGGACCTGGATGCCCATATTGATTCCTACATATTCCACGAAGATCTTTTATCGGTTGAACCTTTATGACAGCATACGTAATTCCCTTTGTCCGTCGGTATGTTACTTGCCCGAGATTCGACCGTCGATATCTCTATACCTAGTTCAATCTCGTTACCGGCAAGTCTCTTTACTTGTTCTATAATATGTCATCTTGCAACTACTCCTTAGTCACTTTGCTTGCAAGCTTCTTGTGATGTGTATTACCGAGAGGGCCCAGAGATACCTCCCCGATACACGGAGTGACAAATCCCAATCTTGATTCACACCAACTCAATAGACACCTTCAGAGATATCTGTAGAGCATCTTTATGATCACCCAGTTACGTTGTGACGTTTGATAGCACACAAGGCATTCCTTCGGTATCCGGGAGTTGTATGATCTCATGGTCGAAGGAACATGTATTTGAGATTAAGAAAGCAGTAGCAATAAACTGAACGATCATATGTTATGCTAATGGTTGGGTCTTGTCCATCACATCATTCTCCTAATGATGTGATCCTGTTATCAAATCACAACTCATGTCGATGCTTAGGAAACCTTAACCATCTTTGATCAACGAGCTAGTATAGTAGAGGTTCACTAGGGACACGGTATTTGTTGAAGTATCAACACATGTATTTAAGTTTCCGGTCAATACAATTCTAGCATGAATAATAAACCTTTATCATGATTAAGAAAATATAATAATAACCATTTTATTATTGCCTCCAGGGCATATTTCTATCAGAAACCACATGATTTTTTCGATGGAACATCCAAATACCTCTCCCAGGCAATTCCTTCACTTGTCATTCATCTAGTATTGATCACGGCATGAAATATATAGTCATGTATTATCATATCCCTGTGTCGTACCTCCTGGATTTAATACGACCATGAATTTGTGGATGTTATAAGAAAAAACAGGGATAAAAGCTATGTGAAAAATGTGCCAGGTGCTTGGTGTAGTTTATTCATTGCTATTTTATTTGAACTAACACATGCATATCTATTTCATGGGATTCTTAGTACATATGAATAGGAAAACAAAGGAAGTGGATATAGTGACACATCTTTCAATCACGAGTCTGAAACATTGCAATGAGCAATATGTGGTGTTTGTTGTTTGTTTGCACAACATAAAACACATCGAACACTTTAGTGTTTAGGTGCATGCCATATTATCGTAAACCCACCTAAAAATTATAATCTATGATTTCGGGATGAGTGGGTGGGGGAAGGGCTATAGGGATTTCATCTATTTCATTCAAAGAACTAAAGAAAAGTACATTTTAGAGAGAGTGATGAGAGAGAGAGAGAGAGAGTACAATTGATATCAATATTGGGTAGAACAAAGGAATTGTGAATTCCATATAAATTTTAGATGGTTAGATTCATCTGTGTTTCCCTGCGTAGCTTGTGTGTTTTGAAGGACTAAAGACTACAAGAATTTTTCCACTTAATTATCATTAGGCTATTCCAAAAGAAAATCATCATAGAGTCTAACCTCACAAAAAATGATTGTGTGTTCGACAATTGTGTAAAACAACTAATCCTTGATTCTTCACAAAATATTCATGTGTTTCTTCCATGGCCAACCAAACATGTTTTATTACATATCTCGTTGTTTTCTGTTCTTACAAAAATTAATGTTCGTCAATATTAAATTTCTAATGTTTCAATTCATGTGTTATTGGGATCATGTGAATCAAAGGGACACTTGATGAAAAAAAATCTTTGGAATTTAGTGCAAATTGTTAGGACAAAGATTTCAATCCTACAAACGAAACAAACTCTGTATAGGGCAACTTCCCAAGGATTGAAACTGAAATTCATTGAATCAAATAGGCCAAAATTTTAGTACTTGCTTTTATTCAACTTATACATACTCCAATGATATTACTACGTGATAAACTCATTCAAAGTTATTTGTAAAGAGTTATGCATGGTGCGTCTGTAATTGCACAACAACTTGACTCAGGTTATCATAGTCAAGAACACGCAAGCGTGTGGACATGAGTGCAGTGGCCTCACCTGCAGTGTGACTTCGTCTATAAAGAACAAGACTGAAATGTGTAAAACTACCAGTCAAAGTACCATCAAAGGATAAATTCAAAAAATCTATGCTTTGACCTCCGATTATTGCCGCCTATAGCGCCGTCATTCTCCAGTATTGTGAATGTTTATGGTTTTTCATGTTTCTCATTAAGTGGGTCTAAGTATGAACTTAGTTTACCCGCAAAAAAAGAGTATGAACTTAATTTATCCCGCAGAAAAAGAGAGTATGGATTTAAATTGGTGCAGCATATATTCAAGTTTATGTATTGTTTCTGGGTCCCAGTCTTTAGTGATCTCTTGCGTCGTTGATCTAAATATTTATTCATGTGCTCCTAAGAGCAACTCTAGCAGACCCCGCATCCGCCCCCGATCCGCAAAATAATTGCCAAAATGCGGGTACGGGCTGGAAAACCTGCCCGACCAGACCCCGCATCCCGCCTCGGCCCGCAATAATTTTTGGGGGGTGTTGGGGATATAACTACTAAGTATAAACCACCCAGGAGGGGCCGGGTTATGCTCACAAGGAATCATCCGTATTGAAGCCCATGAAGACAAGGAGTATGGCGCTTTACTACATAGGCTTAGAGGCCCAGAGCCCAAGGGCGGATTAGGGCCCATAGACATAAACCGCCATGAGATATGTAACTTGTGTTGTAAGATAGGGAAAGGTAGAAACCGAGCCGGACACATGTATGAGCCGGCCTCGGGATTCTGTAAACTACCGGCCGTCAACCTATGTATATAAAGGGACGACCCGGCGGCGGTTCAGGGACAAGAAACAACAACTCGAGAGATAGGTAAAGTGGATTCGCTCCCTGCTCATCGAGACCCCATCAATTCCACCACAACTGGATCGTAGGCTTTTACCTTCACCGCAAGGGGCCGAACCAGTATAAACTCCCCGTGTCATTTGTCTGGTTTAACCCCTTTAAGCTAATCTTGTTGTGATGGCTCCACGACTAACTCCTCTCACTAGGACATCTGACGTGATAATTCCACGACAGTTGGTGCCCACCGTGGGGCTATCGCACGATGGTTTCGAGTTCTTGAAGGGCAACTTTGAAGGGATCAAGGGATACGCGGTTGGTCGGATGACCAAGAGTCGTCGCGGCAAGCTCTACATCAACGACGCAGGCTGGGGCCCCGACGCCGACTCAATCGAGTATGGGTATTGGGTCCCCTTTGGAGGAATTCACGTCTTCATCGGCAAGATCGGTGAACCGGGCCCTGAGCCAAACATCTGCACCGACCTCATTGAGACGGCTCAACATGCAAGCCCTGCCCGGGTTCAGCTTTCCATGAAGCGTGCGTTCGTAGGATTCATCCATGGTGCGGAGTCGGAACTGGTGTCCGATGGTGAGACGGCCGTTTACTGTGATGGCGAATCATCCACCGGTGAGACCGAGTCACTGTACCAACTGCAACATGGCCGGTTTGGGGGCTGTTCCGATGGCGACAGTATTCTGGACCCCCTTGAACCGCTGAACCGGGTTGCGATCTTCATGGCCGGCACGCAGCCCATGTTGCAATCTTCAACTGCAGCAGCAATGATTTCTGGATCGGCAGCCGGGGCAGGAGGCCCCGCGCGCCGGTCGGCTCAAGTTCTGTCCGGTTTATTGGACGCCTGGACGATGCTGTTGACCACGGAAGTTACCCCGGAGACTCAAGATCAACATAACGCAGAGGTCACAAAGCTGCGAGCTCAGATAACTTAGGCCAAGGAGGACTTAACGGCTAGGATGGCTGATGAGCGGGCTGCCTTAGATGCCCAGTCACAGCGGATTCAGGCAGAGAATTACCGGCTTATGCTGGATCAGAACGCTTCGAACGACGTGCAGAGGAGGAGGCATCGGTTTCGTCTACCGCCGGTTTATGAAGCAATGAATCTCTTTAACACACCAGGAGCAGGACCCGATGTCTGGCGTGAGAAGCGGATCAAGCACTGGGACAGAGGGCGGATCAGCCACGGGTGACGGACCCTTGACCCGCCGCAGTGTAACATCCCAAAATTATAAATTTTGGAATGTTATAAATAAATAGATAGCTTTGATTGATTGTTTGATTGATTGAGTGAAGTTGAGTGAAATTTGAAACTTTTTGAAAGTTAAATGAGAGGGAATAAAAGGACTTTCCCAAACTTTCACCTTGCTTTTATGATCTTCATAAATTCAAATTCTTTTCACCACAAAACCCTGGAGAGAAGATGACATGACTTCTTCCATTTATTTAAATGACAAGGGGTGTTGAAAATATTTGAATTTCATTTGGAAAATATTTCCAACCCAGGAACTTTATGCAACTCAATGATTTTCACGAGCGAAGATAAAATGACTTCTTCAAAACATATGAAATATGAGTTGGGAGTTTCAAAGAATTAAATTCAAAGTTCGTTTGAATTTATTTTCAATTTGGAGTTATATGAGTTTTATTCAAATTATTTTTCTCCAAAAATAAAATATATGGAAAATAGGGTAACATGATTCCCTACATCAGAAAATTGGAGAGAAATAAATTTGAATAATTTTGGTATTTTTAAAATGATTTTTATTGGATTTTATTAGAGCAGTAGAACTGTTTGAATTATTTAAATTAGTGTGAATTTTATTTGATGCTATAAAAATGTTCACGCTGTAGAAAATCGTTTTCTGAAAATTTTGATATATTATATGCCTATAGTATTTATTTTGGTTTTATATTATTTTCTTAAAATTTCTTTTAAAAAAACTTTCTTCCGCCGAACTGGGCCGGCCCACCTCCTGCCAGGCCAAGCCCAGCCCAGCAAGGCCGTCCCGACCTCATGGCTGAGGCGGATCCCGACGACTCCCTTGCACGCCTCGACGTCCGTGTCGCGGCCGGACTCTCCCCGCCGCCTTTGCCCCTCCTCCACGCCACCTCGCTCCTCCCCTCCCTATAAATCCCGATGCCCCAGGCCCCACTCTCTCCTCCTTGCATCGCGCCGCCATCACCGCATCTCACCGCCGCCGCCACCGCCGCCGGAGGTCGCAGCCGTCGCCCTCGTCGCCGTCGACCGCCATTGGAGCCACCACTGCGCAACCGCAACTCCACGCCGCCTCCCGTGCTCTCGCCGCCTCCACGACACCCGAGCCACCGCCCGACCGCAGCCGAGCCACCGCCGCTCTCCCGCGTCGCCGGACTTCGCCCGCCCATGCCCTTGTAACCGCGCGCCCTCCTCGTCCGTCCGATCTGTATCTAAGGATCCAGATCCATTTGTTTTTTTTTCTCTAAGCGTTTTTTTATTTAGAGAGCGTTCGTTAGCTTAGGCTCTGGAGCGAACGGTTTTCGTTTGTTAGCGTTCGGTAGTGAACGTTCGTTCAGTATAGTTTTTCTTTTAGTTTTATTTTCTGCCAGGGACCTAGTTGTAGTTGTTTTATTTTACAGTTTAGACCCTGTTCTTCAAACGACCACAACTTTTCGCTCGTTTATCCAAATCCAACGAAACCAACGCCCACTTCTTCGTTATGATCCCCTCTATCCAGTAAAACAACTTAAACATGTTTTTGAAAGTTTTAAAATTTGAATTCAAACAGTTTAGTATTTGAACTTCGTCTGATCATAACTTGAGTTTTATAACTCCGATTTGAGTGATTCTTTTTGCATTTCGAAGGTCTTGACCTACACTTTCTGATAAGGCCAAATTCACTTAATTTTTGTACTGTTAGAAATTGTTTTTGGTTGCAAGAGTCATTTGCTTGGTTTCGAAGTTTTCCGAATTTGCTTTCTTCGTTCTTTTCAATCTTTTGAGTGATTGCTTATGTGTGGTTACTATTGTTTGCTTACGATAGATTGAACGGAGTGAGACGAATAGAACTATCAAGAGTTTTGAGTGTGAATCATCTTCATCAACATTGTAGGCAAGTTCACACTTTGATCATACCTCCTTATTACCCAGTTTTATTGCATTAGTTCAATCCACCAAACAATTGCATGATTAGGATCTAATTAAATTGTGGGTTTTGGGAATTAGATGAGGTAGTACCCATTACCTGTTTTATTATCAAACCCTTGGGAGTTACTTCTACGTTTGCTTATTATGCCATGCTATGCTAGTAGATGGGGATTGGGTGAGTGAATTTCCATGACAGATGTGAGATTGTTAATTAATGGTTTATTTAAGGTGGCAACATAATACACATCTGGGTGGATTGAGGTACCTGGTTATTCCAGGATTGCCTGTCTAGGCACCTGGGTAGACCAGGATTGCCTGTTTTTTTATGGACCGCCACCCAAGCTCAAAGGGATCATAAGATTATTCATGCTAGAAACTTCCATGTGCAGCCACAAGCTATTATGGGCTCTGGCATAGTTGATTAAGTTGCGCGAACTCTTACGGGTAGACTAGCAGATGTAGGGGAAAGTAGGTGTACCGGTCTACCCTCGAAGGTGCTAAGCGCTTCGAAGACTATGTCTCGGTCATCCGTTTCTCAAACATCATGTAGTGCGAGAAATCAAACGGAGGCGATCGAGTCTTGTGGGGAAAAGTGCGCAAACCTCTGCAAAGTGTACAAACTAATCATGATTAGCCTTGTCCCCGGTTATGGATGTTTTGAGTATCTAGTACTTGGATTATCATGTGAATCTCATCATGTTACTTTAAATAATTTTGTTGGGTTTAATGATGATGTTACTTAATTGGGATTGAGAATGCTGTCAACCATTCTCAATGTTTAACAACCACCATGATAGTTAAATAAAATTTATTCCTTTTTAGTAGGGAAAAATTGGCTTTACGCAAAACTATAACCTTAGAGCTTTTCCACCAGCCAAATATGCATGTAGTGATAGCCTTTTTCATCATTGCTCTATGGTGTGAATTTGCCAGTACATTCAATGTACTGACCCTTTGTGGCTGCAACGTCTCATGTTGCAGGATCTTACGACGAGTAAGTGATACGTTAGGGTTATGATTTATACACTCAACTTTGCCGTTGGTGTTGATGGGAATCCACAACCTTGTTACTTCCGCTATTTGGATTGAGGTAATAGTATTTACGTTATTTTATACATGTGATTTACCTCTGTTATAAATCCTCGAGTACTGTGTGTGTCAGCATACCAATCCAGGGATGACACTTAAGCATAGAGACTTGATCCATTCGGGTCGGGTCGCTACAAGATGGTATCAGAGCACATGTTGACTGTAGGATGTGACCCTAGAAACTGGCCAGCCCATAGGAAAGATTTTTCCCTACAACTTTCTTTTCAAAAGATCTTTTACCTCTCTTCTCTTCTGAGCTTATTCAAAAAAATTCCTTTTTAGTGAGACCATACCCTTTTCCCTTTTGACCACTCGAAGATTCGACTGATGAGACCACTCCAAGGAGTACAAGATATCAGGACAACCACGACCACTACGGAATGAAGGAGATTTTACCGTGCATTTGGATAATGGAAATTACAACCGTTGAAGACTCTGAAGACTAGAAGAATTTGAAGGCTCTGAAGAATTCCCAGATTGGTATGACTTAGGAAGGCTACCTTATGGAACTTGGCAGACTATGGAAGTTGTCAATACACGAGATCAAGGTGTATCGGAGAAAGACCGGAGCATGGAGCATTAGAACTCGAAGTTTTGCCAAGGAAAACCCTAATCCAGGGGATATCAAGTATGGAATGAAAGCTCATGGCAATAACATGGGCATAGACACGGCTAACCATGATGTTATTGCCGCTTGTGCTATTGTCACCATGTGGAGCTAAGCATGCAGATGCATGGAAGGATTGGATGGTAGAAGGCCGATGTAGCATCTGTGACAAAGGATGCAGTTTTAACCTTAGCTGGTGTATCGCCAGGATCCGGAGTATTACATTAAGGATTTTAAGGTGGACCTTAGGAAGTCATATTTGATAAGGAGGCAATTCGCGAAGAACTCAGGAACCAGAAGCTGAAGTAGCCAAACTGGAGGAACAAAACCTCGAGATACCGGAGATTTGTCAGGAACTGAAGGACAGTAGGACCATGGTTCATGTCAAGGAGGTTGAAACCCAGAAGTTCGGAACACAACTCCAGAAATATTAAAGGACGTCATGAGAGACTTCATGTCAATAGAGATGATCTGGCAGAAGAGCTTGAGAAGGACAAGCATGGTCGGAAGAAGCTATCAGAGACATGAACAAGACTTGAAGAGTTTGACTACTTTGAAGATTTATTGACCTTTAGAAGACCAAACCCCGTTATACCTACGTTAGGTGCGACGTTTGTGAGCTGTCATTTGTTTGTTGTTTTTCCGGCAGCCACAATAAAATCTGTCTTTTCAAAACTATTGTTGTACTGTGTGCATCCCTCTCAATCTCTCTTATCCCACCCAAAACCCATGGAACCAGTAGAGGATGAATGGAGATGAACCCATATTTTTCTGGACTGATGATTCAATTGGAGACAGACCAATGGATTCAGAACATGGAAGGTCATATGGAGAATAAACCTATAGTCGGAAAGGATATGACTCAGCATGCTCTTCAGTGCTTTGAAAGAGGAGCTGCTACTTGGTGGAGGATGTACCAAACCGTTAATAGATGGCAAAGAGCAACCATTTGGGAAGAATTAAGTTGACTTTGCCGAAGTTTCGTCTTGTGTCCTAGAAGTTGAGGCCTTATGGAAAGGATATGAAGAAACCTTGTGCATACAAGCTTTGTGGAGAAATAGGACCCAACAATAAAGAAAACAAGGAACGAATACCCTCATAAGCGGGGGATTACCAAAGGAAGTTAGCCAAGGATCTCAGAGAACTTCGGTTGGAGACTGTTCCCAAAGGTTTTGTTGCAGAAATGGAAGTTCAGTCTACATTGTTGGGAAAGATCCGTGAAGCTCAGAAGGATGACAAAGAGATTGCTGAGGTAAAAGAGAGGATGAGCAAAGGAAAGGCCAAAGGTTTTCGTAAGGATGAGCACCACATCTTATGGTTCAAGGAACGTGTATATGTTCCCAGCAATGCAAAGATCAGAAGTAAATACTTCAGGAGGCTCATGACTCACCATACTCGATTCGCCCTGGAAACACCAAGATGTATTTGGATTTGAAGGAGCATTTCTGGTGGACTGGTATGAAGAAGGATATTGCGGAGTATGTAGTCGTAGTGATGTATGCCAGAGAGTAAAGGTAGAGCATCAGAAGCTAGCAGGATTACTACAGCCTATGCTGATACCCGAATGGAAGTGGGATAAGCTTGGCATGGATTTCATTACCGGATTTCCCAGAACCCGATCGGGATATGATTCTATCTGGGTAGTAGTTGATTCGCTTGACCAAAGTGGCTCACTTTATCCCAGTGAAAACCACCTATACAAGTGCGAAGTTGGCCAAGATATATATAACCAGGATCTTATGTCTGCATGGAGTTCTGAGGACCATCGTATCAGATAGAGGAACACAATTTACCTCAAAGTTTTGGAATCAGCTGCACCAGACTTTGGGTACTAGGCTAGAGTTCAGTATAGCCTCTCATCTGCAGACAGATTTATAGACCGAGAGAGTCAATCAGATTTTGGAGGACATATTGAAAATGTGTGCGCTAGATTATGGATCTAGTAGGGATGATAATCCACCTTACGCGGAGTTCTCATACAACAACAGTTACCAAGCCAGTTTGAAGATGGCCCCCTTTTGGAGCTTTGTATGGGAGAAGGAGCCAGACACCATTGATGAGGGATGAAGTTGGAGACCGTTAGTTGTTTGGATCAAATGTGATCAAGGATTCAGAAGAGAATGTTAAGTTGCTTCGAGATAGACTGAAGGTAGCTCAGTCCTGGCAGAAGAGTTATGCAGACTCAAAAATGCAAGGAGGAAGTCTATGAAATTGGAGACAGAGCATGTCTTTGTGTGTCCCCTCTGCAAGGAGTTAAAATGATTTGGAGTTAAGGGAAAGTTAGCCCCGAGATTTGTAGGACCATACCAAGTTTTGGAGCGTATGGGAGAAGTGGCCAACAAATTGGAGTCACCCAAAGGACTGTCAGGAGTTCATGATGTGTTTCATGTTTCCAGTTGAAGAGTGCCATGCAGAGATGGCCAATATTTCCCTGTAAAGATGTCTGACCCTGGAAAGGATAATGATGTTCCATGAAGTGGAGTATGGACTTCATAAGTACAAGTTTTTATCGCGGTATGTGGGATACCCCACGAGGATGAAGAGATGAATTACTATTGGATATAAAGGAGGTATGATGTTGGAAATATGGATCAACGGAAATTCCATGATGAGTCTGAGTAATCATGTCCTAGTTTGGTACAAATAGAAGGAATAAAGACATTACAATGGGATGGATTTTAAGTATGCTAGGAAGCTGGAAGTTGAATGTTGGAATAACGATCAGTTGCCCGCGATGATGAGTTCAAGGTTTACAAGTGATGAGATGGGCGATAACCCACAGGCCCCAGGACCTGCCAAGAAGCAAGCACACTCTTGCTGAAGGAAAGACCCGGGAAAGAGTTACCATTTTATCGACAGACGATCCTATAGGAGTTTACGCAAAACCTGAGAGTTGTTAAGGAACAGTAGATGTTTGTTTGGCTTGCAGAATCAATGGATTTATCCGAACTTAGTTCGTCGACAAGAGAAAAATTCTGCAATGCTTGTGAGGATGACCGGGTGTTAGCATGCGAGATTCGCTAAACCATATACAAGATAATGATTTGGGTGCAGGATGGATTGATCACCATACCGACTTACTCTTATTGTTCGCCTTGCTATATGGGATGGTAAATTTGAGTGACTTACCTATAGTAGAGAGACGACGATCAAAACCTTAAAACTTAGAATGGTATAAGTATGTATCCCTTGTACAAGACAGTTGTTGCCAATCGTAGGTCACACAGTGAGGTTCAGCCCAGACCCATTTCCTGCAGGAGAAACCATAAATTGTTGACCACCATGAGATATCGATTGTTGTTTAGTATTGGCGCCAAACCCATTAGCTAAGAAGACCCAGTCATGGAATAACCTTACCAAGATGGAATGGACACAGGAATTGAGGAAAAGGTTATGCCACCACCGGAAGAGCCCAGAGAAGGAATTTCCCTGAAAGATCTGAGAAGACTGCCACTGTCAACAATAATGATGGAGTATATGAGTTTTGATGGAATTGTATCAATGTTTTTAATGGTGGTAGCACCCCAGACCCCCCCTGAGACGATCAATGGATTTTGAGAAGACCCCCGAACCTAACCTGTTTCTTGCTAGCCTCTCCGAATCTCGAGGATGAGATTCATTTTAAGGGTGGTAGGTTTGTAACATCCCAAAATTATAAATTTTGGAATGTTATAAATAAATAGATAGCTTTGATTGATTGTTTGATTGATTGAGTGAAGTTGAGTGAAATTTGAAACTTTTTGAAAGTTAAATGAGAGGGAATAAAAGGACTTTCCTAAACTTTCACCTTGCTTTTATGATCTTCATAAATTCAAATTCTTTTCACCACAAAACCCTGGAGAGAAGATGACATGACTTCTTCCATTTATTTAAATGACAAGGGGTGTTGAAAATATTTGAATTTCATTTGGAAAATATTTCCAACCTAGGAACTTTATGCAACTCAATGATTTGCACGAGCGAAGATAAAATGACTTCTTCAAAACATATGAAATATGAGTTGGGAGTTTCAAAGAATTAAATTCAAAGTTCGTTTGAATTTATTTTCAATTTGGAGTTATTTGAGTTTTACTCAAATTATTTTTCTCCAAAAATAAAATATATGGAAAATAGGGTAACATGATTCCCTACATCATAAAATTGGATAGAAATAAATTTGAATATTTTTGGTATTTTTAAAATGTTTTTTATTGGATTTTATTAGAGCACTAGCACTATTTGAATTATTTAAATTAGTGTGAATTTTATTTGATGCTATAAAAATGTTCACGATGTAGAAAATCGTTTTCTGAAAATTTTGATATATTATATGCCTATAGTATTTATTTATTTATTTTGGTTTTATATTATTTTCATAAAAATTGTTTAAAAAAAACTTTCTTCCGCCGAACTGGGCCGACCCACCTCCTGCCAGGCCAAGCCCAGCCCAGCCGCGCCATCCCCGACCTCGCGGTAGAGGCCGGATCCCGCACGACTCCGCCGCCGCCTCGGCGTTAATCTGCATGGCGGACTCTCCCGCCGCCTTGCCTCCTCCACGCCACCTCGCCTCCTCCTCCCTATAAATCCCGATGCCCCGGCCCCGCCTCTCTCCTCCTTGCATCAGCGCCGCCATCACCGCATCTCACCGCCGCCACCACCTTGCCGGAGGAGGCAGCGCTGTCGCCTCGTCGCCGCCGACCGCCACGAGCCACCACTGCAACCGCCTCCACGCCGCCTCCCGTGCTCCTCGCCGCCTTCCCGACGCCCGAGCCACCGCCCGATCGCAGCCGAGCCACCACGGATTCGCGCCACTGCCATGCAGAATCGCCGCCCTCATCATCCGTCCGATCTGGATCTAAGGATCTAGATCCATTTATTTTTTTTCTCTAAGCATTTTTTTATTTAGAGAGCGTTCGTTAGCTTAGGCTCTGGAGCGAACGGTTTTCGTTCATTAACGTTCGGTAGCGAACATTCGTTCAGTATAGTTTTTCTTTTAGTTTTATTTTCTGCCAGGGACCTAGTTGTAGTTGTTTTATTTTACAGTTTAGACCCTGTTCTTCAAACGACCACAACTTTTCGCTCGTTTATCCAAATCCAACGAAACCAACGCCCACTTCTTCGTTAGGATCCCATATATCCAGTAAAAACACCAAAACATGTTTTTAAAAGTTTTAAAATTTTAATTCAAACAGTTTAGTATTTGAACTTCGTCTGATCATAACTTGAGTTTTATAACTCCAATTTGAGTGATTCTTTTTGCATTTCGAAGCTCTTGACCTACACTTTCTGATAAGGCCAAATTTACTTAATTTTGGTACTGTTAGAAATTGTTTTCCGTTACAAGAGTGATTTGCTTGGTTTCGAAGTTTTCCGAATTTGCTTTCTTCGTTCTTTCCGATCTTTTGAGTGATTGCTTATGTGTGGTTACTATTGTTTGCTTACGATAGATTGAACGGAGTGAGATGAATAGAACTATCAAGAGTTTTGAGTGCGAATCATCTTCATCAACATTGCGGGCAAGTTCACACTTTGATCATACCTCCTTATTACCCAGTTTTATTGCATTAGTTCAATCCACCAAACAATTGCATGATTAGGATCTAATTAAATTGTGGGTTTTGGGAAGTAGATGAGGTAGTACCTATTACCTGTTTTATTATCAAACCCTTGGGAGTTACTTCTACGTTTGCTTATTATGCCATGCTATGCTAGTAGACGTGGATTGGGTGAGTGAATTTCCATGACAGATGTGAGATTGTTAATTAATGGTTTATTTAAGGTGGCAACATTAATACACATCTGGGTGGATTGAGGTACCTGGTTATTCCAGGATTGCCTGTCTAGGCACCTGGGTAGACCAGATTACTGTTTTTTATGGACCGCCACCCAGGCTCAAAGGGATCATAAGATTATTCATGCTAGAAACTTCCGTGTGCAGCCACAAGCTATTATGGGCTCTGGCATAGTTGATTAAGTTGTGCAAACTCTTACGGGTAGACTAGCAGATGTAGGGGAAAGTAGGTGTACCGGTCTACCCTTTGTAAGGTGCTAGCGCTTCTGAAAGACTATGTCTCGGTCATCCGTTTCTCAAACATCATGTAGTGCGAGAAATCAAACGGAGGCGATCGAGTCTTGTGGGGAAAAGTGCGCAAACCTCTGCAGAGTGTACAAACTAATCATGATTAGCCGTGTCCCCGGTTATGGACGTTTTGAGTATCTAGTACTTGGATTATCATGTGAATCTCATCATGTTACTTTAAATAATTTTGTTGGGTTTAATGATGAGGTTACTTAATTAGGATTGAGAATGCTGTCAACCATTCTCAATGTTTAACAACCACCATGATAGTTAAATAAAATTTATTCCTTTTCAGTAGGGAAAAATTGGCTTTACGCAAAACTATAACCATAGAGCTTTTCCACCAGCCAAATATGCATGTAGTGATAGCCTTTTTCATCATTGCTCTATGGTGTGAATTTGCCAGTACATTCAATGTACTGACCCTTTGTGGCTGCAACGTCTCATGTTGCAGGATCTTACGACGAGTAAGTGATACGTTAGGGTTACGATTTCTACACTCAACTTTGCCGTTGGTGTTGATGGGAATCCACAACCTTGTTACTTCTGCTATTTGGATTGAGGTAATAGTATTTACGTTATTTTATACATGTGATTTACCTCTGTTATAAATCCTCGAGTACTATGTGTGTCAGCATACCAATCCAGGGATGACACTTAAGCACAGAGACTTGATCCATTCGGGTCGGGTCGCTACACGCAGTACATGCCGACACCGTCGGGTCACTTCTCCACCCCTTTGGATAACATGATCGCCGTGGCGTCACGGTTGGCAGCTATTCCGATGGAGGGCGAGTCTCCAACGGCGGTTGAGACACGGTGGGCGAGGGATCTCCTTCAAACCGCTATGGTGCAGCAACAGGCCTATTCGTATAGTAGAGACAGAATTCATTCAACTCCTCGCCCGGGCAAGAGTTACAGCAGCCACATTGATGAACCGGATGTGTCTAGCAGTGCGCAAAACCATGACGCCCTTTGAGGACCTAATCCGGCGCGCGGTGGTGCAAATGCTCAGGACGTGGTGGATAATGGTAGAGCGTGTCGAGAAGCCGAGTTAGCGGTGCAGCACGTGGACCGTCAGTTTACTCCGGTTCGTCCGACGATGTCAGTGGAACGAGGTCTTGCTTTCAGCTCTTGGGGGGTGTCGTGCCTCACCCCGGCTCTACGCAATGTGCGGCTGCCCAAGGATTTCAAGGGTCCACGTAAGGTGCCCAATTACACCGCTGATTTACCCCCCGAGTCATGGGTCGAAAGTTATGAGATGGCAATGGATATGCTGGATGTGGATGAAGCGTCTTGCGTGAAATATTTCACCATGATGTTGGATGGAACGGCTCGCACTTGGCTGAAAAGCCTGCCGGTTAACCCCATCGGGTCATGGGCCGAGTTAAAAGCCCGGTTTATAACAAACTTCAAGGACACGTGCAAGCAACCCATGTCAATTGTGGATCTGGCCGCCTGTGTCCAAGAAGAAGCCGAGTCGACAACCCATTGGGTGCGCCAGGTTTCAGAGATCTTGCATTCATCGGACCACATCAATGCCGATTCAGCAGTCATAACATTGGAGGGCAATTGCCGGTTTAAGCCGTTGAAGTTGAAGTTAGGACGACTCAAGTGTCACTGCAATGACATGGGGACACTCCTGGCAGCTTTGGTTAAGTATGCCGATTCTGATAGTACCAAGGATCCTGAGTCTAACAATGAAAAGCCGGGGAAGGGAAAGAAGAATGGCGGTGTGAAAGGGCAGCAACATAGCCAGGCGGGCCATGGGAATAACGGTAAGCGTAAAGCGGACAGTAATTCCGATTTTATGGCTAGCACCAATGTACAGGACAATGGCCAGCGTCATAAGGGTAGACCTCCCCCGCGGAGTGGGGGATTAGGTTTTAATCTTGAGCGCCTGTTAAATCAGCCTTACCCGTGGCATGGGACGCAAGAGAAGCCTCCCACGCACCTCTGGAAGGACTGTTTTATTATGAGAGAGTTCAAAAACTCGGATCTTTTCCGGTATGACCATGGACCGTCCGGTGGTTCAGGATCCGGGTCGCAATTGCCGGGTTACGGCGGAGGTAACTCCGGTTCAGGATTTCAGGGTAATCTGGGCGGACATGGCAATCAAGGCAATCAGGGCAACCAAGGTGGTTATAATCAACAAGGGAATCAGCAACAACAACAGTCAGGTTATCAGAGTCACCCGAAGCAGTTAAACAATGGGCAGTATCTTGTCTTCACCACTAGCCTGTGCAAGCGTGATCAGAAGCTTCACAAGAGGGCAGTGAACTCTGTTGAACCGGCGGTACCCCGTTTTTTGCGCTTGTCTGAACAGCCTATTGTGTGGAGTCGAGAGGATCATCCGCCCCGGGTTGATAATCCAGGTCACCTAGCTTTGGTGGTGTCACCTCAGGTTGGAGGTTATAAGTTCACCAAGGTGCTCATGGATGGAGGAAGCAGCATCAACATCTTGTATTATGAAACTTTCCGTCGTATGGGGTTGACAGATAAGAATCTTAAACCGTCGAACACCGTGTTTCACGGTGTGGTGCCTGGTAAATCGGCGTACCTGGTCGGTAAGATAGCTCTGGAGGTTGCCTTTGGAGATGATCATGATTCAAGGTCAGAGACATTGACTTTTGAAGTGGTGAAAATCAGGAGTCCTTACCATGCCCTGTTTGGACGGCCGGCTTATGCTAAGTTCATGGCGAGACCGTGTTATGTTTATCTGCAGCTCAAGATGCCGGGTCATAAGGGGACCATCACAGTACATCGGAGCCGAAAAGTCACTTTGGAGTGTGAGGAAGGTGATGCGGCTTACGCTGAGTCGGTTTGTGCAACAGAGGAATTGAAGCTCTATAAGGAAAATGTTGATCCGGCAGATATGACGTCTTTGAAAAAACCAACTACGGAGCATGATCCGGCATTGAAGTTTAAATCAGCTGATGAGACTAAGTTGGTTGATTTTGTTCCTGGCGATTCATCCAAGTAGTTTAGCATCAGCGCTAACTTGGATCCGAAATAGGAAAGCACGCTCATCGAGTTCATCCGTGAGAACCGGGACATTTTTGCATGGAAGCCTTCTGACATGCCAGTTGTACCGAGGGAACTCGCTGAGCACACTCTTAATATTGATCCCAAGTTAAACTAGTCAAGAAGTTTCTCCACCGCTTCAATGAAGAAAGGCGCAAGGCTATTGGTGAGGAGGTAGCCCGGCTCTTGGCAGCAGTGTTTATTGTGGAGGTCTTTCATCCTGAGTGGTTGGCTAACCCGGTGTTGGTGCTGAAAAAGAATGGCACTTGGCGTATGTGTGTGGATTACACAGATTTGAACAAGGCTTGTCCAGCTGATCCCTTTGCTCTCCCTTGTATTGATCAAATCATTGATGCTACATCGGGTTGTGAGTGTTTCAGTTTTCTGGATGCTTATTTGGGTTATCATCGGATTAAAATGGCAGTTAAGAACCAGGAGAAGACAGCTTTTAAAACTCCTTTTGGAGCCTTCTGCTATGTGTCTATGCCTTTTGGTCTCAAGAGCACCTAGGCGACTTATCAGTGATGTGTGCAGAATTGCCTTCATAATCAGATTGGACACAACGTTCATGCTTATGTGGATGATATCGTGGTGAAGTCCAGGAAAGCAGAAACGCTAATAGCTAATTTGAAGGAAACTTTTGATGATCTAAGGGTTTATAAGATGATGCTTAATCCGGCCAAGTGTGTTTTTGGTGTACCGGCAGGCAAGCTCTTGGGTTTTCTGGTGTCTAACAGGGGCATTGAAGCTAATCCAGAAAAGGTCAAGGCTATTATGTCCCTGGCTAAACCGGCGTGCATCAATGATGTTCAACATCTGGCGGGTCGTATTGCGGCGCTAAGCCGGTTTATCAGCCGGTTGGGAGAGAAGGCCATCCCTCTATATCAAATGATGAAGAAAACAGACAACTTTGTCTGGAGTGATGCTGCTAATGCGGCATTTGAGGATTTGAAGAAGTAGTTAGCCGAACCGCCCGTTCTTGCTGCCCCCATTGATAAGGGACCATTGCTGTTATACGTGGCTGCTAACGCTCGGGCTGTCAGCGTGGCCATTGTGGTGGAGCGCAAGGAGGCAGGTAAGGAGTATCCGGTTTAGCGGCCGGTTTATTACATTAGCGAGGTGCTTATTGAATCAAAGCATAGATACCCACATTGGCAGAAGCTGGTGTATGGAGTTTTTATGGCGAGCCGGAAGCTTAAGCATTACTTTCAGGGCCATCCCATTACTATGGTCAGTTCCGCTCCGTTGGGAGATATCATTCAGAACAGGGAGGTGACTGGCCGGGTTGCTAAGTGGGCTATTGAGCTTGGACCTCACGAGTTAAAATATATGCCTAGCACTGCTATCAAGTCCCATGCGCTCGTGGATTTCATCAACGACTGGATAGAGTTATAGGCACCGGAGGATAAACTGGATAACACATACTGGACTATTCACTTCGATGGATCCAGACAATTGGAGGGCTCGGGGGCTAGAGTGGTTATTACTTCCCCTCAAGGTGACAAATTTTGTTATGTTCTCCACTTAATGTTTCCCTGTACTAACAATGCAGCTGAGTATGAGGCCTTGCTCCATGGTCTTCGGCTGGCTAAGGCGATGAACTTAATCCGGGTACGTTGGTTTGGCGACTCCGATTTAGTGGCTCAGCAAGTGTCTGGTACGTGGGACTCTAAGGATCCACTCATGGCGGCTTATCGACATGAGGTGGATATCATTGCTGGTCACTTCAAGGTTTACCAGGTCGAGCACATTGATCGGTGCAAGAATGAAGCGGCGGACGCTTTAAGCCGGCTCGGATCCCAGCGTAAACCGGTGCCGCACAATATTTTTCTTGATGTTCTGCATAATCCATCGGTCAAGATACCAACGGAGGAGGATCTGGTTGTTCCTGACCCGGAGGCTCAATTGGTGGCGGTTCTTCATGCTATCCTTGATTGGACAGTTCCATACCTGGCATATATGACCCGGGGTGAGTTACCCGAGGACGAAGTTCTGGCCAGACAAATAAGCCGGCGGTCCAGGTCCATGACTGTTGTCAATGGTGAGTTACATCATTGTAGTGTCTCAGGGGCGTTTCCGCGTTGCATTTCTCCAGAAGAAGGTTGTGAGATCTTGCGTGAAATCGACGAAGGAGATTGCGGTCATCATGTCGGTTCAAAATCCTTGGTGGCTAAGGCTTTCTAACATGGTTTTTACTGGTTAACAGCTCATGCCGATGCGGAGGATCTGGTCAAGAAGTGTGATGGCTGTCAGAAGTTTTCACGCCAAGCACATGTTCCGGCCCAGGAATTGAGGATGATTCCAATCACCTGGCCGTTTTCAACTTGGGGGCTGGATATGGTTGGGCCTTTTAAGAGGTCCAAGGATAAGAAGACCCACCTTCTAGTGGCGGTTGATAAATTCACCAAGTGGGTGGAGGCAGAGCCAGTAAGCAAGTGTGATGCGGCCATGGCGGTTCAATTCATGAAAAAGGTGATTTTCCGTTTTGGTTTTCCACACATCATTATAACAGATAATGGCACGAATCTCTCCAAGGGTGATATGGAAGAGTTCTATCAACGTGAGCACATCCGGCTTGATGTGTCCTCAGTGGCTCACCCCCAGTCTAATGGTCAAGCGGAGAGAGCTAATCAAGAAATCCTGAAGGGTATCAAGCCCCGGCTTATGGTCCCTTGGCAGAGGACGCCGGGGTCTTGGGTGGAAGAGTTGCCTTCCGTATTATGGAGCATTAATACCACCCCCAATAGATCTACGGGTTATACACCCTTCTTCATGGTTTATGGAGCAGAAGCAGTTCTCCCAAGTGATATTCGCCACGACTCGCCCCGAGTGGTAGTTTATGTTGAAGCGGAAAATGAAAGAGCATGCCAAGATGCATTGGACCTGTTAGATGAAAAACGGGATATTGCGGCAGCTCGTACGGCGATTTATCAGCAAGACTTGCAGCGTTATCACAGCCGCTGGGTTAAAACCAGAGCTTTTCAGGAAGGGGATTTAGTGCTCTGGCTTATTCAAGATCAGACTGACATACACAAGTTATCCCCACCTTGGGAAGGGCCCTTTGTGGTCAACAAGAATCTGAACAACGGGTCATACTACCTTATCGATGTTCGAGAGCACAAAGACTCTGGCAAATCGGAGGAGGAGACCCGCCGATCGTGGAATATTGCTCATCTTCGGCCTTACTATACCTGAGCCATAGGCTCCTATCATGTATATATTTTTGACAATGTACATATTATGGTCAATAAATAAACCGGCATGCTTGCTAAAGCGAGGCCTCTACCGTTCGTCTTATATATCTTTTTTGGATACATGGGGGCTTCTGCTTGGAAAGCGGAGATCTGATTGTCCATTAATCCGGCTTATAAAGCTACAAAAAAAGAGCATAGCTCATATATAAGCTTGGGGGCTTAATACCCAGTATCATAAGGAGCCAAAGAGAGTTTTATTGCAAAGCATAACTCAAACATAGGCGCTTACTGATCACAGCTCAAAATATTGCCTGGGGGATCTTTGCTTCTACAAGAACAAAGAATCCACACCTTGCAATAGGCTATAAAAGCTAGGCTTGGAAGCCAGGTGTATTCACCTAAAACCCCAGGTTAACCTGCCTTCATCAAGTAAGTCACTCCGCCCAGGTAATCCTGGTATGACCCACCGAACGTTTGACAAGTCAATCTTATATAGACCCTGAACTTGTCAAAGTTAAAACGGCGATTGGTTAATGTGAGGTCCATCTTAAAAGGCTTTGTCAAATGGTTTAACTTAGTGGCCTGGCAGCCCATGAAAAGCCTCGTCTTTTTTACATATTTTATTTGCAAATCTTTCTTTTCCGATATTCATTTCGATGAGGTTTATATTCAATCCGGTACTTGCTAACCCGGACTGTTTTTTAACGTTGCCAAGTGCAAACTTATATGATGACTGGTGTCAGTTAACCCTGTTTGGATTTCAACTATAAGTTCTCAGTACACTATCAATTTTAATCCGGTATTTGTTAAACCGGTCTGGCTTTGACTATAAGTTGCCAGCGTGATCATCCGGTGTTTATTATAACCCGGCATGGCTTCATCATAAACCAGCACAGCATGGTGGGAGTTATCAGCACTCAAAAAATGGAGTTATCACCCTTACTACAATAAAGTTGATATAATCAACAATATGATTCCATGTCACAGGTATGATATAGTTCATATTTTATCATTTTTTGATTACTACAGCCTTGGTTATAAACCCTAGCTTTATATTGGGTATCATAACCCGTCCGGCATTAACCGCCAGGGCAATTTTAAGTTTATCATATGCAGAAACAGGATTGCATAAAACCGCTAAGGAGCATAAGTCGATATAGCACTATCAAGATGGATTAACAGTATCATGCAAAGTGGCTATGCACGATGGCATAGCAGACCAAGTGTTTAAAACTAGCCTATTACAAGGCAGCAGACGCCCAAAAGAATAATTGTTTATCGCTGATATCTCAGCATGAAAAATTAAACCGGCCTCCAGATTATGATTCTTCCTCAGGTTGATGTGAAGGTTGCGGATCATCCTGCGCCGGTTCACCCTCTGCCTCCCCACCCAGTGGCTGGAAGTCAATGGTTGCCCAGTCAATCCCAGATAAAGCTCGAAAGACAGCTTCATTGCTTATAAGATTGGACGGTTCAACATCAGGGGCATAAGTACGCTTACGGATTGGCGGGATAAGATTTTGCGCTTCATAAACCGACGCATCAATCCGTTTGTTGTCTGCATCATAAATCGACCGGTGGAAAGACAAATCAGTCTCCTCAACCATCTTACTCGCAAGTGGACGCATTTCCTTTGTCAAAGCCCTGAGGGCGTCATTGTCAAAGTCTGAGCCATCTTCTTTTTGGCTGGGATAGTCGTTCCCAATAACCTTCGGATCAAGATCAGCTATCCAGGCCTTGGCCCGAGTCAATGCGGACAAAGCGCCAACCCTTGCAGCTGAACTCTTTGCCTCCTCGAGCTGGGCAGGTGTCATGGATAACTTTGCCAATGTGTCCTTGATTGAAGCTGGGGACGGTTTGCTGTATGAAGCTGTGCAGATGACCCGTTGAGCGCTGGTATATAATTGCTCTATCAATGTATAGGCAGCCTTCAGTTTTTTGCGCATGTCAGAACCAAGATGAGCAACGCGGCTACCTGCAATGGTTACAAGATTGTTGGTAAACAGGCAGATTTTACGGATGTCTAAGTACAACCCAGGAAGAAGGTACTTACCAAAAACAGTAGAGGTCATAGCATTGATTTGCCGCTTTAAGCCGATCAGTTCTTCTGTCACCGGTTTAAGGGCCGCTTCAGCATCCTCTGCCCGCTTTAGCAAAGTTGCTTTTTCAGCCTCCCAATCTGCTCGTTCGCCTTTGAAGCCATCCTTCAATTGTTCCATGGCTATTAAAGCACCCTTCAGCTCTTCTTTGGCTTTTGAAGTTTTGGCTTGCCGGGACTTGATGTTTTCTTGGAGGTCGATGATTTGAGAATCTTTTTTGGTTAAGTCCGTCTGCAAGAGACAACTAATAAGTTGGTAATACTTCTTTGAAAGTCCCAAGCACATAACAAGTTATACACTTGGCACTTGGGTGCTAATGCGGATTGCTTTTTCTCAACTGATATTTTAAGTCCCAAGCACATAACAAGTTATATACTTGGCACTTGGGGGCTAATGCATATCGGATCAATTCAAGGTTATCAAGTCCTCTCCACAAACCGTATTATGTTGATGATTGAAAGGAATTTTGGAAACTACATTACAGAAGATATACCAGTTCATCCTAAAGGTATAAACCGGTCTATAGGGGCTACACAAGCAAAATCCAAAATTATCCTACTACAAGTACCGGTTCATGTTCATATTATGAACCGGCCCTTGGGGGGCTACTGGAGTTGATAATTGAAGCAGGCTATAAGGAAAAAGAATTTATGCAAAGGAACGGATATTTACCTCATATCGCTCTTTCGTCAGACGTACTAAACCGGCTTCATAGTCGCGGCTGGTATACAGACAGTTTAGATATCCAGAGTGGATGTTATGAGCATTGAGGTGAGCACAGCTTGATAAATTTATTTTCCATTTGCCCTTATCCACAGCGGAAAATTCTTCCTTGGCACTATGCTTTGATAAAGCGACAGGGTTGCCAAGAGCAGTATGGCCAAAGCCGGTAATCACAACATCATCTGTGGTGCCATCAATGGTTTTGTCTGGGCTTGGCGGTTTAGCAGACGTTCTTGCCGGGCTTGGTGGATCGGCAGCTGGGCTTGGCGGGTCAGCAGACTGGCTCGTTGGATTCATTTCTACCGGTTCAATAAAAGTGTCCTGACTCTGAGGTACCGGATCATCTAGGGTAATGTCAGCATTCTGATCAAGAGCTTCTGAGGTCTTCTCCGGTTCGGTGGCCGGATTAACATCAGCTGGTGTAGTCAGCTTGGCTTTCTTGCTAAGTCTGGCGTTGGCACTAAAAAGAACAAATGCAGAGGTTAGTACAATAAACCAGTGCAAGGCATAAAAACTTAAGTATAGTATGCTTACCCAGGAACGGTCTTGAGTGGAGGCAACTGTGTGTCTGATGACTCGCCGGAGGATGAAGGGGAGGTTCCCTGATAATTCGAATCAGACGGATTAAGAGGATATCGAAAGTAACACGCCTTGGGATAAAGTGTATTAGAAGAACAAGAGACCTCTTGACGGCGTTTGCGAACCGGAGAATATGGTAAACCGGAGGAGGTAACCACTTGACCACTGTGTCGGGTTGTGCGGTGAGCTTCATACTGCTGTGTCTTCAAAGAAAATTGCGGATCCAAATAAGTAAGAGGGTGTGAATGTTTTACTTTCCGGACTGCTCGACGGAGTTTTGATACTGGCACATGATTTGAGTCGGAGGATAGAACAATTACCTCTGCATCACCAGCGTGGCTAGCTTCCGCATCATCCTTGAAAGGGCATTTCCCTACCTTATGTTTTGGATGATGATGACAACCCTTTGTTGGTCTAATCTTGTGCTAAATGTTTTAGGTTCTCGATGATTAGGCTTACATTGGTTAGTGGTTCTCTCTCGAAGGAAACGTTTGAAGACGGGATTCTCTATGCTTTTTATCTCTTTGGTCGTAGGGTACCCGTACTATCAAGAGGGAATCCACTTTGGAAAGAATAGGGGAATCCATTTACGTACACCTCCATCACCCCTCTTTTGTCGAGAGAGTGCCTCCCTTTTAATTTAACCTTTCTTTGTGTTTACCAAAGCGGTTGTACCCTTCGTCCGAGCGGTTGTACCACAGCTCTTGGCGCTTCCTCGCCTTTGTTGGCGGTGGTACCGCTGCCTCCGGGCGGTGGTACCGCCACCAGGCTCTGCAAAGATCAGCAGCGGTTGTTCCGGCCATGCACCGCCCATGTACCGGTCAGGCTTCTATTTTGATGCGGTGGCTGGGTGGTGGTGGCCCGGTTGGTCCGGTTGTTCCTCATCAACCGGTACAACCGGAGGTTCAAGCGGTTCTTCCGCTCATACCTTAGCCGCTCAAGCGCTCAAGGCCAAGCGGTTGCACCGGCCCGACACCGCCCAACTACCGCCCTCAAGGGTGACTCCGTTCTATTTCGGTGCGGTAGTTGTGCGGTGGCTCAAGCGTTGGTACTGATTATTTTGAATGACCGGTACTACCGCCTCGGCAGTGTCCGGTTGTACCGCCTGGTAGGGTTCTGCCGTTACATCGTGAGTCCCGGTTGTACCGCTGCAATGCTGTAAATGCAGTAACGGTTGGACTTTCTAGGGTTGCTATATAAGGTGGTTCTTCCACCTACCACGCCTACCTCTTACCTCTCTCACTCCACCATTAATGCTCTCAAGCTCTCTTGCCCGATCTCTCTCTCTAGCCACTCAAACTTGTTGATTTTCTAGGGATTGAAGGAGGAGACCTAGATCTACACTTCCACCAAAGGATATTTGCTTCCCCCATACTTTCTAGTGTGGATTTTGTTACTCTTGGGTGCTTGAGCACCCTAGACGGTTGAGGTCACCTCGAAGCCATATTCCATTGTGGTGAAGCTTCGTGGTTTCGTTGGGCGCCTCCAATTGTTGTGGAGATTGCCCCAACCTTGTTTGTAAAGGTTCGGCTGCCGCCTTCAAGGGCACCAATAGTGGAATCACGGCATCTCGCATTGTGTGAGGGCGTGAGGAGAATACGGTGGCCCTAGTGGCTTCTTGGGGAGCATTGTGCCTCCACACCGCTCTAACGGAGACGTACTTCCCCTTAAAAGGAAGGAACTTCGGTAACACATCCTCGTCTCCACCGGCTCCACTCTTGGTTACCTCGTGCCTTTACTCTTGCGAGCCTACTTGTGTTGTATCCCTTGCTTGCTTATGTGTTAGTTGTTATAGCATCATATAGGTTGCTCACATAGTTGCATATCTAGACAACCTATTTTGTTGCAAAGTTTAATTTGGTAAAGAAAAGCTTAAAAATTGTTAGTTGCCTATTCACCCCCCCTCTAGTCAACCATATCGATCCTTTCAATTGGTATCAGAGCCTCGTCTCTTTATTAAGGACTTTGCCGTCCGAAGAGTATGGTTGACACCACCGATGGTGCGGAGGAGCACTCCGGTGTGAATCCCATCTCGTCTTCGGCTGAAGTGGGAACCTCGGTCTCACGTGAGGAATTCAATGTGGCTTTAGACACATTGAAAACCTCCATGACGGCCAAGGTTAAAAGCATGTTTACTGAATTCCTAGAAGGACTTAAACAATCTACCTCGCCGATGAAAGTGGGTGATCCCACTAACAAGGTGACGGATGCTACCTCCGACAAGGGGGAAGCTAACATTGAAAAGAGTCCTTCCATTAGTGGTAGAAATGGCACCGACATCTTTGCCCATGTGGAACCCCCAATTTATGGAGGGCCGATCCCCTCCACTCATTTGAATCATGCCGGTCCTCCTCCTAAATATGAGAAACATGAAGATTTTGATTCTTGGGTTTATCACTTCAAGCGTCATTTAAAACATGTGAACGCTAACCTTTGGAGAATCATTGAAGAAGGTTTATATCCTCATGACCCAAGCAACTTCACCCCTCGAGAAGCCGTGGACAATCAATTCAATGAGAGTGCTCTCTTCATCATCCAAGATGCAATCCTTCCCGAAGATCTCCCTCGTCTTTGACCTCATGCCATGGCTAAAGAAGCATGGAAATGTGTTGAGTCTCTCTATCGAGGAAGTGCTAGCATTCAACGCTCCAACTATGAAGTGGTGCAAGATGAAGCCGATGAGTTTGCAATGAAAGAAGATGAAGAACCTCGTGAGCTCTTTCGAAGGGTGACAAAACTCGCGGTCTCACTCCGAGATCATGGAAGCAAGGACACGGATGACAATTGGATCAAGCGCAAGTTCCTCAAGGTCATGATGCCCTACAACAAGGCCATGTCCTCCATCATTCGTCAAAGACCGGACTTCCACTCCATGACCTCAAGTGAAGTTTTGGATGAGTTCGTTGCAATGAGCATCTTGGACAAGACCGCCGACAATGCGGTGCTCCGTTCTCAAAGGGCAAAGAAGCCCAATCTTGCTTTGAAGGCCAAGGTTATTATGGAAGAAGAGGAAGAAGTGGAAGATGAGGAGAGCAACCCCGAAGACACCAAATATGATTATCATGAGCACATGGCCCTTGCTTCAAGACAATTTTGGAGCAAGAAGAATACAAGACCCAACTTCAACAAGAACAACTCAAGTGACGTCAAGGGCAAGCAACGAGTTAGAACTTGCTTCAACTGTGGTAATGTGAGCCATTTCGTTGCGGATTGTCCTTACGAGAAGCGGGAAGGCAATGGTGGCAAATTCATTCGAAATGACAAAGCCAAGTCCTTCCCCAACAAGAACAACTTCGCCAAGAAGACTCCAACTCGTGGGTTGGTGGTTCAAGAAGAATACCAAGAGGATGACGATGATGATGAAAGTGGAGAGGCAATGGCCATGGCATCCGTTGCCATTGCTACTACTCCCCCGGTGTCTCTCTTTGATTCACCTAATGAAAACATCACCGCCAAGTGCCTCATGGCTAAAGCTTCAAACAAGGTAACCCCCAACATCACAACCACCATCATTACTAATCCCTCGTTGGAGGATTGCATTGATGATCATGATGGGTCTAATGAGGAAGTGAATGAATTTGAGTCTTTTATGAGTAAGCTCAAGGGCAAGTCCAAGAAGCATTTTGTTGCTCTCTTGGAACAACTTGGTGAGGCCAATGACATGATCGAGGCTCACGAAGAAACCATCTCTAAGATGGAAGGTCATAGTCGTGACTATGATGATGAGATATCGGATCTCTCTAATGCTCTTGAGGAAGAGCGTGTTCATCGTTTGACTTTTTAGGAGTCACACAACGATGACCATGCTAAGTTAAAGAAAGATCTTGATCATGCTCTTGTCGTGTCTCATGTGCTAACTTCCGAGAAGGCTAAACTTGGGGTTGATCATGCTAGACTCAAAGAGGAGTTTGAGATACTTGACAAGGCTCACAAGGTCTTGAAGGGTGCTCACGCTAACCTCAAGGAGTCTCATGCTCAACTCCAAGTTAAGCTAATCAAGGAAAAGGCCACCTTTCCTCATATGGTATTAATTGATAATCCATGTGCTACTAACCCGTGTTGTGAGCATGTGCATCTTGTGGAGGAGAATGCCAAGTTGAAGGATCAACTTGAGAAAGGCCTTGTGACGTGCATTCAAGGTGAGAAGAACCTCAACGACCTTTTGAGCAATCAAAAGGAAGTTGTAGCCAAGGAAGGAATTGGGTTTGCACCCAAGTCCAAGAGCAAGAAGAAGAAGAAGAACAAGACCAAGCGTCCTCCTCCTCTCAACCAAACATTTGTGAAAGAGAGAGAGGGTGCTCCTAAGAAGAAGAAGGAAAAAGTGAAGGGAGTAGATGTCCAAAAGGGCAAAAGCATTTCCTCAAACAAAGCCGGCGACTTTAACCCGTCATATGTGTTGTGCCGTGCTAGTGATGGACATGTTTATGCTAAATTTGTTGGTTCTCCCTATGAGTACATTGAATGGTATATTTGGGTTCCCAAGACCCTTGTTACTAACATCAAAGGACCCATTACTAAATGGGTACCTAAAACCGAGCATTGATCTCTTTTAGGTGTTTGCTTCCGGTGGGGGGTCATGGTTGCTCGATAGTGGAGCAACAAATCATATGACCGGGAGCAAGGACTTGGTGGTGGACGTGCAAAAGATTCCATCTATGCCCACCAATGTAGAATGGGGTGATGCATCACATTCTAAGGTATTGGGTCTCGGCAAGGTTGTCATTTCTCATGATCTAATGATCGAGAAAGTCATGCTTGTTGAGTCCCTTGCATACAATTTGCTTTCCGTTCGTCAACTTGCACTTATGGGTTTTGCTACTTTCTTTGATATTGATACCATGGCCCTCTTGTGGAGCAAGACTCTTAAAGTAGCCTTTGTTGGGCATGTCGAGAATGGTCTCTATGTGATTAACTTTCGGAGTGACCCACTAAGACCGCGACATGCCTAATGGCTAAAGTTGACGTGGGATGGCTTTGGCATCGCCATTTGGCCCATGTCAATATGAGATCTTTGCAAAGTCTTCTCAAGGGGGACCATGTTCGTGGACTAACAAATGTTAGTTTTGCCAAAGATCGTGCTTGCAGTGCTTGTATCGAAGGAAAGCTTCATGAAAAGGCTCACCCTCCTTCACCCATCATCTACTCGAAGAGACCCTTGGAGCTCCTTCACATGGATCTCTTTGGGCCTCCATCTTTTGATAGTCTTGGAGGTAGAAAGTATTGCTTGGTGATTGTGGATGACTATTCAAGATACACCTGAGTATACTTCTTCAAGAGGAAGAGTGAGACTCAACAAACCATCATCAACTTTGCAAATGAAGCTCAACGTCAACATAATGCAAAGATCTTGACAATAAGAAGTGACAACGGCACCGAGTTTAAGAACTACACCTTGGATGAGTTTCTCAGTGATGAGGGGATCAAGCATCAATATGCTGCACCTTACTCGTCAACAAAATGGTGTAGTAGAGAGGAAGAACCGGACGTTGATGGATGCGACAAGGACCATGATGGCGGAGTTCAAGTCTCCATACAACTTTTGGGACGAAGCCATCAACACCGCATGTCATGCATCCAATCGGCTCTATCTCCGCAAAGGCTTGAACAAGACCCCTTATGAGATACTCACCGGCAACAAGCCCAACCTCAAGTACTTCCGGGTGTTCGGTTGTAAGTGTTTCATTCTCAAGAAAGGTGTTCGTTTGTCTAAATTTGAGGCTAGAGCTCATGAGGGCATATTTGTTGGTTATGCTACAAACTCTCATGCTTACCGTGTTCTCAACAAGTCCACCGAACTCATTGAGGAGACGTGTAACGTGGAGTTTGATGAAAATAACGGCTCCCAAGTGGAGCAAAGTGGTACTTGTGATGTAGGTGATGAAATTCCTCCCCAAGCCATAAGAAGAATGGGTATTGCTCAAATTCTACCCATTGAGGAACCCCTTGTGGCCGAAGGAGAAGGACAATGCTCTACTCAAGTGGAGCCATCACCTCACCAAGACCCACACGCTTCCTAAGAACAAAGTGAAAGCCCTTAACCACATGAACAAGACCAAGGGCAAGATCAACCTCAAGATGGTGGTGAACCTCTAAATGATGCCCATGGTCAAGTTCTCCCCCTCGAGCAAGTTCAAGATCATGAGCAAGCTCATGATGAAGAACAAGCTCAAGACGGCGCTCAAGATGATCAAGTTAACCCTCCTCCTTCCACACCCGAGGAGGAATTAGAGCGTCGTGCCGCGAAGATTGCTTCCAAGCTCACCACCCAAGGCCATCTCATGGAAAATGTGGTTGGAAGCCTAAGAAAGGGGGTAAGCACTCGTAGACAATTAGCAAACTATTGTGAACATCACGCATTTGTCTCTTGTGTTGAACCCCAAGAGGTCTATGAGGCGCTCGAAGACTCAGATTGGCTCAATGCCATGCATGAAGAACTCAACAACTTCGAGTACAACAAAGTATGGAGACTGGTGCCAAGGCCATCGGGGGACCACAACGTCATTGGAACCAAGTGGACCTTCAAGAACAAGCCAGATGCTCATGGGAACATCGTTCGCAACAAGGCAAGATTGGTAGCACAAGGCTACTCCCAAATCGAGGGTATCGACTACGGTGAAACCTTTGCTCCCGTTGCTCATCTTGAATCCATACGTTTGTTGATTGCCTATGCTTCCCATCACAGCTTTAAGTTGCAACAAATGGATGTGAAAGTCCTTTTCTTAATGGTCCTATTAATGAGTTGGTCTATGTCAAGCAATCCCCAGGGTTCGAGGATCCCTACTTCCCGGATCATGTGTATCAACTCGATAAGGCACTCTATGTGAAAGTGCAACTAATCCCCGGGTGGTTTTGGTAATTAATAACAACATATATATCATTGAACTAATAGTTACTTGAGAATCATTTCAGAGAGTTCAGTGATATGGGTATGGCAAGGACTGAAGAAGTGGACCCCTCAAAATGCTAAGGCAAGCATTGGCAAAAGCTCAAGACTCCATTTTTGGTTTAGTGATCCAAGATCACATTGAGTCCATAGGAAAAGCCAATACTATTAAAAGGGGATGAGGTTATGATGATGATCTGGTTGCTCAAGTGCTTAGTGATACATCTCCTAAACTATCGCAACTTTCACCGCCATAGACACTCATAAGTAGTCTCGGTCCCACCGATATTCCAAACTCAATCACACCGAGATGAACCACCTCAGCCATAAGCCAAACCCTAGTAAACTCGGATTTTCCGATTCGAACTCGGTCTCACCGAAACATGAGTTGCCAAGCTTCAGAAACCTACATCATCAAATCGGTGTCACCGAGATGATGAAGTCGGTCCCACCAAAACTGGCATGCTCGTGTCATTGCACGAATCGGACTAACCGAGATTGTATATTCGGTCCCACGAAAATCCCAACGTTCACATTATTTGAACTATCGGTCTCACCGAGTTGTCCACCGGTCCCACCAGATTGCTCAAATGTGTGTAACAGTTGGATTTTGTGTGGAGGCTATTTATACCCCTCCACCCCTCTTCATTCGTGGAGAGAGCCATCGAAAGAACTACCACTCCTACCTTACATTTCGAGAAGAGAACTACCTACCCTTGTGTTGAGATCAAGTTGCTACACTCCCATCATATGAAGCTTGATCTCTAGCCTTCCCAAGTTGCTTTCCACTCAATCCTTTCTTCCACCACAGCCAAATCGGTGAGGAGAGTTGAGTGTTGGGGATATTATCATTTGAAGCACAAGAGCAAGGAGTTCATCATCATCTACAACATCTATTACCTTTTGGAGGTGGTGCCTCCTAGATTGGTTAGGTGTCGCTTGGGAGCCTCCGTCGTCGAGATGTGGAGTTGAACCAAGAAGTTTGTAAGGGCAAGGAGATCGCCTACTTCGTGAAGATCTACCCCGAGTAAGGCTAGCCCTCCGTATGAGGCCATGATGGAATAGACAAGGTTGCTTCTTCGTGGACCCTTAGTGGGTGGAGCCCTCCGTGGACTCAGCATGGCCGTTACCCTCCGTGGGTTGAAGTCTCCATCAACGTGGAAGTACGATAGCACCACCTATCGGAACCACGAGAAAAATCACCGCGTCTCAAAATTGCGTTTGCTCTTCTCCACCTCTCTTTACTACATGTGCAATTTACTTTCCGCTGCCTATACTCTAGAATTGCATGTGTAGGGTGATGCTTGACTTGATCATAATTGTGAATCGCCAAAAATTGTTCTTTGTCAAAAGGCAGAATTTTTATATTGACAAGTAGTCTAATCACCCCCTCTAGACATACTTTCGATCCTACAAGTGGTATCGAGCTTTGGTCTCCATTGTATTGGTTTCCATTGCATTGGACTCCATAAGCTTGGTTTCACAACCTAGGAGAGTATGGCCTCTAGTGAGGGTAATTTTCAGAGAGGTCCTTACTTTGATGGTACAAATTTTGCTAGTTGGAAGCATAAAATGAAAATGCATATTCTTGGTCATAACCCACCGCATGGGGCATTATTTGTGTTGGTATGCAAGGTGAATTCTTGAGGAAGGAAAAGTTCGGATCGCATGGCTACACCGGAAGAATTGCGGATGTTGCAAAACAATGCTCAAGCTTGTGACATTCTCTTCAATGCCTTGTGTCGAGGAGTTCAACAAAATCAGCCGCCTTGAGAATGCAAAAGAGATTTGGGATACTTTGGTTGAAATGCACGAAGGTACCGAGTCCGTGAAGGAATCAAAGCTAGATATTCTTCAAGGTCAACTTGACAAGTTCAAGATGAAGGATGGTGAAGGAGTCGCTGAAATGTACTCTAGGCTTGCTCTCATCACAAATGAGATTGCCGGCTTAGGAAGCAAAGGAATGACCGACCGATTCATCATCAAGAAGATTCTCAGAGCTTTGGATGGAAAGTATGACACCGTGTGCACTTTGATCCAAATGATGCCAAACTACAAGACTCTCAAGCCAACCGAAGTCATTGGAAGAATTGTTGCTCATGAGATGACACTTAAGGATAAGGAAGAGCTTCACAACAAGTCAAGTGGTGCTTACAAAGCTACAAGTGATGCTCCCACAACCTCAAGTGACAAGTTAGTTTCCAATGAAGAGATAAGCCTAATGGTCAAGAACTTCAACAAATTCTACAAGAATAGAGGCAAAGAGAGAAGCTCAAAGTCTAGATCATATGATGAAAAGAGATCTTCTAGTCGTGATCGAATCTGCTACAATTGTGGAAGACCGGACACTACTCAAATGAGTGTACGGCTCCCCACAAGAGAAGAGAAGAATCTCCAAGAAGAAGAAGCTCAAGAGATGAGTCACCTCGGAAAGAGAGAAGGAGCAGAGATGATCGTTATGAGCGAAGACCCTCTCGGAGAAGCAAGGATTAGGAGAGGAAAGACAAGTCATCAAGGAGCTACACAAGAAGAAAACATCAAGCTCATGTAGGTGAATGGGTCTCCGGCTCCGACTCGACAATCAATCCGAAGGAAGCTATCACTCCGACTCCGACTACAGTCAAGATGAAGGTGTTGCGGTCTTGCTCTCGTATCCTCCAACTCCAACTCCTCGACTTATTTGATTCACCAAATGAGGGAATTGGAAGATGCTTCATGGCTAAAGGCCCCAAGGTATCACACCCTGAATTCATTGACTTCAATAGTGATGAGGATGACTTGCTTGGTGAAGATGAGCTCTTGCATGATAAATCCAAATGAGCCTAGTAACGATGAACATGCTAGTAGTCTTTATAGTCGAGAAGAGTCGAATGACAATGCTATGAAGGAGATTGAGCGTCTAACTAAAGAACTAAACACTCTTAAGTTAGCTCATGAAACAACTCAAGAAGATCATAGAGAGCTCCTAAGATCTCATGAGAAGCTACGCCGAGAAGCTCACTCTAGAGCAAGAACATGAGTTTCTAAAAGCAATCAATGACGATCTTGAAAGAAGAGTTCTTCATATCTTGCCAAACGACTTCTCTTGTCTAATTTCTTGCCACCCATTAAGACTAAGCATGACAAGCATAAGAAAAATTCTTCCTCTAGCAGTAACAATAACCATGCTAAATCCAATGTTGTTGCTTCTAGTAGTTCTCTTGATTCCACTAACAATGTTTCAAGCCAAGTTACACTTGAGCAAGAGAATAGTTTATTGAAAGGGATCATAGAGAAAGGTGTCTACAAGAGCCTTGCGGAAGCAAGAACTTTGAGAAATTGTTCGCAAGCAAGGAAGGCAGGAAGAATCAAGGAATTGGTTTTGAGCGAAAGTTCAACGCCGAAGGCGTTGAGTGGGAAGAAGGTCAATATCCTACTCCACAGTTTGTTCCTCAAAAGGAGAAGTATGATCCTACTTCTTCCAATGTGGAACAAGCTCAAGATGACCTTCCACCACAAGACCACAAGCTAAAAGGCAAGGACAAGCTTCAAGAGGAGATTGATGCATTTGTTGAAGCACCTCAAGCCATGGTCAAGTGGGTTCCCAAGGAAGCGTCAAGTTCTACTTCGTCAAGCTCAACTACAACCCCAAGGATTCCCATCAAGATGATGTGGATCCCAAGAAGAAGAACTAGAAAGTTCTTGAGGGTGACTCCGCCAACATACTTCACTCACATTCATTTTGGCAAAAACTTGTGCAATCAACTTCCACATCGTGCACTAGTTCATGGAGTCACAAACCCTCTTGTTGGTAAGTCAAGGGACAAGGTAATCATTGCTTTCATGGACATCATCTATTGTGAACTTCAATCTATGTCCATGGATATCCTTGTTTGTTCCTTGTGGGACTAACCCATGTAGGTATTGAAAGTGCCCGAATCCAAAGGATAGCTCCCAACTCTTGATGATCTCCATCAACATTGAGCATCCACATCTTCAACATCTACATGAAGTCTTCTATGACAACCCAAGGTTAGTTTGACCCTTTAAAAGGGTTCTCACATCTAGGGGAGCTTTGCTCTAAAAATTGAGCTAAAGCATCCTCAAATGATGTGAACACATCAATGCTTTATGTAAAAGTGGTAACCCCACTTGTGCTTAAGCGATGAGTATGACCTATGATCAAATGTTCTCATTTGGCTCCTAAGTCAATATACTCATATAAAGATGACCTAGTCATCGACAAATTGTGTGTTAGTTGCTAGAGTTTTGGTTGTGCATGTTTGACACATATTTCATTTGCTATCTTATTGTGTGAGCATGTTGGATGCATGATTTTATCCATTCGAGGACATCCATTTGTTGTTTTGGTCGTTTTGATTTTTCGACCAAATGGATGGACAAGAATGCCTAAGTACATCCCCTAGCTATCTATGCTTTCTTGTCTCAAATTCTATTCATGCTTACATCACAAATTTTGAACAAGTCATTTTCGGACCCTCCGGTGAGGAGCACTCGAGCCACCGATCCGTCAAGGGCTAATTTCCAAAACCTTCTAATTGATTTGGTCGGACCAACTCACTCAAACTCGGTCGAACCGAAAGCATTTAGACGATCTAGGTTTTCATCTCGGTGAAACCGAGTTGTGATTTTCGGCGTGACGAAGTGCATAATCGCCAAATAGTTATCCATCTCAGTGCCACCGAAGTTTTACAACTCGGTCCCACCGACAATGAAGGGGTATATATTCCGAGGGCAGCGCTGATTCCTCCTTCAAACGTTTCGCCCCCACCCCTTCTTTGCCGTCGCCTTGGTCTCCGGATCGTCGCCGTTGCCGCTTCGTCGCCCTCGCCTTGAGTCTCCGTCGCCGTCAACGGCCATCTCCTCCAGCGCCGTTGCCGCCGAGAAAAACTCCACCAAGTTAGGGTGAGTTTTGATCCCACTCGTGCTCCCATCTCTGATTCAATGCACGTTTGGATTGCCTAATATCTTGCCACGATTGAAATCCTCCTGTACACCAGATTGGTTCGTTTGAACTAGATTCGAGTAAAAGTTTTAGGGTTAGGTTTCCGCGGAACACATCTCGGTGAGACCGATTTATATTTTCGGTATGACCGATTTGGCCTATGGCCATTGCACTGCACCCTTCGGTCCAACCGAGTTGTACAAAATCGGTGTGACCGAAATGAAGATTCTGTGAAACCCTAGTGTTTTCGGCAGGACCGAAACCCACTTCGGTCAAACCGAAAGTGGTGTGCCAAGCTCCTGTTTAACACTTTGGATTCACCGAACCTTAAACTCGGTCTAACCGAAATGTCTTCTGTGAAAACTTAATACTAGAATTTGAACTCATTTTTTTTTTGCAAAAACTTCTGCATTTTGTGATGACTCTTCTTCTCTGCCTACACCTTATCTATTCACGGGTTGTCGACCATGTCGGATGCCGGTGACAATGAGAACAGTCGAGACACCCATTCTGAGACATTCGAGGCGAGGCACTAGTCCCGATCCTAGTAGCTCATCGATGATGGTGAGAGGAGTACACCTAGTGGCATGCCTCCTACAGCCACCAGAGCTAGCAAGGTCGAGGCAGACATTGAGGAAGCAAAGCAGGACAAAGCAGAGCTTATGCGTGAGTTGCAGGATGACTTAGTCCAGATTCTCATCGACAGATTGCTCCGGTTCCCAAAGGATCCCGATCACTGCTATTCCGATGGATCGACACAGGACTACAGCTTCAAAGACCTCCCACAGTTCAAAGTAGTTGCTCCTACTCCAGCTCCAGCTCCGGTGTCCACTCCTCCAAAGACAGACATCGGTGAAGTCTTTGCCGATGCTATCATATCCACTCCGACATCAACCTGCAGACGGAGCCGCCAGCCAGAGTCCACAAAGTGACGCTTAGCTCTATGCTTTTTGAACTTTTGGTAACTTGTTGCCAAAGGGGAGAAATTGTATAGATCATAGGGCTTCGAGAGAGAGAGTGCTGTTGTCTTTGCGCTTTTGCTCTTTTGTTCTTTTGCGGTTTCTTTGAGATACTTTTGGTTTTCGAGACATTCATTGTGTTTGATACTCCGTTTGATTCTACCTTAATGAGTGCTTGGTCGTACTATGCTTTAATGTGTGCTTAATGCTTATCATATGCCATTCCTATCTCGTATGACCATTTACTCATGTCTTGGTGATTGGGTGCATGCTGTTCATTCTTATCATTTTGTGCGCTCCACCAAGATGTATGTGACATGGAAGAGTGACCCATGATCCTAATCGATTGTGCATTTGCATTCAAACGCAAATCTTAAATAATGCACAAATTTAGGGGGAGCTCTTGCTTATCACATACTTCTCAAAGCTTACGATATTATTCATTGATTATATCCTTTGTCGAAGCTTTGATCTATATGTTGTCATCAATTACCAAAAAGGGGAGATTGAAAGTGCAACTAATCCCCGGTGGTTTTGGTAATTAATAACAACATATATATCATTGAATTAATAGTTACTTGAGAATCATTTCAGAGAGTTCATTGATATGGGTATGGCAAGGATGAAGAAGTGGACCCCTCAAAATGCTAAGGCAAGCATTGGCAAAAGCTCAAGACTCCATTTTTGGTTTAGTGATCCAAGATCACATTGAGTCCATAGGAAAAGCCAATACTATTAAAGGGGATGAGGTTATGATGATGATCTGGTTGCTCAAGTGCTTAGTGATACATCTCCTAAACTATCGCAACTTTCACCGCCATAGACACTCATAAGTAGTCTCGGTCCCACCGATATTCCAAACTCAATCACACCGAGATGAACCACCTCAGCCATAAGCCAAACCCTAGTAAACTCGGATTTTCCGATTACGAACTCGGTCTCACGAAACATGAGTTGCCAAGCTTCAGAACATACGTCATCAAATCGGTGTCACCGAGATGATGAAGTCGGTCCCACCAAAACCGGCATGCTCGTGTCATTGCACGAATCGGACTAACCGAGATTGTATATTCGGTCCCACGAAAATCCCAACGTTCACATTATTTGAACTATCGGTCTCACCGAGTTGTCCACCGGTCCCACCAGATTGCTCAAATGTGTGTAACGGTTGGATTTTTGTGGAGGCTATTTATACCCTCCACCCCTCTTCATTCGTGGAGAGAGCCATCGAAAGAACTACCACTCCTACCTTACATTTACGAGAAGAGAACTACCTACCCTTGTGTTGAGATCAAGTTGCTACACTCCCATCATATGAAGCTTGATCTCTAGCCTTCCCAAGTTGCTTTCCACTCAATCCTTTCTTCCACCACAGCCAAATCGGTGAGGAGAGTTGAGTGTTGGGGAGATTATCATTTGAAGCACAAGAGCAAGGAGTTCATCATCATCTACAACATCTATTACCTTTTGGAGGTGGTGCCTCCTAGATTGGTTAGGTGTCGCTTGGGAGCCTCCGTCGTCGAGATGTGGAGTTGAACCAAGAAGTTTGTAAAGGCAAGGAGATCGCCTACTCGTGAAGATCTACCCCGAGTAAGGCTAGCCCTCCGTGGGCGTGAGGCCATGATGGAATAGACAAGGTTGCTTCTTCGTGGACCCTTAGTGGGTGGAGCCCTCCGTGGACTCAGCATGGCCGTTACCCTCCGTGGGTTGAAGTCTCCATCAACGTGGAAATGCGATAGCACCACCTATCGGAACCACGAGAAAAATCACCGCGTCTCCAAAATTGCGTTTGCTCTTCTCCACCTCTCTTTACTACATGTGCAATTTACTTTCCGCTGCCTATACTCTAGAATTGCATGTGTAGGGTGATGCTTGACTTGATCATAATTGTGAATCTGCCAAAAACTATTCTTTGTCAAAAGGCAGAATTTTTATATTGACAAGTAGTCTAATCACCCCCCCCTCTAGACATACTTTCGATCCTACACTATGGCCTTAAACAAGCCCCACGTGCGTGGTATGACCACCTTACCGAGTTGTTACTAGATCGTGGATTTGAGTTGGGGCTAATCGACCCCACTCTTTTTACTAAGAAGGTCAAAGGGGAGTTTTTTGTATGCCAACTATATGTTGATGATATTATCTTTGGTTCTCCTAACAAAGCTTTCAATGAGGAATTTGCCGCTCTCATGACCTCCAAGTTCAAGATGTCTTCGATGGGAGAGTTGAAGTTCTTCCTTGGTTTTGACATCAAACAAAGAAGAGAAGGAACCTTCATCAATCAAGCCAAATACACTCAAGACATGCTAAAAAGATTCAAGCTAAGTGATGTCAAGCCGGCTACTACTCCAATGCCCACCAAGTCCCAACTTGACATTGATCCCAATGGTAAAGTGGTGGATCAAACGGTATATCGCTCCATGATTGGCTCCTTTCTTTACCTTTGTGCATCTAGACCGGATATCATGTTGAGTGTGGGGATGTGTGCACGGTTTCAAGCCGCACCAAAGGAAAGTCACTATGTGGTGGTCAAGTGAATCTTTCGATATTTGGCTCATACCCCAAACTTTGGCTTATGGTACCCAAGAGGGGCAAACTTCAAGCTTGAAGGATTTATGGATTCCGATTGGGCGGGAGACAAAGTGGATAGGAAGTCCACTTCCGGAGGGTGCCAGTTTCTTGGGTGCTCTTTGGTGAGTTGGTCTTCCAAGAAGCAAAGTTGTGTGTCTCTCTCGTCCACCGAAGCGGAATATGTGGCGGCCGGTAGTTGTCGTGCACAACTCCTATGGATGAGGCAAAGTTTAAAGGAATACGGTGTCACTTGTGACAAAGTGCCTCTTTGGTGTGACAACGGAAGTGCCATCAAGATTTCTATCAACCCGGTGCAACACTTCAAGACGAAGCATATTGAGATTAGGTATCATTTCATCCGGGATCACATTAGGCGAGGGGAGATCGAGCTCAAGTATGTCAACACTCATGATAACCTTGCAGATATTTTCACGAAGCACTTGGATGAAGCAAGATTTCGCGAGTTAAGGCATGAGCTAAATATCATTGATTCGAGCAATGTGACTTGAACCCTTGCACCCTCCACCACACTCAACTTGTTGTCTAGTTTAGGTGTAGGCATGGACATAGGGGGAGTGTTGTTCTCTCAATGAACTCTCCCTCCCCCATTATGCGTAAATCGATCAACTCTTTCACATTAGCCATTTTTGATGGTACTTGTGCTTCAAAGACGAGTTTTGGTCATGGGCCCAAGGATAATTCTTCGCGGAGCCATACCAATTGACTCAAACATAGGTGGCTTCGGCCACCGCCCTCTCTTAAGAGAGAGGCCTGAGCTCGCTCTGCTTTTGTGCGGTTGTTTTTGTTTTTCTCTTCATTCTTTACTCTGTTCTTAGTGTTTGGTTTCTCTTCGTTGTTGTCTGGTTTGTTTTGTTCCCTTCTCTTAGTCTGGGCTTTGGTGGTCGGGCGGTACAATCGGAGTCATGGGCGGTTCTACCGCTGATACCTGGTTGTGCTGCCCTAGTAGGGGTGCATTTGGAGCTTGGGCGGTTTTACCGCCCACTTTCTCTGGGCCTCCTCCGTCCGGTAGTACCGGTTGTCTCCGGGCGGTACTTCCGGTGCCCTTCAGGAAACGGAAGTACCGCCCGCAACAATCTGACAGTACCTGACTTGCCGTACAACCGGTCCTTGGAGCGGTTCTACCGCCGCGCGGCTATGGGCCTATTTATATCCGACGGGTGAAGGGTTTCTCTTCTTTTCCCCTTCGTCCCTGTTCGTCCTCTCCTTGCCCTAGCCGCCGGTCACCTTTGCCCCGCCCCGGAGTGCGTCCCGCGCTTCGGATCCGTGGGCTCTCCATGGAGGCCCTCCGATCTTCTCCCATGGATGGTGGTAATGCCCTTGTTCTTCGTTCTTTGTTCTAGGGTTTCTTTCTTTTCTAGGGCATTACTTTTCCCTCCTAGTTTAGTGTTTGTTCTTTGGTTGGGAGAGATCGTTGTTTGTCTTGTATCTATGCAGTACCTAGAAATCCGAATATTGCTTGTGTGATTCGCACGTCTTGATTAGATCTAACTACCCTGGTGGTGCCACTGTCAGTGGTTCTACCGCCCATATGGGCGGTACAACCGATGGGGCGGTTCTACCGGTGGGAGATCTGGTACAACCGGAATGTATGAACCACACAGCACTGTTCTGGTCTCTATGTTGTTGCATTTTTTTCGTGTGCTTTCCTCTCATTCTTGTTGGTTTTCGCGTGTTCCCTTCGTGTGTGTGTTCAGGTGGCTCTAGTTCTCTCTCTGCTCCTTGCAAGACCAAGAAGAGGGCTCGAAGGACTCCACGCCCGGCTGTGTCTGCTAATGAAGAGGAAGTTGTGATCCCCACCAAGCCCACTCGCCGTGAAAAGTCACCCGCTGCAAAGCAACGTGTGGTAATGCCACTCCACCGTTGGAAAGCCAAGGATTGGGAAGCCTTCCTCTCGAAGAATCCTTATGTGGTTCCCATAGCTCCTCGTTGGACCACGGTTCAGTTTCGGAATGAGATGCAAGTATGGATTGTTCATGAACTCTTTGAGCACAACAAGAACAGATATGCCAAGCAGTGGACCATCGACCTTGATCATTGGAGGAACAACCTGGAGTATTTTGGTGAGGCTTTGGCTCTTTGTGAGGAGTTTGATCTTGTCAAGCTCATGTCCGTCAACTGTGACTTTGATGTTCAACTCATCCATCAGTTCTACGCCACCATTTACTTTGGAGAAGATGACGCGTGCACCCTCACTTTCATGTGCCGTGATGAGCTCTTTCAAGTTCCCTGGAGGACCTTTTGCAATGCTATTGGTTATGATGATATCGGTCTGGAAGGAAGGGGTGGCATTCGCCCCCATGATCATCCTGACCCCATGCCTAAGGAGAAGCTTGCCCCTCTGTACATTCGGGGCCGTGGTATTATTGGTGAATCTAAGGATTTGGTGAAGGTCTATGACATCTTGGATCGTGTTTTTCGCAATGTGCTTCTGCCCAAAGTGGGGAATCAAGATGAAATCCATGGCTATCTTGTTGACTTGATGGTTGCTATGAAGACCAAGGTGGGATCTGGGGAGACGTTTGATGTGTCCAACTGGCTGTGGCACGAGATGTACAACATGGTCATCTACAGGAAGGTCCCCATCTATGCTCCTTTTGTCATGTGCTTTTTGAACTCCGTGTGGGAAGTTCACCATCCTGGAGAGCCCCTCACCTCTCCTGACAATCTCACCATTCATGAAGTCAAGCTCCTTAAGAAGAAGAAGCACGCCGAGCCACGTTTCCTTGCTGATGCTCCTGAGGATGTCTATGCCACTTCTGATGATGAGGATTTTGAGTTGGAGCCAGGGGCCAAACCCTCGTCGGTGGACAAGCTCGCTGCCAAGGTGAAGAAGACTTTCTGCCTTCAGTCTGACATCCAGAAGAGGATGTATGAGGCACATGTCAATGAGAAGCATGCCCGGTGTCGTCAAATTTCTATGATGAGGCACCTCAACATGTCTGTTCAGAGTGGTTCTGAGAAGAGCATCACACCGGAGGAGCGTTGGATATCTTCCCACAGCACCTGGACCGATGATGAAGCCCCTCCTCAGCCCTCCACCACATTTACTGCTGCTGATGATATCATGGAGGATTCAGATCAGGACGATGATGAAGTTTCTGATAATGTTGAAGACTCTGACAATGATGAAGATCCAGATGCTACTGAGGAGTCAGAGGAGGACGACTTAGCCTGGGGCGATAGCTTCGCTCTCTTCCTTTTTGGTGTCCTGATGCCAAAGGGGGAGAGAGTGTGTTAGGACTCGGGAGTTGCATGGGTGGTTGCATAGTGTGTGTTTTGTGTTGAACTTCTCCAGTTGAACTTTGTTGAACTTTGTTCGTTCTCGGCTTGCTTTGTGTGGATTTTGTGCCACTCCTGCTATCTTATTTTTATGCTTGTTGGTCATTATTGGTAGTATTGCTGTTGTTTCATTATGTTGGCTACCTTCATGTTATGTGCTTTAAGTGGTGAGCCTATAAAATCTAGGGGGAGTCTCGACCTTGAAGTATGCCCATGCTCTCTAACAGCTAGTTCAACTTGGGGCACACATCTAGGGGGAGCTCCGACTAGATTCTATAGACTTCTATCTTAAATCGTGTTGTTGTCATCATCCACCAAAAAGGGGGAGATTGAAAGGGCATTTCCCTACCTTATGTTTTGGATGATGATGACAACCCTTTGTTGGTCAAATCCTGTGCTAAATGTTTCAGGTTCTCGATGATTAGGCTTACATTGGTTAGTGGTTCTCTCTCGAGGAAATGTTTGAAGATGGGATTCTCTACGCTTTTTATCTCTTTGGTCGTAGGGTACTCGTACTATCAAGAGGGAATCCACTTGGAAAGAATAGGGGAATCCATTCACGTACACCTTCATCACCCCTCTTTTGTCGAGAGAGTGCCTCCCTTTTAATTTAACCTTTGTTGTGTTTTCCCAGCGGTTGTACCGCTCGTCCGAGCGGTTGTACCGCTGGCTCTTGGCGCTTCCCTGCCTTTGTCGAGCGGTGGTACCGCTGCCTCCGGGCGGTGGTACCGCCACCAGGCTCTACAAAGATCAGCAGCGGTTGTTACGGCCATGTCAGGACCCCGACTCAATGCCACATAGATCTAGCATGTAACACCTCATATCACTTTGCGGCCTCACGCACGGTATTCCCACGGGTGTCGCCTTACCTTTGCGGGACCGTTTGCGCTTTTGGCTGCGTATATGATAAAGTGTCGCTAGCATCCATATGATAAGGAGCCCGGCCGACATGGCTAGTCGTAAACCCAAAGTGGCACAGACTTACGAGGACAGCATCCATGACCCAAAGATCGAACGTGTCGGTCAACAATGGCGAATCGGGCAGTAGCACTGGCTAGCAGGACTCCGGTGAACCGGGCTGAAGCGAGCTAACGGGACTCTAGTATTCATCGTGACATTTCCCGAAGGGACAGACACAGAACGAAGAAGGACACATGCGGCCAGCCTAAGTGTTAGGAGCAAGTAGCAAGCTACCATGGCTCGGTGGAAACACTAGGAGACATTTCGAAGAAGAGAGGCTACTAAAGATAAACAACTAGATAGTCGATCCCACACATACCAAGCATTTCAATAACATACACACAATATGCTCGATATGTGCAAATACATCATGGCATCACAACATGACTCTACGACTCAAGTATTTATTCATTAGGCCCGAGGAGCGAGATATTACAAACAGGGTCTCATGACCCAACATTCTGAGCATACAAATCAAAGCACAAGCGGAAGCTAATATGTCTGAGTACAGACATCTACAAATGAAAAAGGCTTAGAAGCCTGACTATCATCTAGATCCTGCCGAGGGCACAAGATCGTAGCTAAGGTAACAAGCTAAACGTCAAGTCACGTGGAACTACTAGCGAGACCAAGTCTCTCTGCAAAAACATAAAATAGGCAAACGTGAGTACAAATGTACCCAAACAAGACTTACATCGTAACTAACTACATATGCATCATTATCAACAAAGGGATGGTGGGGTTTAATCTGCAGACAAGCCAGCTTTGACTCAATGGCTATCCTAAACTACATTGCAAGTAACTCTTTGAGGTGGCGCACACGAGTCCACATATTCACCATATCGATACACCACCATGGATCCGCTCCGCCTCCCCACGAGAACGCCATCCATAGCACTCACGCTTATCTTGCGTATTTTAGAGTATCCACTTTCACTTGTCTATGAACTGATATAAGCAACCCGAAGTCCTTTTCGCGGACACGGCTATTGAATAGATGATATTAACCTGCAGGGTGTACTTCTTCATACATGTTTCCACCACTTAGCGCCGCTGACACGACATGTGCTCGGCAGACTTCAAGCGAAAAGCCGACGTGGGTGTAGACCACGACCTACCTAGACACTCAAGTCTCTAGTCCGGGTTTATCGCCTATTTGGGTTCCATCTATGAGGAGTTCGGCCAAGTTTCGCTCACAGCCCCAAACGATGTGAACAGGTTCCGTGACACCAAGCAGGCGCCCGGTTTACCGACCACGTGCCTACCGATCACAGCCCACCCCTACGGTCAAGATCAAGACGGCCTCCAAACATACTACAAACACGTAAACTACTTGCAACTCCCGGACAGAGGACAAGGGTGAATAAGAAGTCGAGGGGTCATATTTCAGGCCCAATGCATGGTAGTAGCTGTATCATGGATCACAAACACAGAACTCGGTTCTAAGGACGGCTTCAATGAGACAACCCACCATGTACTCCTACATGGCCTCTCATCGATACCTTTACCAAATCGTGTTCACACACTTAGCTCACACACAGTAGGACATGTTCACACCCCTCTGGTTCATTCCCGATGAATCAGACCCGACTCAACTCTAAGCAGTAGCCGGCATGAAAAACAAGCATGTATGAGTAGGCACAACAAGGCTCAAACAACTCCTACTCATGCTAGTGGGTTTCATCTATTCTTCGTGGAATGACAGTCATGCAAAGGATAAAGGGGTTCAGCTACCATGGCGGAGTAACAGATGACTCGTTGTTGTCCTAATGCATAAAAAAGAGAGCAGGAGCGAGAGTGGGATTTTATCGGAATGAACAAGGGGTTTTGCTTGCACGCACTTCAAGATAATATAGTTCTTCATCGGTGTCATCGAACTCGTCGTCGGAACCACGTCTATCGAGAGGGGACAAACACCGGCAACTGAGAAAGAACACAATCAATGCAATGCTACAATATGATGCATGATTATGACATGGCAATATGCTGTGATTTGAGCTAATGCATCTAGCTATGATTTAAATGAAGTTGGTTTGAATACATGATCCAAATTCAAACTCCATATATGATTATTTAAATGCCCTTTATTTGTTTTGTCCAAAACAGAGGACAAACATTGTTCAAACATGCATGAAAATGGTACAGATGGATTCCTTGAATTTTTCTGATAATTTTTCATATATAATTTGTTTGATTTGGAGCTATGGTTGATTTTATATGAATTTTAGAAGTTTATACAATTTTTTGGACTTTCCTGTATAAAAATAAATACAGAAAATCATTTATTGCATCAAGATGACGTCGGGTGACGTCATCAGGTCAAAAGCGCCAGTCCAGGTCAAACCCGACGGTGGGGCCCACATGTCGATGTAACGACTAACTAACAGGTTAGTTAGTGTTACGTCAACACTAACCTAGGTTAATTAGGGTGCAGGCCTTTGGTTAGTGACTAAGCTAGCCGTCGAGGTTAATTAGCACTAATCTAAATTTGACTAGAGGTTAACAGAGCGGGCCCGCACGTCGCTGACTCTGGGGTCAAACCCCGCCGGTCAAAGTGGACAACACGCCGGCGTTTAGCCGCCGGCGAGGGCCGAGACGGCGGCGGGCTTCGGGTTTGGTCCTCCGTCGACCAAATCGACGGCGGAGAGGCGCTGCGTGTTCTTTGGTGGACTCGCAGCGTCGATGGTGCGATGGGAGAGTCTTTGGGTGGCGGAAACAGCTGGCGTCGGCGAAGTGAGGCGGCGGCGGCGGGTGTGCTCGAGGTCGGCGTTATACCGCCTGGCAGAGGCCACGGAGGGTGCTACGGCACCTTGTGATGCCTCGAGCTTCTGGCGTGGTCAGTTGCGGCTCTAGGTGTCGGTGGCCACGGCGGCGGCATGGCCGGCGGAGCTGAGCTCGCGGCTCCGGTGGAATCAGCGACTACGGGATAGGAACGAGCTCGGGAAGGAAGGGAAAAGACGCAGAAGCTCACAGGAGTTAAGCGGAGGCCTCGGCGTGCTCGGGAGGGGCTGGTGACGATGGAAGGTCGCCGGCGATCTCGGTGGCCCGAGGAGGAAGAAGACGTCGGGGACGGCGCTCCGGGGCTTCCGGCGTCACGTGGGTTGGTGGAGACGAAGAAGAAGGTGCGGCGGTTCTTCTGGAGGCACCGGCGAGGCGAGGGGTGGAGCGGTGGCATGGTGGCAGCGCGGCGGCGATGGCGGCGAGCCCCTTCGGTGGGGGAAGAGAGAGGAATCGTGGGGAGTGAGGGTGAGGAGAGAGCGAGGAGGGTCCAGGAGGGTGCGTGGCATCACCGAGGGGACGGCAGGCGTCGAGGGGAGGCAGCAAGGAGGTGGGTGGCGCGGCGCTGTGGGCTGCAAGACGGGCACACGCCCGGCGCCCCTCTTGTCATGAGGAAGACAGCAGGGGAGGTGGGGCTGGGCTGGTGGTGGGCTGCCATTTGGGCCGGCAGTGAGGCCTGTGGGCTTGGTAGGCGCCAGTAGTCCTTCTCTCTCTTATTTCTATTTAATTTGTTTTCTATTTTACGTAGTTTGTTTTGATTTAGTTTTAGACACTAAATCATTTTTATTGCTTCGATAATCATGGTAGGGACTAGTAGGATTATTCCAAAGCCCTTCATCAAAGATCGTAATTATTGGACATATATTAAATAATTAAGAAATATATATCCAGCATAAATAGTTATTTATTTAACTCAAAGGCCCAAAATAATTAACTCGAGATACCAAAATATTATTTTGAGTTTTACCTCTTTGCAATATTTTCAGAGACTAAGAGGAACATTTTCTTGGACTTCTTTGAGAAGATTTTAATGTTGATCATTTTAGAAGGTTTCGAGGCTTTGAAAATTCCTCAATTCAAATTTCATTTAAATTTAAACATGATGCTCACATGGAAGCTAGCATAGGTCAGGCCAGAACTAGGGATGTGACAACTCACCCCCACTAAACAAGAATCTCGTCCCGAGATTCAAGACGTGAGGTAAGAAGACAAAGGGGCACTAAGTATCACAAACTTCATGATCCAACTGTCTCCTCGAGGTTGTTGATTTGTTGACTTAGATTGATCTTGACGTCTTTGCTTTAGAGAACTTCATACAACACGAGGGCAGAGACACTCTACAAGGATGGATTATCTTAATGATCACAAGATCAACTCACGGGATGAGATGTAGAACATCTCTTGAGCTGAGAGGAAAAACACACATCATGAAGGACGGAAGAAACAATTTGATGAGATTTCAAAGTAGCGAGGAAAATGGTTACCACAACAAGAGACCTTAGGGAAGGTAACTCGTAGAAATATCCCCTTAAGTGGCAAAAAGAATTACATTTGATTTAGGGATCATTGAAAGTCTTTATACCAGCTTAAGGCAGTCACAATCGATCATTTGAAGGTGTCCGAAAGAATGACATTCTCGGGCCAGAATGGATGATGTGGATTACCTTGTTGAAAACAACACAAGGGTTGATTTTAGTAACTGGGAAGAGGCTCAGCAGTAGAGAGTGAGTCCACTGTTGAAAGGGTTATGGCATAACCGAGGAAACTGAGAGCAATCCCAGTTAGTGCCTTTGATAACACCTAGCGCTTGTGCGTGCTCTCAAGAATTGAGCATTTCCATATTCATCAAGGTTTTACCAATATCCGTGTCAAGGGTCCTGGCAACACAACATACTACCATGATGAACAGCGATGGACGATGCAGAGGCAAAGGAAGATAACCTTCTCAGATTTCACCTTAGCGGGGCCAAGGGGACAAAATCTGGATGATCGACCGAGAGACATCTAGCACTCCGCTTCTAATGTTCTCCTTGATGTGCTAGCGTAACCCATTCATAAAGACGGTTTGATATCTAGAACATCAAGTAAAAGGTCGGACTTCGGGAACACAAGAATCATAAGGCACAGCTAGGGAGTAAATCCTATAAAGTCCTTATGGGGAGGTGGCCAACTTCCTCAAACAAGATACTACAATAATAGGCCTTCCGGCTAGGTGTGTTGGCCACGACATCCACTTTACCGGTTATCGAGAGACCAATATTATAGTTCTTGGGAAATGTTCCAACCATCACATCTGCCTGAGATTCAGATCTGGTTGGTGTCAGAACATTCCAGACTCATTAGGTCTAGAAAGAGAAATGAAAGTTTGCAACATAAATCGGCGAGATGACGTCGCGAGATTCTCGTGAAATGAACTACGATAGCAAGCTCCAAAACATGAGCTGGTTCGCTACAAACACTGTGAACACTTTGTCCAAGACAAGCATGACCACATAGTAGTCTTATAATAAAACACTAGCGAGTTCAGGAGGGAAACCATCATCAAGGATATCGAAGTCCTTGCATAAGTCTTGCTCTTAAGAAGGAACTTCTTCTCCTTGAAAAAATCAATCAGTGGCTTGGTGTGCTACGGAATACATATGGAGTAGAGGTAATTAATCTACCAAACCATAGTATACTTTGCACATGTGTGACTAACTTGGGATGATTCCAAGGAAGCAACATTGACATTATCCAATTCACGGCGGCAACTTACACCAAGTACCGTGAATTAGAGGAAGTCACTTCTTTCATCCGAACATATACCTCATGAACGGAGCATGAAGGCAATGCTTACAAAGTTTCCAAGCACTAGCTTAATGTTCAACAAAATCATGGAGGAGATAAGGGTGTTGTCGATGGGCTCAACAACAATTCATCCAGATTCCCATGGAGATGGAATTCCATAACTATGTGAACAAGGTGATAGTATTGGTCAGACCCAAAAGACATAATGGTGTATGCTCGAGGAAAATCCACGAGTAAGACAACATTACGAACATCATTGGTTCTGATTTGATTTGAGAATAGCCCATACTCAAATCAAAGTTTTAGCATGACGATAGCTCCAACAACTGGCCTCGAGGATCAATTGATGAAGATATCATCTTTCTTCAACACACACACAAGATATCCCTTAACATGAACTAAGTCAGGCAGCTTTTATCTCCCAACTCTCCAAGTTGTTGTTCAGCTTAACCAACTAGCTCAGGGGTATCAAGCACAGATTCTTGGAGAGGAGAATGGTTTATAAGAATAAACCAACTTGATCACGAACTCAACATAGCGGCCAGGTGACAACCCGGTAATACTTCCGAGAAGATATTCGGAACATCACGAACCACCGGTATGTCACTAAGCTCGAGAACAATCTTGCCTTTCGGGGCAAGATGATATGATCATATAAGCAAGGGATTGAATAATCCTAACTCATTGATCGAAGAGTGCACCAGAAATAAGGACTAGGTAGCACAATCAGTCTTAGAGTGATGATTCAAAATCAACATGCTAAGAATGAGGTTATCGCCCATTTAGCTACCAAGCAACGGAGTTGCTAGCAGTATTGATTTCACACATCATGGTTCACTTGTCAGCATTCCGGTTACGACAACACGGATCCGAGGAATGAGTAATGATGGCGAAGTATTATCGCATCAAGAATTCATAAGAAATGGTGCAATTCTCATGACAATCGACATAAAGAGGGTAATACTCCGAGGTAGAACAGAATCAAAAGCTAGATTAGCAATTTGATCTGCAGAGTACAACCGCTTTGACCCAATCCTAGAAATGGACAAGGTCTTTGAGTTTGTTTCTCCTAGTCATTCGGAATAGAATGACTTGACGGACCACAGTAAAAGGCATCGATGAACACGAATGCACGACTACTACTCGACTATCAATCGATAGGCGAAAATCAGGATACAACTAAAGGAGGACAACTCAAAGGACATACGATTTTCTGAGTTGTGGATGCATAGATTAGTATGTCGAACCAAGTTCAACATATTTCTTCCAGATAACCCATGCGTAAAGGTAGATCTGGCAGATTCACAATTATGAATGGAAAACTCTTCAAGAGTACTCGATTGTGATCTTTTGGTTCAAAGAACTTACGCCATAAGCGGTTCATAGTATTGGAAGAAGGAAATACCACGGACCTCGAGGACTAATGCAAAAGTTACTAATAACCTAAAGGAACTAGCAAACACTACCAACACGAAGTGAGTAAGGTGAATATCGGGTTCAAAACTCACGAGTAGAATACCTACTAACTAAATTGCATCACGGGATGCTTTCGGGAATATAGGCCAGAATCTTCACACTAGGATACAAATCATGGCTAGATTACTAGGTGACTCCCTAAAACACCTAGGGTCATAATAATAGCTCCAACATATATGTCAAGGCAATCAATTACCTCAACGCACCGGTTAGTGTGATTAACTTGGCCTATAAGGACATCAGGAACGGAGGAAGGGATTTGCAAATGCATCAGACTATTTAGAAACCTGGGATGACTCAGACAGCATAACGGCTGTAAATGCTCAAAAAGATTGGAGGCATGCTACAAAAATGGTGGCATAGCCACTTAACATCACAATATCAAAGTTTCGAGATCAATAGGTAACATACGGAAGTAGTAGGAACTGAACTGAGGCTTGAATCCAACAATCCTATAAGTCTATGGATTAGTAACACGTCATCCTAATAGATAGATGAAAAGGCCTAGTTCCTTAACCCCGTAGGAAGAGAAGAGGATGACTCAGATCAGAAGGCCATGAGGTATAAGGAGTAAAAAGAGCCTTACGTTCCATCCCACAATCAATTCCCTTACATAACTAAAGCATGTCTAGACACAACTTCGACCAGTTTGGCTTGGTAATCCTACAGGCAGTCAAGCTCTGATACCAAAGCTGTCAGGAACCCGACTCAATGCCACATAGATCTAGCATGTAACACCTCATATCACTTTGCGGCCTCACGCACGGTATTCCCACGGGTGTCGCCTTACCTTTGCTCAGACCGTTTCGCCTTTTGGCACGTATATGCGAGTGTCGCTAGCATCCATATGATAAGGAGCCCGGCTGACATGGCTAGTCGTAAACCCAAAGTGGCACAGACTTACAGGACAGCATCCATGACCCAAAGATCGAGCGTGTTGGTCGGCAATGAAGCGAATCCAGTCAGTAGCTTGGGCTAGCAGGACTCGGTGAATGGGCATGGCGGGCTAACAGGACTCTGGTATTCATCGCGTGACATTTCCCGAAGGGACGTACACAGAACGAAGAAGGACACATGCCGGCCAGCCTAAGTGTTCGGAGCGGTAGCAAGCTACCATGGCTCAGTGGAAACACTAGGAGACATTTCCCAGTAAGAGAGGCTACTAAAGATAAACAACTAGATAGTCAGATCCCACACATACCAAGCATTTCAATAACATACACACAATATGCTCGATATGTGCAAATACATCATGGCATCACAACATGACTCTACGACTCAAGTATTTATTCATTAGGCTCCGAGGAGCGAGATATTACAAACAGGGGTCTCATGACCCAACATTTAGAGCATACAAATCAAAGCACAAGCGGAAGCTAATATGTCTGAGTACAGACATCTACAAATGAAAAAGGCTTAGAAGCCTGACTATCATCTAGATCCTGCCGAGGGCACAAGATCGTAGCTGAGGTAACAAGCTAAACGTCGAAGTCCATGTGGAACTACTAGCGAGACTGAAGTCTCTCTGCAAAAACATAAAATAGGCAAACGTGAGTACAAATGTACCCAGCAAGACTTACATCAGAACTAACTACATATGCATCATTATCAACAAAGGGGATGGTGGGGTTTAACTGCAGCAAGCCAGCTTTGACTCAATGGCTATCCTAAACTACGACTGCAAGTAACTCTTTGAGGTGGCGCACACGAGTCCACATATTCACCATATCGATACACCACCATGGATCCGCTCCCGTCTCCCTACGAGAACGCCATCCATAGCACTCACGCTTATCTTGCGTATTTTAGAGTATCCACTTTCACTTGTCTATGAACTGATATAAGCAACCCAGAAGTCCTTTTCCGCGGACACGGCTATTCGAATAGATGATATTAACCCCACAGGGGTGTACTTCTTCATACATGTTTCCACCACTTAGCGTCTGCACACGACATGTGCTCGGCAGACTTCAGCTTAAAGCCGACGTGGGTGTAGACCACGACCTACCTAGACACTCAAGTCTCTAGTCCAGTTTATCGCCTATTTGGGTTCCATCTATGAGGAGTTCGGCCAAGTTTCGCTCACAGCCCCAAACGATGTGAACAGGTTCCGTGACACCAAGCAGGCGCCGGTTTACCGACCACGTGCCTACCGATCACAGCCCACCCCTACGGTCAAGATCAAGACGGCCTCCAAACATACTACAAACACGAAACTACTTGCAACTCCCGGACAGAGGACAAGGGTGAATAAGAAGTCGAGCGGGGTCATATTTCAGGGCCCAATGCATGGTAGTAGCTATATCATGGATCACAAACACAGAACTCAGTTCCTAAGGACGGCTTCAATGAGACAACCCACCATGTACTCCTACATGGCCTCTCACCGATACCTTTACCAAATCGTGTTCACACACTTAGCTCACACACAGTAGGACATGTTCACACACCTCTGATTCATTCCCGATGAATCAGACCCGACTCAACTCTAAGCAGTAGCCGGCATGACAAACAAGCATGTATGAGTAGGCACAACAAGGCTCAAACAACTCCTACTCATGCTAGTGGGTTTCATCTATTTACTGTGGAATGACATGTCATGCAAAGGATAAAGGGGTTCAGCTACCGCAGCAGGTAACAGATGACTTGTTGTTGTCCTAATGCAGTAAAAGAGAGCAGGAGCGAGAGAGTGGGATTTTATCGGAATGAACAAGGGGGTTTTGCTTGCCTGGCACTTCTGAAGATAATATAGTTCTTCATCGGTGTCATCGAACTCGTCGTCGGAACCACGTCTATCGAGAGGGGACAAACACCGGCAACTGAGAAAGAACACAATCAATGCAATGCTACAATATGATGCATGATTATGACATGGCAATATGCTGTGATTTGAGCTAATGCATCTAGCTATGATTTAAATGAAGTTGGTTTGAATACATGATCCAAATTCAAACTCCATATATGATTATTTAAATGCCCTTTATTTGTTTTGTCCAAAACAGAGGACAAACATTGTTCAAACATGCATGAAAATGGTACAGATGGATTCCTTGAATTTTTCTGATAATTTTTCATATATAATTTGTTTGATTTGGAGCTATGGTTGATTTTATATGAATTTTAGAAGTTTATACAATTTTCTGGAATTTCCTGTATAAAAATAAATACAGAAAATCATTTACTGCATCAGCATGACGTCGGGGTGACGTCATCAGGTCAAAGGCGCCAGATCCAGTCAAAACGACGGTGGGGCCCACATGTCGGTGTAACAGCTAACTAACAGGTTAGTTAGTGTTACGTCAAGACTAACCTAGGTTAATTGGGGCTGGGCCTTTGGTTAGTGACTAAGCTAACCGTCAGGGTTAATTAGCACTAATCTAAATTTGACTAGAGGTTAACAGAGACGGGCCCGCACGTCAATGACTCTGGGGGGTCAAACCCCGCCGGTCAAAGTGGACAACACGCCGGCGTTTAGCCGCCGGCGAGGGCCGAGACGGCGGCGGGCTTCGGGTTTGGTCCTCCGTCAACCAAATCGGCAGCGGAGAGGCGCCACAGGTCTTTGGTGGACTCATGGCGTCGAGTGGTGCCGATGGGAGGTGCTGGGTGGCGGAAACAGCGTCGGCGGCGAGTGGCGGCGGCGGCGTCTTGGTGTGCTCGGGTCGGCGTTATACCGCGCTGGCGAGAGGCCACAGAGGGTGCTACGGCACCTTGTGATGCTGGCCTTCTGGCCACGATCGATTCTTGACTCTAGGTGTCGGTAGCTACGGCGGCGGCATGGCGGGCGGAGCGAGCTCGCGGCTCCGGTGGAATCAGCGACTCACGGATAGGAACGAGCCCGGAAGGAAGGAAAAGACGCGAAGCTCACAAAGGAGTTAAACGGAGGCCTCGGCGTGCTCGGGAGGGGCTGGTGACGACGGAAGGTCGCTGCGATCTCGGTGGCCCGAGGAGGAAGAAGACGTCGGGACGGCGCCGGGGCTTCGGCGGCCACGTGGGTTGGTGGAGACGAAGAAGAAGGTGCGGCGGTTCTTCTGGAGGCACCGGCGAGGCGAGGGGTGGACGGTGGCCGCGGTGGCAGCGAGCGCGGCGGCGATGGCGACGAGCCCCGCTCGGTGGGGAAGAGAGAGGAATCCAGGGGGGAGTGAGGGTGAGGGAGAGAGCGAGGAGGGTCCAGGAGGGTGCGTGGCATCACCAGGGATGGCCAGGGCGTCGAGGGGGAGGCGGCAAGCAGGAGGTGGCCGGGCGGCGTGGCACAAGACGGGCACACGCCCGGCGTCCTACTGTCGCGAGGAAGACGACAGGGGGGGAGGCTGGTGGGCTGGGCTGGTGGCTGGGCTGCCAGCTGGGCCGGCCAGGTGAGGCCCAGGTGGGCTTGGTAGGCGCCAGGTAGTCCTTCTCTCTCTTATTTCTATTTAATTCTGTTTTCTATTTTCTGTAGTTTGTTTTGATTTAGTTTTAGACACTAAATCATTTTTATTGCTTCTGATAATCATGGTAGGGACTAGTAGGATTATTCCAAAGCCCTTCATCAAAGATCAGAATTATTGGACATATATTAAATAATTAAGAAATATATATCCAACGCAAATAGTTATTTATTTAACTCGAAGGCCCAAAATAATTAACTCTGAGATACCAAAAATATTGTTTTGAGTTTTACCTCTTTGCAATATTTTCAGAGACTAAGAGGAACATTTTCTTGGACTTCTTTGAGAAGATTTTAATCTTGATCATTTTAGAAGGTTTCGAGGCTTTGAAAATTCCTCAATTCAAATTTCATTTAAATTTAAACATGATGCTCACATGGAAGCTAGCATAGGTCAGGCCAGAACTAGGGATGTGACAGGCCATGCACCGCCCATGTACCGGTCAGGCTTCTGTTTTGATGCGGTGGCTGGGCGGTGGTGGCCCGGTTGGTCCGGTTGTTCCTCATCAACCGGTACAACCGGAGGTTCAAGCGGTTCTACCGCTCATACCTTAGCCGCTCAAGCGCTCAAGGCCAAGCGGTTGCACCGGCCCGGCACCGCCCAACTACGGCCCTCAAGGGTGAATCCGTTCTGTTTCGGTGCGGTAGTTGTGCGGTGGCTGGGCGGTTGGTCCAGTTATTTTCGAATGACCAGTACAACCGCCCGGTGGCCCGGTTTTACCGCCTGGTAGGGTTCTGCCGTTACATTGTGAGTCCCGGTTGTACCGGGACAAGGAGCGGTTGTACCACTGCAGTGTTGTAAACGCAGTAACGGTTGGATTTTCTAGGGTTGCTATATAAGGTGGTTCTTCCACCTACCACGCCTACCTCTTACCTCTCTCACTCCACCATTAATGCTCTCAAGCTCTCTTGCCCGATCTCTCTCTCTCTAGCCACTCAAACTTGTTGATTTGCTAGGGATTGAAGGAGGAGACCTAGATCTACACTTCCACCAAAGGATATTTGCTTCCCCCATACTTTATAGTCTGGATTTTGTTACTCTTGGGTGCTTGAGCACCCTAGACGGTTGAGGTCACCTCGAAGCCATATTCCATTGTGGTGAAGCTTCGTGGTTTCGTTGGGAGCCTCCAATTGTTGTGGAGATTGCCCCAACCTTGTTTGTAAAGGTCCGGCTGCCGCCTTCAAGGGCACCAATAGTGGAATCACGGCATCTCGCATTGTGTGAGGGCGTGAGGAGAATACGGTGGCCCTAGTGGCTTATTGGGGAGCATTGTGCATCCACACCACTCTAACGGAGACGTACTTCCCCTTAAAAGGAAGGAACTTTGGTAACACATCCTCGTCTCCATCGGATCCACTCTTGGTTACCTCGTGCCTTTACTCTTGCAAGCCTACTTGTGTTGTATCCCTTGCTTGCTTATGTGTTAGTTGTTATGGCATCATATAGGTTGCTCACATAGTTGCATATCTAGACAACCTATTTTGTTGCAAAGTTTAATTTGGTAAAGAAAAGCTTAAAAATTGTTTGTTGCCTATTCACCCCCCCCCTCTAGTCAACCATATCGATCCTTTCAATCCTGATAATAATCATTGTTAATGAGGTGTATGAAAAAAGAACCAAGAGAGTCAAGTTCTACCTCTGATTCCGGGTCATCGAGCTCTTCATCCTTGGGCAAGTCAGAGGCTTCGGCAGTTCTTTTCTTTGCAGGCTTCTTTATAACCCTGGTCTTGACACGAGGTGCTCTTACCAGTTTATCTTGCGGCTTCGCTAGTTTATCTTGTGATTTTTTCTTCTAGAATGGATCATCACCCTGCACAGATGGACAACAAATTATAAAGGAATATTTAAGAAGGGGCGGATTAAGACAAAAATGAGGCAATTCTTCCGACTGGCAGTTTATTGGAAGTACAGAAGGGACTAAGCCCTACTTTGCTGCATACCGCCACCGGTTCATCAAGCATCTTCTTGACAGATTCAGTGACCTCGTCATCGGTGAGCTGGATGTCAATATGACGCTGAGGGTCATTCAAATCCCCCGTGTATTCACACATTAAACCAGGGCGCCAGCTTAAGGGCATAATGCTCCAAGAGACCCAGCAACGAACAAAGTCGACACCAGTCAGACCGTTTGCAACAAAAGCCCTGAGTTTTGATAACTGAGGGGCATATTTTGATCCTTCCTTGGTAGTCAGTCGCTGAGGAACTGGATGTTCTCCGGTAAGCCGGTGTGCACGGTAACCCGACAGAGGATTCTCTTCATGTGGAGATGTATCACGGCAGTAAAACTAAGTTTGGTTCCAGTCTTTCGGATGACTATGATGCTTGGCATGAGGGAAGCTGACATCTTTTCTCTTCTGGATTGAGACCCTGCCCAGCTTAGTGTTAGGCCCATCTGTGAACTCGGTGCGGCGGTTCAAGTAGAAATAGTCTCTAAATAGTTCAACAGTGGGTTCTTCTTGCAGGTAAGCCTCACAAAAAACTTGGAAATTGCAAATATTGGATACAGAGTTAGGCCCAATATCTTGAGGGCGGATCTGGAAGCTGGCAAGAACATCACGAAAGAACTTTGAACCGGGTGGGCTAAACCCGCGACCCAGATGGTCAGCAAAAACAACTACCTCTCCATCTTTGGGCTCAGGAGGATTTTCTGGACCGGGAACTCTCCAATTTATGACTACCTTCTTAGCTAAAACGCCAGTGGAAACAAGCCCATTTAACTGTTCTTTAGTAACCCGGGAAGGAACCCAATTGCAAGCATAGAACATTTTGGCCATTTCAATGGAAAGCTGGAAAAAGGATCAATGCCGGTTTAAAGATTCATGACTAATGCAGATAAACCGGCCTAAGACAGAGGAAGAAGAAATTGAAGCATATATACATGATAAACCGGATTGTTTACATTGAGGTTGAGTTGGCGGTTTAAGAGAGGGCTAATGCTATCTGGCGGGTTATCATCTTCTAAAGGTTAAACCGCCTACAATGGTGTGGAAGTTATAGATCCGACAAAGTTCCTAAGTATTGCACAAACAGGTTTTACAAATTGGTATTATAATTTTTGGATCTACCGCAGTCTTAAAAAGGAGAAAAATTCAGAAGCCCTAAGTGGTACCAGCGGAACAGCTAAAAGCCAGATGGGATCTGTTTACTAAAAAAGAGATGCTATGATAAGGAAAAACGGATTCTAGCTATGGTCGCATAGGGAAATATCACGTTTTATCAAAGGATCGATGTGACAGCACAGTTCAAGTGAAGAACATCAAGAGCATCGAAGAACACCGAAACCCTAGTGGTAGATCTGAGGTGGAAGGAAGGAAAACTTACAGAGGTTGAAGGAGTAGCAGAGAGGTGCCGCATTTCTCTGGTCAGAGTCAGGTTGATACAGCGGCCGTTGTCGGTGCAGAGGCAAAGGTCGACGGTGCGACTGCGCTCGAGCACTAAGGCGACGCGAGGAAGACGACGAGGCAAAGGGGCATGAAGGGGAAAGGAAAAAATGACCCCTGGTCCTATTTATAAGGTGAACGGATAAGTGATAGGCGCGGGAATCAAGGAACCCAAAAAATGGATATGTGACACAGATGTCGCCTGATGAGGACATCAATACCATTGTTACACCCACAGCCCCTACTGTTACATATACGGGACCAATTACTAGAGCTCGCGCACGCCAATTAAATTACCAGGTACTTTCGTTTCTTGGTAATGATTCTAATGTTCATGAGAATATGATGCTGCCTAAATTGGATACATTTGTTTTGCTTACAAATGAAGGGCCTAGCTTGGAGAAGGATGAACATTGGAGCAAGAACACGCATGGAGTTGATGGCATGCGCAAGGGGATCAAGAACGGAGTTACAAGTGATGATTTCAGGACTTTGAAGCCACCATAAGGAGTGCATGAAGCCTTGGACGAAATATACAAGATGCCACTTCATAATATTCGTCCATAGGCTATTCTAGGTGCTGCGTCACCTTATTATTGGGCCAGGCCCATGTAATTTTGAAATACTTAAGTATAGGCTATTTTTAGAGTCCGTATGTGTGGGGAAACAAGAGTTAGGGTTGGTTTCGGACCCCACCCTCAAGGGCCACGAAATTCCCTCCTTTTCCCCCATATATACAGCCCTTAGGGCGTCGTTTAGACTTCGGGATTTGTTTAGTTAAAAGTTAGCCATTGCAACTTCGTGTACTTCGTTTGTGTCCAACGACCAGACCAAGACCGCTTACGGATCCCCACCTTTATCAATACGTCATATATACTCGCAATATTCAAATTGCTTTTATCATATTCTTGCTTGTTCTTCGATTGTTTGCAGGAATAGACCTTCGTGGTCAGGTTGATTGTGCTCCGGCGTGGTCAATAACCTCTCGGAGTTGGTTTAGCGATTGCTAAGGCGCAACATCGTGCACGTTTGTAGTCGGATCGTCAAAGTCATCTTCACCAAATCGATAGTTATCATCTCATCGAAAGATCGGGACACCCCGCCTCTATCAAGGGAGCTGCAACAACTTGGCTAGCATGGAGATGGTGGAGAAGCTATCTCTCACCACAAGACCACATCCACATCCTTACTACATCCAATGGTTCAACAACAGAGGCAAGGTTAAGGTAACACGCATTGCTCGTGTGCATTTTAGTATCTCTACATATGCTGATTATGTTGATTGTGATGTGGTACCTATGCAAGCATGTTCCTTATTACTTGGTAGACCATGGCAATTTGATAAAAATTATGTACACCATGGTAGAAACAATCAGTATACTCTTGTTCATAAGGATAAAAATATTAATTTGCTTCCTATGACTCGATTCCATTTTGAAAGATGATATTAATAGAGCTAATAAAGCAAAACAGGAAAAATAAGAGTGAAAATCAGATTGTGGCAAAAGAATTTGAGCAACACATGAAGCCTAATAATAAACCATCCACCGTTGTTTACGAAATTAAATTAAAAAGTGCATGTTTACTTGCCACCAAATCTGATATTGATGAGCTAGATTTTAGCAACTCTGTTTGCTATGCTTTTGTGTGCAAAGAGGCATTATTTTCATTCGAGGACGTGCCTTCCTCTTTGCCCCTCGCTGTCACTAACATTTTGCAGAGTTCACCGACGTCTTTCCACAAGGCGTGCCACCGGATTACCACCTATTCGAGGGATTGAGCATCAAATTGACTTAATTCCCGGTGCATCATTACCCAACCGTGCGCCATACCGTACCAATCCAGAGGAGACGAAGGAGATTATGCGTCAAGTACAGGAGCTGCTCAACAAAGGTTATATACGCGAATCCCTTAGTCCTTGCGTTGTTCCTATTATTCTAGTGCCGAAAAAGGATGGTACATCACGTATGTGTGTTGATTGTAGAGGCATTAATAATATTACTATTCGTTATCGTCACCCTATTCCTAGGCTAGATGATATGCTTGATGAATTGAGTGGCTCTACAATATTCTCCAAAGTTGATTTGCATAGTGGATACCATCAAATTCGTATGAAATTGGGAGATGAATGGAAAATAGCATTTAAAACTAAGTTTGGTTTATATGAATGGTTAGTCATGCCTTTTGGGTTAACTAATGCACCTAGTACTTTCATGAGACTAATGAACGAAGTTTTACGTGCTTTCATTGGACGATTTGTGGTAGTCTATTTTGATGATATACTTGATTTATAGCAAATCTTTGGAAGAACATTTGGAACATTTACGTGTTGTTTTTAATGGTCTACGTGATGCACGCTTGTTTGGTAATCTTGGGAAGTGCACCTTTTGCACCGACCGAGTATCTTTTCTTGGCTATGTTGTTACTCCACAGGAATTGAAGTTGATAAAGCCAAGATTGAAGCTATTGAGAGTTGGCCGCAGCCCAAAACGGTCACACAAGTGAGGAGTTTTCTTGGACTCGCTGGTTTCTATAGGCGTTTGTGAGAGATTTTAGCACAATTGTCTGCACCTCTTAATGAGCTTACAAAGAAGGATGTGCCTTTTGTTTGGGGTACCGCATGGGAGGAAGCCTTCACGATATTGAAAGATAAGTTGACACATGCTCCTTTACTCCAACTTCCGATTTTAATAAGACTTTTGAGCTTGAATGTGATGCTAGTGGAATTGGATTAGGAGGTGTGTTATTACAAGATGGCAAACCTGTTGCATACTTTTACGAAAAATTGAGTGGGCCTAGTCTGAACTATTCTACTTATGATAAAGAATTATATGCTCTTGTTCGGACTTTAGAGACATGGCAACATTATTTATGGCCCAAAGAATTTGTTATACATTCGATCATGAATCTTTGAAACATATTAAAAGTCAAGCTAAACTGAATCGTAGACATGCTAAATGGGTTGAATTCATTGAGACTTTCCCTTATGTCATTAAACACAAGAAGGGTAAAGAAAATGTTATTGCCGATGCATTGTCTCGTCGTTATACTATGCTTTCACAACTTGACTTTAAAATATTTGGTTTGGAGACCATCAAAGATCAATATGTGCATGATGCTGAATTTAGCGATGTATTGCAGAATTGTAAAGAAGGTAGAACATGGAACAAGTTTGTCGTTAATGATGGATTTGTGTTTCGTTCTAACAAGCTATGCATTCCAGCTAGCTCCGTTCGTCTTTTGTTGTTGCAGGAGGCGCATGGAGGAGGACTAATGGGACACTTTGGCGTGAAGAAGACGGAGGATATACTTGCTACACATTTCTTTTGGCCAAAGATGAGACGGAAATGTTGAGCGTTTTGTTGCTCGCTGCACTACATGTCAAAAAGCTAAGTCATGACTCAATCCTCATGGTTTATATATGCCTTTGCTGCACTCTAGTGTTCCTTGGGAGGATATATCTATGGACTTTGTTTTAGGTTTACCTCGAACAAAGAAGGGAGGGATAGCATATTTGTTGTCGTGGATAGATTCTCGAAAATGGCACACTTTATACCATGTCATAAAATCGGCGATGTTGTTAATGTTGCTGATTTGTTCTTTCGTGAAATTATTCGCTTGCATGGTGTGCCAAATACTATTGTTTCAGATCGTGATACTAAATTTCTTAGCCACTTTTGGAGATGTTTATGGGCTAAGTTGGGGACTAAACCGCTTTTAGTACTACTTGTCACCCCCAAACCGATGGATAAACTGAAGTAGTCAATAGAACATTGTCTACTATGCTTAGGGCTGTTTTGAAGAATAATAAGAAAATGTGGGAAGAATGCTTGCCTCATATTGAATTTGCTTATAATCGCTCATTGCATTCTACTACTAAGATGTGCCCTTTTGAAATTGTGTATGGTTTCCTACCTCGTGCACCTATTGATTTATTGCCTCTTCCATCTTCGGAGAAGGTTAATTTTGATGCTAAAAACGCTCGAATTGATTTTAAAAATGCATGAGTTAACTAAGGAAAACATTGAGCGATGAATGCTAAATATAAACTTGCTGGAGATAAGGGTAGAAAACATGTTGTGTTTGCACGGAGATCTTGTTTGGTTACATTTGCGTAAAGATAGATTTCCTAATTTGCACAAATCAAAGCTAATGCCACGTCTTGATGGTCCTTTTAAGGTGTTAGAGAAAATAAATGATAATGCATATAAACTTGAGCTACCTGCAGATTTTGGGGTTAGTCCCACTTTTAACATTGCAGATTTGAAGCCTTATTTGGGTGAGGAAGATGAGCTCGTCGAGGACGACTTCATTTCAAGAAGGGAGGATGATGAGGACATCAATACCATTGTTACACCCACAGCCCCTCACTGCTACATATCTGGGACCAATTACTAGAGCTCACAAGACGCCAATTAAATTACTGTGTACTTTCGTTTCTTGGTAATGGTTCTAATGTTCATGAGAATATGATGTCGCTTAAATTGGATACATTTGTTTTGCTTACAAATGAAGGGCCTAGCTTGGAGAAGGATGAACATTGGAGCAAGAACACGCATGGAGTTGATGGCATGCAAGGGGGTCAAGAACGGAGTTACAAGTGATGATTTCAGGACTTTGAAGCCACCATAAGGAGTGCATGAAGCCTTGGACGAAATATACAAGATGCCACTTCATAATATTCGTCCATAGGCTATTCTAGGTGTCTTCGTCACCTTATTATTGGGCCAGCCCATGTAATTTTGAAATACTTAAGTATAGGCTATTTTAGAGTCCGTATGTGTGGGGAAACAAGAGTTAGGGTTGGTTTCGACCCCACCCTCAAGGGCCACGAAATTCCTCCTTTTCCCCATATATACAGCCCTTAGGGCGCTGCTTAGACTTCGGATTTGTTTAGTTAAAAGTTAGCCATTGCAACTTCGTACTTCGCTTGTGTCCAACGACTGCACCAAGACCGCTTACGGATCCCCACCTTTATCAATACGTCATATATACCGCAATATTCAGATTGCTTTTATCATATTCTTGCTTGTTCTTCGATTGTTTGCAGGAATAGACCTTCGTGGTCGTTGATTGTGCTCCGCGTGGTCAATAACCTCTCGGAGTTGGTTTAGCGATTGCTAAGGCGCAACGTCGTGCACGTTTGTAGTCGGATCGTCAAAGTCATCTTCACCAAATCGATAGTTATCATCTCATCGAAAGATCGGGACACCCCGTGTCGTGGATTTGTCACGGCAGATGTCCTAGCATAAGGACTTAGTCATGGAGCCATCGCTACGGGTTTACTTGCAGGGGTTAAAGCGGACACAAAGACACGAGGATTTTATACTAGTTCGGCCCCTTCGATGAAGGTAAAAGCCTACGTCTAGTTGTGATGGAATTGATGTAGTCTCGATGGCTAGGGAGCAAATAAGCTTCGCCTAGGCTCGAGCTGTGGTTGTCTGTCTTGAACCACCGCCGGTCGCCCCTTATATACACGAAAGTGACGCCTGTCGGTTTGTAGAGTCCCAACCGTTCATACTGTATCCGGTTGGTATCTCCCTATTCCTAACTTACAATACAAGTCATACATCAGGCGGTTTACGGCTACAAGTTCTAAACCGACTACGTGCCTTGGGCCTTTCCATGACTACACCACTAGCGGAGCTAACCCGCCCAAACTTGGCCGGTTTACACCTAGTGGTAATATCCCCAACATTAGGCCCAGATTGATTTGAACCGATTCATGTCAATCCTTCATAAAAACCGCATCTTGACATCTTCTTTGTGTAATAAACCGCCACGTCGTCATTGCTTCGATCATCGTAAACCGCATGACATCATTGCTTCGTCATCAGAAACCGCATGACATCATTGCTTCGTCATCAGAAACCGCATGACGTCATCTTGAAGCTTATCCTTTATAACGCCTTCTTTAATGACCGTTCCTGGATTCACGCGCTTGACCTAGCCTTACTGCCTTATAAATAGGACCGAAGGGTCATTCGGTTTCTTCCTTCGCTTCCTCTTCTTCTTCTTCCTTGCGCCGCGCTTTGGAGCTCCGTCATCGCTATCAACGCTCGCTTCGCCCTTGGCGCTGATCAACCTGTTCGATCGAGTATCGCGGCCTTTCTCCGCATCTCCTCCGTTTCCGGTAAATCTCTTACCCTTCTTCAGTCTGTTCGTCATCTTAGATCTGTTTCTAGGGTTCAAGCTTCATACCACGTTCTTCTTATGCTTTCACCTTTCTAGCCTTTGTACCACGCTATGAATCCTGTTCTGTACCAAACGAAGACTCCCGCATATCCGCTGCACTTTCTTATCTGAATCCCATAGATCTTCTGCATATATATATATATCTTATGGTGCATTCCTGTTTCTTCTTTACTTTCGCGACGCTTTTCCTGTTTTCTGAAAACCCGCGTTTGATCCGTAGTAATCATGAACTTTTGTGAAACCTATTTCTGTCCACAACTTTAGTTATCTTCAAAGCCAAGATTAGGCGGTTTAACCCACCATGGTAAAAAAGCTGCTAAACCGGCACCGATGCACCATTAGTCCCCTTGTTGAACCGCCAAGATATATCCGACATCATCCGACAACACGCTGATTTATAGGATCCGCCTCCGGTTTATCATAACTTTAAATCAATCGCTCTGTAGTAAATACTTTCTTAAACCGGATCCTTCTCCTTGTAGATCTTATGATGGCCAAACAGTGTACGAATGCAAGCTGGGTTCCTTCCGTGTCTCGAGACACAGCTTGAAAGAACTGGTATCAATCGGCGCTTTAGGTGATCAAAGCACAATCCATTGAGGGTTCTCGAGAGGAATGTCCTCCTACCCTCGTGAAGGAGAAGTCGTGGTTTTCGCAGATCACTTGTTCCGGGTTTCAAACCGCCCGGTCAAAATTTTACCGGACGTGATGGCCAATTTTCAACTCCGTCCTCAAGATATCGGCCCCAACTCGTTACTAACTGTGCCATTTTCAAGTCTGTCCAAGCATATCGCAAGAGGAACCCTCTGTCGAACTGTTCAGGATCTTTTCCACCTAAACCGCCGCACCGAATTCACCGATGGCCCCAATACTGAATTGGGCGGTATGGCTATCCAGAAGAGGAAAGAGATCACTTATCCCCACGTCAAACTCCACACTCATCCCAAAGAGTGGAACGCGACTTGGTTCTACTGCAAAGACACTTCCCCTGAAGGTGAAAATCCTTTACCGGTTTTCGCCCGGAGCGGCTCAAGAACACCCATCCTTTTCCGCAACGATTGATCGCCAAAGAGAGAAGCAAATACGCCCACAACTATCCAAGCTTCGGGCCTTCATGGCCAACGGTTTGACTGGATCGATCCGCACATCGCTGGTTATCTTGGGGCATATTGCCTTCGAGCGGCGTTCGGTTTGATGTGCCAAGATACCGCAGCGCCGATGACCCACTCCGACACACCAAATCGAACTTTCAAGATGAAGTCACGGATTCAAAGGAGCAAGATGTTGAATGAACCGAGCACCTTTGTGCCCAAACCGCTTGGCTCCTTATTGCGCCTTCAACGCACCTCCTGCGGTAAGTCTCGATCGTGCCATCATTAAATATTGCCTTTACTTTCATACTTCCAACTCTCAATTATTTCCGATCCAGGTGATAATCCGTTTTGGAGCAAAAACTCTCTCAAGATAAAGCGGACAAGATCTGGCGGCAAAACCGCCCAAAACAAAAGTTGTTAAAAAGTCCGCCCACAAGAGGAAAACCACCGCCGTTCGATCCGCCATCGGCGATGATGTGGGTAATCCGTAACTTGATTCTCTTGGCTTGTTTTTACACGCCTTATTGATGACGATGCTTGTCGATGACGCTGAAGCCAAAGAACGCAGGATTTGCCGAGGTAACCATTCTCTTCCGATTCAACAAACTTGCCTTCACTAAAATTTCGCCGGCAAACCGGAAAGTTGACTTTTCTCACCCCTTGCTTACTTGGATCCCAAACTTATGAAGACACAAAGAGCATGAAGCCCGCCGCACAACCCAAGACAACGGATGTGTAGTTACCTCTGCCGGTTTACCAAACAGCCCGCCCGAAAGCGCCGCACCGAGGTTTCCAACCATTTTATTACCTTGAATTCCAAAGCGGTTTATTCCATCAACCTCTTAATCCGTCCGACCGATTATCGGTCACCTCTCATTCATCATCTGGCGAATCGTCACCACTCAGCTACCACCATCAAGATAGCTGTCGGGTAAGTCAACATGGCCATATGTTTGTCAATTTCTTCAGAATATATGTGCCTTATCTCTGAATCTTTTATTTCTTCGTAACCAAACCGAAGCCCAAAGAAGAAAGCTCGCTTGGAGAAAATAGTCAAGAGGCTGCCGCTTCAGATCATGAGCAGCGCCGGATCTCGAAAATGTTGCCTTTGAAGACATTCCAAGTGATCCCCGGTTCAAGAAGATGTGATTCCCGAGGAGAGGCTCGCGATCGCTTCGATGTCTGTTGATCCAATTACCAGATCGTCGGTTTGAAAATCCTCACAGCCCGATCAAACAGGTGTGCCCACGATCCGTCAATCGAAGGATGACGACGTTGTAATCACCGAACGGGCCACTCTGAACCGGGGAATGCTGCAACTCTAACCCGGCATACTGTGAAGGAGGACTCTTCCACTTTTAACAAAGGAAAGTGGAATGTAGAGCTGGAAACATACGCCGCTATGAGCGCCCAAGATCTTCATTCGGATATCTAAACCGCTTTACAAAGAGCCGTGATTATGAAGTGGCTTGGTGAAACCGATGAGAGATAAGTTTGAGGTAACGCCTTTACCAATATAGTAATCCTTGTAGCCCCCAAGGGCCGGTTTGCAATCTTTGATCAAACTGGTACTTGATAACTTTCTTTGATAGACTTTGCAATCTTCCCTCATAACCGCCAGGGCCGGTTGAAATATGCATACGTAAACCGGTACTCCAAAAACTTCCTGACGACACTTTTAATAGAATCAAATAGCCATTAGCCCCCAAGTGCCGAGTTGAATACTGGTATTGAACTTGGGACTTTTCCATGTATTAGCAGTAGAAAAATTGAAGGTACATTAGCCCCCAAGTGTCAAGCATATAACTATGTTGCGTGGTTGAGACTTGAACTGTAATTGTTGGCTGATCATACTGTCAATACGCAGGCTGAGGTGAAAATCAAGGATGATCGGATTGCCGATTTACAGGCGGCATTGAAAACCCAGCAGGCGAGATGCATAAGGCCAAGAAGGAGCTAACCAAAGGCTTTGACTGCTGCGTAACAAGTGAAGGACAACATGAAAAAGGAACAGCGGTGCGGGCCACCGAAATGGCTAACTTGCTTAAACGGGCCGAGAATGTCAAGCTGCCCTTAAACCGGTTGTGGATGATCCGACACCGTGAAGCGCAAGTGCATTCTATGACGGCAGCCATCTTTGGTGAGTTCCCCGTTAATAAGTGTAATATGCTTTTCCTGCTGTCCCAATATTCGGTTTAAAAACATCCTGTCATCATATGCGAGCACACGCGCTGGGCACTTGGGTAATGACGCGGAAGAAAGCGAAAGCTGTCTACACTTTAGTGGAGCAGATTATATACCGAGCCCAGCGTTATTACCACAATGTCACATAATAACCCAGCACCGCCCCCGATCCAAGATACCTTGAACCGCTGTCCATCCTTCCTTCCCGCTTGAAGAGGTGAAGAAATCTGCTGCACGAACCGGAGCCATCAACGCCTTTGATCCGTGCAAAGCCTGGGTGCCGGATTTTGATCCCGTGGAAGCAGCTCAGGGCTATCCCAGTGTGAAGGAAGACGGCTCGGACTTTAGTGAAGAGGACTTGCGTGCAATAAACCGTGCGGTACGCCCGCTTGCTTGTCAATTGGCGGAAGAAGCCGATTTGGAGCACTACCAAGCCCAATACAATGATCAAAACAAGCGTGTGTCCGCTCCAACCTTTGAACCGGAAAACTTGATCCCTCCAATCCGTAAGCATACCTACGCACCTGACATTGAACCGTCGTCTTTGATTCATGAGGAAGCTGTTTTTCAAGCGCTGATGGGCATCGACTGGACTTCTGTGGATTTCCAGCCGATGGGTAGAGATGAAGATGCTGAAGCGGCGGAGGATGAGGAACAGTCGTGAACCGGTAGCCGGTTTAAGAAACACTGATCTCATTTGGGCACTGTGTTGCCTTGTAATAGCCTTTAGTCAAAACTTTGCTGCTCGGGTATGCCTTGGCAAGATCGAGGAAACTTTTGTTTAAGTCATACCCCCGCAACCAAAAGATTGAACTTGGCGGCGGTGATACCGCCCACCGGTTTATAGCATCCGATATATTTTATGTGTTGAAAATCAATTAGTATGTGATACAAATACCGCCATATCCGGGCATGAAGTGGCGAGCTAATCTTGAAGCGGAGGCTTTTTGCTAAAACCATAACCGTCTGGGAAACAATAACCCCCACATAGGCGTGCTGAATCAGCACAAGCCCCATGTTTCTCCATAAGGATGAACCGAAGAAGGTAAACCGAAAGACAAAAACTTGGCGTAACACCCAACCGTGTCCCGCCGGTTTGTTCTTGACATACTAAACCGGATAAAAATATTCGCCGGGTTGAAAACGCAACAAAATCGAATACCAAATATGGCAACAAAGGCAATAACTCTTTGCAAAAGTAAAGCTTCATGGAGCTGGTCGATGGCATTACCATGGTCGACGCAACCAAGCCTCAAGGCGAAGCGATGGTGCTAGTCGGCCAGTCCCCAAAAGACTCTTGGCGAGTACGCCGCCAAATGGCGTGACATTGGTTCGGGTTCACCAAGCCCCAAGTGACGCTGGCCCTATTGGTCGACCAAGAGGCGTGACGGTTCAGACGTGACCGTGTCCCCAATGATCCTGGTGGCTTTTCGCCTATCAAGAGGTGTTGCATTGGTTCGACACCTACCAAGCCCCCAAGTGATAAATATAACTGTCAAGGGGTAAACCGAGGCCGCTTTAAAAATGTAAACACTCCATGTAACCACACATGAGAAGAAAGACAGAGACCCGCTTTGGTGAGGCCCTGATTTTTATTATATCAAGATAATATATACATTGTTATGCTATGTACATAAACCGAGCCGATGACTCATGTGTAGTAAGGTCAAGATGAGCTATATTCCACGGCTGTTGGTCTCCTCCTCGATGTACGTGAGTCTTTATGCTCTCGAATATCAACCAGATAGTAGGAACCGCAGTGATTCTTGCCGACCACAAAGGGTCCTTCCCAAGGCGGGATAACTTGTGCATATCTGTTCGGTCTGGATGAGACGAAGCACCAAATCTCCTTCCGAAAGGCTCGTTTTAACCCGCGATCGTGATAACGACGAAGATCTTGTTGGTAAATCGCCGATCGGCGGCTGCCATATCACGCTCCTCATCCAAGAGGGTCCAAAGCGCCCTGTCGTGCCGCTTCATTGTCCGCTTCAACATAAGCCGCTACATCGGGCGAATCGTGCTCGATATCATCGGGGAGAATCGCTCGCCCATAAACCATGAAGAAAGGCGTAGCCGTGAGACCGGTTTGGCATAGTATTGATACTCCATAGTACCGATGGGAGCTCTTCAACCCAAAGCACCGGTGTTCTCGTAATGGAACCAAGTCGGGTTTGATGCCTCGCAAGATTTTCGATTAGCACGCCCGCCGCCCGTTGGATGGGGTGCGCCATCGATGATACATCAAGTCGGATATGCTCACGCTCACGTAATTCTTTCATAGCCCCTTGGACAAATTAGTGCCATTGTCAAGAATGATACTGTGGAAAGCCAAACCGAAAATCACCTTTTGATGAACTGCATCATTGTTGCGCGCATCACACTTATCGGCTGTGTTCCGCTTCAACCCACTTGGTGAACTTGTCCACTGCCACTAATAGGTGGGTCTTCTTATCTTTGGATCGCTTAAAAGGCCCGACCATATCCAGCCCCCATGTCGCAAACGGCCACGTTATTGGGATCATCCTCAACTCTTGTGCCGGTACATGGGCACGCCTGGAGAATTTCTGACACCCATCGCATCATTTGACCAAGTCCTCCGCATCAGCATGAGCAGTTAACTAGTAGAATCCATGACGGAATGCCTTTGCCACCAGGGACTTTGAACCGGCATGATGCCCACAATCCCCTTCATGGATTTCTCGTAAAATTTCACAACCTTCCTTAGGAGAAACACAGCGTTGAAACGCCCCTGAAATACTGCAATGATGCAACTCACCATTAAGAATCGTCATAGACTTTGAGCGCCGGATTATCTGTCTGGCCAGAACTTCATCGTCTGGCAACTCTCCTCTAGTCATATATGCAAGGTAAGGGACCGTCCAATCCGGAATAGCATGTAATGCCGCCACCAACTGAGCCTCCGGATCAGGAATTGCCAAATCCGCTTCACCAGGGAGCTGTACCGACGGGTTGTGCAAGACGTCCAGAAAGACATTAGGTGGAACCGGTTTACGCTGAGAACCCAAACGGCTTAAAGCGTCTGCCGCTTCGTTCTTCCGACGATCCACGTGATCCACTTGATAGCCTTTGAAGCAACCTGCAATATTATCCACTTCTCGACGATATGCAGCCATGAGGGGGTCCTTAGAATCCCAAGTGCCAGATACTTGCTGCGCCACCAGGTCCGAGTCACCAAAGCACTTAACCCGGCTTAAGTTCATCTCCTTAGCCATCCGGAGACCATGGAGCAAGGCTTCATACTCAGCTGCATTATTAGTACAAGGGAACATTAAGCGGAGAACGAATAAAACTTATCACCTCGTGGGGAAGTTAAAACGACTCCAGCCCCCGAGCCTTCCAACTGCCTGGATCCATCGAAGTGGATAGTCCAATATGTATGATCCGGCTTCTCCTCGGTGCTTGCAACTCCGTCCACCATTAATGAAATCAACAAGTGCTTGTGATTTCATCATGGCGTGGTGTATACTTGAGCCCATGTGGCCCAAGCTCGATGGCCCATTTTGCAATCCGCCGCCGCCTCCCGGTTTTGTATGATATCACCCAAAGGAGCTGAACTAACCATCGTAATAGGATGCCCTTGGAAATATTGTTTCAGCTTCCGGTGGCCATAAAAACACCATAGACTAGCTTCGCCAATGCGGATACTCGCTGGACTCGATAAGTACTTCATCGATATAATAAACCGCCCGAACCGGATATTCCTTTCTCGCCTCCTTGCGCTCTACCACAATGGCTACGCCACCGCCGTGCATTGGCTGCCACATATAATAACAGCGGTTCCTTGTCAACCGGAGCCGCAAGGACAAAGCGGGTTGGCCAATTGCCGCTTTAGGTCCTCGAAGCTTACAAGAATGGACTCGCATAAAATGATCTGTCTTCCTCAAAGATTCGGTATAAAGGAATAGCCTTCTCCGAGGCGGCTGATAAACCGGCTCAACGTCGCGATCCGGCCCGCCAAGCGTTGAACATCGGTGACTCACTTCGGTTTACCCAAGGAGGTGATGGCTTTAATCTTCTCCGGATTAGCCTCGATTCCTCTGTTAGACACCAGGAACCCTAATAACTTGCCAGCCGGAACACCAAAAACACACTTGGCCGGATTAAGCATCATCTTATAAATGCGCAGGTTGTCGAAGGTCTCCTTCAAATCTTCCACCAGCATCTCCTTCTGTCTTGATTTCACCACAATGTCATCCACATAAGCATGCACATTGCGGCCGATCTGTGTATGCAAGCAATTCAGACACACCGCCGATAAGTAGCTTGGGCGCTTGAGCCCAAAAGGCATAGATACATAGCGTAAGGCTCCAAAGGGAGTGATAAACGCCGCTTTCTCTCGGTCCTTAATCGCCATCTTGATCTCGATGATATCCGAGTATGCGCCCAAAAGCTCAACCGCCACATCTCCGCCGTGGCATCAATAATCTGATCAATGCGGGGAGAGCAAAGGATCTCGCTGGACAAGTTTTGTTAAGATCTGTGTAGTCCACACACACGCCAGTGCCGCGTTTTCTTAAGGACCAGCACCGGATTAGCAAGCCACTCGATGAAACACTTCAATGATAAAGCCACCGCCGTAAGCTTCGCTACTTCTTCCCAATAGCCTTGCGTCTTTCTTCATTAAACCGCGGAGGAACTGTTTCACCGGTTTATACTTAGGATCCACATTATGTGTGCTCGGCGAGTTCCTCGGACACCGGCATGTCGATGGCTTCCATGCAAAGATGTCCCGGTTCTCATGGATGAACTCGATGAGCGCGCTTCCTATTTAGGATCCAGTTGGCACCGATAGTGAATGCTTGGACGAATCGCCGCACAAAGTCAACAAGCTTGGTCTCACCGCCGATTTAAACTTCAGATCCGATTCATGCTCAGTAGTGGGTTTCTTCAAAGGGTCATATCTGCCGGATCAACATTGTCCTTATAAAATTTCAACTCCTCCGCGGGCACGCACCGCCTCTGCATAAGCTGCATCTCCTTCCTCACATTCCAAAGCGACTCGGCGGCTTCCATGCACCGTTATCGCTCCCTTGTAACCCGCATTTTGAGCTGCAAGTAGATATAACAAGGTCGTGCCATGAACTTAGCATAAGCTGGCCGCCCAAATAAGGCATGATATGGACTCGGATTTTCACCACTTCAAAAGTTAGCTTTTCGACCGAATCATGCTCATCTCCAAAGGCCACATCCAGTGGCTATCTTACCAAGAGGATAAGCAGATTTTCCGGGCACTACACCATGGAACACCGTATTGGACGGTCTGAGATCCTTATCTGTGAGGCCCATGCGACGGAAAGTGTCATAATACAATATATTGATGCTGCTTCCTCCATCCATAAGTACCTTAGTAAACTTATAGCCCCAACCCGGGATCTACCACCAAAGCCACCGACCCGGATTATCAACCCGGGGATGGTCCTCTCGCTCCATACGATAGGCTGCTCTGACCAGCGCAAATACTGTGGCAAAGCCGGTTCAACAGAGTTCACCGCCCGTTTGTGAAGCTTCCGATCCCGCTTGTCCAAACTGGTTGTGAAAACGTGATACCGCCCCGCCACTCAACCGCTGGTTGGCTCGATAGCTCGACCATCGCTGCTGTTGCTGGCCGCTTTGATTACTCGATTATTGAGATTGCCTGGTTATGCCCTCGAACCGAAGCTCCGCCCCGACTCGCCCATGGAAACCGAATCTGAACCGCCACCGACTTCGGTCATATCGGAAAGCATCGGAATTTTTGAACTCCTCCATAATATAACAATCTTTCCAAAGATGAGTCGACGGGATTCTTCGCTCCATGCTTGGGGCAAGGCTGATTCAACAAGTAATTTAACCGGTTTGCACTAGCATTTGGACCCCGATTCGCCTTGCCTCTGCCATGGCCTCTCGTCTCCGCAGATTAGTGTTGGCTACGAAACCGGATTACCATCACTTTGCGCTTGCCCCCGCTTGCATAACCCGCCGGTTTGAAATGTCGCTGCTTGAGTTGCCGTTCTTCTTTCCCTTCCCCGCTTCACCATCATCTCGCTTCCGGATCCTTGGTACCGTCAGAATCGGCATACTTTACCAAAGCGCCATGAGGGTTCCTATATCGCTGCGTAACCGCTTCATACGCCCCGGCTTAAATTTCAAAGGCTCAAACCGCGTTATTTTCCAATGTTATGATCGCCGAGTCAAGATTGATCCGTCCAAGAGTGCAAAATTTCAGACACACGGCGCATCCAACGGGTTGTTGACTCCCTTCTTCTCAACACAAAGCCGCCAGTCTACTATGGACTTCGCCGCTACATGTATCCTTGAAATTCGGATAAACCGGTTCAGAATCGACCCCATGAACTGATAGAATTAGGCGGCAAACTTTTTAACCAAGTGCGCGCTGTGCCCTCCATCATCATGGTGAAATACTTTGCACATGCAGCTTCATCAACATCTAGCATCTCCATGGCCATCTCATAACTCTCAACCCACGCCTCAGGGGATAGATCTGCGGTATAATTCGGCACCTTGCGCGGGCCTTTAAAATCCTTAGGCAAACGCACATTGCGCAAAGCGGGGATTAAACAGGGCACTCCCAAAGTGGAGGTGACTCCTGGTCCGGCGAAGGTGGTAGGGCGAACCGGTGTGTGTTGATCCGCATCATCCTGCGCTGCTAACTCAGCCTCTTTGCGTGCCCGGGCCCGATCCACCACCTCCTGAGCATCATGAATGCCGCCCATCTGGTGATTGCCTCAGCCGCTTCACGCTCCAGCTACATTTGACAGGCCGGTTCATCCATGCGCCTGTAGCTCCGCTTGACGGGCGCGAGTGAATCCGATCACGGCTGTATGAATACGCTTCTCGCCGGTGCAGTCCGGAGAGCTCCTTAACCCGGCGTGTCTCAACCGCTTGGGGAATCTCCTTCGATCGATTGCCTCCAATCGTGCCGCAGCCGCAACAAGGTTGTCCATAGGGTTGGAGTAATGGCCCGGGGCGTCAGTCGGCGGAGGAATCATCAGATGTCGCCGCGGAGGCTCCATCAGCGTGGTTGGACCGTTGTTCCCGCCTCTGGTGCCTCAATCGGTTTACCTCCCTATGCCGGGCGGGTTATCGGGTCCGCCCCGGTCCGGAAGAGATTTCTAGGATCAAATCTCGACGGTAGGCGTGATCTATACTTCCGCCTCGGCACCTCTGCGATGCACTCGTCGAGCATGAGTTTGTAAGCTTGCTTGCCTAAAGCGCCCGCCTGTAGCCATACGCTCCTTCTTCGCCGCCAGATCCGCTTTGGCTTGCGCGACCGCTCTTTCACCCTTGCGATTTCTGCATTATGAGCCCCTGGTTCAGAGGGCTGTCCACCGCCATAAGTGCTGCCAACGATCGAACAGATCCGACAAAACTTGAACCTGGCGGGCGACCGGCCTCTGCCTCGCCGCCGCTGAACCGGAAAGCATTGCTGCCGCGTTGAAGAAAGGTTTGCGGCTCGCGCATCGCCATGAATACACCGATCCGTTTAAGCGGCTTGGGGGTCCGGAATATCGCCACCGTCGGAACAGCCCTCGATCATATCATCCTCGCAATCGTACAATGATTCGGTCTCTCCCGCCAAGACTCATCGCCGGAATAAACGACGGTCTCGCTATCGTCGCGCTCAACCGCGCCATACTCCCTCCATGGGTGACTCCGACGAAGACATGCCTCACCGCCGGTTTAGCCCGGGCTGGTAGTGCGCGCTGAGCCGTCTCGACGAGGTCGGTGCAGATGTCCGGCTCAGGCCCAGGTCCTCCGATCTTGCCGATGAAGACGTGTATGCCGCCGAAGGGGACCCGGTATCCATACTCGATTGAATCGGCCTCGGGACCCCATCCAAAGATCGCCGATGTAGATCCGCCGTGGACGACTCTTGGTCATCCGCCCACAACGTAGCCTTCGAGTCCTTTGAGCTTGCCCTCCAAGATCGCCAAACCATCGTGCGATAGCCCCACGGTGGGCGCCAAGCGTCGTGGATTTGTCACGCAGATGTCCTAGCATAAGGACTTAGTCGTGGAGCCATCGCTACGGGTTTACTTGCAGGGTTAAAGCGGACACAAAGACACGAGGATTTTATACTAGTTCGCCCCTTCGATGAAGGTAAAAGCCTACGCCTAGTTGTGATGGAATTGATGTAGTCTCGATGGCTAGGAGCAAATAAGCTTCGCTTAGGCTCGAGCTGTGGTTGTCTGTTTGAACCGCCGCCGGTCGCCCCTTATATACACGAGTGACGCCTGCCGGTTTAGTAGAGTCCCAACCGTTCATACTGTATCCCGGTTGGTATCTCCCTATTCCTAACTTACAATACAAGTCATACATCGGCCGGTTTACGGCTACAAGTTCTAAACCGACTACATGTGCCTTGGGCCTTTCCATGACTACACCACTAGCGGAGCTAACCCGGCCCAAACTTGGCCGGTTTACACCTAGTGGTAATATCCCCAACACCCCGCCTCTATCATCGCCTCGGTTTTTGGAGGTTCATTAATAAAAAGAAAGCATTTACAGGTTTTAATAAGCAGGTGACGTCATGGCGATTTATTACAATCTTGGGAGATGATGTTGAAAGGATCCATATGGTTGACTAGAGGGGGGGTGAATAGGCAACTAACAATTTTTAAGCTTTTCTTTACCAATTTAAACTTTGCAACAAAATAGGTTGTCTAGATATGCAACTATGTGAGCAACCTATATGATGCAATAACAAGTAGCACATAAGCAAGCAAGAGATACAACACAAGTAGGCTTGCAAAAGTAAAGGCACGGAATAACCAAGAGTGGAGCCGGTGGAGACGTGGATGTGTTACCGAAGTTCCTTCCTTTTAAGGGGAAGTACTCCTTAGAGCGTGTGGAGGCACAATGCTCCCAAGAAGCCACTAGGGCCACCAGATTCTCCTCACGCCCTCACACAATGCGAGATGTCGTGATTCCACTATTGGTGCCCTTGAAGGCGTGACCGAACTTTACAAACAAGGTTGGGGCAATCTCCACAACAATTGAGGTTTCCCAACAACACCACGAAGCTTCACCACAATGGAGTATGGCTTCGAGGTGACCTCAACCGTCTAGGGTGCTCAAACACCCAAGAGTAACAAGATCTGCTAGGGATAAGAGAGGGAATCAAATTTCTCTTGGTGGAAGTGTAGATTGGGGCCTTCTCAACCAATCCCGAGCAAATCAACAAGTTTGATTGGCTAGGGAGAGAGATCGGACGAAAATGGAGCTTGGAAAAAACAATGGAGCTTTGGGGGAAAGAGGTAGGTCAACTTTGGGGAAGAAGACACCTTTATATAGTGGGGGAAACAATCCAACTGTTACCCCACTAAACAGCCACGCACAGAGCGGTACTACCGCTGGGGGGCGGTATTACCACTGCAGAAGCGGTACTACCGCTCCCACCCAGCGGTATCGCCACGACGAGGAAGAAGGTGGTCTGGCCCAGAGCGGTATTACCGCTTGAGGCGGTACTACCGCCACTACTGCCGCTCCTAGTACAGTAAAACCCGACACGAAAAAGATCGGTCTCGAGTCGAGGCGGTAGAAGCCCGGAACCACTGCGGTACTACGGCCGAAGACCACAAGCGGTACTACCGCTCGGGGAGCGGTACTACCGCTCTGGGAGCGATACTACCGCTTGAGTGCTTCGGCGGTACTACCGCTGAGGACCGCGGTACTACCGCTGGGACAGGACAGGGCAGGCACAGAGAGAAAGGCAGCTCCAATGAAGCGGAAGGAAAACATCGGGTGTGATATGGATGTGTACGTGTTGATTCCACCCTAGCCTTACCAAAACGGATCCCCTCTTGATAGTACGGTGACTCCTATGAAACTAGTCCACCAAGAAAGAAACAAAGGAGCTGCACCGTCTTGAATAAAGCACCGAGGGAAGGTAATAGTCTCGTGCCAATGGATGAATCTCTGAAAGAACTTAACGCACACGATTAGTCCGCAAAAGCATTGCCACCAATCACCAAAACATCTTGGGGATAAATATGCCCTTACAGACGTCACGGCGGTTTACAAGGTTCATACGAGGATGTTCAAGGAGTTTTTCTAAGTGTTGAAGATTGACATGAACAGGTTCAAATCAATCTGGGGCCTAATGTTGGGGATATAACTACTGAGTATAAACCGCCCAGGGGGGCCGGGTTATGCTCACAAGGAATCATCCGTATTGAAGCCCATGAAGACAAGGAGTATGGCGCTTTACTACAGAGGCTTAGAGGCCCAGAGCCCAAGGGTGTATTAGGGCCCATAGACATAAACCGCCATGAGATATGTAACTTGTGTTGTAAGATAGGGAAAGGTAGAAACCGAGCCGGACACATGTATGAGCCGACCTCGGGATTCTGTAAACCGCCGCGCGCCAACCTGTGTATATAAAGGGACGACCCGGCAACGGTTCAGGGACAGGAAACAACAACTCGAGAGATAGGTAAAGTGGATTCACTCCCTGCTCATCGAGACCCCAACAATTCCACCACAACTGGATCGTAGGCTTTTACCTTCACCGCAAGGGGCCGAACCAGTATAAACTCCCCATGTCCTTTGTCCGGTTTAACCACTTTAAGCTAATCTCGTTGCGATGTCTCCACAACTAAGTCCTCTCACTAGGACATCTGACGTGATAATTCCACGACAGGGGGCGCGACGAAATCCTGACCCCAACCCGAGAGAACGCGGGTTCCCCCCTCGCGGCTGTGGTGCCCTGCATCGGAGAGAAGCAGTTGGCGGGAGGGACATTTCAGCCCGTGCGCTTTCCCCCCTCCTTCCGCCGCCGCTCACCCGTTGCTTCCGCCCGCTCGCCGCTGACGATTCCGGCCATATCTGCGGGCGGAATCGCGCCGCGGGGACGCCCCACACCCTCCCGCGCCGAGCCGCTGCACCGACCCTCCCGGATCCGGCGAGAAGAGCCACCCCTCGTCGCCGCCAGCACCGGGGATCGACCACCGTCGAGCACGCCCCCTCATCGCTGCCTGGGATCACCCACCACCGGTTAGTCCTCTTTTTGTGAATTTTGCGAGTTGTGTAGTTGATTTATGCGCCGACATGCGTGTAGATGGAGTTGATCCCGTGCGAGAAGTTCTTGCTGTCCGATTCAGACGACTCAGATGTTGAGACCATGCTTGCGACCTTCCGGCAGCAAACATTAGTCGTGGAGCTTGCCGTGAAGGAGCATGAAGACGAGCATCGGAAGAGGAGGCGAGGATCAACTGTCGGGCGTCTATGCATTCCTCGGAATCTCCATCTTGGGAACGAGATGTTGATGCAAGACTATTTCGCGGAGAATCCTACATATCCTCCGCACCTCTTCCGGAGAAGGTATCAAATGCGCTGATCCCTCTTTGTGAAACTTGTTCAAGCTTGGGAGGCAAATTGTCAGTATTTTACTCAAAGAAGAAATGTCGCGGGCTTAAAGGGATTTAGTGCGTATCAAAAAATCTCCGCAGCTATGCGAGTGATTGCATATGGCGTTTCGGCTGACTATGCCGATGAGTATCTTCGCATTGGTGAAGATACCACAATTGAGTATGTGCGTAGATTTTCAAAAGTGATCGTCCGTGTCTTTGGTCCTGAGTATCTTCGGGCACCCAATGAAGATGACACAAAGAAATTGATGGCATCTAATGAGAGGAGATGTTCGCCTGGCATGCTAGGTAGCATTGATTGTATGCATTGGAATAGGAAAAATTGCCCCAAGGCTTGACAAGGAATGTATTGTGGCAAGTCTCGTGATGCAATAATTGTGCCAGAGGCCGTAGCATCCGAGGATTTATGGATTTGGCATTGCTTTTTTGGTATGCCGTGAAAGAAATATGCCCTAGAGGCAATAATAAAGTTATTATTTATTTCCTCATATCATGATAAATGTTTATTATTCATGCTAGACTTGTATTACCCGAAAACATAATACATGTGTGAATACATAGACAAACATAGTGTCACTAGTATGCCTCAACTTGACTAGGTCATTGATCAAAGATGGTTGAGTTTCCTAACCATGGATATGAGTTATCATTTGATCAATGGGATCACATCATTAGGAGAATGATGTGATTGAATTGACCCATTTCGTTCGCTTAGCACTTGATCGTTTAGTATGTTGTTATTGCTTTCTTCATGGCTTATACATGTTCCTATAACTATGAGATTATGTAACTCCCGCTTACCGGAGGAACACTTTGTGTGCTACCAAACGTCACAACGAATCGGGTGATTATAAAGGTGCTATACAGTGTCTCTCGAAGGTACTTGTTGAGTTGACGATTTTGAGATTAGGATTTGTCACTCTGATTGTTGGAGAGGTATCTCTGGGCCCTCTCGGTAGTGCACATCACTATAAGCCTTGCAAGCAATGTAGCTAATGAGTTAGTTACGGGGTGATGCATTATGTAATGAGTAAAGAGACTTGCCGGTAACGAGATTGAACTAGGTATTGAGATACCGACGATCGAATCTCGGGCAAGGAACATACCGATGACAAAGGGAACAACGTATGTTGTTATGCGGTTTGACCGATAAAGATCTTCATGGAATATGTGGGAGCCAATATGAGCATCCAGGTTCCGCTATTGGTTATTGACCGGAGACATGTCTCGGTCATGTCTACATAGTTCTCGAACCCGTAGGGTCCGCACGCTTAAAGTTTGATGACGGTTATATTATGAGTTTATGTGTTTTGATGTACCGAAGGTAGTTTGGAGTCCCGGATGTGATCATGGACATGACGGGGAGTCTCGATATGGTCGAGACATAAAGATTGATATATTGGACGACTATGTTCAGACACCGGAATGGTTTCGGGGAGTATCGGGCATATACCGGAGTACTGGGGGGGGGGTTACCGGAACCCCCGGGGAGACTAATGGGCCTTTTGGGCCCTAGTGGAGAAGAGGAAGGGAGGCCAAGGGCAGCCGCATGCCCCCTTCCCCCCAGTGCGAATTGGACAAGGAGGGGGGTGCGGTGCCTCCCTTTCCTTTCCCCCTCTCTCTCCTTCCCTCTCCTCTCCTACTCCCACTTGGAAAGGGGAGAGTCCTACTCCCAGTGGGAGTAGGACTCCTCATGGGGTGCTCCTAGGGAGACCGGCCCCCTCCCCTTCCTCCACTATTTTATATACGGGGAGGGAGGCACCCCTTGGAGACACAACAATTGATCCCTTGGATCTCTTAGCCGTGTGCGGTGCCCCCCTCCACCATAATCCACCTTGATAATATCGTAGCAGTGCTTAGGTGAAGCCCTGCGTCGGTAGTACATCATCATCGTCACCACGCCTTCGTGCTGACGGAACTCTCCCTCGAAGCTTGGCTGGATCGGAGTTCGAGGGACGTCATCGAGCTGAAGGTGTGCTGAACTCGGAGGTGCTGTGCGTTCGGTACTTGATCGGTCGGATCGTGAAGACGTACGACTACATCAACCACGTTGTGCTAACGCTTCCGCTTTCGGTCTACGAGGGTATGTGGACACACTCTCCCCTCTCGTTGCTATGCATTACCATGATCTTGTGTGTGCGTAGGAATTTTTTTGAAATTAGTACGTTCCCCAACAGTGGCATCCGAGCCAGGTTTTATGCGTACATGTTATATGCATGAGTAGAACACAAGTGAGTTGTGGGCGATACAAGTCAAACTGCTTACCAGCATGTCATACTTTGGTTCGGCGGTATTCTTGGATGAAGCGGCCCAGACCGACATTACGCGTACGCTTACGCGAGACTGGTTTTACTGTCGTGCTTTGCACACAGGTGACTAGTGGGTGTCAGTTTCTCCAACTTTAATTGAACCGAGTGTGGCTACGCCCGGTCCTTGACAAGGTTAAAATAGCACTAACTTGACGAACTATCGTTGTGGTTTTCATGCGTAGGTAAGAACGGTTCTTGCTCAACCCGTAGCAGCCACGTAAAACTTGCAACAACAAAGTAGAGGACGTCTAACTTGTTTTTGCAGGGCATGTTGTGATGTGATATGGTCAAGGCATGATGCTATATTTTATTGTATGAGATGATCATGTTTTCGGCAACTGGCAGGAGCCATATGGTTGTTGCTTTATTGTATGCAATGCAATCGCCCTGTAATTGATTTACTTTATCACTAAGTGGTAGCAATAGTCGTAGAAGCAATAGTTGGCGAGACGACAACGATGCTACGATGGAGATCAAGGTGTCGCGCCGGTGACGATGGTGATCATGACGGTGCTTCGGAGATGGAGATCACAAGCACAAGATGATGATGGCCATATCATATCACATATATTGATTGCATGTGATGTTTATCTTTTATGCATCTTATCTTGCTTTGATTGACGGTAGCATCATAAGATGATCTCTCACTAAATTTCAAGATAAAAGTGTTCTCCCTGAGTATGCACCGTTGCTAAAGTTCGTCGTGCCTAGATACCACGTGATGATCGTGTGTGATAAGCTCTACGTCCATCTACAACAGGTGCAAGCCAGTTTTGCACACGCAAAATACTTAGGTTAAACTTGACGAGCCTAGCATATGCAGATATGGCCTCGGAACACTGAGACCGAAAGGTCGAGCGTGAATCATATAGTAGATATGATCAACATAGGGATCTTCACCGTTGAAAACTACTCCATTTCACGTGATGATCGGTTATGGTTTAGTTGATTTGGATCACGTGATCACTTAGATGATTAGAGGGATGTCTATCTAAGTGGGAGTTCTTTAGTAATATGATTAATTGAACTTAAATTATCATGAACTTAGTACGTGATAGTATTTAGCATATCGATGTTGTTGTAGATAGATGGCTCGTGTTGCTGTTCCGTTGAATTTTAATGCGTTCCTTGAGAAAGCAAAGTTGAAAGATGATGGTAGCAATTACACGGACTGGGTCCGTAACTTGAGGATTATCCTCATTGCTGCACAGAAGAATTACATCCTGGAAGCACTGCTGGGTGCCAGGCCTGCAGCAGATGCAACTGACGACGTTAAGAACTGTTGGGGAACGTAGTAATTTCAAAAAAATTCCTACGCACATGCAAGATCATGGTGATGCATAGCAACAAGAGGGGAGAGTGTGTCTACGTACCCTCGTAGACCAAAAGCGGAAGCGTTAGCACAACGCGATTGATGTAGTCGTACGTCTTCACGGCCCGACCGATCAAGCACCGAAAGCACGGCACCTCCGAGTTCTTGCACACGTTCAGCTCGATGACGTCCCTCGAACTCCGATTCGCCGAGTGTCGAGGGAGAGTTCCACAAGACGACGGCATGGTGACGATGATGATGTTCTATCGACGCAGGCTTCGCCTAAGCACCGCTACGATATTATCGAGGAGGACTATGGTGGAGGGGGGCACCGCACACGGCTAAGAGATCAATGATCAATTGTTGTGTCTATGGGTTGCCCCCTCCCCCGTATATAAAGGACTGGAGGAGGGGGCCAGCCAAGGGGAGGAGGCGTGCCCAACGGGGGAGTCCTACTCCCACCGGGAGTAGGACTCCTCCCTTTCCTATTTGGAGAGGGAGAGGGAAGGAAGAGGAAGGAGGGAGGAAGGAAAGGGGGGCCGGCCCCCTTCCCAATTCGGATTGGGCTTGGGGGGCGCCCCCTCCCTTGCTCCTTTCCCCTCCTTTCCACTAAGGCCCATTAAGGTACCTCCCGGGGGGTTCCAATAACCTCCCAGAGCTCCGGTATTGTCCCAATCTCACCCGAAACCTTTCCGGTGTCCAAATATAGTTGTCCAATATATCGATCTTCATGTCTCGACCATTTCGAGACTCCTCGTCATGTCCATGATCACATCCGGGACTCCGAACAACCTTAGGTACATCAAAACACATAAACTCATAATATAACCGCTATCTAACTTTGCGCAAGGACCTTACGGTGGTTCGAGAACTATGTAGACATGACCGAGACACGTCTCCGGTCAATAACCAATAGCGGAACCTGGATGCTCATATTGGCTCCTACATATTCTACGAAGATCTTTATCGGTCAAACCGCATAACAACATACGTTGTTCCCTTTGTCATTGGTATGTTACTTGCCCGAGATTCGATCTTCGGTATCTCAATACCTAGTTTAATCTCATTACCGGCAAGTCTCTTTACTCGTTACGTAATGCATCATCCCGTAACTAGCTCATTAGCTACATTGCTTGCAAGGCTTATAGTGATGTGCACTACCGAGAGGGCCCAGAGATACCTCTCCGACAATCGGAGTGACAAATCCTAATCTCGAAATACGTCAACGCAACAAGTACCTTTGGAGACACCTATAGAGCACCTTTATAATCACCCAGTTACGTTGTGTCGTTTGGTAGCACACAAAGTGTTCCTCCGATAAGCGGGAGTTACATAATCTCATAGTCATAGAAACATGTATAAGTCATGAAGAAAGCAATAGCAACATACTAAATGATCAAGTGCTAAGCTAACGGAATGGGTCAAGTCAATCACATCATTCTCCTAATGATGTGATCACGTTAATCAAATGACAACTCATGTCTATGGTTAGGAAACTTAACCATCTTTGATTCACGAGCTAGTCAAGTAGAGGCATACTAGTGACACTATGTTTGTCTATGTATTCACACATATATTATGTTTCCGGGTAATACAATTCTAGCATGAATAATAAACATTTATCATGATATGAGGAAATAAATAATAACTTTATTATTGTCTAGGGCATATTTCCTTCAAGAACATCTGCAGAGCGAAGCTGATGACTACTCTATAGTTCAGTGTGCCATGCATTACGGCTTAGAACCGGGACTTCAGTGACGTTTTGAACGTCATGGAGCATATGAGATGTTCTAGGAGTTGAAGTTAATATTTCAAGCAAATGCCCGGATTGAGAGATATGAAGTCTCTAATAAGTTCTATAGCTGCAAGATGGAGGAGAATAGTTCTGTCAGTGAACATATGCTCAAAATGTCTGGGTATAACAATCACTTGATTCAACTGGGAGTTAATCTTCCGGATGATAGTGTCATTGACAGAATTCTTCAATCACTGCCACCAAGCTACAAGAGCTTCGTGATGAACTATAATATGCAAGGGATGAACAAGACAATTCCCGAGCTCTTCGCAATGCTAAAGGCTGCGGATGTTGAAATCAAGAAGGAGCATCAAGTGTTGATGGTCAACAAGATCACCAGTTTCAAGAAAAAGGGTAAAGGGAAGAAGAAAGGGAACTTCAAGAAGAACGGCAAACAAGTTGCTGCTCAAGAGAAGAAACCCAAGTCTGGACCTAAGCCCGAGATCGAGTGCTTCTACCGCAAGGTGCTGGTCACCGAAGCGGAACTGCCCCAAGTATTTGGCGGATAAGAAGGATGGCAAGGTGAACAAAGGTATATGTGATATACATGTTATTGATGTGTACCTTACCGAGCTCGCAGAGCACCGGTATTTGATCTCGGTTCTTGCTAACATTTGCAACTCAAAATAGGGACTACAGATTAAGCGAACACTGGCTAAGGACGAGGTGACGATGCGCGTGGGAATGGTTCCAAAGTCGATATGATCGCCGTTGGCATGCTACCTCTACATCTACCTTTGGGATTAGTTTTAGACCTGAATAATTGTTATTTGGTGCCAGCGTTGAGCATGAACATTATATCTGGATTTTGTTTGATGCGAGACGGTTATTCATTTAAATCTGAGAATAATGGTTGTTCTATTTATATGAGTAACATCTTTTATGGTCATGCACCCTTGAAGAGTGGTCTATTTTTGATGAATCTCAATAGTAGTGATACACATATTCATAATGTTGAAGCCAAAAGATGCAGAGTTGATAATGATAGTGCAACTTATTTATGGCACTGCCGTTTGGGTCATATTGGTGTAAAGCGCATGAAGAAACTCCATACTGATGGACTTTTGGAATCACTTGATTATGAATCACTTGGTACTTGCGAACCATGCCTCATGGGCAAGATGACTAAAATGCCGTTCTTCGGAACTATGGAGCGAGCAACTGATTTGTTCGAGATCATACATACTGATGTATGTGGTCCAATGAATGTTGAGGCTCGCGGCGGGTATCATTATTTTCTCACCTTCACAGATGATTTAAGTAGATATGGGTATATCTACTTAATGAAACATAAGTCTGAAACTTTGAAAAGTTCAAAGAATTTCAGAGTGAAGTTGAAAATCATCGTAACAAGAAAATAAAGTTTCTACAATCTGATCGTGGAGGAGAATATTTGAGTTACGAGTTTGGTCTACATTTGAAACAATGCGGAATAGTTTCGCAACTCACGCCACCCGGAACACCACAGTGTAATTGTGTGTCCGAACATCGTAATCGTACTTTACTAGATATGGTGCGATCTATGATGTCTCTTACTGATTTACCGCTATCATTTTGGTGTTATGCTTTAGAGACGGCTGCATTCACGTTAAATAGGGCACCATCAAAATCCGTTGAGATAGCGCCTTATGAACTGTGGTTTGGCAAGAAACCAAAGTTGTCGTTTCTTAAAGTTTGGGGTTGCGATGCTTATGTGAAAAAGCTTCAACCTGATAAGCTCGAACCCAAATCGGAGAAATGTGTCTTTATAGGATACCCAAAGGAAACTGTTGGGTGCACCTTCTATCACAGATCCGAAGGCAAGACGTTCGTTGCCAAGAGTGAATCCTTTCTAGAGAAGGAGTTTCTCTCGAAAGAAGTGAGTGGGAGGAAAGTAGAACTTGATGAGGTAACTGTACCTGCTCCCTTATTGGAAAATAGTTCATCACGGAAACCGGTTCATGTGACGACTACACCAATTAGTGAGGAAGCTAATGATATTGATCATGAAACTTCAGATCAAGTTACTACCGAACCTCGTAGGTCAACCAGAGTAAGATCCGCACCAGAGTGGTACGGTAATCCTATTCTGGAGGTCATGTTACTTGACCATGGAGAACCTACGAACTATGAGGAAGCGATGATGAGCCCAGATTCCACAAAATGGCTTGAGGCCATGAAATCTGAGATGGGATCCATGTATGAGAACAAAGTATGGACTTTGGTTGACTTGCCCGATGATCGGCAAGCCATCAAGAATAAATGGATCTTCAAGAAGAAGACCGACATCGATGGTAATGTTATCATCTACAAAGCTCGACTTGTTGCGAAAGGTTTTGACAAGTTCAAGGGTTGACTACATGAGACTTTCTCACCAGAAGCGATGCTTAAGTCCGTCGAATCATGTTAGCAATTGCCGATTCTATGATTATGAAATTTGGCAAATGGATGTCAAAACTGCATTCCTGAATGGATTTCGGAAGAAGAGTTGTATATGATGCAACCGAAGGTTTTGTCCATCCAAAAGGTGCTAATAAAGTGTGCAAGCTCCAAGGATCCATTTATGAACTGCAAGCCTCTCGAGTTGAATAAACGCTTTGATAGTGTGATCAAAGCATATGTTTTTATACGCACTTTTGGAGATGCCTCAGATTTACAAGAAAGTGAGTGGGAGCTCAGAGCATTTCGATATTATATGTGGACGACATATTGTTGATTGGAAATGATATAGAATTTCTGGATAGCATAAAAGGATACTTGTGAAAGTGCGTTATATCGACTAGAGGGGGGGTGAATAGGCGATTTTTATGAATTCTTCACTGAGGAATTTGCCGGTGAGGAAATTCCTTAGCGAAGAACTACTAGAAGTGGAATAAGTACTCAGAAGTAAGCATAACAGAATACAAGCATGGTCATCAAGATGAAATGAAGACAAGCACTGAGTACAGAGAGCGTAATCACAGGATAACACAAGGTGAAGACAAACAGATCAAGAAATTGATCTCGAGGAAATTGAGAAAGTCTTCATCAAGTCTTCAAACACGATATGAACAAACACTCAACACAAGAATGAGGAAATGAAAGGGTTGAGGAAATAGAACCAGTTAGGTTGGTGAAGACAATGATTTGGTAGACCAGTTCCAACTGCTGCCCTCGGCTTGTACATCTGGTTGGAGCGGCTGAGTATTTAAACTCGAGGACACACAGTCCCGGACACCCCCGCCGAGCACGCAGCTCAGACACCCAGTCCTCACCAGATTCTCCTTGAACTAAGGTCACATGCACTCGCCCAATCACTGTGGTAAGTCTTCAGCGACTTCCAAACCTTCACAGACTGGTCACTCGGCGATCCACAATTCCTCTTGATGTTTCTAGACCATGACGCCTAACCGTCTGGAAGAAGCACAGTCTTCAAAGGTAATAAGTGTCGGATCCACGCAGATCAATTTCTTCAAAGGATGCTCAATCACTTTGGGTTTGTAGGGTTTGGTTTTGGGTTTTCCTCACTCGATGATTTTCGCCAAAGTCCCTGAGGATGGGTTGCTCTCAAATGACAAGTGTCAAGTTCTCTCGGAGCATCCCACCAGCTAGTGGTTGTAGGGGCGGCTATTTATAGCCTAGGAGCAGCCCGACATGATAAGACATAAATGCCCTTCAATTATATGACCGTTAGGTGGATAATATATTTTGGGACAGTCATGCCAAAGACAAAGAACGGTCGGAAATTTGACTCTCAAATTCCTCGGGCTATCATGTTCTCACTGTAGGCAATTCACATTGGCGAATTCCTAACTCCTCATCGAGAAAAAATTCATCAATGACTGAAGAACTTTGTCTCATCCATCAAGAAAGTGACTGAATCTGTATGAGATTTCCAAAGGCTTCACTCAAGGGATTGGTAGGTGTAGGATTTTGAGTTGAGCATCACATGGAAATTTTTCCTTAGTATTTCTCGACCCCTTTAACAAGACGTGTTTCCTATGACTCAAGAAAGAGAAAATGAAACTACGAAAACAAAAGTCTTCACGCTTCATGTTCCACAAATGAATACCAAGTCTTCAAGGTCACACCAATTTCTTCACTTTCAAAGTCTTCGTAAAGTCTTCGAATATCAAAGTCTTAATTCAAGAACTTCATTTTAGGGTCGACTTTCTCTGTAAATATCAAACTCCTCATAGACTTATAGACCTGTGTACACACACAAACGATTAGTCCCTTAACCTATAAGTCTTCAATACACCAAAATCACTAAGGGCACTAGATGCACTTACAATCTCCCCTTTTGGTGATTGATGACAATATAGGTTAAGTTTTCAGCGGGATAAATGTATGAAGTGTAAATACGATATTGAGGAATTTGATAGCAAGATATAGAAGTAACCCCTCAAGATGTGCATAGTGAGGAATTTATGCTTGAGGCAATGCACATTTGAAGAGTTGAATCATGGAGATCTCCCCTATATCTTGTAATTCATACACGCATTTGATATATAATATGGAGAATTTGAAATGCATGATGAAATATGGTGCCTGATGAGATTCAGCATGCGTGCAATGTCATTAACGAGGAATAAGCATGCAAAGCATAATGCAACAAAAGTATCAGCGCACCATCGGATTTAAGATTACAACTCGAACCAAATAAAAGTTTCAGAAGAACGAGAGTTGTAACTTAAAAAAATGCCCTTAATATAGACCCGCTTGAAGACTAACTCAGATTTCTCCCCCTTTGTCATCAAATGACCAAAAGGATTGAAACTGAGGACTAACGCCCCTGAAGAATTTCAAGTCAATGGAGCAGCGCCTGCGTTGTTGGGGTTGTTTGTTGTAGCAGGGCCTGCCGCAGTGTCGTCCAAATCTTCATTCTCATCAGTGTCACGTGATGAAGAATAAGAGTTGGCCACTAGTGGAGGAACTTTGACCCTCTTGAGTTTCTTCGGAGAGGCGCATCACCAAATTCTTCCTTGAGACCCATAGTCTTCGGCTTCTTCACGCTATAGACATGAGTGAGGACAGCCCAAAGCGGTTGAAGGTTTCATGAAGGTAGTATTGGTTCTTCTTCACTGCATTGTATGTTGAGGTCATATTGTGAAGAAGTGCACCAAACTGAAGTTTTACCCATTTGTGATTGCGATCAACCTTCTGATGAAGACTGAGGAGTAACTCACGGTCACCATCACCCCGGTGTCTTTGTGGCTTGAGGATTTTGCTTGGCTGAGGTATTTGCGGCAGAGTCATGTGTGGCGAGTCGCCATTGGTAGAGTAAGATGCAGCCTTGCGAAATTGACCATCCAATGGACGAATGTTTTCATCGATCACAAAGAATGCCTTGCCTTTATCATCACCGATGAAACCGTCTGCTTGAGGACTTCAATGGGAGGCAAGTAGCTACCGTGGTTCAGAGTGTCACTTTGTAATTCAAGTGAAGATCTTGCCTCGATGAATCTCATAATCCAAGGCGCATAGGGCTTCAGCTCAAATGGTGACATAGCAATATTGCCCAGAGTCCTCATGAAGAAATCATGGAAGTTGACGGGAACACCATGAATGATGTTGAAAAGCATATTCTTCATGATGCCGACGACTTCTTCATCATTTGAGTCGTGGCCTTTGATAGGACTCATTGTCTTCGCTGTAATGTGATAGACAGTCCGAGGCACATAGAGTAATCCTTGACGAGGAATTTGGTTCGTGGGGCCTGCCTGTGCTTCAAAGGCTTCATGAGCACTTGCATATAGTGATTTGTCGATTCAGTGGTCACAGAGGTGCAACATGCACTGTCATGGGGAGGATGAGAGGAAGGACACGAAGCAATTTAGTTGCCGGTGCCTTGTAGTGAGTGTTTTCAGTCATCCAGTCCAACACCCATGAGTTGACATCTTGGCCCCAAAGGATATGCAAGGTCGCGTAGAACTCAAGAATGAGTTCTTCATTCCAATCGCAAATGTCCGTGCAAAAATTTAGTAATCCTGCATCGTGAAGAACACTGAGGACTGGCTCGAAGCATTGCAGAGATTCCATGTCCACGTGAGGAATATGTGCATGATCAAGATTTTGTCTTTGTCAAACAAACACAGAGGAATAGAAGTTGGCCGACTAGCAGTCCGTAAACGCCTCTTCCTTATGCGCAGCAGAGTCATAGGGGTTGTAGTTAGTGAAGAATACATGCTCGGCAAAGAAGTCTTCAGCCTTGAACTTCTGTTTGCTTGAGAACGGATTCTTTGGCTTTGGCAGAGGGGTGTTAGTGAGTAGCATCACCACCTCAGGAATTGCGAGCTCAGGTTCTTCAGGCTGAGGAATTTCTGGTTCCTCTTCTTGTGCAACCCGAGGATCAGCAGAGCAGGTTCTTCAAAGACTAGCGGCTGGAATGTCTTCATGCATGAGGGAGTGGGTTGAGTTTCTTCAGAGCCCATTTGAACTGTTGGTGCAGGGACCGAGGAATCTGCTGGATAGGGGTGAAGAGAGGAGTATTGGGATGCCGACTTTCCCAAAAGTCATCATTCATCATGTGTGGTGCATCCTATATCCACATCTTCATCTTCACTTCTCAACACCAGCCTCTTCACCGTGAACCGAGGCATAGGTGAGGAAATGACTGGCGTTGAAGGGATTTCGTCCACTTCAATTTCTTCATCCATCTGCTCTGACGAAGCAGCAGAATGATTTCCTTCATCAGATCCGCTTGGGATCTCATAGTCTTCTCCAAAAGGAACAAGGTCCTTTGATGGCATGGAGGAAATTGGAACAGCATCAATAGGATTTTCAAATGAGCTGGTCATTGGCTTCATTTTCTTCGCAGCCGATGACGCAGCTGATGCCTTCCATTTCTTCACTGCAGCTCGCTCTGCAGCCTTGGTCTTCTTCACATCAGAGGCAGATGGAAGAATTGGAGTTGGTGTAGGCGCGGAGGAGCCGAGGAATCTGGTTGATTTTCTTCAGCGCAATCGATGCAGTTGTTCGATCTCTTCGATTTCTTAAGGCGCACCACTAGTGGATGCCCCGCAATTTCTTCATGGCTGGAATTTCTTCACCAGCCCTCGAACTAGCATTTTCTTCAAAGAAGTTGAAAGTCATCAGCGGTCTTGGCATGTTCTTCAAACAGGCTGAGCAGAGTCTGACTGAAGATTTTCTTGTTGCGATGGGGCTGCAACATTTGTGAATTTCTTCGCCGATTGATTTAATCTCACTTTAGCTCCTTGCCAATCAGCATAGTAGGCATCAAAGTCTTTGCTGAGGGCTTGAATTTCAGACTGAGCCTGGAGAAGTTCCTCAGGTGTCATTCTGACAACGTTATTCTTCAGGAGCTTCTCCTTTCTGTATTGAGCTTTCTTGATCTCTCTTGCCTTTTCAAACTTCCATTTCTCCTCGGTGATGAAATGGGTCAGCATGTGACTTTGACCAGAGGTCAGATAAAAATCAGGCATAGGGGTGATAGGATCCTTGTGCCAGAGGTCAATGTAGTCGAGGATCTTCCTCGGATCCAAAAGCAGTGGCACATATGTGCCTTTGGCTCTAGCGACCTTCACTTGTCTATCTCTGATGATTTCTGCAAGTTCATCATCAGAGGCTTCATCATCAGAAGGCATGTGAAACACGACCTGTTTCTTCTTTGGACTTGGCCGAGGACCGCGTCCAGCTGTTGCTTTAGTCTTCAACAAAGGTGGGGCCTCGATGAGGAAATTGGTGCGGTGAGGAACTTGCTCAAACACCAGAGGCAATCGAGAAACCAGCAGTCCTTTGACATGTAGCCGATGCACAGGAGCCGAGGACTTTGAAGGAGCTGCCGAGGACTTTGGTGGAGCGAGAGCAGCAGGAGGAATTCGCCGTGAGGGCATTGCCGAGGAACTTGGTCGTGAGGGCGCTGTTGGTGAAGCACTTGGCTTACGAGCGTGCTTCTTTGGCATGGATTTCTCGGTTTGACCGAGGCCTCGATGAGAGTGAGCGATGGCGTAATCCTCATTGAATTTCTTCACCGCCTCCTTGGCTTGTCTTGCCAATTTAGCTTGGCGCTTAGCCCATTCTTCAGAAAGTCCTCACCACGCTTGATGCTGGTGGGGTCAGCTTCTTGGCCAGTGCCAATGGAGCTCTTAGGCATGGAGGATTGAGGCTAATTTCCTCATGTACTTTGGAGTCACATATCAGATTCCTCCATTCCTTGCCCATCTCTGCTCAATCCTCTGATGTGCACCTTGCACTGATTTTTGTTTTCTTTGCCAAATTTTGCTTCATCGGTGTGCAATAGTCAAGATAAATTTCTCGTGGATTTCAAACGCAGTCATAACCTCGTGTTTCTTTCCTCCTTTCTGCGGCTTTTACCGTCCGCCATATTCTTCATTGAGGAATTTGAACAATCGAATTCTCTAAAGAAGTATGCAGTTTTTCTTCGAGGAACGCTGCAAATGAGTTAAGTTGATGAGAACCTAGTGATTCAAAGAAGCAGACATGAGTACTGTGAATGAGTATAGGTGCGAGGAATTTGGAGAGGTCATATGCGTTCTCGTAAGGTTTTTCAAAAGAACAAGTTTTGAGGAATTTGACCAGATGAACCTTGAGGAATTTCACTAAGCGCTCTTGTCTTAGGTTCCAGAGTTGTACAGATCAAGATCCACACAATTAGGGAATCTTGAAGAAAATGATTGCTTAGAGAAATAGTTCAAGATCATATGATGTGTGAGGTGTTCATATGTGTGAAGATTTGAAGAATAAACACCTTTGAAGATTTTCAGGAAAGTTTGAGAATCAAAGTGAGTAATAAAAGTAACTTTTAATTACCCGAAGTGAAGAACACGATGAACTGAGAAGAACAGATGTGAAGTTCGTCAGGTTAGATCTCCCACGCCCTAACTTGGCAGAGGAAGACAGCTACGGCAACGGCGGAGTGAAGATTTCCGCGGTCGGCGTGAGTATGACGGCGACGAGGTCGAGGCAGCGAAGCTCTTCCTCACCGGCGACGATGGAGTAGCAGCGGCGCTAGGGTTTGAGAGCTCGAGTGAGAGAGTAGCGATCGAGCGGAGTAAATGAAGTGAGGAAGGGGAGAGGGGTATTTATAGACACGGTAAAAACTATTCGCCCGAAGATTTGGGACAAACGTGCCCCTGCCCTTTCTCCTTCTCGCGACATGTGTCACCCACGTACTGTGTAGTTGAGATCGTACGATCGTGGGTGAATAGAATAATGCATTGTGGGATGCGGAATGGTTTGAGCGGCAAAACCAAAATTTGGATAAGATTTGTTTTAAAGTTTCGCTCGCAATTTCTTGGTGACAAGGACACAAAGTGAAGATTTTGAACGAAGTTTCAAATAGAACGCACATGAAGAATTTGTGAATAGATTGGGTTGAGTATAGCATAGAGGGGAAGGGTCCGATCACATTCACTTAGCGTAAAAAGCAACTTGAAGAAATAGCTATAAGTGAATGTCAGAGAGGACATAAACTCATATATATATATATATATATATATATATATATATATATATATATATATATATATATATATATATAGCCAATGAAGAAAAACGATGGAAACAGTGAAGATTTTGCAAAGTTGAAGAATTTGAAAAATCAAGAATTTCAAAACCGAGGAAAAACTCAAATTGAAGATTTTCAACTTTTGTGGTGGCGTGACTCCATCAGATAAGAATGATGATTTCAACACCGCGCATAATTGTCGAGGGTTCGAGAATCAAATTCTTCATTAATTTCTTCACACTTAGAGTGTTATTCTTCATTGATTGAAGAAAACGTTTCTTCATGTGTTGCACATCTAAGTCATCAATTTTGCATAAGTGTCGTGGTGTGTGTCCTTTTCAAAGAACATTCAAGATTCTAAGATATTTAGCTCACACCGCAACTTGCTAAATCTCTTCTCATCCAAGGGCTTAGTGAAGATATCAGCTAGCTGTTCTTCATCTTCACGTGCTCAATGGAGATGTCGCCTTCAACACATGATCACGAAGAAAATGATGACGAATCTGAATGTGCTTTGTCTTCGAAAGTGCTGAACGGGTTGTGAGCAATCTTGATGGCACTCTCATTGTCGCAGAGGAGAGGCACATTCTTCACGCTGACGCCATAGTCCTTGAGTGTTTGCTTCATCCAAAGCAGCTTGAGCACAGCAAGAGCCAGCAGCAATGTATTCAGCTTCCGCAGAGACAAAGGATACGCATTCGCTTTCTTCGAGGACCAAAGATCGTCCGAGGAAATGACAAGTGCCGATGTTGACTTGCGGTCCACACGATCACCAAAGATAGTCGAGTCGAATATCCAATGAGATCAAAAGTAGAGCCCTTAGGGTACCATAATCCTAGTGTTGGTGTGTGAGCTAGATATCGAAGAATATGCTTCACAGCCTTATGGTGTGATTCCTTCGGTGTAGCTTGAAATCGGCCACACATGCAAATACTAAGCATTATATTTGGCCTAGATGCACATAAGTACAGTAAAGAACCAATCATGGAGCAGTATACCTTGTGATCAAAGTCAATACCATTTTCATCAGTGCATAGATGGCCATTTGTGAGCATAGGAATTTTGATGCCTTTGCAATCTTGCATGCCGAATTTCCTCAATCTTTGAGGTATTTCTCCTGAGATATGAATATGCCATTGCGCTGTTGACGAATTTGAAGACCTAAGAAGAATTTCAACTCTCCCATCATAGACATTTGATATTCTTCACTCATCATATAGGCAAATTCATCACTATAACGTTGGTCAGTACAGCCAAAGATAATATCATCAACGTATATTTGGCACACAAACAGTTCACCATCATAAGATTTAGTAAAGAGAGTAGGGTCGAGTGAACCGGGTGTGAAGCCATTCTTCACGAAGAATTCCTTCAATGTATCATACCACGCCGAGGGGCTTGCTTGAGGCCATAGAGGGCCTTATTAAGTCTCAAGACTTTGTCGATTCTTTGGATCTTCAAAACCGGGGTTGAGCAACATATACTTCTTCCTCAAGCTTACCATTGAGGAATGCACTTTTCACATCCATTTGATATAAGATGATATCATGATGGTTAGCATAAGCAAGTAATATATGAATAGCCTCAAGTCTAGCAACAGTGCAAAAGTTTCATCGAAATCAATTCCTTCAACCTGTGTAGCCTTGAGCTACCAATCGTGCCTTATTCCTCACCACAAGGCCATTTTCATCTTGCTTGTTGAGGTAGATCCACTTTGTGCCAATGATATTATGCTTGCGAGGATCCGGACGTTTGACCAGTTCCTAGACATTGTTGAGCTCGAATCGATGTAATTCTTCTTGCATAGCCTGAATCCACTCCGCTCCAAAATGCTTCATCTACCTTAGTGGGCTCTGTGATAGAGAAAAAGCATAGTGCCCACAAAAGTTAGATAAATGTGAAGCTTTTGAGCGTGTGAGAGGACCCGTGCTCTAATGTCATCGATGATCTTCTCCACTTGCACTTCTTTTGCAACGCGAGGATGAGCTGGTTGTCGCCGAGGAGTTTGATCAGCATTTTCTTCAAAGACCATTTTCCTCAAGATTTTCTTCAGTGCATCACCGACGCTCTTCATGAACTGGAATGAATTCTTCACAGATTCTTCAAGAGGAATGACATCCTCGGTTGCCTTGAACTTGATAGAATCCTCGGTGCTGGTTCATCTAACATAGAAGGTAGGTGCTCTTTGTGAGCCATTAGTTTCATCGAACCGCACATCTACAAGGTCAACAATCTTGTGAAGAACAATGTTGAAGACTCAGAGGTGTGCGTAGTCCTTTCCGTAACCAAGCATAAAACCTTCATGTGCTTCGGTGCAAATTTAGAATTGTGGTGAGGATCTCTAATCCAACATTTAGCAATCAAGACTTTGAAATAACTCACATTGGGTTTCTTGTCGTGAGGAGTTCATAGGCCGCCTTCTTGAAGAATTTGTGAAGATATACTGCTGATGATGTGGCACGCAGATCAATTGCATCAATCCAAAACGATGAGGCGTTTTGTATTCATCAAGCATAGTGCGAGCCATCTCAACAAGAGTTCTCGTTCTTGCGCCCACGACGCCATTTTGCCGAGGAGTATAGGGAGCAGATAATTCATGAGTAATACCAAGTTCATCAAGATAGTCATCAAGACCGAATTCTTGAACTCAGGCCCATTGTCACTTCGATGTGCTTGATCTTCACACCAAAGTTGGTTGAAGCCCTCGAGGAAAAATGTTTGAAGACTTCCTGCACTTCATGTTTGTAAGTAACAATGTGTACCCATGTATATCGAGAGTAATCATCAACAATGACAAAACCATATAGAGATGCATCATTAGTGACTGCTGAGTAATGATTAGGTCCAAAGAGGTCCATGTGAAGCAATTCGAATGGACGAGTAGTGGTCATGATAGTCTTTGCTGGATGCTTGGCCTTGATCATTTTTCCAGCTTCACAGGCTCCGCATAAGTGATCCTTGAGGAATTTGACATTCTCAATGCCAATGACATGCTTCTTCTTCGCAAGCGTGCAGTAAATTCCTCATGACTGCGTGACTAAGTCGTCGATGCCATAGCCAGCCTTTCAAGCTTTTGCAAGTAGACACACGGCTGGCTGTGGTCCCAGAGAGAAATCAACAATATACAAATCTCCTCTCCTAAAGCCTTCAAGACTTTGGAATTTTCAGCTTCCATAATCACAACACAATGATACTTGCCAAAGACAACAACCATATCAAGATCACAAAGCATTGAGATCGACATGAGGTTGTATCCTAAGGACTCAACAAGCATGACTTTGTCCATGTGTTTATCCTTAGAGATTGCAACCTTACCAAGACCCAATACCGACTTTTGCCTTTGTCAAGAAAGATGATATGCTTCAGATGTGACGGTGATAAGGAGCATCCATCAATAGATTCTTGTCACTAGTCATGTGATTCGTACATCCACTATCGAGGACCCACTCAAGAGCTTTGGGTTGATCATCCCGCAGATGAATTAGTGTAGCTTACAATCTCATATGCTTCATTTGTGAAGAATATGATATCAAGTTCATCGATGAATTTCATCAATCAAGAAACAGATATAGCAAGATGAGGACGTGTGAAATGAAGGTTCATTTCATCATGATTCGCCTGCGCCCTTTCGTGCAATTTTGTCAGTCCACAAGAAATTCTTCAGACGTTAAAGCACGCCCGAGACCCGCCCCGCAGAAGAGATTAGTTCTTTTCTTCACCACCCACATCTCAAGGGGTGGCAAAGAGTTTATCACTCTGAAAGCACCATACGAGAATGGTGGCATAGAGGCCAAACCATTTCGTTTCACATAAGAGGGGTTAGGGTAAGCATATGAATAAGCAGAGAAATTCTTCGAGGACTTATGAACATAATGGTTTGAAGAATAATGCACATATTCATAGCCCTTAGCTCTACCCTGCGAAACAGAGTTGTTAGCACGATGATAATCATGTGAGGACTTCGATCCATTTGAGGAATTTGATCCACGTGAAGGATTTGATATGGGGTTCCTGTTCTTCATAGGTGGTGTCATGAGGACATTCACCTGAAGACTTTCAAGGCACTTCTTGGGAACCCAGATTTTCTTCATAGGAGAACCGTTCCTGCAGTTAGTGCCAACATATCTAGCAAATACTTCACCATTCTGATTTTTGAACAGTTTATAGTTGGAATCAAATGACTCATCAGAAGAATGAGGAGATTCACATGTAAAGCCAGATAAGTTAGATGGATCAACTGGAGGTCCCTTTGCAGCAACCCATGAGGTTTTGGGGTACTGCTCAAAGCTTCCAATATGTTCCATCAAGATTAAGTTTCTCTCAAAGGCGATACCCTCTTTCCTAGGGTTTCGTTGAGGATCTGCTTTTTAAGCACATCACAAAGAGTCTGATGCCCTTTGAGGCTTTTGTACATGCCTGTCATGTACAATTCCTTCAGCCCTGCATCGTTAGTGATACTAGCAATGTCCTCAGATAAGGAATTAGTGATAGCAGAGGCAGGTGAAGAATTTGTAAAAGTTGAAGCATTTGAACATTCAGGTGAAGAATTAGCAGATTCACGTTCAATGCACTTTAAGCATGGAGGATCAAATTGTTCCTGAGTGGCGCTGATTTGTTGAGCAAGTAATGAATTGCGCTCCTTCTGAAGATCTTCATAACTCACTCTTAGCTTCTCAAGATCTTGCTTTCTTTGAAGAAATTCATAAGAAAGTTTCTCATGATCAGATAAGAGAGTGTTAAGATGACTTTGAAGGTTATCAAACCTAGACTGAAGTCTCTGAAGATTTTCAGTCAGGGCTTTGGTGCGATCCATTTATTCACCCAACATATCATCACTTTTGTCTAGCATGTTTTGAACCTTTTCCAAAGCCGTTTGTTGTTTTGTGGCAATGCAAACAAGTTTGGTATAACTGGGTTCAATATCATCATTAGATTCATCGTCACTAAACTCGGATGAGGAACATTCGGTTACCCTGTCACCCTTTGCCATGAGACATGATGCAGAAGATGATGATTGTGGCTCGAAAGTCATCGTTTCGAGAGATTCCTTGAAATCCTCAAACCAGGGATCATGACGGGTTCGATGACCTTCATAGACATCAGAGATTCGGTCCCAGATAAGCTTCGCATTGCAAAGATGCATAATGCGCTTGAATTCATCTCTGGATAGGCAGGAACAGATGATGTCCTTCGCCCTGATGTCAAGACGAGTGTACTTGCGAATGTCATCAGCGCCTGCCTTCTTGCATAGATCGGTAAGACCAATCTCAGTGACGGTCCACAGCTCATTGTCCATTGCCATGAGGCGCTTCCTCATCATGGCCTTCCACTTGGGATAATCATGACCGCCAAAGATAGGGCATGTCACTTTCTTCATACTGCGGTCGACATAACTAAAACTCTGTGGTTAAACTAAAATCACACGTAACAAGGGAGTACCTTGCTCTGATACCAATTGAAAGTGCGTTATATCGACTAGAGGGGGGGTGAATAAGCAATTTTTATGAACTCTTCACCGAGGAATTTGCCGGTGAGGAAATTCCTTAGCGAAGAACTACTAGCAGCGGAATAAGTACTCAGAAGTAAGCATAACAGAATACAAGCATGGTCATCAAGATGAAATGAAGACAAGCACTGAGTACAGAGAGCGTAATCACAGGATAACACAAGGTGAAGACAAACAGACTCAAGAAATTGATCTCGAGGAAATTGAGAAAGTCTTCATCAAGTCTTCAAACACAGATATGAACAAACACTCAACACAAGAATGAGGAAATGAAAGGGTTGAGGAAATAGAACCAGATTAGGTTGGTGAAGACAATGATTTGGTAGACCAGTTCCAACTGCTGCCTCGGCTTGTACGTCTGTTGGAGCGGCTGAGTATTTAAACTCGAGGACACACAGTCCCGGACACCCAATCGTTGAGCACGCAGCTCAGACACCCATCCTCACCGTATTCTCCTTGAACTAAGGTCACATAGACCTCGCCCAATCACTGTGGTAAGTCTTCAGCGACTTCCAAACCTTCACAGACTTGGTCACTCAGCGATCCACAATTCCTCTTGGATGTTTCTAGACCATGACGCCTAACCGTCTGGAAGAAGCACAGTCTTCAAAGGTAACAAGCGCCGGATCCACGCAGGATCAATTTCTTCAATGATGCTCAATCACTTTGGGTTTGTAGGGTTTGGTTTTGGGTTTTCCTCACTCGATGATTTTCGCTCAAAGTCCCTGAGGATGGGTTGCTCTCAAATGACAAGTGTCAAGTTCTCTCGAGCATCCCACCAGCTAGTGGTTGTAGGGGCGGCTATTTATAGCCTAGGAGCAGCCCGACATGATAAGACATAAATGCCCTTCAATTATATGACCGTTAGGTGGATAATATATTTTGGGACAGGTGGCAAGAAGACAAAGAACGGTCGGAAATTTGACTCTCAAATTCCTCGGGGCTATCATGTTCTCATCAGTGTAGGCAATTCAGACCTGGCGAATTTTAACTCCTCGGCCGAATAAATTCATCAACGACTGTAAGAACTTCGTCTCTCACATCAAGAAAGTGACTGAATCTGTATGAGATTTCCAAAGGCTTCACTCAAGGGATTGGTAGGTGTAGGATTTTGAGTTGAGCATCACATGGAAATTTTTCCATAGTATTTCCTCGACCCCCTTTAACAGTACGGTGTTTCCTATGACTCAAGAAAGAGAAAATGAAACTATGAAAACAAAAGTCTTCACGCTTCATGTTCCACAAATGAATACCAAGTCTTCAAGGTCACACCAATTTCTTCACTTTCAAAGTCTTTAGAAAGTCTTCAGAATATCAAAGTCTTCAGTCGAAGAACTTCATTTTTAGGGGTCGACTTTCTCTGTAAATATCAAACTCCTCATAGACTTATAGACCTGTGTAGACTCACAAACGCATTAGTCCCTTAACCTATAAGTCTTCAATACACCAAAATCACTAAGGGGCACTAGATGCACTTACAACTTGAATAAAAAATTTACAATGAAAGACCTCGGTGAAGCTGCTTATATATTGGGCATCAAGATCTATAGAGATAGATCAAGACGCTTAATTGGACTTTCACAAAGTACATACCTTGATAAAGTTTTGAAAAAGTTCAAAATGGATCAAGCAAAGAAAGGGTTCTTGCATGTAATACAGGGTGTGAAATTGAGTCAGACTCAATGCACGACCACTACAGAAGATAGAGAGAAAATGAAAGATGTTCCCTATGCTTCAGCCATAGGCTCTATCATGTATGCAATGCTGTGTACCAGACCTGATGTATGCTTAACAATAAGTTTAGCAGGGAGGTACCAAAGTAATCCAAGAGTGGATCACTGGACAGCGATCAAGAATATCCTGAAATACCTGAAAAGGACTAAGGATATGTTTCTCGTTTGTGGAGGTGACAAAGAACTAGTCGTAAATGGTTACATCGATGCAAGCATTGACACTGATCCGGACGATTCTAAATCGCAAACCGGATATGTGTTTATATTGAATGGTGGAGCTGTCAGTTGGTGCAATTCTAAACAAAGCGTCGTAGCAGGGTCTACATGCGAAGCGGAGTATATAGTTGCTTCGGAAGTAGCAAATGAAGGAGTCTGGATGAAGGAGTTCATATCCGATCTAGGTGTCATACCTAATGCATTGGGACCAATGAAGATCTTCTGTGACAATACTGGTGCAATTGCCTTGGCAAAGGAATCCAGATTTCACAAGAGAACCAAGCACATCAAGAGACGCTTCAATTCCATCCGGGACCAAGTCCAGGTGGGAGACATAGAGATTTGCAAGATACATACGGATCTGAATGTTGTAGACCTGTTGACTAAGCCTCTTCCACGTGCAAAACATGATCAGCACCAAGGCTCCATGGGTGTTAGAATCATTACTATGTAATCTAGATTATTGACTCTAGTGCAAGTGCGGGACTGAAGGAAATATGCCCTAGAGGCAATAATAAAGTTATTATTTATTTCCTCATATCATGACAAATGTTTATTATTCATGCCAGAATTGTATTACCCGGAAACATAATACATGTGTGAATACATTGACAAACATAGTGTCACTAGTATGCCTCTACCTGACTAGCTCATTGATCAAAGATGGTTGAGTTTCCTAACCATGGATATGAGTTATCATTTGATCAATGGGATCACATCATTAGGAGAATGATGTGATTGAATTGACCCATTTCGTTAGCTTAGCACTTGATCATTTAGTATGTTGTTATTGCTTTCTTCATGGCTTATACATGTTCCTATAACTATGAGATTATGTAACTCCCGCTTACCGGAGGAACACTTTGTGTGCTACCAAATGTCACAACGTAACTGGGTGATTATAAAGGTGCTATACAGGTGTCTCCGAAGGTACTTGTTGAGTTGACGTATTTTGAGATTAGGATTTGTCACTCCGATTGTTGGAGAGGTATCTCTGGGCCCTCTCGGTAGTGCACATCACTATAAGCCTTGCAAGCAATGTAGCTAATGAGTTAGTTACGGGATGATGCATTAAGTAACGAGTAAAGAGACTTCCCGGTAACGAGATTGAACTAGGTATTGAGATACCGACGATCGAATCTCAGGCAAGTAACATACCGATGACAAAGGGAACAACGTATGTTGTTATGCGGTTTGACCGATAAAGATCTTCGTGGAATATGTGGGAGCCAATATGAGCATCCAGGTTCCGCTATTGGTTATTGACCGGAGATGTGTCTCTTTCATGTCTACATAGTTCTCGAACCCGTAGGGTCCGCACGCTTAAAGTTTGATGATGGTTATATTATGAGTTTATGTGTTTTGATGTACCGAAGTTAGATCGGAGTCCCGGATGTGACCATGGACATGACGAGGATTCTCGAAATGGTCGAGACATAAAGATTGATATATTGGACGACTATGTTCGGACACCGGAATGGTTTCAGGGAGTATCGGGCATATACCGGAGTACCGGGGGGTTACCGGAACCCCCCGGTGAGACTAATGGGCATATTGGGCCCTAGTGAAGAAGAGGAGGGGTGGCCAAGGGCAGCCACGCGCCCCCTTCCCCCCAGTCCGAGTTGGACAAGGAGGGGTGGCGCCCCCCTTTCCTTTCCCCCTCTCTCTCCTTCCCTCTCCTCTCCTACTCCCACTTGGAAGGGGGGAGTCCTACTCCCAGTGGGAGTAGGACTCCTCATGGGGCGCGCCTAGGGTGACCGGCCCCCTCCCCCTCCTCTACTCCTTTATATACGGGGAGGGAGGCACCCCTTGGAGACACAATAATTGATCCCTTGGATCTCTTAGCCGTGTGCGGTGCCCCCCTCCACCATAATCCACCTCGATAATATTGTAGCGGTGCTTAGGCGAAGCCCTGCATCGGTAGTACATCATCATCGTCACCACGTCGTCGTGCTGACGGAACTCTCCCTCAAAGCTCGGCTGGATCGGAGTTCGAGGGACGTCATCGAGCTGAACGTGTGCTGAACTCGGAGGTGTCATGCGTTCGGTACTTGATCGATCGGATTGTGAAGACGTACGACTACATCAACCGCGTTGTGCTAATGCTTCCGCTTTCGGTCTACGAGGGTACATGGAAACACTCTCCCCTCTCGTTGCTATGCATTACCATGATCTTGTGTGTGCGTAGGAATTTTTTTTAAATTACTACATTCCCCAAATGCCGGGCACTCTCAATGATATCAATGTGTTGCAACGGTCTCATTTGTTTGCTAGGCTTGCTAGTGGTGATGCTCCTGCTTGCAACTACACTATCAATGGGCATGAATACACAAAAGGGTACTATATTGCAGATGGTATGTACCCTCAATGGTGCACATTTGTCAAGAGCATCAAAGAACCCAAAACAAAAAAGCAATGTGAATTTGCAAGCGTGCAAGAGGCGGACCGAAAAGACATTGAAAGAGCATTCGGTGTTTTGCAATCTAGGTTTGCCATTGTCCATGCTCCTGCTCATTTTTTGGGATAAGAAAACCTTGAAAAACATCATGACATGCTGTGTTATCCTGCACAATATGATTCTTGAAGATGAGAGAGGAATGAACTTAGAATTCTTTTACGACAATGTGGGTAGCCGTGTCAAACCAGCTGAAAGAACATGCGGTGCCCCCATGTTTGTTTTTGGTAGTTGATGACAATCTCTGTGGACTAATGGTTGCCTTGAGTTATATTTGAAGGTTTTGTCCATAGGCTTTTCTTGAAGTCCATGTGTTGGTTTCAAGGAGTTTATGAGTTGACCAAGGTGCTATTAAGGAATTATCCAAAGATTGGTCATGTGAGTGTTGAGCTTATTGCAAGCATGTCTTGAAGAAGAATATTGTGTGATCATTCATGTTTACCTTCAAATGAAGAGAGCTAGAAAGATTCAAGGTTGATCAAGACTAAGTCAAGAGTGAATCTAGTTGATCAACTCACAAAGCGTAGAAGATGTACCGAGAGGGATCAAGTGATCCCATGGTATGGTAAGCATTGTCCATTGCATTTTGTGTACTAACCCATGGTCTATGTGAGAGTTCTATGTGGGGTTAGGTATGTGTCCATGGGCTTGCGTCAAGAGGAATATATCATACAACCCATGGAAAGGATGACATCAAGTGGTGATAGTCATCATGATTGCCGTGTGCAAGTTCAAGTGGAGCATCACAAAGAGATAAAGTGCTTGAATCTTGCCATCCTTTGTGGCGTCAATGGTCTTGTGAAGATGTGCCGAAGAGAGGCTCACCCATAGTGGACTATGGGGGAGCAATCATCTAGCCTTCATCGAGCCAACGCAATCAAGAAAGGTGGTCCAACTTGAGGGAGTCAGGATCGTCATCATCTAGCTCAAGTGGACCATGTGCAAGGCAAAGGTTTTCCCTTGATAGGTTTTCTATTTTACCGGACTCATGGTGGCAGTTGGGAGACCGGGTTATAGGATCGTTTGCCGTACTATCAAGGGGGCTCTCAAGTTGGTAGCTTGATCGTATCATTAGTAGAGAGCTCAAACCATTACATCCTTGCATCTTGTTTCTTGGTTCTTGTTTGGTTCTCTTTGTGAGTCTTAGAGCTTATGGTCATCTTGATGACAAGCTTGAGTTCATCGAAAACGGAGTTCGCATGCGTCTTCTATGATGTTTTCGGTGTTGGAGGTTTTACCGGTCTTATCCGAGGAAGGATTCTCACCTTTTTCTTATGGTCCTTTTCTAATTTGCTTCTTATTGATATTTCTTTCAAGATTGTGTTAGCCCTAGTCGCTAGCTTTCCAACAAACTTGGTTTCATTGAATTCGGAGTCCGTTAGCAAAAGTTGTGGCAGTTTTGGTGTTCTGAAAAGGCTGCACAGCGGTACTACCGCGAATTGGAGCGGATGTAATTTTTTACTACCGCTCCAGAGTGGTACTACCGCGGCTCCTACAGCGGTAGTATCGCTCCGGACCAAAAACTCGTCCCAGGTCCTGCGGTGGTAGGCCCGGATGTAATTTTTTAGTACCGCTCGCAAGCAGTAGTACCGCTACCCTTAGCAGTAGTACCGCTACCCCTAGCAGTAGTACCGTGAGGTCAAGTGGTACTACCGCTCCGACGGTTCTTCTGGCCTTTTTGTCTCCTCGCTGTTGTGTTTCGAAGGGGTACTACCGCCCTAGCGGTAGTACCGCTCCTTGGAGCGGTAGTACCGCTCTGTGCGGGCTGTGAGCATAACGGTTGGATTTTTCCCCACCTATAAAAGGGGGTCTTTTTCCCCATTGAACCTTATCCCTTGAGCTCGTGTTCTTCCCCCATTGTTGACCTTCTTCGAGCTTGCTAACTCTCAATCCCTCCATGGATTCTTGCTAGTTTTTGAGGAAAAAAAGAGAGGAGATCTAGATCCACATTTCCACCAATCACTTTCTCCTCTATGTGAGGGGAACCCCTTGGATCTAGATCTTGGAGTTCTTGGTGTTCTCCTTCTTGTTCTTCCTCTCATCTTCCTCCCTAGCATTAGTTGCTTCGGTGGGATTTGAGAGAGAAGGACTTGGGCACTTCGTGTGCCCTTGCCATTGCATTTGGTGCATCGGTTTGAGTTCTCCACGTGATACGTGGAAGTTACAAGTTGAGAAGCTTATTACTCTTGGGTGCTTGGTACCCTTGAGCTTGTTACTCTTGGGTGTTTGGACACCCTAGAGCTTGTTCCTCTTGAGTGCCTTGGCGCCCTAGACGGTTGGTGTTGTTCGGAGCCCAATCATTGTAGTGTAAAGCTCCGGGCAAGCGTCGGGGTCTCCAATTAGGTTGTGGAGATCGCACCGAGAAATTTGACGGGTATCGGTGACCGCCCCCAAGGGTTGCCAAAGTGTATGGGTTCGGTGACCGCCCCCAAAGGTCGCCATTTGTACGGGTTCGGTGACCGCCCTCAAGGGTCCCTTAGTGTAATCACGGCATCTTGCATTGTGCGAGGGCGTGAGGAGATTACGGTGGCCCTAGTGGCTTCTTGGGGAGCATTGTGCCTCCACACCGCTCCAAACGGAGATTAGCATCCGCAAGGGTGTGAACTTCGGGATACATCGTCGTCTCCGCATGCCTTGGTTATCTCTTTCCCGAGCCCTTTACTTATGCACTTTACTTTGTGATAGCCATATTGTTCTTTGTCATATATCTTGCTATCACATAGTTGCTTAGCATAAGTTGTTGGTGCACATAGGTGAGTCTAGTTGTTTTAGGTTTTGTGCTTGACAAATTAACCGCTAGGTTTATTTCGCATTTGTTCAAGCCTTAACCGTAATTATTTTAAAGCGCATATTCACCCCCCCCCCCTCTAGGCGACATCCTCGATCTTTCAATTGGTATTAGAGCCTCGTCTCTCTTTGTTAGGCTTAACCACCTAGAGAGTAAAGATGTCGACTAGGGGATTAGGATTCTCTGACACTCTTAGTTTCGATGGCACAAATTTTGATGTTTGGGTAATTCACATGCTTAACCTCTTTAGGGTCATGGACCCAAATTTAGGGCGAATTGTAGATATGGGTTTTTCTCCTCCAAAGGATCCCCAAAGATTATCTTTAGAGGATGAGAAAAACTCTATCTCAATCCTCAAGCTTCTAATGTGCTTTTCGATGCTTTGAGCAATGTAGTTATATTTCAACTTACGTCGTTCCGGGATGCTCATGAGTTATGGACAAAGCTTCAAGATAAGTATGGTGTGTCCAAGATTTGTGGGGATGATTGTTCTCCCACCTCCTCCAGCCGTGTTGCCTTCTCAACTTCTTCTACTTCACCTACATGTGGATTTCCACAAGGTAATGCTAGGGTGAGTAGTGGTGGTCATTGCAATGATGATGGTGTGCTTGTTCTTGGTGATTCTTCATCACTATCTTATTGCAATGGTCCTTCTTTGGACTTTAAAACTTCGAGCACCTTACATGTTTCACATGCTTGTGTTGGTAGTCCTTGCATATCATGTAGAAATTTCTTGCTCAAATCTCATGATGATATGCTTGCTATGTCTTGTTGCCATGATAAAAATGTATATATTTCCTCGAGTTGTTGTGCTAACAATGTAGAGGACACTCAACACTCCATGGAACAAGATGTGGTCTTGAATGGTGCTTCAAGGGATCCTACATCACCATCTATTGCATTTTGCCTTAGGGCCAAGGCCTCAAAGCTATCTCCCACTTTGAATCCCAATATATCTTGTGATGATATTGATGATGGCAAGAATGATGATGATGTTGATTATGATGAAGGGAGTGATAATGCTGCCTCCTTAAAAATTAAGGGGGAAATGGTTTTTAAAGCTCTTCATAAAAATAAAATTGCTCGTTCCAACTTCATGGAAATTATGTCCATTGCCATTGAGGGCAAAAAATATATTGAGGAGTTGGAATCTCATCTCGAGGAGCATGAGGTCACCATTGAGAAAATGGAAGGTCATGAGCGTGATTACGCTAATGAGATTGCGGACCTCTCTCAAGATCTTGAACTTGAACAAACCACCAAGGAATCTCTTGAGGAGACTTTTACTCTAGAATTATCTAGAGTAAGGGAATCTCGTGATAGAGCTCTTGAGGTGGCCAATGATTTTGAAACTAAAAATGAGGAGCTTGAAGTTGCGCATGCTAAACTCCTTGAGGACTTTGAGCACCTCGAAAATGGCTCAAGGGTCATTAAGAGTGAGCTCATCAAACTCACCGAGTCTCATGTTCAACTTAAAGCTCCATATTCAAAAGAGCTTGCCAAGTTGTCTTCTCCTCTTGTTGCTAATGATGATGCTTGTGCTACTAACTCTATCTCTTGTGAAGCATCCATATTGAAGGAGAATGTTGAGCTACGGGCTCAACTTGAGTTGCTATCTAGCAAATATGGGAAATTGGAAGAAAGTCATGAAAAGCTCTCAAACTCTCATGATGATCTTCTAGTATCCCATAATGTGCTAAAGATAGCTATGAGGCCATGCTTGTTAAGGTAACATCTAGTGAGCCTCATGTGGATACTAACACTACATCTAGTCAAAGTGCTATATTGCCATGTGCTAGTCCTTGTAATTCATCTACTCACAATGTTGGTACATCTTGTGATGAATTGCTTTCCTTGCCTTGTTGCTCAAACGATGAAGCTTATACTTTCTCTAGTACTTGTGTTGAGACTAACCATGTAGAGGAAATCAAAGAGCTCAAGGCCCAAGTCACTTCTTTGAAGAAAGACTTGGAAAAGTGTCATGAAGGGAAGGCCACACTCAACAATATCTTGAGTGTGCAAAAATCCCCCAATGACAAAGGTGGACTTGGATTCAACTCCAATAAGAAGAAGTCCAAGAGCAACAAGAAGAAGGGCCAAAAACAAGTCAAGAATTCGGCCAATATCATTTGCTTCAAGTGCAAAATTGAAAGGCATCATGTTAGATCTTTCCCTTTGAAGAATAAGGCCCTTAGTGACAAGCAACAAGGGAAGCGGCCACAAGTTCACTCTCATTCTCATTCTCAAGTTGAGAAATCAAGTGAGAAGAAAGTAAAGAGTAGACGTTGCTACCTATGTCATGAAAAAGGTCGTGTCGCTTCTTCATGCACAAATGGTACCTCATCCAACCCAATTATCATTGATGATGTCTATTATCTTGGGAAGGATAAGGTTGGCAATGTGTTTGCCAAGTTTGTTGGTACTCAAAGTGGTTTGAAGCAAAGAACCATTTGGGTAGCCAAGCCTATTGTGACTAACCTCTTAGGACCCAACTTGGTTGGGGACCAACTAGCTCAAACTTGATCAATAGGTGTTTTTGGAGGGCATTGGACACTTGGCTACATTATGAAGAATTAAGGGAACTTCATCACTCTTATTGCCTCAAGCCAAGTCAATTGAATCATCAAGCTTATATCTTATATCTAGTGTGCCTCCTTGTGGTAACTTGTACTTAAATTTTTTACATTGAAAGTTACTTGCCCACTTGCATGTTTTGGTTTTGTTCCTTGCATGTGTTTGTATATGTTGTGCTTCCAACTTGATTATCTTGAGCAATCAAGTATGTCTGTGTTGGTTTGCACATCATGTATGTGTGTGTCATGCATTGAGCCTTTTGCATCTTGTTTATTTCTTAGTTGGCTCTTGTGAGAGATTAGTGGAATATCCCATTATGGGGGAGTGATGTGCTTTGTGCACCTCACAATCCTATAAATGTGTGTACATGAGTAATACAATCTAGTATTGATATTTCAAGATTATCTAGTTTCTATGTGGTATGTCTTCTCATGAGAAATTCAAATTCTAAAATGTCCATTAATTATCTCTTGTTGGATCCTCTTATTGCCTATTGTTAAGTTTTCTTCATTGGTATCACATTATGGGGGAGTAATATGCTATGTATATTACTAGCCTAGAAAATGTGTACATTTGAGATTTTGTCACCTAGTGTTGATATTGTATATTATCTTGTTCCTAGGTGGCATGTTAGCTCTACAAGTTGAAATTTGCTTGTGTTTGCTGTGAAGATGATGTTGGATATCCTTGCTATCTACCAATGGGAATTATTTCCAAATACTTTTTGTCTTATGACAATTGGTACTCACTTATGTGTGGTAGAAATTATTGATCATCTTTAGATTGGCCTTTGCTTCTATTTGCCTTATCTCGTGCCTAGTATTGTGTCGACTCCCATTGTTTTCCATACCACTTGTGGATCTTGTTATTTTCTTGATCTTGTTTAGTGTTTTCTAGATATAGTGAAAGTGGTGATCCCACCTTGTGCATTTTGTATTCAAATGCAAATTCTCTATAATGCACTAGTCTTGGGGGAGCTATCCTATTTTCTATAAAACACTCATCTTGTGATCCATATTAAGTGTGTGTTGGTGGATGGCAAGTCATTTCTTTTGGTACTTTATGCCAACATGAAACTTTGTAGAGAGCTTGGTTTGTTTGGAACCATCCTCTCCTTTGGGAGTTTGACATCTTTTTGTGTGTTCCAATGGATATCTCATTCCTTGATGTATCTTTTAATGATATCTTCCAAGTGATGATTTCTCCATTTGGTATCCTTTTCACTTGGTTTTTCCTTTTATTTTGGTATCGGTTCTTGAAAGTCTTGAGCATGCATTTTAACTTCATGTAGTTCCTTTGGCATGTTTTGTTTCTTTGACCCAATATATAGGGGAAACTCCACCAAGTCTCAAATTGGATGAGATGTGCATGAGATTCATTTTCATATACATATGCACACATCTATGTGGAGTTTGTCCTATGTATTGTTGGTTCTCTAACTCTTTGGCCCCAATGAGTTTGGGTACCATTTTGTTTGTGTTGTTGTTCTAGGAACAATTGGAGATGCATTGGATACTCGACTCATTCAAAAGTAAGGTGTTGTCACCATGTGCTTATTGGAGTCAAGCTAGGATGATCAATGAACTACTTTCTACTTTCAATTGGTATCTACTATATCCTTCCAATGCTATCTCGGTAACAAGTATCATCATCTACTACATGCACACATTATTGCATCAATCGTGTGCAGATTGTATCATGGCATGTTATTCTTTCTTTCTTGTCATACTTGTTTCCTTTCTCAAAGCATCCCAACAATGATCTCTTGTTGCTAGTTGTGATGTCTTTGATGGTTGTGTGGTAGGAATTCATTTGTATACAATAAGATCATATCTAGCCTTGGGCTATGCTTCCAAGCACATATCTTATTGGTATATGTATGACTTCCTTTTGGATATCTTGTTCCTTCGTGTTGTAACTATTTCGGGTGTACATCCTTCTTTGTAGATATATATCGTCATGATTTCATCTACCTAGACCCTTATACACTTGAGATAAATTACATCTCTAGATGATATCCTTTCTTTCACGCCCACCTTGTCTTTCTTATGTTATTTCTTTGGTAGCTCTGTGAAAGCTTTTGCCTTGAGTGTGTGTCTTATCTCATTGCATCTTGATGCACTCTTGTGTGGTGAAGATTATTTTCCTCATGCTTTTCTTGACGAGGCTTTTGCCATCTTAATTGGTATCCCCTGTCTTGATCATGCTTATGCTTTCTATCTTCACCTTGGGTTGTCACAAGTGTTGGTTATTCATTTTGCATATTTAGTGTTCTTGTGAACCCATTTGCTTAGTTGTGTGTGAGAATGAAAGGCTTTGCACCCTGTATCTCATTCATTCGAGACTATGTTGATGCTTATGCTCATCTGTATAGTCTTCTCATGTGCTTTGCCATGACTCACACACATCATTTTGGTTGAGCCTATTCTTAAGTTGCCTCTTTTACATGTTGCTCAACCATGTGTTTGTTGCAAGTGCTAGGCTTAGTTTCCTTTATGCTCACTTGCACTTGTTGTTTGTTTCTATTGATTTTGGGGGAGCTATGATCCTATTTTGTGCACTTTGTATCCAAATACAAATATTATTATGTGTGCACAAATCATGGGGAGCTTCTCTAGCTTATTTAGAACACTCCTTTGCTCATATCATAATATCCTTCATTCATGTGGCTCATAGGATCTTTGGTCTAGTTGGTTTAATTGATATCATTTGATTGCTTGCTTCAATTGGTATCTTTTGATTGCTCGATTGCTTGTTTCTCTCTTTGTTATGTCTTTGTGGCATATCATTCTTTTGCAATCTTTGGGCCTCAATATAGTTTGTATTCCTCCAAGTATTTACCATTGTATATGTGTATTGCATTCCACTCTCTTTTTGAGAGATACACAATTTATGGAGGAACACTCTTTATATTGGCCTTCTAACCTTTTCACCAATTTTGGCAATCGATGCAAATTGCCAATGGGGGAGGAGTTTCAGAGAATTTTGTGGAGAAGTCTTCAGAGTTTTCTCCTTGCTTTGGTTTTGGTTCCTAAGCATTTGCATCCCATTCTCATGCATCATTGGTTTTTGCATTGCATGGTGATGCATAACTCCTTGTATAAACTCTCTTGAAAGTGATTGTCATCAATTACCAAAATCGGGGAGATTGAAAGAACATGTGGTGCCCCCATGTTTGGTTTTGGTAGTTGATGACAATCTCTATGGACTAATGGTTGCCTTGAGTTATATTTGAAGGTTTTGTCCATAGGCTTTTCTTGAAGTCCATGTGTTGGTTTCAAGGAGTTTATGAGTTGACCAAGGTGCTATTAAGGAATTATCCAAAGATTGGTCATGTGAGTGTTGAGCTTATTGCAAGCATGTCTTGAAGAAGAAGATTGTGTGATCATTCATGTTTACCTTCAAGACATCATCCAAATGAAGAGAGCTAGAAAGATTCAAGGTTGATCAAGACTAAGTCAAGAGTGAATCTAGTTGATCAACTCACAAAGCGTAGAAGATGTACCGAGAGGGATCAAGTGATCCCATGGTATGGTAAGCATTGTCCATTGCACTTTGTGTACTAACCCATGGTCTATGTGAGAGTTCTATGTGAGGTTAGGTACGTGTCCATGGGCTTGCGTCAAGAGGAAGATATCATACAACCCATGGAAAGGATGACATCAAGTGGTGATCGTCATCATGATTGCTGTGTGCAAGTTCAAGTGGAGCATCACGAAGAGATCAAGTGCTTGAATCTTGCCATACTTTGTGGTGTCAATGGTCTTGTGAAGATGTGCTGAAGAGAGGCTCGCCCATAGTGGACTATGGGGGAGCAATCATCTAGTCTTCATCGAGCCAACGCAATCAAGAAAGGTGGTCCAACTTGAGGGAGTCAAGATCGTCATCATCTAGCTCAAGTGGACCATGTGCAAGGCAAAGGTTTTCCCTTGATAGGTTTTCTATTTTACCGGTCTCATGCTAGTAGTTGGGAGACCGGATTCTAGGATCGTTTGTCGTACTATCAAGGGGGGCTCTCAAGTTGGTAGCTTGATCGTATCGTTAGTAGAGAGCTCAAACCATTGCATCCTTGCATCTTGTTTCTTGGTTCTTGTTTGGTTCTTTTTGTGAGTCTTAGAGCTTATGGTCATCTTGATGACAAGCTTGAGTTCATCGAAAACAGAGTTCGCATGCGTCTTCTATGATGTTTTCGGTGTTGGAGGTTTTACCGGTCTTATCCGAGGAAGGATTCTCACCTTTTTCTTATGGGCCTTTTCTAATTTCCTTCTTATTGTTAGTTCTATCAAGATTGTGTTAGCCCTTGTCGCTAGCTTTCCAACAAACTTGGTTTCATCGAATTCGGAGTCCGTTTGAAAAAGTTGTGGCAGTTTTGGTGTTCTGAAAAGGCTACAACGGTATTACCGCGAATTGGAGCAGATGTAATTTTTACTACCGCTCCAGAGCGGTGATACGTCTCCAACGTATCTATAATTTTTGATTGGTCCATGCTACTTTATCTACTGTTTTGGACTATATTGGGCTTTATTTTCCACTTTTATATTATTTTTGGGACTAACCTATTAATCGGAGGCCCATCCCAGAATTGCAGTTTTTTGCCTATTTCAGTGTTTCGAAGAAACGGAATATCAAACGGAGTCCAAACGGAATGAAACCTTCGGGAACATGATTTTCTCACCGAACGTGATCCAGGAGACTTGGACCCTACTCCAAGAAGTAACAGAGGCGGTCACGAGGGTGGGGGGCGCCCCCCCCCCCCTAGGGCGTGCCCCCCTGCCTCGTGGGCCCCCTGTTGCTACACCGACGTACTCCTTCCTCCCATATATACCTACGTATCCCCAAGCGATCAGAACAGGAGCCAAAAACCTAATTCCACCGCCGCAACCTTCTGTATCCACGAGATCCCATCTTGGGGCCTGTTAGGAGCTCACGAGGGGGCATCCACCACGGAGGGCTTCTACATCAACACCATAGCCCCTCCGATGAAGTGTGAGTAGTTTACTTCAGACCTTCGGGTCCATAGCTAGTAGCTAGATTGCTTCTTCTCTCTTTTTGGATCTCAATACAATGTTCTCCCCCTCTCTCGTGGAGATCTATTCGATGTAATCTTCTTTTTGCGGTGTGTTTGTTGAGACCGATGAATTGTGGGTTTATGATCCAGCTTATCTATGAATAATATTTGAATCTTCTCTGAATTCTTTTATGTATGATTGAGTTATCTTTGCAAGTCTCTTCGAATTATCCTTTTGGTTTGGCCAACTAGATTGGTAGTTCTTGTAATGGGAGAAGTGCTTAGCTTTGGGTTCAATCTTGCGATGTCCTTTCCAAAGGATGAAGGGCAGCAAGGCACGATTGTATTGTTGCCATCGAGGATAACAAGATGGGGTTTTATCATATTGCATGAATTTATCCCTCTACATCATGTCATCTTGCTTAAGGCGTTACTCTGTTTTTAACTTAATACTCTAGATGCATGCTGGATAGCGGTCGATGAGTGGAGTAATAGTAGTAGATGCAGAATCGTTTCGATCTACTTGTCTTGGACGTGATGCCTATATACATGATCATTACCTAGATATACTCATAACTATGCTCAATTCTGTCAATTGCTCAATTGCTCAACAGTAATTTGTTCACCCACCGTAGAATATATATGCTCTTGAGAGAAGACACTAGTGAAACCAATGGCCCCCGGGTCTATTCTCATCATATCAATCTCCATTACTTTATTACTTGCTTTGTTTTTACTTTGCCTTTTACTTTTCACTTTGCATCTATATACCAAAAATATTATTTATCATCTCTATCAGATCTCACTCTCGTAATTGACTGTGAAGGGATTGACAACCCCTAATCACGTTGGTTGCGAGGAGCTATCGTTTTGTGTAGGTACGAGGGACTTGTGCGTGATCTCCTAATGGATTGATACCTTGGTTCTCAAAAACTGAGGGAAATACTTACTGAAAGCACATTTGCTCCCTAGGTGGTTTTGGTAATTAATGACAACATACTTTGTGGTTGGTCTAATGCGTTCATCAAGTATGTTTCAGGAAAGTCAATCACTCTGGCATGGCAAAAGGACTGAAAAGGTGGACCCCTAGGATGCTAAGGAAAGGATTGGCAAAAGCTCAAGACTCCATTTGTTTTAGTGATCCAAGATCACATTGAGTCCATAGGAAAGCCAATACTATTAAAAGGGGATGAGGTTATGATGATGATCTGGTTGCTCAAAGTGCTTAGTGATTTATCTCTCAAACTATCAGCAATCTTTCATTCCAACATAAACCCATAAGTAATCTCGGTCCCACCGATTCCATAAACTCAGTCACACCGAGATGAACCACCTCAGCCATATACCCAAACCCTAATAATTTCGGATTTTCCGATTCCAAACTCGGTCATACCGAAATTGGTGTTGCCAAGCTTCTGTAACCTTCTGTACTCAAATCGGTGTCACCGAGATGAGAAAGTCGGTCCCACCGAGATTGGCAAACCCTAGACCTTGGAAGAATCGGACTAACCGAGATTGTATTTTCGGTCCCACCGAAAATCCCAACGTTCACAAGATTTGAACTTTCGGTCTCACCGAGTTGTCAACTTCGGTCTGACCGAGATTGGTCAAATGTGTGTAACGGTTGGATTTTGTGTGGAGGCTATAAATACCCCTCCACCTCCTCTTCATTCATGGAGAGAGCCATCAGAAAGAACTACCACTCCTACCTTACATTTCTGAGAAGAAAACTACCTACCCTTGTGTTGAGATCAAGTTGCTCCACTCCCACCATATGAAACTTGATTTCTAGCCTTCCCAAGTTGCTTTCCACTCAATCCTTTCTTCCACCACAGCCAAATCAGTGAGGAGAGTTGAGTGTTGGGGAGATTATCATTTGAAGCACAAGAGCAAGGAGTTCATCATCACCAACACCATCTATTACCTTTTGGAGGGTGGTGCCTCCTAGATTGGTTAGGTGTCGCTTGGGAGCCTCCATCAAGATGTGGAGATGAACCAAGAAGTTTGTAAGGGCAAGGAGATCGCCTACTTCGTGAAGATCTACCCCGAGTAAGGCTAGTCCTCCGTGGACGTAAGCCATGATGGCATAGACAAGGTTGCTTCTTCGTGGACCCTTCGTGGGTGGAGCCCTCCGTGGACTCTCGCAGCCGTTACCCTCCGTGGGTTGAAGTCTCCATTAACGTGGATTGACGATAGCACCACCTATCGGAACCACGAGAAAAATCTCTGTGTCTCCAAATTGCGTTTGCTCTTCACAATCTCTCCCTTACTACTTATGCAATTTACTTTCCGCTGCCCATACTCTAGAATTGCATGTGTAGTATGTTGCTCAACTTGTATGCATGATACTTGACTTGCTCATCATTGTGAACTTGCTAAAAACTTGCCCTAATCAAAAGGCTAAACTTTTATCTTGTCGAGTAGTCTAATCACCCCCCCTCTAGACACTCTTGCCTTCAACGATCCTACAATTGGTATCAGAGCTTTGGTCTCCATTGCTTTGGTTTGCACACCATTGGAGGAAGATGGACGTGTCTACGTTTGGGAGTGTTAGTCATAGAGTGCCTATTCTTGATGGAGTGTCCTATAACTCGTGGAGGATTGAAATGCTTGCTATCTTTAAGATGTACAACTTGCGCAAATATGTTGAAACCCCATATGTACCACCATTTGACCCCTTGCACCCTACTATGGATGAAGAGCTTGATTTGCTTCGTAACCTTAGAACTGTCAATCTTATCATTAGAGGCTTACCCGATAACTTACTTGAGCTTGTCACAAACTTTGAGTGCGCCCATGCTATGTGGAAGTTCTTGGAAGAACTTTATCCGGACTACTCTTTGAGAGGTCTTGATGAAATTCTATACAAGACTATTGAATTTGATATGATGCGCCCCAAAGATCCCAACTTTGATAAATGCTTCTTTGAGCTTCGTGATCTTATGAAAAGGAAGGGTGATCCCGGTTTTATCAATGTTCGAATTAGAAATGCTCTTGTATTGCATTCCGATGATTATCGTCACTCTGACAAAACTGATGCAAGTCATTGTCAAATTGACCTAGGTATTGATGATGAATTATCTATGGGTCAATATGATGATGAGCATGAGCATGATTACTCCGATTCGGACACCGAGCTAGACAAGATCATGAAGAGTCTCAATCTTATGGCAAATCTGAGAGACTACATATCCGGTGGAAAAGAGTGGATTCTTGATAGTGGATGCACCGATCACATGACCGGAGATGAAGACATGTTTCGAGAGCTTGCAAAGAACGATGGTCCACGCAAGTATGTGACCTTTGGAGACAACTCCAAGGGTAAGGTACTTGGCCTTGGTAAGGTGGCCATATCTCATGATAGCTCCATTAAAAATGTCATGCTTGTTGAATCACTTGGATACAATTTACTTTCCGTGTCTAGATTAGCTGACTTTGGATTCAATGTGCTATTCACCAAAGTAGATTGCCAAGTTTTTCGTCGTGACAATCATAACATGGTCTTTACCGGTATTTGTAGAGGTGACCTATACATTGTCGATTTCACTAAGAAAGCTCAACCTAGAACTTGCTTTATTGCTAAATCTGCTAAAGGTTGGCTTTGGCATAGAAGGCTTGGACATGTTGGTATGCGTAATCTAGATAAGCTAATCAAAGGTGATCACATTCTTGGTGTTAAAGATGTTTTCTTTGACAAAGATAGACTCTGTAGTGCATGTCAAGCAGGAAAACAAGTAGGTGGAAGTCATCCCGTGAAGAATATCATGACCACAAGGAGACCGCTTGAGCTTCTTCATATGGATCTCTTCGGTCCCAATGCTTACAAAAGCCTTGGTGGTAACTCCTTTGGTCTAGTTATTGTTGATGATTTTTCCAGATTTACGTGGGTATTTTTCCTTGATGACAAATCACAGGTTCAGAAAATCTTCAAAACCTTTGCTAGAAAGGCCCAAAATCAATTTGAGGTGAAGATCAAGAAAGTTCGGAGTGACAATGGAACGGAGTTCAAGAACGCCCATGTGGACTCCTTTCTCGATGAGGAAGGGATTCTACATGAGTTCTCGGCTACATACACACCTCAACAAAATGGAGTTGTTGAGAGGAAGAACCGAACGCTCATTGAGATGGCGAGAACGATGCTCGATGAATACAAGACACCGAAACACTTCTGGGGTGAAGCAGTCGAGACAGCTTGTCATGCTATCAACAGGCTTTATCTTCACAAGCTCCTCGGCAAGACTTCATACGAGCTCCTTACCGGTAACAAACCCCAAGTGGGGTATTTTCGTGTCTTTGGTTCAAAATGCTACATCCTTGATAAGCATCGTCGGTCTAAATTTGCTCCTAAAACTCATGAAGGCTTTTTCCTCGGTTATGGATCAAACTCTCACACCTACCGTGTCTACAATAATTTCACCCAAAAGGTTGAAGAGACGGTAGATGTGAAGTTTGATGAATCTAATGGCTCGCAAGTAGAGCAAATGCCTATTGATGTAGGAGACAAGGACCCATCGGAAGCCATTCAAGATTTATCCATTGGAAAGATTCGTCCCATGGAAGTGAAGGAGAGTACCTCATCTACATATGTGGAGCCCCCTACCTCATGGAGAGATGAACCTCAAGGCAACATGGAGGCCTCCACAAGTGGAACTCACCAAGATGAGGAAGTGCGACAAGAAGATCCACCGCAACCTCCTTCTCCACCACCTCAAGACAACACCAACAACAATGATGAAGAAGAAGATGAGGACGATGAGGAAGCTCAGCCACGACCACGACAAAAGCTATCCCGAGTTCGAGCAAGAGTCAAGAAGGACCATCCCGTGGAACAAATGATGAATGACATCGACTCCGGGAGAATCACTTGCTCTAAAACTCGTTTAGCTAACTTTTGTGAACACTACTCATTTATCTCTAGTCTTGAACCTATGAAGGTAGAAGAAGCGCTTGAAGACCGGATTGGGTGAGCGCTATGCATGAAGAGCTACACAACCGAGAGGAACAACGTTTGGACTTTGGTAGAGAAGCCCAATGATGACCAAAACGTCATTGGAACCAAATGGGTGTTTGGAACAAGCAAGATGAAGATGGACAAGTCATCGCAACAAGGCTCGTCTCGTAGCACAAGGTTACACACAAGTTGAAGGTATGGACTATGGTGAGACCTATGCCCCCGTTGCTAGACTTGAGTCCATTCGCATTCTTCTTGCTTATGCCAACCACCATGACATTACTCTCTATCAAATGGACATTAAAAGTGCTTTCCTAAATGGAGAAATTGAGGAGGAAGTATTTGTGAAACAACCTCCGGATTTGTGAATCCTAAAAAGCCTAATCATGTTTACAAATTGCACAAAGCTCTTTATGGTCTTAAACAAGCTCCTAGAGCTTGGTACAAATGCTTGACTAGCTTTCTTCTTGAAAAAGGATTTGAAATTGGAAAAATAGACTCAACGCTATTCACGAAAAGGGTTGACGGTGAACTATTTGTGTGCCAAATATATGTTGATGATATTATCTTTGGTTCAACTAACCCTCATTTTAGTGAGAAGTTTGGAAAGCTTATGTCGGAGAAGTATGAGATGTCCATGATGAGTGAACTCAAGTTCTTCCTTGGGTTGCAAATCAAGCAATCTAAGGAGGGTACTTTTGTCTCACAAACAAAGTACACTAAGGATCTCTTCAAGAAGTTCAACATGCAAGAGAGCAAAGGTATGAGAACCCCATGCCTACTAGTGGACATAATGACTTGACTAAAGATGGAGAACCTGTTGATCAAAAGGTTTATCGATCCATGATTGGTTCTCTACTATATCTCTGTGCTTCTCGTCGACATAATGTTGAGTGTATGCATGTGTGCTCGATATCAAGCAGCCCTAAAGAATGTCATCTTAAGGCTGTTAAAAGAATTGTGAGATATTTGATACACACACCTAACTTTGGCATTTGGTATCCTAAGAGGGCCTCTTTCGATCTTGTTGGCTATTCCGACTCGGACTATGCGGAGACAAGATTGATAGAAAGTCAACTTCGGTGCGTGTCAATTTCTCGGTCGATCCCTTGTATCTTGGTCATCCAAGAAACAAAATTCAGTGTCATTATCTCTGCCAAGGAGAATATATTGCTGCTGGTTAGTGTTGTGCTCGGTTGCTATGGATGACACAAACGCTTAAGGATTATGGGATACATGCGAGACATGTTCCTTTGCTTTGTGACAATGAGAGTGCGATTAAGATTGGACACAATCCGTGCAACACTCTCGACGAAACACATTGAAGTTCGTCACCATTTTATTCGTGATCACATTGCTAAGGGTGACATTGATCTTAAGCATGTTAAATCTTGACAAACAGCTTGCAGATATCTTTACAAAACCACTTGATGAGAAAGTGTTTTGTCGCTTAAGGAGTGAGTTGAACATCATTGATGCTTCAAACTTGGAGTGAAAACTCCATTGATGCATGCAAGGCATGAGCCTAATTGACTAATCCATGATATTTCTCTTATGATGATGATCATATGTCTTGGACACATTTGCCCCCCTTGTATTGCATCTAACTCCTTGCAGGTACTTGGATGGACTATATTCTACAAGATTACCACACACTCAAATCATGAGTAATCTTGTCATTGACCAAGTATCTAGCTCTTTGGGAAGTTGAGTTCAAGGAACAAAATTCCACATATCCTTTTTGACACCTTATACGTCTAGTACTTCACTCTTGTCATCTTGGATATTCTTGAGTATTTCCTTGCTTGCCTAACCCATGTAGGAAGATGAACTATACAATTGGAAATGGTGCTCCAACTTCAAATTCTATGAGCATCAACATCAAGTTCACCTACATGAGCACAAGCAACAACAAGCCCAAGGTATGTTTTTCACATCTTGAAGAAGCTTTGCTCAAAGACATGAGTACAAGTAGCTTCATAAGATGTGATCACATCAAATGCTTAATCGAAAAATGGCAACCCCATTTCGAGCTTAAACGATGAGTATGACCTATGATCAAATGTTCTCATTTGACTCCTAAGTCAATATACTCAAACATAGGTGACCTAGTCGCCGACCCCTGTCTAGATGAAGTACATATGTTTTGGAGTTTCTCTGCTTTTCTCATTGAGTTTTCTTGCTTTTCTTTCAAAAAAAAACTTCATCTAGCAATCTTTTTCATTTCTGTTTCTTCTGTTCTTGTATATATCTTTTTGGCTCTACTCAATTCCCTGAAAATCATTTACAAATTCATTGCAAATCTTTTGAAACATTCCTTGCAAAGTGAGCTGAATTATTTCTATATTTCCTTGGAATTAAACTCGGCATCACCGACTTAAAACCTTCGGTCTGACCGAAAAAGGATCTGCCCTAAGTCTCTGACTTTCGGACTCACCGATCCATGTCAATTCGGTGTCTCCGATTTACATTCACCAGGATATCATCTTCTGCAGTTCCACTAAATGATTTATTCTGCATGTTTCTTATTGGACAAGTTGTGATTCTTAAGGATCCCATTTCCTTCCTTCCATCTTTCCCGCCCTTCTGGTTTCTTGTCCTTTTCGGCACTTGATGTCAAAGGGGAGAAGATTTAGGGGAGCTTAGGGGAGATTGGAGGATAAGGGGAGAAAAGAAAATTTAAAGGAAGAAAAACAATCTTGCCTTAAGGGGGAGAGGATCACATCAAAGCTTTGCCATATTTCACTATGATAACACATTTGGCATTATTCTTTTGATTTTTGCTTCTCCTGCTCTCAAAATTGGTATCCTATGAAAAGCACAATTGGTATCTTATGAAAAGCAAAATCTTTCAGAGCTCATTGAAAATCTTTCAGTCTTGGGAGACATGTTTGCTGATTCAAGCTAGTGCTCAACATGAGACACTCTTTATACATGTCATCCCTGGCTTGGTACTCTTGATGTTCTTGCTATTGGATGAAGAACTACTCTTGTGTAATCTAACCTTGTTTTCTCAGGCTTATTTCTTCAGGTACAATGCCAAGGAACTTCAAGGTAAGTATATGCATCTTGCAGAATGTGCATGATGGTGACTTGCTTGTGAATACGTGTTTGCAAGAAATCACCATGCACATATGCATCATCACTCACTTATCCTCATTTGCTCCGATGCATATAGCCAAGCTGCATGTAGCACATCTTGCTTTTCTCTCATGTGTGCTTGTGGTAGTCCAAAACCAAAAATCTAAAATCTTGCACACTTGTAGGGGGAGCCTGTGTACTACATGTTTGTCAAAGCTTTAATGATAATCCTGTCTTTCTTTTAGTAAGCTTTGATATCTTATTTTGTGTGTTGCCATCAATTACCAAAAAGGGGGAGATTGAAAGCACATTTGCTCCCTAGGTGGTTTTGGTAATTAATGACAACATACTTTGTGGTTGGTCTAATGCGTTCATCAAGTATGTTTCAGGAAAGTCAATCACTCTGGCATGGCAAAAGGACTGAAAAGGTGGACCCCTAGGATGCTAAGGAAAGGATTGGCAAAAGCTCAAGACTCCATTTGTTTTAGTGATCCAAGATCACATTGAGTCCATAGGAAAGCCAATACTATTAAAAGGGGATGAGGTTATGATGATGATCTGGTTGCTCAAAGTGCTTAGTGATTTATCTCTCAAACTATCAGCAATCTTTCATTCCAACATAAACCCATAAGTAATCTCGGTCCCACCGATTCCATAAACTCAGTCACACCGAGATGAACCACCTCAGCCATATACCCAAACCCTAATAATTTCGGATTTTCCGATTCCAAACTCGGTCATAGCGAAATTGGTGTTGCCAAGCTTCTATAACCTTCTGTACTCAAATCGGTGTCACCGAGATGAGAAAGTCGGTCCCACCGAGATTGGCAAACCCTAGACCTTGGAAGAATCGGACTAACCGAGATTGTATTTTCGGTCCCACCGAAAATCCCAACGTTCACAAGATTTGAACTTTCGGTCTCACCGAGTTGTCAACTTCGGTCCGACCGAGATTGGTCAAATGTGTAACAGTTGGATTTTGTGTGGAGGCTATAAATACCCTCCACCTCCTCTTCATTCGTGGAGAGAGCCATCGAAAGAACTACCACTCCTACCTTACATTTCGAGAAGAAAACTACCTACCCTTGTGTTGAGATCAAGTTGCTCCACTCCCACCATATGAAACTTGATTTCTAGCCTTCCCAAGTTGCTTTCCACTCAATCCTTTCTTCCACCACAGCCAAATCAGTGAGGAGAGTTGAGTGTTGGGGAGATTATCATTTGAAGCACAAGAGCAAGGAGTTCATCATCACCAACACCATCTATTACCTTTTGGAGGGTGGTGCCTCCTAGATTGGTTAGGTGTCGCTTGGGAGCCTCCGTCAAGATGTGGAAATGAACCAAGAAGTTTGTAAGGGCAAGGAGATCGCCTATTTCGTGAAGATCTACCCCGAGTAAGGCTAGTCCTCCGTGGACGTAAGCCATGATGGCATAGACAAGGTTGCTTCTTCGTGGACCCTTCGTGGGTGGAGCCCTCCGTGGACTCTCGCAGCCGTTACCCTCCGTGGGTTGAAGTCTCCATCAACGTGGATTGACGATAGCACCACCTATCGGAACCACGAGAAAAATCTCCGTGTCTCCAAATTGCGTTTGCTCTTCACAATCTCTCCCTTACTACTTATGCAATTTACTTTCCGCTGCCCATACTCTAGAATTGCATGTGTAGTATGTTACTCGACTTGTATGCATGATACTTGACTTGCTCATCATTGTGAACTTGCTAAAAACTTGCCCTAATCAAAAGGCTAAACTTTTATCTTGTCGAGTAGTCTAATCACCCCCCCTCTAGACACTCTTGCCTTCAACAATCCTACACTTACGCTACTTTGCTGCATCATCCTCTCCTCTTCGGGTAAATCCAACGCAGTGCTCAGGAGGTAGCAAGAAGAATTTCTGGCGCCGTTGCCGGGGAGGCTCACGCAAGAGCAAGTCAACCATACCAAGTACCCATCACAATCCCTATCTCTCGCATTACATTATTTGCCATTTGCCTCTCGTTTTCCTCTCCCCCACTTCACCCTTGCCGTTTTATTCGCCCTCTCTTTCCAAATCTCTTTCTCTCCTCCCCGTTGCCTTTTCCTCGTTCGTTTGTTTGCTCGCGTGTTAGTTTGCTTGCTTGTCGTCATGACTAGTCTCATATCTTCTCCGTTATCTCCAGAGAATGAAGTTCTAAATTTTAAGCAAAGGGAGGGAGAGAATCTAAAAGACGCTTGGTATAGAATTTGAAATGCTCAAAATAGATCTACCAGGAAGCAATCTACTTCAGTTCTTCTTCGTAATTTTTACGTAGGTGCTAATCCTTGGTATAGATATATCATTGATACCATTACCGGAGGGAATTTCTTGGGTAGCCATACTTTTGATTCTTATAATGCTTTAATAGATTTATTTGGCTCACCACCTCTTTTGATTAATGGAACTAAATTAACTTTGGAGCATGTTATGCAAAGACTTGAAATTATTGAAAATAAAGTTGCTACCCTTGAATCAATTGAAAATCTTGATAAAAAGATCCACAATCAGATTACCCAATGTGGATCTAAGGTAGGAATGACTTTGAAAAATATTAAAGAAAAAGAACCCATAGTTAATGAAGAAATAAATCTAGATTCCACAAGAATCGATAAACTTGAGGGTATCATTACCAACTTGGGAACCGCTTTTTCTTCTGTACAAAACACTCCGAGTTCGTCTACTAAAAATACTAAGCTTATTTATGTTCCTAAGAATAAGGGTGAATCATCTAGTAAGGAAACTGCGGGTCTTAAATCTATAAGTGTTCATCCCAATCTTTTTACCATCATTAAGGAACCTTTTGCTATAAATGAATTTTTCGATATTTTGCCTGAAAATTTGACAATTACTAGAGAGAAAGAAAATTCTAAAAGAGGTAGATACCTCATCGAAGAATTGCCTACCAAAGATGGCAATACCTAGATCTATCCTTGCTTTTATGCCTAGCTAGGGGCGTTAAACGATAGCGCTTGTTGGGAGGCAACCCAATTTTATTTTTGTTTTCTTTATTTTTGCTTTTGTTTTAGGAATAAATAATCCATCTAGCCTATGTTTGGATGTGGTTTTATCTTTTAATTAGTGTTTGTGCCAAGTAGAACCTATAGGATAACCTACGATGATAGTTCATTTGATTCTGCTGAAAAACAGAAACTTTGCGCGCACGAATATAACTTTGTTAAATCACAGAAACGTGATTTTGCGTTTATTCTTTTTGCTTCTGTTCAATAGACAAATTGTCCAGGACTTCCTATTTTGTTAGGAGTTTTAGAGTTCCAGAAGTTTGCGTTAGTTACAGATTACTACAGACTGTTCTGTTTTTGACAGATTCTGTTTTGCGTGTGTTGTTTGCTTATTTTGATGAATCTATGGCTAGTAAAATAGTTTATGATCCATAGAGAAGTTGGAATACAGTAGGTTTAACACCAATATAAACAAAGAATGAGTTCATTACAGTACCTTAAAGTAGTCTTTTGTTTTCTTTCTCTAACGGAGCTCACGAGATTTCTATTGAGTTTTGTGTTGTGAAGTTTTCATGTTTTGGGTGAATTCTTTTGATGGATTATGGACCAAGGAGTGGCAAGAGCCTATGCTTGGGGATGCCCATGGCACCCCCAAGATAATCCAAGGACACCAAAAAGTCAAAGCTTGGGGATGCCCCGGAAGGCATCCCCTCTTTCGTCTACTTCCATCGGTAATTTACTTGGAGCTATATTTTTATTCACCACATGTTATGTGTTTTGCTTGGAGCGTCTTGTATTATTTGCATCTTTGCTTGTTAGTTTACCACAATCATCCTTGCTGTACACACCTTTTGAGAGAGCCATACACAAATTTGAATTTACTAGAATACTCTATGTGCTTCACTTATATCTTTTGAGCTTGATAGTTTTGCTCATAGTGCTTCACTTATATCTTTTGAGTGTGATAATTTTTGCTCTAGTGCTTCACTTATATCTTTTAGAGAACGGTGGTGGATTTGTTTTAAAGAAACTATTGATCTCTCATGCTTCACTTAGATTATTTTGAGAGTCGTTAATAGCATGGTAATTTGCTTAATGTTAATATACTTGGTATTCAAGATATGTGAAAGTTTCTTTTGAGTGCGTTGAATACTAAGATAAGTTTGATGCTTGATAATTGTTTTGAGATATGAAGATGGTGATATTAGAGTCATGCTAGTTGAGTAGTTGTGAATTTAAAGAATACTTGTGTTGAAGTTTGTGATTCCCGTAGCATGCACGTATGGTGAACCGTTATGTGATGAACTCGGAGCATGATTTATTTATTGATTGTCTTCCTTATGAGTGGCGGTCGGGGACGAGCGATTGTCTTTTCCTACAAATCTATCCCCCTAGGAGCATGCGCGTAATACTTTGCTTTGATAACTTCTAGATTTTTGCAATAAGTATATGAGTTCTTTATGACTAATGTTGAGTCCATGGATTATACGCGCTTTTTCCCATCCTTCCACCATTGCTAGCCTCTCTAATACCGCGCACTTCTCGCCGGTATCATACACCCACCATATATCTTCCTCAAAACAACCACCATACCTACCTATCATGGCATTATCATAGCCATTCCGAGATATATTGCCATGCAACTTTCCACCGTTCCGTTTATTATGACACGCTCCATCATTATCATATTGCTAGCATGATCATGTAGTTGACATCGTATTTGTGGCAAAGCCACTGTTCATAATTCTTTCATACATATCACTCTTGATTCATTACATATCCCGGTACACCGCCGGAGGCATTCATATAGAGTCATACCTTATTCTAAGAATCGAGTTGTAATTGTTTACTTGTAAGAAAAATAAAAGTGTGATGATCATCATTTTTTAGAGCATTGTCCCAAGTGAGGAAAGGATGATGGAGACCATGATTCCCCCACAAGTCGGGATGAGACTCCGGACGAAAAAAAAGAGGCCATAAAAAAGAGAGAAAAGGCCCAAATAAAAAAATGATGAGAGAAAAAGAGAGAAGGGACAATGTTATTATCCTTTTACCACACTTGTGCTTCAAAGTAGCACCAAGATCTTCATGATAGGTAGTCTCTCATTTTATCACTTTCATATATATACTAGTGGGAATTTTTCATTATAGAACTTGGCTTGTATATTCCAATGATGGGCTTCCTCAAATGCCCTAGGTCTTCGTGAGCAAGCGAGTTGGATGCACACCCACTCAGTTTCTTTTGTTGAGCTTTCATATACTTATAGCTCTAGTGCATCCGTTGCATGGCAATCCCTACTCACTCACATTGATATCTATTGATGGGCATCTCCATAGCCAGTTGATACGCCTAGTTGATGTGAGACTATCTTCCCTCTTTTTGTCTTCTCCGCAACCACCATTCTATTCCACATATAGTGCTATATCCATGGCTCACGCTCATGTATTTCGTGAAGATTGAAAAAGTTTTGAGAATGTCGTAAGTATGAAACAATTGCTTGGCTTGTCATCGGGGTTGTGCATGATTTAAATATTTTGTGTGGGGAAGATGGAGCATAGCCAGACTATATGATTTTGTAGGGATAACTTTCTTTGGCCATGTTATTTTGAGAAGACACAATTGCTTAGTTAGTATGCTTGAAGTATTATTATTTTTATGTCAATATGAACTTTGTCTTGAATCTTTCGGATCTGAATATTCATACCACAATTAAGAAGATTTACATTGAAATTATGCCAAAGTATCACTCCGCATCAAAAATTCTCTTTTTATCATTTACCTACTCGAGGACGAGCAGGAATTAAGCTTGGGGATGCCTGATTTGTCTCCAACGTATCTATAATTTTTGATTGCTCCATGCTACTTTATCTACTGTTTTGGACTATATTGGACTTTATTTTCCACTTTTATATTATTTTTGGGACTAACCTATTAACCGGAGGCCCAGCCCAGAATTGTTGTTTTTTGCCTATTTCAGTGTTTCGAAGAAACGGAATATCAAATGGAGTCCAAACGGAATGAAACCTTCGGGAACGTGATTTTCTCACGAACGCGATCCAGGAGACTTGGACCCTACTCCAAGAAGTAACATAGGCGGTCACGAGGGTAGGGGCGCCCCCCCCCCCCCCTAGGGCGCGCCCCCTGCCTTGTGGGCCCCCTGTTGCTCCACCGACGTACTCCTTCCTCCTATATATACCTACGTATCCCCAAACGATCAGAACGGGAGCCAAAACCTAATTCCTCCGGCGCAACCTTTCAGATCCACGAGATCCCATCTTGGGGCTGTTAGGAGCTCACGAGAGGGCATCCACCATGGAGGGCTTCTACATCAACACCATAGCCCCTCCGATGAAGTGTGAGTAGTTTACTTCAGACCTTCGGGACCATAGCTAGTAGCTAGATGGCTTCTTCTCTCTTTTTGGATCTCAATACAATGTTCTCCCCCTCTCTCGTGGAGATCTATTCGTTGTAATCTTCTTTTTGTGGTGTGTTTGTTGAGACCGATGGATTGTGGGTTTATGATCCAGCTTATCTATGAATAATATTTGAATCTTCTCTGAATTCTTTTATGTATGATTGACTTATCTTTGCAAGTCTCTTCGAATTGTCCTTTTGGTTTGGCCAACTAGATTGGTAGTTCTTGCAATGGGAGAAGTGCTTAGCTTTGGGTTCAATCTTGCGGTGTCCTTTCCCAGTGACAGAAGGGGCAGCAAGGCACATATTGTATTGTTGCCATCAAGGATAACAAGATGGTTTTTTTATCATATTGCATGAATTTATCACTCTACATCATGTCATCATGCTTAAGGTGTTACTCTGTTTTTAACTTAATACTCTAGATGCATGCTGGATAGCGGTCGATGAGTGGAGTAATAGTAGTAGATGCAGAATCGTTTCGATCTACTTGTCTTGGACGTGATGCCCATATAGATATACTCATAACTATGCTCAATTCTGTCAATTGCTCAACAGTAATTTGTTCACCCACCGTAGAATATCTATGCTCTTGAGAGAAGCCACTAGTGAAACGTATGGCCCCCGGGTCTATTCTCATCATATCAATCTCCATTACTTTATTACTTGCTTTGTTTTTACTTTGCCTTTTACTTTTCACTTTGCATCTATATACCAAAAATACCAAAAATATTATTTATCATCTCTATCGATCTCACTCGTAAGTGACCGTGAAGGATTGACAACCCCTAATCGCGTTGGTTGCGAGGAGCTATCGTTTTGTGTAGGTACGAGGGACTTGTGCGTGGTCTCCTACTGGATTGATACCTTGGTTCTCAAAAACTGAGGGAAATACTTACGCTACTTTGCTGCATCATCCTCTCCTCTTCGGGGAAATTCAACGCTGTGCTCAAGAGGTAGCAAGCGGTACTATTGCGGCTCCTACAGCGGTAGTACCGCTCCGGACCAAAAAATCATCCCAAGTCCTGTGGTGGTAGGCCCGGATGTAATTTTTTAGTACCGCTCGCAAGCAGTAGTACCGCTACCCTTAGCAGTAGTACCGCTACCCCTAGCGGTAGTACCATGAGGTCAAGCGGTACTACCGCTCCGACGGTTCTTCTGGCCTTTTTGCCTCCTCGCTGTTGTGTTTCTAAGGGGTACTACCGCCCTAGCGGTAGTACCGCTCCTTGGAGCGGTAGTACCGCTCTGTGCGGGCTGTGAGCATAACGGTTGGATTTTTCCCCACCTATAAAAGGGGGTCTTCTTCCCCATTGAACCTTATCCCTTGAGCTCGTGTTCTTCCCCCATTGTTGACCTTCTTCGAGCTTGCTAACTCTCAATCCCTCCATAGATTCTTGCTAGTTTTTGAGGGAAAAGAGAGAGGAGATCTAGATCCACATTTCCGCCAATCACTTTCTCCTCTATGTGAGGGAAACCCCTTGGATCTAGATCTTGGAGTTCTTGATGTTCTCCTTCTTGTTCTTCCTCTCATCTTCCTCCCTAGCATTAGTTGCTTCGATGGGATTTGAGAGAAGGACTTGGGCACTCCGTGGGCCCTTGCCATTGCATTTGGTGCATCGATTTGAGTTCTCCACGTGATACGTGGAAGTTACAAGTTGAGAAGCTTATTACTCTTGGGTGCTTGGTACTCTTGAGCTTGTTACTCTTGGGTGTTTGTGAAGGAAATATGCCCTAGAGGCAATAATAAAGTTATTATTTATTTCCTCATATCATGATAAATGTTTATTATTCATGCTAGAATTGTATTAACCGGAAACATAATACATGTGTGAATATATAGACAAACAGAGTGTCACTAGTATGCCTCTACTTGACTAGCTTGTTAATCAAAGATGGTTATGTTTCCTAACCATGGACAAGGAGTTGTTATTTGATTAACAAGGTCACATCATTAGTTGAATGATCTGATTGACATGACCCATTCCGTTAGCTTAGCACACGATCGTTTAGTATGTTGCTATTGCTTCCTTCATAACTTATACATGTTCCTATGACTATGAGATTATGCAACTCCCGTTTGCCGGAGGAACACTTTGGGTACTACCAAACGTCACAACGTAACTGGGTGATTATAAAGGAGTACTACAGGTGTCTCCAAAGGCAGATGTTGGGTTGGCGTATTTTGAGATTAGGATTTGTCACTCCGATTGTCGGAGAGGTATCTCTGGGCCCTCTCGGTAATGCACATCACTTAAGCCTTGCAAGCATTACAACTAATGAGTTAGTTGCAAGATGATGTATTACGGAACGAGTAAAGAGACTTGCCGGTAACGAGATTGAACTAGGTATTGGATACCGACGATCGAATCTCGGGCAAGTAACATACCGATGACAAAGGGAACAACGTATGTTGTTATGCGGTCTGACCGATAAAGATCTTCGTAGAATATGTAGGAGCCAATATGGGCATCCAGGTCCGCTATTGGTTATTGACCGAGAATAGTTCTAGGCCATGTCTACATTGTTCTCGAACCGTAGGGTCCATGCGCTTAAGGTTTCGATGGCGGTTTTATTATGAGTTTATGAGTTTTGATGTACCGAAGGAGTTCGGAGTCCCGGATGAGATCGGGGACATGACGAGGAGTCTCGAAATGGTCGAGACGTAAAGATCGATATATTGGACGACTATATTCGGAGTTCGGAAGGTTCCGAGTGATCCGGGTATTTTTGAGTCTGGGAGAGTTACGAGAATTCGTATTGGGCCTCATTGGGCCATACGGGAAAAAGAGAAAGGGCAAAAGGTGGCGCGCCCTCCCTTGCTCTAGTCCGAATTGGACTAGGGAAGGGCGCCCTTCCTTCCTTCTCCTTCTCTCTTCCCTTTCCTTCTCTCCTACTCCCCTACATGGAAGGATTCCTAGTTGGACTAGGAAAAGGAATCCTACTCCGGTGGGAGTAGGACTCCCCTGCGCGCCCAAACCTAGGCCGGCCTCCTCCTCCCTTGCTCCTTTATATACGGGGCAGGGGCACCCCATAGACACACAAGTTGATCCTTGAGATCGTTCCTTAGCCGTGTGCGGTGCCCCCTCCACCATATTCCACCTCGGTCATATCGTAGCGGTGCTTAGGCAAAGCCTGCGTCGGTAGAACATCAAGATCGTCCACCACGCCGTCGTCTTGTGGAACTCTCTCCCGGAGCTTTGCTGGATCGGAGCCGAGGGCGTCACCGAGCTGTACGTGTGTCAAGAACTCGAGGCGCCGGATGTAACGGCGCTGGGATCGGTTGGATCGCGAGGAGAACGTCGACTACTTCCTCTACGTTGTGATCGCTTCCTTCGGTCTACAAGGGTATGTAGACAACACTCTCCCTCTCGTTGCTATGCATCACCATGATCTTGCGTGTGCGTAGGAAATTTTTGAAATTACTCGTTCCCCAACAGTGGCATCCGAGCCTAGGTTTTATGGTTTGATGTTTTGCACGAGTAGAACACAAGTGAGTTGTGGGCGATACAAGTCATACTACCTACCAGCATGTCATACTTTGGTTCGGTGGTATTGTGAGATGAAGCGGCCGGACCGACATTACTGCGTGCGCTTACGCGAGACTGGTTTCACCGTTACGAGCACTCGTGCTTAAAGGTGGCTGGCGGGTGTCTGTCTCTCTCACTTTAGTTGAACCGAGTGTGGCTACGCCGGTCCTTGAGAAGGTTAAAGCGAGTCTATTTGACGAAATATCGTTGTGGTTTTGATGCGAGGTGAGATTGGTTCTTGCTTAAGCCCGTAGCAGCCACATAAAATTTGCAACAACAAAGTAGAGGACGTCTAACTTGTTTTTGCGGGGCATGTTGTGATGTGATATGGTCAAGGCGTGATGCTATATTTTATTGTATGAGATGATCATGTTTTGTAACGAAGTTATCGGCAACTGGCTGGAGCCATATGGTTGTCGCTTTATTGTATGAAATGCAAGCATACTGTAATTGCTTTACTTTATCACTAAGCGATAGCGATAGTCGTAGAAGCAATAGATGGCGAAGCGACAACGATGCTACGATGGAGATCAAGGTGTCGCGCCGGTGACAATGGTGATCACGACGGTGCCGGAGATGGAGATCACAAGCACAAGATGATGATGGCCATATCATATCACTTATATTGATTGCATGTGATGTTTATCCTTTATGCATCTTATCTTGCTTTGATTGACGGTAGCATTTTAAGATAATCTCTCACAAAATTATCAAGTAGTGTTCTCCCGAGTATGCACCGTTGCCAAAGTTCGTCGTGTCGAGACACCACGTGATGATCGGGTGTGATAAGCTCTCGTCCATCTACAACGGGTGCAAGCCAGTTTTGCACACGAGAATACTCAGTTATACTTGACGAGCCTAGCATATGCAGATATGGCCTCGGAACACGGAGACCGAAAGGTCGGCGTGAATCATATAGTAGATATGATCAACATAAGATGTTCACCATTGAAAACTACTCCATCTCACGTGATGATCGGTTATGGTTTAGTTGATTTGGATCGCGTGATCACTTAGATGACTAGAGAGATGTCTGTCTAAGTGGGAGTTCTTAAGTAATATGATTAATTGAACTTAAATTTATCATGAACTTAGTCTGGTAGTATTTTGCAAATTATGTTGTAGATCAATAGCTCGCGTTGTTGCTTTCATATGTTTGTTTTGATATGTTCCTAGAGAAAATTGTGTTGAAAAATGTTAGTAGCAATGATGCGGATTCGATCCGTGATCGGAGGTTTATCCTCATTCTTGCCTGTAAGAATTATGTCCTTAATGCACCGCTAGGTGAGACCTATTGCAGGAGCGGATGCAAACATTATGAGCGTTTGGCTAGCTCAATATGATGACTACTTGATAGTTTTGTGCACCATGCTTTATGGCTTAGAATCGGGACTTCAAAGATGTTTTGAACATCATGGACCATATGAGATGTTCGAGGAATTGAAGTTAATATTTCAAGCAAATACCGAGTTGAGAGATATGAAGTCTCCAACAAGTTCTATAGCTAAAAGATGGAGGAGAATCGCTCAACTAGTGAGCATGTGCTCAGATTATGCGGGTACTACAATCGCTTGAATCAAGTGGGAGTTAATCTTCCGGATAAGATAGTGATTGATGAATTCTCTAGTCACCATCACCAAGTTAGTAGAACTTCGTGATGAACTATAGTATGCAAGGGATGATGAAAATGATTCCGAGTTTTTCATGATGATGAAATCGATGAAGGTAGAAATCAAGAAAGAACATCAAGTGTTGATGGTTAACAAGACCACTAGTTTCAAGAAAAGGGCAAAGGGATAGAAGGGAACTTCAAGAAGAGCGGCAAGCAAGTTGTTGATCAAGTGAAGAAGCCCAAGTCGGACCTAAGCACGAGACTAAGTGCTTCTCTTGCAAAGGGACTGGTTACTAGGAAGCGAGAACTACCCCAAGTATTTGGCGGATAAGAAGGATGGCAAAGTAAACAAAGGTATATTTGATATACATGTTATTGATGTGTACTTTACTAGTGTTTATAGCAACCCCTCGGTATTTGGTACTGGTTCGGTTGCTAAAAGTAGTAACTTCAAAGCGGAGTTGCGAATAAGCGAAACTAGTTAAGGGTGAAGTGACGATGTGTGTTGAAAGTAGTTTCAAGATTGATATGATCATCATCGCACACTCCCTATACTTTCGGGATTAGTGTTGAACCTAAATAAATGTTATTTGGTGTTTGCGTTGAGCATGAATATGATTTGATCGTGTTTATTGCAATACGGTTATTCATTTAAGTAAGAGAATAAACTGTTGTTACATTTACATGAATAAAACCTTATATGGTTACACACCCAATGAAAATGGTTCATTGGATCTCGATCGTAGTGATACACATATTCATAATATTGAAACCAAAAGATGCAAAGTTAATAATGATAGTGCAACTTATTTGTGGCTTGCCGTTTAGGTCATATTGGTGTAAAGCGCATGAAGAAACTCCATCTTGATGGGATTTTGGAATCACTTGATTATGAATCACTTGATGCTTGCGAACCGTGCCTTTTGGGCAAGATGACTAAAACTCCATTCTCGGAACAATGGAACAAGCTCTTGACTTATTGGAAATAATACATACCGATGTATGCGATCCAATGAGTGTTGATGCTCGTGGAAAGTATCGTTATTTTCGACCTTCACAAGATGATTTGAGCAGATATGGGTATATCTACTTGATGAAACATAAGTCTGAAATAGTTGAAAGGTTCAAAGAATTTGAGTGAAGTGGAAAAATCATCGTAACAAGAAAATAAAGTTTCGCGATCGATCGCGAGACGAATATTTGAGTTCTGAGTTTGGTCTTCAATTAAAACAATGTGGAATAGTTTCACAGCTCACGCCACAGAACACCACAATGTTATGGTGTGTCCAAACATCGTAACCGCACTTTATTGGATATAGTGCAATCTATGATGTTTCTTCTTGATTTACCAATATCGTTTTGGGATCATGCATTAGAGACAGCTGCATTCACGTTAAATTGGGCACCATCTAAATCCGTTGAGGCGACACTATATGAGCTGTGGTTTAGCAAGAAACCCAAGTTGTCGTTTCTTAAAGTTTGGAGTTGCGATGCTTATGTGAAAAGTTTCATCTGATAAGCTCGAACCCAAATCGGAGAAGTGTGTCTTCATAGAATACCCAAAGGAAATTGTTGGGTACACCTTCTATCACAGATCCGAAGGCAAGATATTCGTTGCTTAAGATGGATCCTTTCTAGAGAAGGAGTTTCTCTCGAAAGAAGTGAGTGGGAGGAAAGTAGAACTTGATGAGGTAATGTACTGTTCCTTATTGGAAAATAGTTCATCACGAAATCTGTTCTTGTGACTACTATACCAATTAGTGAGGAAGCTAATGATGATGATCATGTAACCGGATCAAGTTACTACCGAACCTCGTAGGTAAAAGCAGTGAGATCCGCACTGAGTGGTACAGTAATCCTGTTCGGAGGTCGTGTTACTTGACCATGACAAACCTACGAACTATGAGGAAGCGATGATGAGCCCAGATTCCATAAAATGGTTTGAGGCCATGAAATCGAGATATGATCCATGTATGAAAACAAAGTATGGACTTTGATGGATTTGCTCGATGATCGGCAAACCATAGAAAATAAATGGATCTTCAAGAGGAAGGCGGACGACGATAGTAGTGTTACTATCTACAAAGCTCGACTTATCGCAAAAAGGTTTTGACAAGTTCAAGGTGTTGACTACAATGAGATTTTCTCAAGCTGTAGCGATGCTTAAGTCTGTCCGAATCATGTTAGCAATTGCCACAATTTATGAAATTTGGCAAATGGATGTAAAACTGCATTCTGAATGGGTTTCGGAGGAAGAGTTGTATATGATGCAACCAGAAGGTTTTATCGATCCAAAGGGAGCTAACAAAGTGTGCAAGCTCCAGCGATCCATCTATGGACTGGTGCAAGCATCTCGGAGTTGGAATATACGCTTTGATGAGTTGATCAAAGCATATAGTTTTATCTGAGACTTACGGTGAAGCTGTATTTACTCAAAAGTGAGTGGGAGCACTACAGCATTTCTGATAAGTATATGTGAATGACATATTGTAGATCGGAAATAATGTAGAATTATTCTGCAAAACATAAAGAAGTGTTTGAAAGGAGTTTTTCAAAGAAAGACCTCGGTAAAGCTACTTACATATTGAGCATCAAGATCTATAGAGATAGATCAAGACGCTTGATAAGTTTTTCAATGAGTACATACCTTGACAAGATTTTTGGAACAGTCAAAGAAAGAGTTCTTGCCTGTGTTACAAGGTGTGAAATTGAGTAAGACTCAAAACCCGACCACGGCAGAAGATGGAAAGAGAATGAAAGTCATTCCCTATGCCTTGGCCATAGGTTCTATAAAGTATGCCATGCTGTGTACCAGATCTATTGTATACCCTACACTGAGTTTGGCAAGGAGTACAATAGTGATCTAGGAGTAGATCATCGGGACAATGGTCAAAATTATCCTTAGTGGAATAAGGATATGTTTCTCGATTATGGAAGTGACAAAAGGTTAAATGCGTAAAGGGTTACGTCGATGCAAGTTTTGACACGATCGGATGACTCTAAGTCTCGATCTAGATACATATTGAAAATGGGAGCAATTAGCTAGAGTAGCCGTGCGAGCATTGTAGACATAGAAAATTGCAAAATACATAACGGATCTGAATGTGAAAGACCCGTTGACTAAGACTCTCTCACAAGCAAAACATGATCACACCTTAGTACTCTTGGGTGTTAATCACATACCGATGTGAAATAGATTACTGAATCTAGTAAACCCTTTGGGTGTTGGTCACATGGCGATGTGAACTATGGGTGTTAATCACATGATGATTTGAACTATCGATGTTAATCACATGGTGATGTGATCTAGATTATTGACTCTAGTGCAAGTGGGAGACTGAAGGAAATATGCCCTAGAGGCAATAATAAAGTTATTATTTATTTCCTCATATCATGATAAATGTTTATTATTCATGCTAGAATTGTATTAACCGGAAACATAATACATGTGTGAATATATAGACAAGCAGTGTCACTAGTATGCCTCTACTTGACTAGCTTGTTAATCAAAGATGGTTATGTTTCCTAACCATGGACAAGGAGTTGTTATTTGATTAACAAGGTCACATCATTAGTTGAATGATCTGATTGACATGACCCATTCCGTTAGCTTAGCACACGATCGTTTAGTATGTTGCTATTGCTTCCTTCATAACTTATACATGTTCCTATGACTATGAGATTATGCAACTCCCGTTTGCCGGAGGAACACTTTGGGTACTACCAAACGTCACTGGCGTAAGCGGGTGATTATAAAGGAGTACTACAGGTGTCTCCAAAGGCAGATGTTGGGTTGGCGTATTTTGAGATTAGGATTTGTCACTCCGATTGTCGGAGAGGTATCTCTGGGCCCTCTCGGTAATGCACATCACTTAAGCCTTGCAAGCATTACAACTAATGAGTTAGTTGCAAGATGATGTATTACGGAGCGAGTAAAGAGACTTGCGATGCGAGATTGAACTAGGTATTGGATACCGACGATCGAATCTCGGGCAAGTAACATACCGATGACAAAGGGAACAACGTATGTTGTTATGCGGTCGACCGATAAAGATCTTCGTAGAATATGTAGGAGCCAATATGGGCATCCAGGTCCGCTATTGGTTATTGACCGAGAATAGTTCTAGGTCATGTCTACATTGTTCTCGAACCGTAGGGTCCATGCGCTTAAGGTTTCGATGGCGGTTTTATTATGAGTTTATGAGTTTTGATGTACCGAAGGAGTTGAGTCCGGATGAGATCGGGGACATGACGAGGAGTCTCGAAATGGTCGAGGCGTAAAGATCGATATATTGGACGACTATATTCGGAGTTCGGAAAGGTTCGAGTGATCCGGTATTTTTGAGTCTGGGAGAGTTACGAGGAATTCGTATTGGGCCTCATTGGGCCATACGGGAAAAGGAGAGAAAGGGCCAAAAGGTGGTCGCGCCTCCCTTGCTCTAGTCCGAATTGGACTAGGGAAGGCGCCCCTTCCTTCCTTCTCCTTCTCTCTTCCCTTTCCTTCTCTCCTACTCCCCTACATGGAAGGATTCCTAGTTGGACTAGGAAAAGGGAATCCTACTCGGTGGGAGTAGGACTCCCCTGGCGCGCCAAACCTAGGCCGGCCTCCTCCTCCCTTGCTCCTTTATATACGGGGCAGCGGGCACCCCATAGACACACAAGTTGATCCTTGAGATCGTTCCTTAGCCGTGTGCGGTGCCCCCTCCACCATATTCCACCTCGGTCATATCGTAGCGGTGCTTAGGCGAAGCCTGCGTCGATAGAACATCAAGATCGTCCTGCGCCGTCGTCTTGTGGAACTCTCTCCGGAGCTTTGCTGGATCGGAGCCGAGGAGGCGTCACCGAGCTGTCGTGTGTCAAGAACTCGGGCGCCCGAATGCTGGCGCTGGGATCGGTTGGATCGCGAGGAGAACGTCGACTACTTCCTCTACGTTGTGATCGCTTTCGCTCCGGTCTACAAGGGTATGTAGACAACACTCTCCCCTCTCGTTGCTATGCATCACCATGATCTTGCGTGTGCGTAGGAAATTTTTTGAAATTACTACGTTCCCCAACAGTTTGGACACCTTAGAGCTTGTTCCTCTTGGGTGCCTTGGCGCCCTAGACGGTTGGTGTTGTTCGGAGCTCAATCATTATGGTGTAAAGATCCGGACAAGCGTCGGGGTCTCCAATTAGGTTGTGGAGATCGCCCTGATCAATTTGACGGGTACCGGAGACCGCCCCCAAGGGTCGCCATTTGTACGGATTCGGTGACCGCCCTCAAGGGTCCCTTAGTGGAATCACGGCATCTTGCATTGTGCGAGGGCGTGAGGAGATTACTGATGGCCCTAGTGGCTTCTTGGGGAGCATTGTGCCTCCACACCGCTCCAAACGGAGATTAGCATCCGCAAGAGTGTGAACTTCGGGATACATCGTCGTCTCCGCGTGCCTCGGTTATCTCTTTCCCGAGCCCTTTACTTATGCACTTTACTTTGTGATAGCCATATTATTTTTTGTCATATATCTTGCTATCACATAGTTGCTTATCTTGCTTAGCATAAGTTGTTGGTGCACATAGGTGAGCCCAGTTGTTTTAGGTTTTGTGCTTGACAAATTAACCGCTAGGTTTATTCCGCATTTGTTCAAGCCTTAACCGTAATTATTTTAAAGCACCTATTCACCCCCCCTCTCTAGGCAACATCCTCGATCTTTCACCAACTAGAGACCCAAACCGCATTAGAGCTTTTCTTCAGACATACAAGGAGATTGAAAATGCAGACACACTTTCAACTTCAGGAGGATCTCGTTGAGCACCATTGGCAAAGGGCTGGACAGTGACTAATTTTTGTATTCATTTAAATTTGTATTCATGACAAGTTTTGTATTGCATTATTTAAGTTTGCTATGGTGATTTGAATAATTATTTGTAATGCTGATGATTATTGTATTATGTTTGATTTGAATAATTCAGTTTGTTTTCGATTGTTGAATTATGCTGGATTTGATATTTGCGGGCCGATGATATGCGAGATGCAGCGACGCAAAGAGCAGACCCGGCAAAACCGACCAGTAAAAAGGTATATTCCGCGAATATACTTTTTTACAGATCCGTTTGGAGGGTCTGCATCTGTGCCAGCCCGAGCCAGCCCGCAAAAGCGGTTTTGCGCGAACCGCAAACGCGTTTTGCGGACCGGCGGGATGCGGGGTGTGCTAGAGTTGCTCTAAAGAAGCACCACAAGGGATGATCCCACGCGAGACTATTGGACACTATGAAGGGGCTCTTTTATTCAAAGGATTCCTTAATGAAATTTGGAGAGGATTCCAATCCTTAGATTTTTTTTCCCTATGCAACTTGTTTGATTTGTAGGATTGCAGTTCATGGAATTTTTTCCATAGAATTCATTTGTGGTAGTTTTAAAATTTCCATCCAGTACAACCTCATGAGAAGAAACCTACTCCCTCTGTCCGGAAATACTTGTCATCAAAATGAATGAAAATGGATGTATTTAGGACTAAAATACATCTAGATACATCTATTTCAATGACAAGTATTTCCGGACGGAGGGAGTACCTTTTTTCCGCGCAAAATCAAATGACCATATTAATCCTGTAGTATTGAAGATGTCATGCCACTCCATTTCTATGTTTTTTCTGTTCGTACGCTTTACAAACCCCGGGAATCAAAGAGACCCGAAGAGATGAATATCCAGAGCAAATACAGATCCTTATTACTGAATTAATATCCTTGACTCAACCTGACACATCAGTCCACATGGAGTAAAAAAACGTCCTGAAAGGTTGAAACATACTCGTGATAAACCGAGTGTTAAACACATACCATCATGTTAGATCAGAGGGCGGGAGACGTTAGTTAATCCGTGCAATCGCCCGACGGCAGCACGTCCGGCGCGGCGGCGCCGGCCGGCGAGCTGCTGTGCCTACCAAATTTACACACACATGCTTGTCAGCATGTACGCACGACACGATCACGAGTTCGAGTCCACCGCCTCGACGTCGTCGTCGTCGTCGACGCCGTATCCTCTGGCGCCCCTCCGCGGCTGCCGTGTTCGCTTGCTCTTCGGCTTCGGCGCCGGAGCCCTGCGCCGTCTCCGGAGCGCGGCGACGGTATCGGTGAACGCCCGGAGTATGTCCTTGTGCACCGCCCGGTCGTTGAGCTGGAGGTAGCAGAACAGCAGCTCCTCCATGAAGTCCCAGTCCACCGCCGGCACCGCGCGCGTGCCGACGCGGGCAGCCTCCATCCCCGCGTGCGCGTCCGCCATCTCCCGCATGGACCGCCGGAAGTCCTCGTACGGCGCGGCGGAGAGCGTCACCACCGCCACGCTGCCGCCCCCGCCGGAGACCACCTTCATGGCAGCCGTCCCGGCCACGACGTCATCCCCCACGCTCTCAGAACCGCCGTCATCCTCCTGCGTCGATGAGCCGTCCTCATCGTCGCTGTCGTCGTCGTCGTCAGGAACGGCGGTCGGGCCGACCCTGAGTGACCGGAAGTTGACGGCAAGAGCGCCGTCGTCATCGTCGTCGCCGTCGCGGTTACCGGCAGCGACGTGGCGTTGGCGGACGCCGGAGGAGAAGGAGTTGGTCCGGGGGTGCATGCACGCGGAGAGCAGCGAGCCAGCGGCTGCGGCGGCGGAGGGGGAAGGGGATGGGTTGTCGTTGGCGCTCGGACGGCCATGGCCATGGAGCTTCTTGAGGGCCTTGGGGAAGTGGAGGAATGACTTGAGCCTTGCGCGCTTCTTGCTCCTCCTCTTCTTCTTCTTGGCCTCATCTTCCATCCCCTCCATGTTTCTCTTGATCTCTTGGTAGGAGTACGTTGAGACTTGAGAGTGCTGGTGTTAGATAGAGTGGCAAATGTAGGTTGGGAGAGGGGGGCTGGGGGAGGAAGGAGTTACATAGGAGTATTTATTTGTGAGTTATGTGTACCTTTTTAGTACTTGCACTGGTTAAGGTATTTACTTAATTTGTTGACTTTTTACCAAGTTTAACTTCTTTATTTCTTATAGAGATGGCCTTTTTTTAGCAGAAATTTAGAGATAGCTAACTGCCCTTTGGGGTGCGTTGGGAGTACATATAACATGGTGTGAGTAGTATTAATAAAGCCCTAAATGCAGTCCCTCCTAGGATAGCATGCTCAGTTGGTTAGTTTTCATTGGGTGGGGGTGGGGGGATTTTTTTTTTTTTTGAAACTCACTCAAATTTTATTTAAGGGGTGGGGGGATTGTTGTGGTGGTGGTAGACCTGTGCATGGACAGACCGGCCCCGAGGCCCGAGCCCGAAAGTCCGAAATGGTTACAAATAGATATTTTATTTGAAATATAGGTATAATATATTGATATAATATCCTAAATATGATTAATTTAATTAAAAACAACATTGTTCGTGTGCTTCGGGTCAGGCCGGGCTCGGGCTTAGGATTTTGACTCCGGGCTTTGTCAAGCCTAGCCTGAACCTGGCCCGGTCCGGAGGAAGGTTAGATGGTGGTTAGAGTACTAGACTTATCATGTGTACTTGTATTTTGCTAGCTCTTTTTTTGTGTGGAGAAGATCTTATGGAGGTTCCTAAACCACCGAACGACCGTTACCGACACGAGAATGACCTGCCTCTGTGTCATTGTCGTCACTTCCCTATTGGAGCCGGCTTGACCTTGTCGATGGGAGTCGACAAGTCTTCTTCGATGTGTTTCTAAGGACTAACGCCCTGGAATCACAGCCGTCACCATCGTCATTGAGCCCTTGAATAGATCTGAAGCATCTGACACCAAATCTCGCCATCGAGCACGCACAACGAGAAATCCTAACCTTGTCTCCCTGAAGACTCGGGGAGGATCGAAGCACAATATCAGACGCTACGTAGAAATTTTTTATGGACCCCAATATCCGAAGACACAGACGCCACGTAGAAAATTCTTTATGGACCCCAATATCCAGGGAATGTCAGATTTTTAGGGCTTCTAGTGAACGCCCTCAAAGCCATCGGATAACGGTCAAACATATGGTAATTTCTTATGGACCCCAATATCCAGGGAATGTCAGATTTTTGGGGCTCCTAGTGAACGCCCTCAAAGCCATCGGATAACGGTCAAACATATGGTAATTTCTCTGTGTAGCGTAGCAATTTTTGTGCCATTTTTTCTGCTACAAGACAAGTTTCACCTTCGATCACGCAATTTACTTTTTTTAACATCAGTACAGACACCAAACGCTCATATACACGCGCATACACTCACCCCTATGAACGCACACACGCACAACCTACCCCTATGAGCGCCTCCGAAACACCGAGCCGGCATATCATCTTGAGATTTACGAAGTCACCGTAGGCGTCTCGTCGTCGACGGGAACGTCTTCTCCCACTGAATGCGCATCGCTGAAAATCCTGAAATAAATCCAGGAATAAATGCGAGCACCCGGATTTGAATCCTGATGGGCTGGGGATACCACAGTTCGCCGCATTTCGAGCTTCTTTGTTGGAGCCAAGGAATTTCACGAAAATCAGTCGTTTTCCACGGCGACATACAAACTTACAAAGGTTCATGCGTTGCAGACGGTGCCTATCTGTCTAATCCCCGTTGCAGAAGCAGAATGTAAACCGGTTCATGGGACAAGGACAATCTTCACAACACAATTCACACGGACCGCTGTGAGTGAGTCTTGCCTGCACTTCTTCTGCCTGGCATCAACTTAAATCGACCTACATTTTTTCGCACATGATCTGCGCCCGATCGATCAGCAATCTCAGATCCTTCCCGGCAGAGAGCAACAAACACAACTCGATTTACAGGATCAGCTAGATATATATACCTAGATATATACCATACCATACCATACCACACCATACACACGCATATACTATATCGTTGGGAACAGAGACGACACCTGAAAAATGTGCAGAAGCCTGCTGCCTCTCAGTAGCCCTTCCCACGGGGGTACTTGCCCCTGTTACCGCCCACGGACGGGCCGGAGAGCACCGGGAGCCCCCACTGCGACAAGAAGACGATGCTCGGGCAGGCATCCTCGGCGTGCGCCACGCTTGCATGGCGGATCTTGGAGGAGGAGGAGGAGGAGGGCTCGGAGACCTTCCTTGGCAGGAGGACCGAACTGATCCTGCTCCACCTGAGCTTCTTGAGATGGAAGAAGCAGGAACAGGCCGCCTTGCCGTTCAGAGACGGCAGCCACCGCCGCTGCCTGGGCTGCGGGGTGGCCCCATCGTCGTCCCGGCATTCCAGCCTCTGGTACTGGAAGAAGCTGCCCCTCCGGCTGCTGCCCGCGTCCTGCAGCTCCATCATTGCAGCTCAAGGGGAAAGGCTGCAACCTGCAAGGCCAAGATATAGTAGACTCTACAAGGAAGGAAGATGCAGATCATCTTGAGGACGGACAACACAGCACTAGCTTGCACATGGAGTGACCCCGACCAAAGTGGTACGGCGCCGATAATTAGAAACATTGACACATGAACAAGAGGACAAAGGTCGCCCTAATGTTTGATTCCTTGTGCCACATGGGCCTAGCCACCCTCTCACATCCACGTCCCTTCCTCACTCACACCTCTCCCAAAATTATCTTGTGGGGGTACGTTGGAGTATTTCCTGGTTGCCAGGAAAGCATGGTGTGTATCATGGCATCTGGACAAAGGAGGTAAAGTGTGGGAGCACAAATTTTGTTTCTTGTTACTCTTTTTGATGACTTGTCAGTTGCTATCGCTACTCAATCAGTTCTGCCTGCCACTGGAATTCCCAAGAATCTTTGCTGCCATGGGCCATAAAAAGTGCTGCTTTTGTCAAAGTTGTGAGATGGTACAAGCGGGCATCATGGAGAATTCACATCTCAGAGGAAAGGGTACACCGGTTTTAAGAATCGTAATTCAGAGATAGGACTCAAGTACTTGTATAACTTCTCAAGAGCTCATGAACAATCAACCTGAAACTAACAGTGCATTAAAACACCATGAAACGGCTAAACCAAGGCTCGCACTCTACCAATATGGAGCCCGGTACACGTTTGTATCTCATACAACAATCACAGAGGCCATGCTAGTCTACTTGAATGAGAATTTCCAAACCTCCCTAACATTGGATGATCCGTCAGTAACTTCAGCAAGCAGGTCCGACTGCATGGCACCTAAAGGACAATAAAAGAATCAGTAAAGCAAATGCATGGACACCACAACACGTGCAACTCTTAACACAAAATTCACATCATGAATCCAAAGTCGTGCATCTGAGTGTAAACAGCTGGCCTATGGTTTTGTCATGTGATGCATTTAACGAAGGACAGTTTAATCCTCTCCTCCACATGCAGGATGCAAGTTCCTTTCCTATCTTATAAAACACATGTGCTTGAGACTCGGCTTCAAAGCAATAATGCACAGATCTTGACATGCAAATTCATTATAAACAACATGTAGTTTGGTAGAGGAAAAACACAAAGAAAAATCTGCGACCACTACTGTAGAAAAAGTATTGACGTTTTTCTCCAACCTTTCATCATATCAGTGTGCAAAATATGCATGCCACTACAGAGAAAAATATGGGTACATGAATAAATATCAGATGGCTAACAAATTCTTACCATCTTCTCTAACCAAGCGTAGAAATTGCCTTGTGCCGCCACCTACACCAAAGTAATGCTTTTTCCCTGCCATATAAACTACACCACTAGGGTAGTGTAAGCACTGCAAAAGGTTTTAGAGATGTGGGCAACAATTAATATTTAGCAAACTAGAGTAATGGAAGAAAAAATAGTAAAGGAAGATCTTGGATGTTGACCTTCTTGACGAGTCTGTAGAGACTAGGAAGTGAATCCAATGCATAAACAGTCTCAGCCATCAGGATGATATCATAACCTCTACAGCCTTCATTTTCTGTGTGAAGATTGGTTGTTTTATCCTGGACAGCATCTCCGCGAAGAAGTAACTTGTCGATTTCACTCCAATCACCAGCATAAAAACCAACACTCCTAGATGTGAATGTTCCTTGAGATGATTCCTTCAACAGATTAGCTTTTACATTTGGGATGGTAAGGCACCTAAGGACCTCAGCATTGAAATCTTGGAAGTGAACTAGACCAGCACCCTGAAAGTTTGAAGTTTTAATAAATTGATATAGTTAAGGAATAATTTCCAAAATGCCAAAGGGGGAAACAGATTAATATACCTTCAAACCTGCATAGATGCCAGGGAGGCCATGCCCACATCCTAACTGAAGAATCAGAGAGATAGATAATGTAAGCAACTATCTGAATGGACCATTTTCTCAGCTTATAATTGTCTATATCAACAATTCGTGGAAGACTTTAAGTAGTACAGTACTTTGTAAGCTAGATATCCTAGTAGAGTACTCCCTCCGTCCGAAAATACTTGTCATCAAAATGGATAAAAAGAGATGTATCTCAAACTAAAATACGTCTAGATACATCGCCTTTTATTCATTTTGATGACAAGTATTTCCGGGCGGAGGGAATACATGATTAGCTGGAGAGGGAAGAGAGAAATTGCACCAAGAAAATATAGGCCAAATACATTCGGAAGAAACAAGATCTACTAAATATTTAATGGAACTTCCAAGTGTACACAATATGTTGACAATACATATAATCTTAGAGCAAGTATCCCACCTCTAGTACTTGTTTGCCTTCCATAAGCAATCGATCATCTTTGATGTCTGAATTTAGGGTTTTCACCAAGTCCAATGATCCTTCCCACAGCTTCAACCCACCTAGGACCCATGGAAATTGTTAGGTTCACAACACAAAACATGCTGCAAATAACAATATGCATTCAGTCTTCACCTTCATATTTTCCTGGAACCAAATCAGAGTTTTTTACCCCGAAAACATCAGAGGTGTTAACCCTCCCCTAATAAATAGGATGAAGGAGAACAGGTTAGTTTACGTCAGCATAAGAATCTAACAACGACGTGTGGAATATGGTGAAAGAACAGGAAAAGCTTTTATATAAAACTATTCCATATAAGTTTGGAATAGCAGCAGTTGACCTCGTGACATATTTGCTCCAAATGTGGATGGGTGCAATGTCATTTTGGCCCGAATTTCACAAGAAAAGAGTCAATGCGTGGCCTAGAAAACTATTTCATGGCTAAAGAAGCAATATGTTTTCCTTTTCTTTATTTGGGGTCGGGGGAGAGAAAAGGTGGGAAGATTAGCGTATTCAAAATTCTGCAATGTTTCATTTAGTCTCCTATGTTTGAGCACCTGTATAGCTGAAACTCAAGTAAAGCCCCCAGGTGGTCAGGAGACCAACCAAAGCAAACTGACAGTTAATTGTGGTGGTACTAGTTTAGCAGCAGATACCGAAGCAGGTTTCCTAGAAGATGGCATTGAACATAGCAACCTGCCAGTTAATGTTCCTAGTAAAGGCCTAGCAGGTAGTGAGAAGGCTAAGAGAAGTCTGCGAAAATTGTTTGGATCAGGTTTTCTTGACGACGGTGATGAAGCTAATGAATCTGAAACTCAGGTGGTGTCGGCTGTACAGAGAAATGCAGTGTAGCCTCTGTCAAATTGCAATGCTGCAGGCTTGTCTCACATCGAGCGTATCCATGAAGGTGCAGTTCGATACAGTGAGTTACCGGCAGATCAAGATGCCATCAGTATAGCTGAAACTCGAGAAAATCCCCCAGCAGGTCAGGTGATCGAACACAACAGACTGCCTGTTAACTGTGGTAGTATGAGTTTAGCAGCAGACACCGAAGAAGGTTTCCTAGAAGATGTTCCCTTGGTAAAGCATCAAGTATGTAGTGAGTATTAACAAACAGACTCACAATATTCATAATTTCATCGTTTCTTGATCAATCATAACCCTTATCCTTATAACATAGAAACACCAAATAGTATAAAAGTGTCTCGCTTTTTCTCCATACTTACAGATCCATGCCCAACAAAGCTCATGATGAGCGAAGAATAAAATAAGGCTATTCAACGTGAATTCAATCTGTAGCAGCAGTCTAATCATACAAAGAAAACTTCTGTTGGGAAGAGGTACTGCTCAGGTACAGCTCCGAGGAGCGACATAGGGCGCCCACCCTTGAACAGTCAGCCACACAGCACAGCAAGGTTGTGAGGCCCTATTGAGAACCGAGGTAGAATAAAGAATTTTGCTTATTTCTTGATTAATAATGCTAAACTGTGTCTCCTTTTAGTCCTTGACCTAATTCCATCTATGATCGCTCGGAATCTAATTAAATCATTACTTCCTGTCTTTGAGGTATTGCCATCTTACTCCACTTCTAACATGTTATGGCGCTGCTAGAAGGAGGGCGCGAGAGGGCCGGCCGGGGGCCTTTTTGCCCATGGCCGGGCAAGAGGGAAGGGATTTCCTTCTTAATTCTTGCTTGATTAGATTGATACATCTCCTCTTTATATAGAGAGGTTTACTTGACTCCCAAGCAAGGCTTACTTGACCCCTAAGCAAGCGACCCTCATCTCTAATTAACCCTAAGACTAATGGGCCCATAAGGCCCATTACGTACTCTAACACTACACCCCACCTGGACATGCAGCTTGTCCTCGAGCTGCAGCCTAACCAACTCATAACCATGACTCGACGCAACACAAACCTAACACCTAAAAACAAGCCTTTTACATCTCGGCTTGTTTTATTATTCTCAACCTGAAATGGACTGGGACGCTTTATTTTGGACCCCTTAACAAAAGTGGACACCATCCGCACGTCGGACGTGCACGTGTACAGCCACCTGGATCCCATGGACACCACCTGGACAAAAGGAGTGCATGTGTATGACCACCTGGAAGTGGTCGCAAGAGTGACCAGCAGAGGCGCCCTCGCGGCGGCCGGTGGCTGAATGTAGTGGTGCTACATGGTGCGCTGCTGTCGGTGACACCATGCCTTCTCCCTGCCAAACGGGTGTTGGTCTACACCGCACAGGGAAGAGTGGAGGGCTTGCGATGGAGAATGACGAGGAGGGGTGCGCCCCCCAACCGTCGTTGTCGCAGACTTTGAGGTTCTTGCCATGAGAAAACAGCATGCCCGTCGCCGTGGAAACCGCATGCCCAAGATCCTGGCGCGGCGGATGAGATCGAGGTCCTTTGCGCGCGAAGAGGCGACTTGGAGGAGCGGCAGCTGCAGACAACGCATCTCCCGCACACGGTGGCGCTAGGAGGCAGCGCGCAGCAGCACTGCAGCCTTACCACTGGCGACACGTGGCGGTAGCGATCCAAGAGCGAAGCGGTGACGGCGGCGGCGGGACTAGACTGGTGGAGCGGGACTCCGCCGGCGCGATCGATCGGGGCGAGGCGACCGGCGGTGGCGGCTGCGGCTGCGGCGTCTGCTTCTTTGTGGCGCATCGAGCGGCGGCATTGCTGCTGCGGCGGGCGCGCCGGCGCGCGGAGAGCCGCCGCCAGAGCGGCGGCGCCTGCGCGCCGAGGCTGGGTGGTGGTGGCGATAGATGGCAAGCTGCGGCGGCTGCTGCGGTGGCAGCAGCCTTGGCGAAAGCCGCTGGCGGCGGCGGCAGCCACGGCGGCAATGGCGATGGGCGCTGGAGGCGCGTTGGGGCGGCGCCGCCGCTGCGATCATCGCGGGGTGGCGGCGGCGAAGTACCACGGCACGGCCGGCGGCGGCGGCGGCGGCGGCCCGTAAAGGGCTGGCAGTCTGGCCGGATCCCGGACGGCTGTGACGAGGTCGTTGAGACCCGGTGATCTCTACAGGGTGTGGCGGCGGCGGTGGTGCGGTGGGCGCGGCATCTGGCGATGGCGGCGCGGAGGATGCGACCAGCGCGCAGACGGGGAGAAGCGGCTGGTGTAGATGGTGTGGCCGCGGTGGTGATGGTCGGCGGCGGAAGCGACGGGGTGGGCGGCGGCGAAAACATGATCGGAACTAAGCTACCTGATACCAAATTGTTATGGCGCTGCTAGAAGGAGGGCGAGAGGGCGGTCGGGGCCTTTTGCCCACGGACGGCAAGAGGGAAGGATTTCCTTCTTAATTCTTGCTTGATTAGATTGATACATCGCCTCTCTTTATATAGAGAGGTTTACTTGACTCCCAAGCAAGGCTTACTTGACCCCTAAGCAAGCGACCCTTATCTCTAATTAACCCTAAGACTAATGGGCCCATAAGGCCCATTACGTACTCTAACATAACATCATGATAAACACTATCCCTACCTCTTTATTCTGTTGGAAGAGATTAGGGCCACCTGGCATGTTAGAACAATGTGCAGTGTACGCCACTGTTACGGGATGAGGTATATATATGCAGTACATGCAGGATAGCTGACCCTAATCTTAACAAAAAAATCCTGGTAACTCAACTGAGGCTAATCTTAAACAACGGTGACTAACAAACAACACAGCTTACCAAAATAGAATATGTATATATTCCATTTTAAGGTCACACAAAATGTTGTTGCAAACTTCCTCATTTCCTGAACTCCAGGGAGATATTTGCATAACCAATAAAACAGGGGGAAAAGGTAAAATTTACCCATGATGATGTAGTAGAAGAAGCCAAGAACAAAAATACAAATGATTATTCTATACAATTTCGTTCATAGTCACAGAACCAACTAAGTGGAAAAGACTATAACCTGCACGAATTAAACAGGACTAGAGAATATATCCGTAACCACTATACAAATTTATAATCAGGTGTTTTCAAGTACGAGTATTTATCAGTGTAATTCACCTACAATTTCAATGGGGATAATCAAGCCATTAGATCAAAAGGCATATATGATAGCTAAGAAAACAAATGTACCTGAGCATTTAAGAACCAACGTAGTCTCAAAATACTATGCTGTTTTTTATCAAATGTTGTTGACTGTTGTTTACTTGCAGAATTTCAGTCCTGATTTTAAATACAATCGAACATCGCATACAGCAGGCTGTTTTTATTAGCAGTAGCACAAGTGGTAACTACTTCAAGCTCCCATGACAGTTCTGCAACAGCCAAAGAAACTCATTTGGTATGCTCGATCTTGATCCTATCATCCTCACTTCAGTTCGCACTTGTAATAGCTCTACGCTTTCAATGTAGCATAACGCACGTATGCCACAATGGATGCAGTGGTATTTAAGCATTTCTCAAGTGTTTGCACTTTGCAGTTCAACTGGCATGCAAATGAGAGCAAGTACAGAAGTAAAATAAGCACCGAGGCTGCCAAAACATAAAGCCGCCCTAATGTTTGCATTGCATGCTCAATGATCAACTGATCATCGTGTCATTCGTCATACGCGGTTGCAGAGTGATCAAGCAATTGCATACATTATGACCCGTCTTTTTCTTGTACACCGGAATCATAGCATACTCTACAGTTCTTGCTGGACTACAGAGCGACAGAGGCATTTCCGCAAACACAAGGTGGGCATTTCTGAATCGCACCTTGTAAATCGAGAGGGAGTCGTCGACCACCACAGGCTCCAAGTTGCCGGCCGCGACGGGTGATTCCTGCAAGGCAAACAAAGGAGAGATCGAACCTTGCGCCGAGAAGAGCACGGAGAAGAGCAAGAAGAGAGAAATACCTCGGAGAGGAGGACCTCGACGGCTGGCGGCGGAGGCGGAGGGGGAGGGCCGGGCGCGGCGCCGAACCCGAACCCGAAGGAGGCGCTGGGGTTGGAGAAGGAGAAGAGGGGGGATGCGGGGGTGGGCTTCTTAGCCTCGGTCTCCTCCATGGCGTGTGGCAGCTCTGTGTGTGTTGCCGAAAGACACGGCTCGCGACGGCGGGAAGGGCGCCGCGGCGGCGTGGCGGCGGAATACGCGAGGGGAGGTGGACGGGTGGGGATGCTTTGGATGGATGTTTGGCCAAATTTCTTGCAAAATTTAACACATTTTTGGCTTTACCAACCAGCCAAGGATTTTTTTTTAATCTTGTTTTGCCAACGTGGCAACAAGTCGATCTGAACTTGTTCATCCTTAATTCCGGTAGGTTGAGACTCTAAACAATTCGAGACGGCTATTACTGACGGGACCCCTGGCGTAATATCTAGGGTTAGCTTGTCCTCCATCAGCACCATGTCGTATGTTGTCGAGAGTTTCTCCATCCTTCTATCTCCCTCCCGTGGTGCTTTCCTATTCCTAAGTTCTCTTTGGCACAACTTTGCTCACGACAGCAAGAAACATGGGCGAGAAAATCGATTTTTGGGTAGGTCTGCTAGGCATTTTGTCGAGGCTCTTCGGGAGGGGTTGCATTTGTAAGAAGAAGACTAAGCAGAGTTTGTGTGGGAAGAAGACATCTCTGATCCACTGAAGAAGGCAAAGTGGCTATCGACCGCCAAGGTCCATGGCTGGGTTTATCCCTAGCGCCCTCTTTGCGGACTTCATGTAATTCAACTAGGGAAATCTTATGGAAGAGTGGATGAAAATCTATTCATAGTCCAATTCGGATGCTTAGGAGACTGTAATGAAGTAATGAATATGGTGTCGTGGTTATTCAGGAATCAAGCACTTCTTATCTCTCGGAACAGACTTTCACCCTGCTTTATATATAAAGCAACAACGGAATAGTACATGGTCGAGCGAAGATGATGGGGTAGACGCCATACAACGTCGATCCCAGGATAATCGGATCACGCGAGATGCACGCAACTTCGCTACCAAAAGAGAACAATGGAACACCTGAGTACAACGCCACACAACACCCTAAAAACACCTAAGCTCCGCGACAATGCCCTTAGGAGGGAGAGGAGCAAGAATGTAATGATTCTATACTTCTTATTGAAGAATGTGATGGTTTCTTAAACCCTCGCCCGGTGATTCTAGACAAGCTCCCGGTATGGGGCAAGTTCACAATTTACCAGATGATTTCTTGAAGGATCCGACCATTAGAGGGATGCTCGGGCCCATGGGAGATACTGTGAGGTTCATATAAGCTCCCGGCGAGGTTTATTGTCGAGTTTGTGCGAGTACCTACGAGAACCAAGGTGAACAAGAACTCGCAAGATTTGTGTCCACAACAAAGAATCAAGGGAAAGAACAATATCAAGTAGAATATGAAAAATTGTCCACTTTCTATGGCATTTGTGGTCTCCTTGGGCATTGGTACCAAGAATGCGGAGATGGTGAACATGACAAATCAAGCTTGGAGTGACGTGACTTCATTCTCGAAGATGGCGATCATGGCAGAGGAAGTGGTTGAGGCAAAGGTCGGGGGTTACGACTATTGGGAAACGTAGTAGAAAACAAAAAAATTGTCCTACGATGAAACCAAGAACACTATGAAGATGCATTGATGGTTTAGATCGGAACGTTACCAACTCCGAGTTGTAGTGGAAGAAGAGTCGGCATAGAGCATACTTGAAGTACCTCGAACCGTTCACAAATGATCCCTCGAATGGAAGACCAAAAGCACGGCCTCTCCATGGTTTGCAAGCATATGGTCTTCATGATCTGGCAGCGCTTCGCCGTCCATAGCTAATCGTCACCGGAGAATTAGAGGGAGAACATCATAACCATACGTGATTCTAATTATGAGGACTAGAGAGGATTAGATCTAGCTCTACTTGGATCAACTAGAACTAGAGAACTAGAGGAGGCTCAAAACACTTGTCTCTGCAAAGGCCAAAATCATCTACTATATATAGGTTGAAGGGAGAGAGAGGGTGGCCGACTTGGGAAGGGGTTTCCCTTTCCTTGCGCTGGCCTAGGGGCTGGTGGAGTCCAACTCCACCTCCCCAATTCGGCCCCCCTGGGCGCTTCCACTAATGGGCCTTAGGGCCCACTGACTCTCCCCTAATAGGCCCTTTCTTATTTTCTTTAGCCCATTGACTATCAATAAACTCCAGGGGCCTCCTGATCATAGTAGAGCCCTTTATAATTTATATTTAAGTCCTGAGAAACAATTTCCACCTTATATCAATTCCCGTTATTACCCCAGTGAACCCCGAAACTTTTCCCGTGACTTTGAAACGCTTCCGTTCCTATCGAATCTATTTTGAATATTAATGAAAAATATTTTCTCACAACTGTTGCTCCACTAAGATTCAGCATATCGTGATTCCCTTAAGCTTATGGCCCTGTAGATTCGGTAAAACATAGACATGAACAAAACCCTTTCATTCAATGACCGATGCGGAACCGTGGGCATCCATATTGATCCCCATGAATACAGGAATGCCATTCGAGTGAAGGTTTGGTTATCATGTGTTATTCCCTTTGCTTCTAGATAGTTTACAAAACCCGAGGTGAGATGTATTGGTATCCTCTTGAGTCATTCTCATGCTCACTATACCGGTCTCCTTGTTACGAGTTTTGTTCTTCTTTATCGTTGACATTTTCCGGCATCCCCGTGATCTAGTCACCTGTGTCTGGCCAGACGATGAAGGATGCCATCAGACCGAAAGGGCCCTAAGAACATCTCTCCATTGTCGGAGGAGAAAATTCCACTCTCGAGCTATCGAGCCCCTTGTCAAACTTTTTGATGAACCTGGAAGTTATTGTTATGGTCACCTGGTTATAGATGATGTTTGAGCAACCCCAAAGCTCATCGTACGGTAAGAAGTGACTACGATACGCTCATGGTCTAAGGAACAAAAACACATGTTAACACTTCATGTTATAATAATTAACTTGTGGCGGTATCATCTCAAAGTATAACAATCAAGTTTGGATCGATTTAATATGATCATTCTTCTAACATCATACCCTCAATATTGTTTTAGGACTATTGTTACACTTAACAATATCCTAAGATATGGAAAACATGACCTACATGTGGTAGAGAGCTATGCTAGAGTAGGAGGTCTTAAATTGTTTTGCAATCTTATAAATGAAGTAGTTTTGAATTATATTGGCCCAAAATTCAATGATGTGTTATGTGAAAGGATGGAGTGGACCGACGCCTAACGGGCTTCAATGGATGCCCATCATGGGACCAAAAACACCTATCTTGGGGCTACTTCAATGACCTTCACCACCACGTATCACAACCTTCGATTGTGATTGGTGATTTTAATGAAATCTTGTCGGAAAGTGAAAAAGGAGGAGGCAATGGCCGAACGAACCATATGATGCATAATTTCAGGGATTATCTAGTGGATTGTGGTTTGGAGAATATGGGGGTACATAGGTGATATGTTCACCTCGAGAAGAGGGGATGTCAGAGAGAGACTGGATCAGGTTGTGTGTGAAGTCGGTCGGGCTCTTAAATTCCCACTAGTGTCTGTTGTCAACGGGGAACACTTACATTCAAATCACCGTATACTATGATTAGATGCAATCTTGGCAATCCTCAGTGAGAAGGAAGTTCAAGGCTAGATGTATGCCAGAAGAAACGATCACAAAAATAACTACCTCTCTGCATGGAATAAAGCAAAGTTAGTTGCCATCGGAGCCTCTCTAGCTGATCGCATAAGAGCGATGCATGTTGATCTTCATCAATGGGCCACAGAGGTATCAAAAGGGGCCAAAGAAGCAAATCAACATATTTTTTAAAAGAACCTGATAAGTTGCGTTGTGCCTCGATGAATGCAAATACTGGATATCGGCAAAAGAAGGATCACGTTTTGTTAGAGAATTTGCTAGACCAAGAGGAAATTCATTAGTTGCAATGGAGATGATCAAATTAGCAGTTTCAAGGAGACCATGATACCTCTTTCTTTCATGATGCAACTACTGCCAGTAAGAAGAGAAATCAGATAAAAACTCATGGATGACACAGAGTGTGGCAGCAAGGTATTGCTCAAGGTGGACTCTCAATGCCTTATATTTTTTAAGTAAACACTCTTGTGTCTCTTTATACAGGGAGTAGTATATAGAGAAGATACATGCATGTGAGTAACTTATTGGGTCGTCTAGGGCATATACAGATGTGCCCTAGTAATTGCACATCTAAGTGACTTAGCGGTTCCGGCTTTCGTTCCTCTGAGGCGAAGCGGAGGCGACCAAGTCCCATCGACTTCAGTCAGCCGGTCCCGTGAACTCCTCCACCATTTGCCTGCTGCTTCCACAGCGGTGGGTGTGGTGAGGGATCCCAGTGCTCCGTGTCCGGCTGGTTAGCAGTATATGGCTAGTTTTTCTGGACGGTGGCGTCTTGATCGCGACCATGCGGCCATGGAGAATAATGTGTTCCTCACTCCGGTTCTGTCGCAGGGCTTCTTCTTCGGAAGGCTATGAGGAGTGTGTGGAAAACGTCTTGTGTAGGAGTTTGCCATCGGACATTGCTTCATATGGCGATGATAGTTTCTTCAATGTGGTTGTTGTTTTGGCATTGGGTTGCGGATTGCAGGCAGGCAGATCCGGTGTTCTTCGTCGACTACGTCAACCGGAGACGGCGGATCTGAGGCCCAAGTCGCACGGGGTTGAAACCTGGTCGATGCGCCACAACAATATGTGCTTTGTCATCTACGATAGTGCTTTCTTCGGCTCACAAAGCATTGATGCGATGGTGCTCCGACGACTTTTCGGTTTGCGATGCCCGTCTCCTCCTTTGACGGCGATGTCAATGGTGTTGCTGGTGGTTGGTGGACGGCGACCATTTGGTTCAGCAATCGACTCCCTCAAAATCCTATTTATAATTTTCTTTTATATCGGGCGTTTTTTGCTTATGTGCCAAGATGGTTGTCCTCACCAGTATTGTTCAGTGTGGTCCACGTATGTTGTATTTTCAGTGTGGTCCACGCATGTTGTATTTTTCAAATTTATATAATGATGAATATGTGGTTTCAAAAAAAAAGCGATTCGATCAAGCACAAAAAAGAAAAGGATAGAAAGAAAATTTCGGCACTAATCTTGGGATAAAATCAATGACAAATGACTTAAATATGCAATACTTAAAGCATCTCCAATAGCCGCGCTGGAAAGTTTGGATTTTTTGTGCACGCGTGATAGCTTCGGGAGCTCCAGCGGAGGCGCAAAAACCACGCGCGTGGCATAAGTAGTTCAACGCGCGGTCCGAAACGCCATCACGCACCATTTATTTGCTGCGCCCGCTCCCGTGCGCTGCACACTCGAGCGCCCGCTCGCAACTTCCACCTACCTCAGTCCAGGCACTGGCGCCGCTGCCCGCACCACCCCATTTGTTCCGGTAACCATTCCGGCACTTCCCCGGCCTATCTCCGTGTCGCCGTGCTTCCTCCATTTCCCTCTAGTCGCCGCCGCCCCTCGCGCACGCCATTCCTCCGACGAACAGCGCCCGGTCGCCCACTGCCGCTCGACGGCCACAAGGTGTTCGACAAAACACTTTGCAAGGTATGTATTGCTTCAACCTCACATTTTTTACATGAATTTGGTGCATTGTAGTTTTTATAGACTAGTTTAAATTCAACATTGTAGATGCGTTCGTCATATGATTCTTTCGAAGAAGAATTTGATATTGAAGAGGAGGAGGGTCTTGCAATTATCCTAGCTATGCACATCAATAAAAAGTTGAAGCACGGTGGTACGGTTATAGGTCGGCAGAAAATTTGGAGGGATAGGATCGATGCCGACAACAGATTGATGAGGCACTGTTTTGTGGATAATCCCGTGTACTCCGAGTCGTACTTTCGGCGCCGGTTTAGGATGAGAACCGAGTTGTTCAGGCGCATTGCAGAGAAACTGGCGAGCAATGATCGGTTTTTCAGCAAAGAAGGAATGCCGCCGGAGAGCTTGGGCATAGCACCTTTCAGAAGGTGACAACGCTTTGCGTATGTTGGCATACGATATTCCGGCAGATCTAGTTGATGACCACTTGGCCATGAGTGAGAGTCAAGCCATCATGTGTGTCAAGCGCCTCGTAGTCAGAATTGTGCAAGTGTTTGGCCAGGAGTATTTGAGATCTCCCAATGCTGAAGACGCTGCAAGGATTTTGGAGATAAACAAAGCTTGCGGGTTCCCAGGTATGCTTGGCTCAATAGATTGCATGCATTGGAGTTGGAAGAACTGTCCTAAGGCATGGCATGGGCAATTCCACGACAAAAAAAGGGTTCCACTATAATCCTTAAAGCGGTGGCCGATCAAGAAACTTGGATTTGGCATGCTTTTTTTGGAATGCCTGGATCTTTGAATGATATCAACGTTGTTAATCGATCACCACTCATGAATAAGATCGAAAACGGTGAACTGCCACCTGTGCAGTTGTAGCAAATGACCATACATACAACTATGACTCATATCTTGCGGATGACATCTACCCAAAGTGGCAAACATTTATGAAGCCGTCGAGAAAATCGGAAGGTACGAAAAATCTTGATTTTCACAATGCTCAGGTGGCGGCTAGGAAAGATGTGGAGAGAGCTTTTGAGATTTTGCAAGCCCAATTTGCCATCGTGGAGAGGACCGGCTAGATTTTGGGCTCAAAAGATGCTTTGGTACATCATGCAAAGCTTGTCATGCACACATGATCATCGGGAATGAGCGTGACCAAGATTTAGACTACTCTTAGTATGAGCTCCTGGGACATCCCGTGCGAGTGCGGCGGAGGGCTGCAAGGGTGGCCCGATTTGTTGCCTCCTATCATGCCATTCTACGTGTCGAAATGCATGATGATCTTCAGAAGGATCTCATCAAGGAGTGGTGGGCATGGAATCGCCGACAAAGAGCACCATTATTTGTATGTTTGATGTTGTATTGTTAAACTATTTGTTATATTGCAAGATAAACTATTTGTCTGAGTTGTAGTAATACAATTGAACCATTTATTGTTGATTTATTTTGTTTATGTTGATCTTCTTGGTTGTGTTTGGAGTGCATATGTTGTTTGTGTTGGCCTTGCAGTTTTTTTCTGCAATTTGCGGGCTATTTCATGCGCTATACTTTGCAACGGCCACTGGAGCAAGCGCCCTCGCCACGCAAAAACTCGCGAATCCGGCGCTGTAAACGGTTTTTTAACGCGCCAACCGTTGCACAGCTGTTGGAGATGCTCATAGAGTATTTTCCAAATATGCACCACAAAGTATAGTCGCCGACGGCAACAATTTTGCCGAATTTGTGTGGAGTCCGACTCTGACCCCTTGTGCAGTTGGAGCCACACAAGGCGGAGTCAGCACTCAGCACGCCGTTGCCACGCCGGACTGAGATATTTACGCCGATATAAAACCTCCGCGTTCCCGTCCCTCCCTCCCAAAACCCTAGCCTACCCCAGCCTCCCCTCCTTTGCGGCGCGCCAGAGCGAGCGAGCGAGCAAGCCAGCCAAAAACCCACCAGCGCCGGGCGAGATGGATCGGCGCAAGGGCACCGGCAGCCGCGACGCCAACGGCGGCCTCGCGGAGGCGACGGCGTCCAGGCTCAGGTTCGAGGACGCCGACGAGGTGGCCGGGGAGGTCGGGATGGAGGTGGAGGAGAGCCCCGCCGCGCCCGGGGAGGAGGTCATCGGCAACGACAAGACCAGCGCCGACTACTACTTCGACTCCTACTCCCACTTCGGTACGCGCGCTCGCTCCGATTCGATTACACACGCCGTTTCCCCGTGGATTTCTGTTATAGCCCGCGGCGTTGGGGATTTTTTTTCCCAATCTTTGATTGACTAGTTTACGGGAGAGCATGCGGTGTTGTACCGTCCGGTTGTATTGGCGACAATATTCGTGCCAAAGATTGGTCTTTTGCAGGTCTAGTGCAGCATGCGAGATAATTAGTGTGCCTGAACTGTAGGATTTCCTTCAGTTGGGTCAAACACTAATTCTCACCCTATAAACGTGATGATTGGTGAAAATGAGATTGTTCTATTGGCAATAGCTCTGGTGGATTATAGGCTGTATTGGTTCTTGCTTTTGTTGATCCACCAGATATTTGATGGTGTCATTTTTAATTTGACCATAGGTTGTTGCTCTGCTGAATGAAAATTTGACCTTTAGTTAAGCTGCGTTCACTGGTTGGAATTAAAAAAAAAACTAATTAGTTGCTTCTTATCACGTGGTGGTCTTTAGTACTTGTGTTCTTTCATGTCCTTATTATTGTTGGATATTAGTTCCCCCTTTGTCCCCATGTTTACTGCCTAGTTGTTTGGTGCTAATTTTTTATATGCTGTGGTTTAGTGTGACATTGTATGAAAAAGGGCCATTTTCTTGTTCTGTTTAATAGTCTAGCCATGTTCTAGTGTCATGGGTGTTGGTCTTTCTAAGTCTTGCTCTTTTATTGGTGATTTTACCATGTTTATGCTATTTCGCACTGGCAAACACCATTAGCATTGAATATATACTAGTTCCTGAGTTCCTTACTGGATCGAGTGTATCACTTACTCCCTCCGTCCCATAATATAAGAGCGTTTTTGATACTAGTGTAGTATAAAAAAGTTCTTATATTATGGGACGGAGGGAGTACTATTTTATTATGTCATGTATGACTTCCATGAACTGTCTAAAATGTAGTGTCTGTTTTGCAATAAGTTTATTTTGTACTCATACTTTACCCTTGGTGTTTGTTTTGCAGGTATTCATGAAGTAAGCAGTTCTGAATGAAGCACTACCCCCCCTCTCTTGCAATTCTTCATCGTTGTATAATAGTCCTTGTTTTACTCTTTAGATGTGCCGACCAAATATGTGTGGTGCCAATTATTTTTCATGTATTCATTGCAGGAAATGCTAAAAGATGTTGTTCGGACAAGATCATATCAAAATGTTATCACCCAGAATAACTTTCTTTTCAAGGACAAAATAGTCCTTGATGTTGGTGCTGGGACCGGTATCCTATCACTTTTTTGTGCGAAGGCAGGAGCTAAGCATGTCTATGCGGTCAGTGTACTAAATCCATCTTTTCAATTCAAGTCTACAATTGTAATTTAGTTATCCTAAGCTATTGTAATGAATGCACATTATTTGAATAAACTGGTATATTGTCTGAAACACTTGTTGGTGTAGTCTTCCATACAGTTGTGTGTACCCAACTATCTATGATCTGAAATGAAATAGTTAACTTTGCCTACCATGAAAATAATGTAAAAAAACATCTCCTGGTAATGAAGAGCCAGAAAATATTGACAGACTTGCTTTTGTGTTAACTTGGATGCATATTTCAATAGATAGCACACCAAGCCCCTGACCCCACCCACACATGCGCACAAAAAAAGAAAGGAAAAAAAAAATGAAGCATACCAAGTGATTGTCTATGTTGTCCTGTGAAAGTTTGGGATTTCAGATATTCCTTAGTTTGAGGTGCAGGGGATTATTTTTGTCATTTTACTCTGGCTGAATGAACACTTCCTGTCACTTCTTACTATGCTTCTAACCTTCTTTTATTTTCCTAACATAGAGTTGTTCTATTCATTTACAGATTGAATGCTCACAGATGGCGGACATGGCAAAGGAAATTGTCAAAACAAATGGATTTTCTCAAGGTGATTTCCTGTCATTTTACTATCTATCCTATGATAGTTTTTATAGCATGTAATCTCTTGTTGTGATATACTTACATTTTGCTTCCATTGCAGTCATTACGGTAATAAAAGGGAAAGTTGAAGAAATTGAGCTTCCCGTCCCAAAAGTAGATGTCATAATCTCTGAATGGATGGGTTATTTCCTCCTGTTTGAGAATATGTTGGACACTGTTCTTTTTGCACGTGATAAATGGCTGGTAAGTGACCCTTCACAGGGTTCAAGTGTTTACATTTCCTTCTTTGTAGTTTCTTTTAGCTTTGATATATTCCAAGAGCTAACGTTGACTGAATATTTGGACCTGCTGTTTTGTACTGGAACTTTGGGGGATTGTAGCTTATATTACTTTTTGTTATTGCTGCTATGTAGGCTGATGATGGTGTTGTCCTGCCAGACAAAGCCTCTTTACATCTTACTGCAATTGAAGATGCAGAATACAAGGAGGACAAAATTGAATGTAAGTATGGTGGTGCATGGTGCACTAGAGTATCTGCATATGAGTTTCATGCAGCATGTGTTCAGAAGTTTTCCTGAGCTCATATTTATATTTCTCTGATGGCGTTTTTTTTTACCCTTGCAGTTTGGAATAATGTGTATGGCTTTGATATGAGCTGTATTAAGAAACAGGCAATGATGGAGCCACTTGTAGATACTGTGGATCAAAATCAGATCGTCACTAACTGTCAGTTACTGAAGGTAATGGCATACTCTCAACCAAGTTATCTTTTGTTTTTGTATTATATCTGTTCAATTGGCAGATCGAATTAAATCCTTTTGTCTATTTGATATGCGTGTTTCAGACGATGGATATTTCCAAGATGTCATCTGGGGATGCATCATTTACTGTGCCGTTCAAATTGGTAGCAGAGCGTAATGACTTCATCCATGCTCTTGTTGCTTACTTTAACGTGTCATTCACCAAATGCCATAAGCTGATGGGCTTCTCGACAGGTTTGTCCGCCTTTTATCATCCAAAGTATTGCTCCTTTCTTCAAGCAATCCGGTAGTGATGAATGTACACACAATTTACTGTTTGCAGGGCCCAGATCAAAGTCCACTCACTGGAAGCAGACTGTTCTGTATCTTGAGGATGTGGTAACAATCTGCGAGGGAGAAACTCTGTCGGGCAGCATGACAGTTGCAAACAACAAAAAGAACCCTCGGGACATCGACATTACGCTGAAATACGCCATAAACGGAAATAGGTGCAAGGTGTCCAGAACACAACACTACAAGATGCGGTGACCAACACGAGGAACTCAGCTGCCGTGCAGTCCACTCAATTTTGGTCGACTGAGTATCTTGTGTTTCGCAAAATTTGATGCTTGTTCCCTGGTCTTGTATTTTAACATGCGCTTGTCAGGCACCTAGGCAACAAAGTAGAAAGTAGAGTTTGACTGGCATGTTAGTGTCTTCATTGCAAATCTATGTTGTGTCCGTGGCACAGGGATTTTGGGAAGTTTGTTGTACACGATTGTGTCAAAAATGGATCCATAATAGATCACAACCCTCGCAATTTATGGGTTGATATCATCTGCTACTGTGGTCTTCTGTTATGTCTTTTTTGTGTGTATCGCCATTATTTTTACTGCCTGAGCATATATTTCCTTTGCTAATACTCCGTAGATCTTTTGCGTGCAAAACAGGATGATATAAGATATTTTTTTGACGCTACACACAAAAAATGTCTTATATTATGGGACGGAGGGAGTACTCCTTTGCAAAAGTAATAATGATCTTTTCAGGCATGCCTAGGAAAAATGCTGAAAAGTACCCCTTTGCTGCATCGCAACTTTAACAATATGCAGAGTAGTTTTACAACACATAATTTTACTCTTAACAGAGAATGCTGAATTGCTGATGCCACCATGTTTCGAAGATTCACTAGGCGAGCACGCTGCATAACAGGAGAGGTTTGAGATTGTGAGATGAAAACTTCAAGCAGATTGTCTTGGAGCATAATCAGTAGGGTTGGCGAGTGCTTACTTGTAGAGGTAAGCACCAATGCCAAGAATGATGCAGATCAGTATGATATCAACTGTGAAGTTCCTTGTCGATCGAATCTGCACAACACCCAGATTGATTTGTCAGGAGAACAAAAGTGAAAGTTGTTCTTCATCAGGGATCTATAAGGGAGTAACAAAGCCAACCTGGTTGACTATCTCTTTAAGCCTGACGTTGGTCTTTCTAAGTTCTGTGTTAGCCTTGTCGACCTGCAGAAAATACCATGCATATCAGTCAGTTTTCATCTATGGAAAAGACAGGAGGACGGACCAGAAAGCATTTTTTTACAAGAGCAGAATATAGGATCGAAACCTTTCTGTCGATTTCGTCCATGATAGGGACCTGCCTGTCCAGTTCCTGCAGAATTACATCATCAAGAGTCAATTGTAGCTCCAGACATCAAGACAGTTTTAGATTGAGCTTGGGTTATTATGCATGCCACTTGATGCATTTGCAGCTGACTGACCTCACCAATGTCCTCTGCCAGGTTTTTCAGCGTGTCCAGGCCTTCAGAAATGAGGTCCAGCCCTTCATCCTGCGCATCGCATCACATTTACAAAGGTAAATTCAGGGTTTTCGAAAGTCGACTGCTAGCTTTGTGATGGCATTTATCTACGGGTTTACAGAAATGGACTTAATGGGCACGAGGCCAAAATCGTTGCCTGTTTGATCCGGCGCATCTCGAACTCCATTCGAAAAGCCTCCGATTCCTCGCTGGTCTGGAAGTAGCCCTCGTCCAAAGTTTCAGCTGCAACTGGTTGAAAGTTGAAAGACGAGAAACATGGTTGGTTCCGACTCTGAATGAGAACCAAATCCTTGTGTTTTTCTTTACACGCGACATGCAACTTTTAATATAATCCCCTAAAATCAGAGGGATTCTGTCGTCACGCTAGATACTACAGTTTTTTCATGAGGAATGGTATGCAATGCTCAGACTGAAGAATGTGTTGCTGTACACTGGTACTAACTGAAGAATGCACCGGAACATGAGAGACAAAAGCCTGAACACAATTTCAGTAGCTGAGATGATAATTGGTAGAGTACTTTGCAGATGAAAGAAAAAAGGGAAACCTGAAGAGTCAAACTTGATCCCCGGCCGAGCGTTCCCGCCGCCGTTCTGATCCGCCGCGCCGCCACCGTCGGGGATCGACTGGATCCTCTGCTGCAATGCCGAGACCAGATCAGGCCGCAGCGCCATCTCCTCCGGCGACACCCCTTTCATCTGTGCATGCATGTTCAATCGTTCACGCATCCATACTTATATCGGAAACTCATCGGGATGATCTATCAATTTCGAGAAGAAAACTATGGAGTGTGAATGTGATCGATTATTTTTGTCACCTTCTTGCCGGCTAGCTTCTGGAGCTTGGCCACTTCCTCCAGGAGCCGCGCCTTGGTGCGCCGCACGCCGGCGTTGAGGGTCACCGCCGCCGCCCGGTTCGTCTCCCTCGCGGCCCGCTCCGACTTCTGAATTCAATCACAGTTTAACATGAACCGTGAGCGCGACATTTCAGGAAGGATCATGGATCAAGGAAGGTCGCATGCAGCTAGCAACGCGAGAAGGCGGCGGCGGCGGGGAACGGGACCTCGATGGCTTCGTCGATCACGGCGTCCATGTCGGCGTAGAGCCGCGAGAAGGGGTCGGCGGCGTCATTCCGGTGCTTGTCGGCGTCGTACCTCTCGTACTTCTTGCAGATGGCGTCCACCCGGGTCAGCACGTCGATCATGCTCATCTTGCCGTCCTCCCCGTGATCGCCGGTGCACAATACCGCATCCGGAGGGGGGGCCTCTCGTCGACCGGCGCGCCGCCGCCACGGCGGTGGTCAGTTAGTACGGCGAATCAGTGGTAAACCACGCCGGACAGGAGAAAAGGAAGAGGAGAAGGGAATGGACGAGGTCAGGAGGAGCCTCCGTCTTGTTGTGGAATGGTTTGGGGGATATCTCGCTTGTTGTTAGTCTGTTGGTTACCCGCGAAACCCCCGGCCGGCGTTTGGTTATTCATTTTTATTTTTGTAAAATCATTTAGGAAATTGTTATTTGAACATTTACTGTGAACTCAGTCTATGTTTCTTTCGCTCGCAGTTAGTCTGAAACTGCTTTGCCACATCATTTCTTTGTTGCATCTGAAAGAGAGATGTATCATGAAAGCTGATCTTCTATAGAAATGTCCTTCGGCAGACAATTCTGGTTACTATGTTTTTATATAAATGTGTGCATCAAAACACCGATAAATGTCCCAACAGTGCGGTCCAGACACTTTGTGCCATCCAACGCCGTGCATTAACGTCCGCGGACCGGTCAATGCTTCCGAATTCCTACAAACCGGAAGCAAAACTGGGAGGTTTGCGGACAACCGCGACATAGGAGTCTGACACCCACAAGTACCCACAAAAAAACCCCATCTAGAGCGTCGCTTCGCTCCGTCCCTCCCCCTTCCTCTGTATCTGTGTAGTCCAAGAGTGTCGTCGCCGCTGTACCACCCACTCTACCACCCAGGCGTTGCTGGACCTTCGCCGCTCCATCCGGCGCCAGCCTGGAGTTGCCTACGCCTCCTTTCAGCCCCTGGTCCGACGATGCTTAGGTACCCTCCGCCCCTGCACATTGTCAGCCATGGTGGACACCACACCCGACAAGTGTTCGGCCAAATGCTACATCCAAATTTGTTGACGTTTTTTTATTCAGTTGCAGAGTACTTCTACGCCGAGTTCATTTATATGTCCTCGTCTAATGAAGAAGAATATGAGGATGAAATGACGATGATGTATCCAGTTCTTGAAGATGCCCAACACGTGGAGTAGCATGTTTTCAGTTTCAAGGGATCAATCACGGGATATCGAGTGCTGAATCGGTATAAGGCACAAGGCATATGATGATGATGGACATCTACTTTGTCCCGGATGCACTATTAGAGTCCTATTTCGGTCGTCGATTCCAGATGAGCCGAATTATATATGTTCAATCGCCTCTACAATGGTTTTCGGGCCTATGATGGTTATTTTATCTTGAAGAAGGTGAAGGAAATATGTCCTAGAGGCAATAATAAATTTGTTATTTATATTTCCTTATATCATGATAAATGTTTATTATTCATGCTAGAATTGTATTAATCAGAAACTTGATACATGTGTGGATACATAGACAAAAACACCATTGATCAAAGATGGTTAAGTTTCCTAACCATAGACATGTGTTGTCATTTGATTAACGGGATCACATCATTAGGAGAATGATGTGATGGACAAGACCCATCCGTTAGCTTAGCATAATGATCGTTAAGTTTTATTGCTAATGCTTTCCTCATGACATATACATACTCCTTTGACTATGAGATTATGCAACTCCCGGATACCGGAGGAATACCTTGTGTGCTATCAAACGTTACAACGTAACTCGGTGATTATAAAGATGCTCTACAGGTATCTCCGAAGGTGTTTGTTGGGTTGGCATAGATCGAGATTGGGGTTTGTCACTCCGAGTAACGGAGAGGTATCTATGGGCCCTCTCGGTAATGCACATCATAATAAGCCTTGCAAGCAATGTGACAATGAGTTAGTTGCGGGATGATGCATTACAGAACGAGTAAAGAGACTTGCTGGTAACGAGATTGAACTAGGTATGAAGATACCGACGATCGAATCTCGGACAAGTAACATACCCATGACAAATGGAATAATGTATGATGTCATAACGGTTCGACCGATAAAGATCTTCGTAGAATATGTGGGAGCCAATATGAGCATCCAGGTTCCGCTATTGGTTATTGACCAGAGAGGTGTCTCGGTCATGTCCACATAGTTCTCTAACCCGTAGGGCCCGCACGCTTAACGTTCGACGACGATTTGCATTATATGAGTTATGTACTTTGGTGATCGAATGTTGTTCGGAGTCCCGGATGAGATCACAGACATGATGAGGTGTCTCAAAATTGTCGTGAGGTAAAGATTGATATATTGGAAGGTTGTATTCGGACACCGGAAGTGTTCCGAAATGTATCAGGTACATATCGGAGTACGGGGGGGGGGGGGGGGGTTACGAAACCCCCTGGGGAAGATATGGGCCATATGGGCCATAGGAGGGAGGTAAACCAGCCCACATAGGGATGGCGCCCCCCAAGGGAGGAGTCCGAATTGGACAAGGGGAGGGGGCGGCGCCCCCCCTTCCTTCTCCCTCTCCCTCTCCTTCCCCCTTTCCCCCTTCGGTAAAAGGAAGGGGGGCGAATCCTACCAGGGGCCCAAGTGGGACTCCTCCCACTTGGGGCGCCCTAGGGCAGGCCTCCTCCCCTCTCCCTCCTTTATATACGGGGGTGGGGGGGCGCCTCTAAGACACACAATTGTTCCAAGCCGTGTGCGGCGCCCCCGCTCTACAGTTTACTCCTTCGGTCATATTCTCGCGGTGCTTAGGTGGAGCCCTACGCGGATCACATCACCATCATCGTCACCACGCCGTCGTGCTGACGGGACTCATCTACTTCCTCGACACTACTGGATCAAGAGTTCGAGGGACGTCATCAAGCTGAACGTGTGCAGAACTCGGAGGTGCCGTACGTTCGGTGCTTGATCGGTTGGATCGAGAAGACGTTTGACTACATCAACCGCGTTAAGCTAACGCTACCGCTTTTGGTCTAAGAGGGTATATGGACACACTCTTCCCCTCTCGTTGCTATGCATCTCCTAGATAGATCTTGCGTGAGCGTAGGAATTTTTTTGAAATTGCATGCTACGTCCCCCAACAGTGGCATCCGAGCCAGGTCTATGCGTAGATGATATGCACGAGTAGAACACAAAGAGTTGTGGGCGGTGATAGTCATACTGCTTACCACCAACGTCTTATTTTGATTCGGCGGTACTGTTGGATGAAGCGGCCCGGGCCAACCTTACATGACCACGTTCATGAGACCCGTTCCACTGACAGACATGCAACTAGTTTTGCATAAATGTGGCTGGCGGGTGTCTGTTTCTCCAAATTTAGTTGAATCGAATTTAACTGCGACCGATCTTTGTTGAAGGTTAAAACAACAAACTTGACGAAACACCGATGTGGTTTTGATGCGTAGGCAAGAACGGTTCTTACTAGAAGCCCGTAGCAGCCACGTAAAACTTGCAACAACAAAGTAGAGGACATCTAACTTGTTTTTGCAGGGAATGTTGTGATGTGATATGGTCAAGACATGATATGATATACGTTGTTGTATGAGATGATCATGTTTTGTATAAGTTATCGGCAACTGGCAGGACCCTTATGGTCGTCGCTTTATTGTATGAAATGCAAACACCCTGTAATTGGTTTACTTTATCACTATGCGTTAGCGATAGTTGTAGAAGCAATAGTTGGCGAGACGACCATGACGCTATGATGGAGATCAAGGTGTCAAGCCGGTGACGATGGAGATCATGATGGTGCTTTGGAGATGGAGATCAAAGGCACAAGATGACGATGCCATATCATGTCAAATATTTTGATTGCATGTGATGTTTATCTTTTATGCATCTTATTTTGCTTAGTACGGCGGTAGCATTATAAGATGATCCCTTACTAAAATTTCAAGATATAAGTGTTCTCCCCGAGTATGCACCGTTGCGACAGTTCGTCGTTCCGAGACACCATGTGATGATCGAGTGTGATAAGCTCAATGTTCACATACAACGGGCGCAAGACAGTTTTGCACATGCGGAATACTCAGGGTTGAACTTGACGAGCATAGCATGTACATACATGGCCTTGGAACACTGGAGACCGAAAGATCGAACATGAATCATATAGTAGATATGATCAACATAGAGATGTTCACCATTGAAGACTACTCCATCTCACGTGATGATTGGATATGGTTTAGTTGATATGGATCACGTGATCATTCAGATGACTCGAGGGATGTCTATCTAAGTGGGAGTTCTTAAGTAATATGATTAACTAAACTTAATTTATCATGAATGTAGTCCTGATAGTTTTTGCATATCTATGTTGTAGATCAATGGCCCGTGCTACCGTTCCCTTGAATTTTAATGTGTTCCTAGAGAAAGCTAAGTTGAAAGATGATGGTAACAACTACATAGACTGGGTCCGTAACTTGACGATTAGCCTCATTGATGCATAGAAGAATTATGTCCTTGATGCATCGCTAGGTGATAGGCCTGCTGCAGGAGCAGATGCTGACGTTATGAACGTCTGCAAGCTCGATCAGATGACTACTCTATAGTTCAGTGTGCCATGCTTTACGGCTTAGAATCATGACTTCAAAGACGTGGGATGTTCCAGGAGTTGAAGTTAATATTTCAAGCAAATGCCCGAGTTGAGAGATATGAAGTCTCCAACAAGTTCTGTAGCTGCAAGACGGAGGTGAACAGTTCTGTCAGTGAATACATACTTAGAATGTATGGGTACCATAACCACTTGACTCAGCTGGGAGTTAATCTTCTGGATGATATTGTTATTGACAGAGTTCTTCAATCACTTCCACCAAGCTACAAAGGCTTCGTGATGAGCTATAATATACAAGGGATGGATAAGACAATTCCCGAGCTCTTTGCTATGCTCAAAGCTCTGGAGGTAGAAATCAAGAAGGAGCATCAAGTATTGATGGTTAGCAAGACCACTAGTTTCAAGAAAAAAGGCAAGGGAAAGAAGGGGAACTTCAAGAAGAATGGCAAGCAAGTTGCCACTCTCGGGAAGAAACCCAAGTCTAGAGCCAAGCCTGAAACTGAGTGCTTCTACTGCAAAGGGACTGGTCATTGGAAGCGAAACTGCCCCAAGCATGTGGCGGATAAGAATGATGGCAAAGTGAACAAAGGTATATTTGATATACATGTTATTGATGTGTATCTTACTAATGCTTGTAGTAGTGCATGGGTATTTGACACCGGTTTGGTTGCTCATATTTTTAACTTGAAACAGGGGCTACAGATTAAACGAAGATTGGCTAAGGACAAGGTGATGATGCACGCCTGGAATGGTTCCAAGGTCGATGTGATCGCCGTCGGCACGCTACCTCTACATCTACCTTCGGGATTAGTTTTAGACCTGAAATTGTTATTTGGTGCCAGTGTTGAGCAAGAATATTATATCTGGATCTTATTTAATGCGAGACGATTATTCATTTAAATCAGAGAATAATGGTTGTTCTATTTATATGAATAATATCTTTTATGGTCATGCACCCTTGATGAGTGGTCTATTTTTGTTGAATCGCGATCGTGGTGATACACATATTCATAATATTGATGCCAAAAGATGCAAATTTGATAATGACAGTGCAACATATTTGTGGCACTGCCGTTTAGGTCATATTGGTGTAAAGCGCATGAAAAAACTCCATGCAAATGGACTTTTGGAATCAATTGATTATGAATCATTTGATGCTTGCGAACCATGCCTCATGGGAAAGATGACTAAGACTCCGTTCTCCGGAACAATGGAGCAAGCTACCGACTTATTGGAAATAATACATACCGATGTATGCGGTCCAATGAGTGTTGAGGCTTGCGGCGGGTATCATTATTTTCTAACCTTCACAGATGATTTGAGTAGATATGGGTATATCTACTTAATGAAACACAAGTCTGAAACATTTGAAAAGTTCAAAGAATTTCATAGTGAAGTGGAGAATCATCATAACAAGAAAATAAAGTTTCTACGATCTGATCGCGGAGGCGAATATTTGAGATACAAGTTTGGCCTTCATTTAAAACAATGTGGAATAGTTTCACAACTCAAACCACCTGGAACACCACATCGTAATGGTGTGTCCGAACGTCGTAACCATACTTTATTAGATATGGTGCGATCTATGATGTCTCTTACCGATTTACCACTATCGTTTTGGGGTTATGCACTAGAGACAGCTGCATTCACTTTAAATAGGGCACCATCTAAATCCATTGAGACGACACTGTATGAACTATGGTTTGGCAAGAAACCTAAGCTGTCGTTTCTTAAAGTTTGGGGTTGCGATGCTTATGCGAAAAAACTTCAGCCTGATAAGCTCGAATCCAAATTGGAAAAGTGCATCTTCATAGGATACCCAAAAGAAACTGTTGGGGTACACCTTCTATCATAGATCCGAAGGCAAGATCTTTGTTGCTAAAAATGGATTCTTTCTAGAGAAGGAGTTTCTCTCGAAAGAAGTGAGTGGGAGGAAAGTAGAACTTGATGAGGTAATTGTACCTTCTCTCAATTTGGAAAGTAGCTCATCAGAGAAATCTGTTCCCGTGATGCCTAGATCAACTAGAGAGGAAGCTAATGATAATGATCATGAAACTTCAGATCAAGTTACTATTGAACCTCGTAGGCAACCAGAGCACGTTCCACACCAGAGTGGTATAGTAATCCTGTTTTGGAAGTCATGTTAGTAGACCATGACGAACCTATGAACTATGAGGAAGCGATGATGAGCCCAGATTCTGCAAAATGGCTCGAGGCCATGAAATCTGAGATGGGATCCATGTATGAGAACACAATATGGACTTTGGTTGACTTGCCCGATGATTGGCAAGCCATAGAGAATAAATGGATCTTCAAGAAGAAGACTAACGCTGATGGTAATGTTACTGTCTACAAAGCTCGACTTGTCGCAAAAGGTTTTCGACAAGTTTAAGGAGTTGACTACGATGAGACCTTCTCACCCGTAGCAATGCTTAAGTCTGTACAAATCATGTTAGCAATTGCCGCATTTTATGATTATGAAATCTGGCAAATGGACATCAAAACTGCATTGCCTAATGGATTTCTTAAAGAAGAGTTGTATATGATGCAACCAGAAGGTTTTGTCGATACTAAAGGTGCTGACAAAGTGTGCAAGCTCCAACAATCCATTTATGGACTGGTGCAAGCATCTCGGAGTTGGAATATACGATTTGATCAAGTGATCAAAGCGTATGGTTTTATACAGACTTTTGGAGAAGCCTCTATTTACAAGAAAGTGAGTGGGAGCTCTGTAGCATTTCTGATATTATATGTAGATGACATATTGTTGATTGGAAATGATATATAATTTCTGGATAGCATAAAAGGATACTTGAATAAGAGTTTTTCAATGAAAGACTCGGTGATGCTGCTTATATATTAGGCATCAAGATCTATAGAGAAAGATCAAGACGCTTAATCGGACTTTCACAAAGCACATACCTTGGGAAGATTTTGAAGAAGTTCAAAATGGCTCAGTCAAAGAAAGGGTCTTGCCTGTGTTACAAGGTGTGAAGTTGAGTCAGATTCAATGCCCGACCACTGTAGAAGATAGAGAGAAAATGAAAGTCATTCCCTATGCCTCAGCCATAGGTTCTATCATGTATCAATGTTGTGTACCAGACATGATGTGTGCCTTGCTATAAGTCTAGTAGGGAGGTACCAAAGTAATCCAGGAGTGGATCACTGGACATCGGTCAAGAACATCCTGAAGTACCTGGAAAGGACTAAGGATATGTTTCTCGTTTATGGAGGTGACAAAGAGCTCGTTGTAAATGGTCACGTCGATGCTAGCTTTGACACTAATCCAGATGACTCTAAGTCACAAACCGGATATGAATTTATATTGAATGGTGGAGCTTTTAGGGTGTGTAGTTCCAAGCAAAGCATCATGGCAGGATCTACGTGTGAAGCAGAGTACATACCTGCTTCGGAAGCAGAAAATGAAGGAGTCTGGATGAAGGAGTTCATATCCGATCTAGGTGTAATACCTAGTGCATTGTGTCCAATGAAAAATCTTTTGTGACAATACTGGAGCAATTGCCTTGGCGAAGGAATACAGATTTCACAAAAGAACCAAACACATCAAGAGACGCTTCAACTCCATCCGTGATCAAGTCAAGGAGGGAGACATAGAGATTTGCAAAGTACATACAGATCTGAATGTGGCAGACCCGTTGACTAAGCCTCTTCCACTAGCAAAACATGATCAACACCAAGACTCCATGGGTGTTAGAATCATTACATTCTAATCTAGATTATTGACTCTAGTGCAAGTGGGAGACTGAAGGAAATATGCCCTAGAGGTAATAATAAATTTATCATTTATATTTCCTTATATCATGATAAATGTTTATTATTCATGCTAGAATTCTATTAACCGGAAACTTGATACATGTGTGGATACATAGACAAAAACACCATGTCCCTAGTAAGCCTCTACTAGACTAGCTCGTTGATCAAAGATGGTTAAGTTTCCTAACCATAGACATGTGTTGTCATTTGATTAATGAGATCACATCATTAGGAGAATGATGTGATGGACAAGACCCATCCATTAGCTTAGCATAATGATCGTTAAGTTTTATTGCTAATGTTTTCTTTATGACATATACATACTCCTTTGACTAGATTACGTAACTCCTGGATACCGAAGGAATACCTTTGTGTGCTATCAAACGTCACAACGTAACTGGGTGATTATAAAGATGCTCTACAGGTATCTCCGAATTGTTTGTTGGGTTGTGACGTTTAGGGCATATTTCTACAGGTATCTCCGTTAATCAAATGACAACACATGTTTATGGTTAGGAAACTTAACCATCTTTGATCAACGAGCTAGTCTAGTAGAGGCTTACTAGGGACACGGTGTTTTGTCTATGTATCCAGACATGCATCAAGTTTCCGGTTAATACAATTCTAGCATGAATAATAAACATTTATCATGATATAAGGAAATATGAATAAAAACTTCATTATTGCCTCTAGGGCATATTTCCTTCAGTCTCCCACTTGCACTAGAGTCAATAATCTAGATTACAATGTAATGATTCTAACACCCATGGAGTCTTGGCGCTGATCATATTTTGCTCGTGGAAGAGGCTTAGTCAACGGGTCTGCCACATTCAGATCTGTATGTATTTTGCAAATCTCTATGTCTCCCTCCTTAACTTGATCACAGATGGAGTTGAAGCGTATCTTGATGTGTTTGGTTCTTTTGTGAAATCTGGATTCCTTCACCAAGGCAATTGCTCCAGAATTGTCACAAAAGATTTTCATTGGACCCGATGCACTAGGTATTACACCTAGATCGGATATGAACTCCTTCATCCGAACTCCTTCATTTGCTGCTTCCGAAGCAGCTATGTACTCCGCTTCACACATAGATCCCGCCATGACGCTTTTCTTGGAACTGCACCAATTGAAAGCTCCACCATTCAATATAAATACATATCCGAGTTGTGACTTAGAGTCATCCGGATCTATGTCAAAGCTAGCATCGACGTAACCATTTACGATGAGCTCTTTGTCACCTGCATAAACGAGAAACATATCCTTAGTCCTTTTCAGGTACTTTAGGATGTTCTTGACCGCTGTCCAGTGATCCACTCCTGGATTACTTTGGTACCTCCCTGCTAGACTTATAGCAAGGCAGACATCAGGTCTGGTACACAACATAGCATACATGATAGTACCTATGGCTGAGGCATAGAGAATGACTTTCATTTTCTCTCTATCTTCTGAAGTGGTCGAGCATTGAGTCTGACTCAACTTCACACCTTGTAACACAGGCAAGAACCCTTTCTTTGACTGGTCCATTTTGAACTTCTTCAAAACTTTATCAAGGTATGTGCTTTGTGAAAGTCCAATTAAGCGTCTTGATCTACCTCTATAGATCTCGATGCCCAATATATAAGAAGCTTCACCGAGGTCTTTCATTGAAAAACTCTTATTCAAGTATCCTTTTATGCTATCCAGAAATTCTATATCATTTCCAATCAACAATATGTCATCCACGTATAATATTAGAAATGCTACAGAGCTCCCACTCACTTTCTTGTAAATACATGCTTATCCAAAAGTCAGTATAAAACCATACGCTTTGATCACTTCATCAAATCATATATTCCAACTCTGAGATGCTTGCACCAGTCCATAAATGGATCGCTAGAGCTTGCACACTTGTTTAACACCTTTAGGATCGACAAGACCTTTTGGTTGCATCATATACAACTTTTCTTTAAGAAATCCATTAAGGAATGCAGTTTTGACGTCCATTTGCGAGATTTCATAATCAAAAAATGTGGAAATTGCTAACATGATTTGGACAGACTTAAGCATCGCTATGGGTGAGAAAGTCTCATCGTAGTTAACTCCTTGAACTTGTCGAAAACCTTTTGTGACAAGTCGAGCTTTGTAGATAGTAACATTACCATTAGCGTCAGTTTTCTTCTTGAAGATCCATTTATTCTCTATGGCTTGCTGATCATCGGGCAAGTCATCCAAAGTCCGTACTTGTTCTCATAAATGGATCCCATCTCAAATTTCATGGCCTCAAGCCATTTTGCGGAACTGGGCTCATCATCGCTTCCTCAGAGTTCGTAGGTTCGTCATGGTCTACTAACATGACTTCCAGAATAGGATTACCGTACCACTCTAGTGCGGAATGTTCTCTGGTTGACCTACGAGGTTCGGTAGTAACTTGATCTGAAGTTTCATGATCATTATCATTAGCTTCCTCACTAGTTGGTGTAGGCATCATGGGAACGGTTTTCTGTGATGAGCTACTTTCCAATTCAAGTTCTACTTTCCTCCCACTCACTTCTTTTGAGAAAAACTCCTTCTCTAGAAAGGATCCATTTTTAGCAACAAAGATCTTGCCTTCGGATATGTGATAGAAGGTGTACCCAACAGTTTCTTTTGGGTATCCTATGAAGACGCACTTCTCCGATTTGGGTTCGAGCTTATCAGGCTGAAGCTTTTTCACATAAGCATCGCAACCCCAAACTTCAAGAAATGACAGCTTAGGTTTCTGGCCAAACCACAGTTCATACGGTGTCGTCTCAACGGATTTAGATGGTGCCTTATTTAACGTGAATGCAGCTGTCTCTAATGCATAACCTCAAAACAATAGTGGTAAATTGGTAAGAGACATCATAGATCGAACTATATAATAAAGTATGGTTACGATGTTCAGACACACCATTACGCTGTGGTGTTCCAAGTGGCATGAGTTGTGAAACTATTCCACATTGTTTTAAATAAAGGCCAAACTCGTAACTCAAATATTCGCCTCCACGATAAGATCATAGAAACTTTATTTTCTTGTTACGATGATTCTCTACTTCACTCTGAAATTCTTTGAACTTTTCAAATGGTTCAGACTTGTGTTTCATTAAGTAGATATACCCATATCTGCTCAAATCATCTGTGAAGGTTAGAAAAAACGATACCCGCCGCGAGCCTCAACACTCATCGGACCGCATACATCGCTATGTATTATTTCCAATAAGTCGGTAGCTCGCTCCATTGTTCCAGAGAACAGAGTCCTAGTCATCTTGCCCATGAGGCCTGGTTTCCAAGCATCAAATGATTCATAATCAAGTGATTCCAAAAGTCCATCTGCATGGAGTTTCTTCATGCGCTTTACACCAATATGACATAAACGGCAGTGCCACAAATATGTTGCACTATCATTATCAACTTTGCATCTTTTGGCATCAATATTATAAATATGTGTATCACCATGATCGAGATTTAACAAAAATAGACCACTCATCCAGGGTGCATGACCATAAAAGATATTTCTCATATAACTAGAACAACCGTCATTCTCTGATTTAAATGAATAACTATCTCGCATTAAACAAGATCTAGATATAATGTTCATGCTCAATGCTGGCACCAAATAACAATTATTCAGGTCTAAAACTAACCCTGAAGGTAGATGTAGAGGTAGGGTGCCGACGGCGATCACATCGACCTTGGAACCATTCCCGATGCGCATCATCAGCTCGTCCTTAGCCAATTTTTTATGCATAGTCCCTGTTTCGAGTTACGAATATGAGCAACCTAATCGGTATCAAATACCCAGGCACTACTACGAGCATTAGTAAGATACACATCAATAACATGTATATCAAATATACCTTTGTTCACTTTGCCATCTTCTTATCCGCCAAATACCCTGGGCAGTTCCGCTTCCAGTGACCAGTCCCTTTGCAGTAGAAGCACTCAGTTTCAGGCTTGGCTCTAGACTTGGGTTTCTTCCCGAGAGTGGCAACTTGCTTGCCATTCTTCTTGAAGTTCCCCTTCTTTCCCTTGCCCTTTTTCTTGAAACTAGTGGTCTTGTTAACCATCAACACTTGATGCTCCTTCTTGATTTCTACCTCCGTAGCTTTGAGCATAGCGAAGAGCTTGGGAATTGTCCTATACATCCCTTGCATATTATAGTTCATCACGAAGCCTTTGTAGCTTGGTGGCAGTGCTTGAAGAACTCTATCAATAACACTATCATCCAGAAGATTAACTCCCAGCTGAGTCAAGTGGTTATGGTACCCAGACATTTTGAGTATGTGTTCACTAACAGAACTGTTCTCCTCCATTTTGCAGCTATAGAACTTGTTGGAGACTCCATACCTCTCAACTCGGGCATTTGCTTGAAATATTACCTTCAATTCCTGGAACATCTCATATGGTCCATGACGTTCAAAATGTCTTTGAAGTCCCGATTCTATGCCATAAAGCATGGCACACTGAACTATCGAGTAGTCATCAGATCGAGCTTGCCAGACGTTCATAACATCAGCATCTGCTCCTGCAGTAGGCCGTTCACCTAGCGGTGCATCAAGGATATAATTCTTTTCTGCAACAATGAGGATAATCCATAATTTACGGACCCAGTCCGTGTAGTTGCTACCATCATCTTTCAACTTAGCTTTCTCTAGGAACGCATTAAAATTCAAGGGAACAGTTGCAAGGGCCATTGATCTACAACATAGATATGCAAAAACTATCAGGACTAAGTTCATGATAAATTAAGTTCAATTAATCATATTACTTAAGAACTCCCACTTAGATAGACATCCCTCGAGTCATCTAAATGTCACGTGATCCATATCAACTAAACCATGTCCGATCATCACGTTAGATGGAGTAGTCTTCAATGGTGAACATCTCTATGTTGATCATATCTACTATATGATTCACGTTCGACCTTTCGGTCTCCAGTGTTCCGAGGCCATGTCTGTACATGCTAGGCTCGTCAAGTTTAATCCTGAGTATTCCGCATGTGCACGACGAACTGTCGCAACGGTGCATACTCAAGGAGAACACTTATACCTTGAAATTTTAGCGAGGGATCATCTTATAATGCTACCGCCGTACTAAGCAAAATAAGATGTGTCGGTGTCAAAACCGACGGATCTCGGGTAGGGGGTCCCGAACTATGCGTCTAGGCGGATGGTAACAGGAGACAAGGGACACGATGTTTTTACCCAGGTTCGGGCCCTCTCGATGGAGGTAAAACCCTACTCCTGCTTTATTGATATTGATGATATGGGTAGTACAAGAGTGGATCTACCACGAGATCAAGGAGGCTAAACCCTAGAAGCTAGCCTATGGTATGATTGTTGTAATGGTTGTTCGTCCTACGGACTAAACCCCTCCGGTTTATATAGACACCGGAGAGGGCTAGGGTTACACAAGTCGGTTACAATGGTAGGAGATCCAAGGAAAGTCCCATCCGGACACGGGACGAAGTCTTCAATCTTGTATCTTCATAGTCTTGGAGTCCGGCGATGATGATAGTCCGGCTATCCGGACACCCCCTAGTCCAGGACTCCCTCAGTAGCCCCTGAACCAGGCTTCAATGACAACGAGTCCGGCGCGCATATTGTCTTCGGCATTGCAAGGCGGGTTCCTCCTCCGAATAATTCATAGAAGATTGTGAACACCAGGATAGTGTCCGGCTCTGTAAAATAAATTCCACATACCACCGTAGAGAGAATAATATGTACACAAGTTCAATCTGCTGACGTATTTTGTGGCGTGACGTCACACCATTACCAAGCCTTTACTTGAATCGTTTTTATTATACCGCCTCAGCGCGTTTACCGAAGCAGTTTCCTTGGCACGTCTTGTTGAAGCAGAGATCGTGTTCCCCTTATTCTGGGATTCCCATCAATACGGACGTGGGTAACCCAACGGCGCCATTGATTGTGGCGCTTGGGGGATAAGCGAGTTTTACCAGGCCGGTGGGGACGCATAGTCTTCATATTGCCCATATATAAGGGGATAAGGATCCACCTTTTTTAGCTACGCCTTCTTCCTCCTTTGCCTATCCATCTCCGTGCACTCGAGCTCCAGCGCCCAAGTCCGCACATCTCGCCTCAACCTTCTCCAGCCATGTCCGGAGCGGGAGGCAAGTGGATGGCCTCCTCCGTTCTGGAGGGCACATAGAGAAGCTGCGCGGCGCGGATCACGTGTCCAGCGACATCACAAGACAAGCTGCCCGACGAGGGCAGCTCATCCCCACCCCTGTGCCTCATGAGAGGTCGATTTCTTCCCCACTTCCTCCGCGGACTGGGCTTCCCACTTCACCCCTTCGTCCGGGGGCTCATGTACTACTACGTCCTGGACTTCCACGATCTGGCGCCAAACTTCATCCTCAACATCTCGGCATTCATCGTTGTGTGCGAGGCCTTCCTCTGCATCCAGCCCTACTTCGGCTTGTGGCTAAAGACCTTCAATGTCAAGCCGAAGGTGGTGAAGGGCGTCCAAGCGGAGTGCGGAGGCGCCATGGTGGGCAAAATGCCCAACGTCATTTGGCTCGAGGGTGCCTTTGTGGAGTCCATCAAAGGGTGGCAGTCGGGGTGGTTCTACATCACCGAGTCGCGTGACCCTAAATGGGCAGCGGCCCCCGAGTTCAGATCTGGTACCCCCATGCAGCTCACCTCTTGGAAAGAGAAGGGCTTGCTATGGGGTAGTTCGGAGGAGCCGGACTCGACTGTCCTGCTCTGCACTCGTGAACAAGAAACTTAAGCTTGTCAACGTGATCCGAGTCATGCTCGTCACGGATTCTCCCCGCCAAAGAACGGGCTTTCAATTTGTGGGAGTTTGATCTGGCACAGCACCGGACCTTGAGCGGGCTCTTCGACACGACGTACGAAGCTGCCTGGAGGGTGCTGTTCAAGGGCGGAGAAGCCCCCGCATCCGCAACTGAAGATCGCGGATTTAGCACGCAGCGCCCGGCCGGCGAGGTAAGCTGTGTTGTCCTTTATGGGACACTCATTTCCTTCATAGTTTGACTCTATGTGGGATCTAAAACTCCCAATGCCTTTAACAGGACTGGCAGAAGACGTCCGGACAGGTTAAATGTCCAGCTCCCCTTCCCGAAGACCTAGCGGACGCCCGTTTAACGGGCCTGCTGGTTCCGACCCTTTACATGGTGCCGGAGAAGAAGGCCAAGAAGAAGGCCACGGGAACCCGAAGGAGTTCCCGGCGCCAGGTGGTATCGGACTCATCATCCGATGACTCCGAGGCGGACTCCTCCCCCGAGGAGGAGGAGAAAGAGGCCTCTTCCCCAGCGGGGGGAGAGAAGAAGAGGAAGGCCTCCCCAACGAGGGCGGCTGAAGGGTCCAAGAAAGGACGGACCCTTTCTCCGGACTGCTCCGCCAACGCCGACGACGGCGACGAGGAGTGGCCCTCAAGGGCCAAGCCCCTGGCAAGATCGTAAGTGTCCGAATTCTTGGATGATTTATAATTTCTCTTTTTGCCACATGGTGTCCTTCTAATGCCGCGAACAACCTGTAGTCCGGCCAAGGACGATCTTCCCGCTTCATCGAGCGGGTCCTTGGCTCCGTCGGATATGGATTCCCTTCCGACCGCCTCCACCCCTCGTGACGCCGATGATGCCGAGGTGGGATCCCGAGAGGGGACCCACCAGGAGGGGGAGGCTCCGGAGGTGCCACATGGCAACCTCCCGGACTTCGCACTGGACTCCGCACCGGAACCCGCAGTGGTTCCGGAGTCCGGCAGGCGGCCCCTTCGTAAGAAGGGCAAGACTGTGACACCAGCGGCCGTCGTCCAACCGGAGGCGCCGGATAATTTGTTGGAGGTGCTCAACGGCGCTTCCATCGAGGAAGAACACCACACTATCATGAGTGCGGTGATTCAGAAGGTTCAGCTCGCCAAGAGCGGGCTGACCGAAGCCTGCAGCAGGCTTCTAACAGGCGTTGAGGTAAGACTTTTAAGACATGTAATATAATACCGCATAGACAGTAGCCCCTGATGCTCGGTTCGGTGTTCGGAAGGAAAAACTGGACTGAGGATCTTGCAAAGATATACGCAGGAGTTCTAAAAAATATGTCAATATGGGATTGCAGGCTGCGCTGCTGACCTCTGCCGCACTGACTGCGGAGGTCGATGCTTTGAAGCAGAACCTCGAGCGGTCCGAGAGCGAGCTCGGCCGTGCCAAGAAGCAGCTCGAGGACAAGGAAGGTGAGTGACACCATGTTGAATTTTTACCTTACAGAAAAGGATTTTGGTTGCAAGAGAAATAACAAGGATAACATGGGTACTCCAGGGGCACGAACGAGGTGGCGACCCTGAAGGAGGCCGTGTCCGCGGCCGAACGAGCTGAGCGAGAGAAGCAGGAGGCGCGGTTGGCGGAGGTGCGGCAAGAGCTCCAGGCTCTCGTGGAAAAGCATGAGAGCTTGGAGCGCGACTCGAAGACTCGAGAGTCCGAGCTTGCCTCGGCTCTTGAGAGTACCAAAGCCGCTAAGGCCGAAGCCCACAAGGCCATGCAGGAGATTGAGGCGGTGAAGAAAATAGCGGCGGGTAAGGCATTTTTCATGCAAAGCAAGCATGTGAATGTGAATTACCTGTTACTTACCCGGTCGGAGCTCTCCAGAGTGTTTGCAGATCTGCCTCGCAGGCGTGTCCGATCTGCCGCATTCTACCGGGCCGAGGAGGGAGCTCGGCGGAGAAGGTCTTCGGTCTCGATCTGACGAGGCGGACATCCAGTGCCCCTTAGCGACCAGCTGAAGCAGCTGGTCGAGCTCCACAAGGTAGCCGAACAGGCCATGAAGGGCCTCATAGTTTGGCTGTGGCCTAAGGAGGCCATGCCTGGGAGCTACTTCGGCATGGTGCGGTGGCTGGTGGATGCGTGTCCCTGGGTGGAAGTCGTCAAGCAGTCCGCCTGTATTGAAGGTGCCCGTCGGGCCCTTGCCCATGCAAAAGTGCAATGGGGCAGGATGGACGCTGAGAAGCTTCTCACGGACGCGCCGCCAGCGGGCAAGGAGTATCGCACGCCCGAAATGTATTATAAGAGTGTCCTGAAGGGTGCCCGCATGATTGCGGATGAGTGCTCCAAGGATGTAATATTTGAGTAGAATCGCATTATGTTATCCTGTGCGCTGAAAACTGTGTTCATATGCGCTAAGCAACGCTTATTAATTTAAAATATTACCTTCTATCGGCCATTTATCAAATCGAGAGATGGCAAGTCGTAAACTTCAGCCCCATGTCACTAGTCTTTGGGGTGTTAGGGATAAACTTTGAGCGCTCTTGTTCCCATGTTTGGGTCCATCTAGGGAGGCGCTCAACACAACGAACGAGGCAACCGGACTTATAATGCTTGAACACTCTCACTTAGCCATAGAATTCAATTTTAAATTTCGGCGAAGCCCCTAGTGTTCGGAAGACCGAGTTCGGGGCGCTATCCACGCCTGGGCCGGACAAAGCCGGTTCCTCGCTCTAAGCGGCATAAGTCTTTAGGGACTCGAAAAGACCTCTCAAACAGCAACCAGCTCTCGCCCTATCATGACGGTCAGTTTTAGCTTTCTCCACTGAGGCGCTCGCCAAGCTCAACCGGGGCGCAATCGTAGTGGTTCTCCCAGTGCTACCTTAGCCGATAAAACGGAACGTAAGGTACCAAAACATGGGAGCCGGGCAAACCCAACTATTGACCCAAGACATGATTCGGAGCCGATGCATATAATGCTATAAGTTCGGGGTGCCGCACTTGTGAAAGTGTTCGGACTTATCACACCATAATGCGGGGGACTTAAGCCCCTGGTGTGTTCGGCTGTACCAAAGTGTACGGATGCAACATGTCATAAACGAACATATGTAAGAAAGAAATGCAATTATTAGCAAAAAGTGATGCATTGTTTATTCCAGGAATACTGCTATGAATGCAGAACGATACAAATAGTGCGGTAAGCAAGGGACTGGACTATTAAACATGTCCCCCTCCAGGGGTAGGCTGTGGAATGGTGTATTAAACAGATTTAATGCTCGTAATGGAGACCACCGAGTGTTAAATCGTAGCCTTTCTCCTTCCCCGGCTGTTGCATCGTGAGTTCGGCAGTCTCATCACGGACAAGGCCTCTCGTGAACGGAGTCCTGTGGGTAAGAAAAAAGAAAAATGAAAAGACCAACATACTCGGGAGCCCCTAGTGTGGTTAAGCCGCACTCTGGGCCTGTCGTGGTCGTGCCCCTCCCCATATGCCCATGGTATCTCCAAAGCGTAATGATGTACGCGAAGGACTGGTCTTGCAATTATGCAAGGGCTGGGGTTAGCCGCATTACTCTGGCGATGCTTTCGGGCGTGCAGGTGGTCTTGTTGTATGTTACTCCGGGCGCGTTTGGCCGTGTCCGGTCGCTTAACGGCCGGACTCGAAAATGACCTTAAGAGGCTGCTCTGTACTTTTGCCGCGAGAGCCGCTGTGTGTTCCTCCATTCGGAGGGAGCGTTGATGTTTCCGTTGACCGTGATGACTCCTCGAGGGCCCGCATCTTGAGCTTGAGGTATGCATAACGCGGCACCGCGCTGAACTTTTAAACGCGTCCGTCCGAGCAGAGCATGATAGCCGCTGCGGAACGGGACTATATCGAAGATTAACTCCTCGCTTCGGAAGTTATCCGGGGATCCGAAGACCACTTCCAGTGTAACCGAGCCTGTACAATTGGCCTCTACACCTGGTATGACGCCTTTGAAGGTCGTCTTTGTAGGTTTAATCCTTGAGGGGTCTATGCCCATCTTGCGCACTGTGTCCTGATAAAGCAGGTTCAGGCTGCTACCGCCGTCCATTAGGACTCTGGTGAGGTGAAATCCATCGACGATTGGATCTAAAACCAATGCGGTGAATCCGCCATGACGGATACTGGTGGGGTGATCCCTTCGATCAAAAGTGATCGGGAAAGAGGACCATGGATTGAACTTTGGGCCAACTGGCTCCATCGCATATACGTCCCTAAGTGCATGCTTCCGCTCCCTCTTGGGTATGTGGGTTGCGTATATCATGTTTACCGTCCGTACTTGTGGGGGGAAACCCTTCTGTCCTCTACTGTTCGGCGGCTGGGTCTCTTCCTCGTCATCGCTATGCAGCTCCTTGTCATTTTTTCGGCAATTAACTTGCCTGCCTACTTAAATACCCAACAATCCTTGTTGGTGTGATTAGCTGGCTTTTCGGAGGTGCCATGTATCTGGCAAGAGCGGTCGAGTATTCGGTCCAAATTGGACGGACCCGGTGTAGTTCTTTTGAATGGCTTTTTCCGCTGACCGGGTTTGGAGCCTCTGAATCTGGCGTTGACTGCCGTATCCTCAGTGTTATCGCCGTTGACGCGACGTTTGTTTTTGTTGCGACGCGACCTGCCATTGCGGTCCTTGTTATTCGGACTGCCAGAATTTTTGCTAAGGTTGTTACTGCGGGCTAGCCAGCTGTCCTCCCCCGTGCAGAAGCGGGTCATGAGTGATGTGAGGGCTGCCATGGATTTCGGCTTTTCCTATCCTAGGTGCCGGGCCAGCCACTCGTCGCGGATGTTGTGTTTGAAGGTTGCGAGGGCCTCTGTATCCGGACAGTCGACGATTTGATTTTTCTTTGTTAAGAACCGTGTCCGTAATTGTCCGGCCGATTAAATCTGCTGAATTATGTGGCTTAGGTCATCGGCGTCGTGGTCGCGACATACGCGTCTCGAAGCTGTCAAGGAATGCGGCTTCCGTGTCCTCCCAACACCAATTGACTATCTTTGGCAGGCTGTTAAGCCAATGCCGAGCTGGTCCTTTAAGCTTGAGTGGGAGATATTTGATGGCGTGGAGATCGTCACCGCGGGCCATATGGATATGAAGGAGATAGTCTTCGATCCAAACCGCGGGGTCTGTTGTGCCATCGTAGGATTCAATGTTCATGGGTTTAAACCCTTCAGGGATTTGATGATCCATTACTTCATCTGTGAAGCATAGTGGGTGTGCGGCACCTCTATATTGGGCAATATCACGACGTAGCTCAAGCGAGCTTTGTCTACTGTGTTCGGCCCGACCGGAGTTGCTGTATCCAGCGCGACGGTACTCGTCGTGCATCGTGGGGCGCCCACGTGATCCGTAGGTCGATCTTGATTGTCTTGCCTTGTCCTCCAATATGTCTCGCAAGTTTGGCGCATTCCCCCGTGGCTCCACGCTTTTGGAGCGGTGCCGGGGTACGGTTCTGGTGGAGGGCCTAGGTGCCTCTCTGTCGCGGCCACGAGGTGGTCAGTCTGCCGTATTGTGTGCTGGTGATGAGGGTTTATATGCCTCCTCCTCTAATCGGGGGAGCAACTTGCGTTTTGGGTAGCTTTTGGAGGGGCGTTTGAGTTCATGCTCTTCGGCCGCGAGGACTTCGGTCCATCTGTCGGCCAGCAGGTCTTGATCAGCTCAAAGCTGTTGCTGCTTTTTCTTTAGGCTGTTCGCCGTGGCCCTTAGCCGGCGTTTAAAATGCTCTTGTTCGACGGGATCCTCGGGCACGACGAATTCATCGTCGTTGAGGCTTGCCTCGTCTTCGGAGGGAGGCATGTAATTATCATCCTCTACCTCTTCATCTGCCGCTCTCTCGTGAGGGCTGGCTTCTCCGTCCTCTGTCTTTGAATCTTCTTTGGAGGGGTTGTCTTCGGCACTCTCTGGGGTGTTGTTATCTCCGGTGCGGAATCTCCATTCTTCTTTGTGGCGGGATTTAGAGCGCGCCACGACGTCGGGCGCTTGGGCTGTTTCTTAGAGGAATCTCGCCTCCGCTTTGCTTCTTCATTGTGCCCATCCTTTGGGATGTCCACCATGTATATGTCGATGACGAGGTGGTGTTCGGTGCCCGTAGGCGCTGGTTCTTGGTAAATCTCCGCATCGTCATCCATACCGTCGATGTCTTGAGTCGTAGTCTAGCATGTCGGTTAGATAAATCGACAGTGGCTACAAAGTGGTTGGTGGGTGGGTTTTGAATTTCTTCGTCGTCGATCCCAACCATCCCGACCATGATCCGCCAGGCTCTCGATAACGAGAGATACTTTAGCGAATTCAGGATGTCGCTAAAGGGTGAGTGATGAAAGATGTCCGCAGCGGTGAACTCCAAGATCGGTGCCCAATCCGATTCGATTGGTAGGGGCGCAGGAGGCTCGGAGTCCGGCGAGGAGTCCGGCACCTCGGAGTCACGAGCTTTACAAGGGACAAGGTCGATTCGGCTCCATCGCCAGAGGGTGCAGCCCCGAGGCGGTGTCTAGCCACCGATCCTCGTCTGCGGTCGGCTCGAATTAAGGGTCGAGCGGACTCATGTGCGGCCTCGTGGCACTTGTCCGGCGAGAACTAAATCATGCCCATCGTGGCAAGTCGGGCGCTCGCCGTGGCTCGAATCCATTGAAGATCAAGTCTCCGCCGATGTCGGCCGTGAAGTTTAGGCTTCAAATCTGACTGACGGCCAGGGGCGTAGCTTCGATCTGCTCGGATGGCTGCTTAATTGGCCCGCATGCAAAGCCGCCGAACACGAAAATCTGTCCGGGAGAAAAGTCTCACCCGGACTGCGTCGCTCTTGATGATTGAAGGAGCCATCAAGCCTATCGGTGACGATACGAGGAACTCTCAATGAAAGCACCAATATCGTTGTCAAAACTGGCGGATCTCGGGTAGGGGTCCCGGCTGTGCGTCTAGGCGGATGGTAACAGGAGACAAGGGACACGATGTTTTTACCTGTGTTGGGCCCTCTCGATGGAGGTAAACCCTACTCCGCTTGATTGATATTGATGATATGGGTAGTACAAGAGTGGATCTACCACGAGATCAAGGAGGCTAAACCCTAGAAGCTAGCCTATGGTATGATTGTTGTAATGGTTGTTCGTCCTACGGACTAAACCCCTCCGGTTTATATAGACACCGGAGAGGGCTAGGGTTACACAAAGTCGGTTACAATGGTAGAAGATCCACATATCCGTATTGCCAAGCTTGCCTTCCACGCCAAGGAAAGTCCCATCCGGACACGGGACGAAGTCTTCAATCTTGTATCTTCATAGTCTTGGAGTTCGGCCGATGATGATAGTCCGGCTATCCGGACACCCCCTAGTCCAGGACTCCCTCAAGATGCATAAAAGATAAACATCACATGCAATCAAAATATGTGACATGATATGGCCATCATCATCTTTTGCCTTTGATCTCCATCTCCGAAGCACTGTCATGATCTCCATCTTCACCGGATTTGACACCTTGATCTCCATCATAGCGTCGTGGTCGTCTCGCCAAGTATTGCCTCTACAACTATTGCTAATGCATAGTGATAAAGTAGAGCAATTACATGGCGATTGCATTTCATACAATAAAGCGACAACCATAAGGCTCCTGCCAGTTGCCGATAACTTTTACAAAACATGATCATCTCATACAACAACGTATATCTCATCATGTCTTAACCATATCACATCACAGCATGCCCTACAAAAACAAATTAGACGACCTCTACTTTGTTGTTGCAAGTTTTACGTGGTTGCTACGGGTGTTGGTGTCAAAACCAGCGGATCTCGGGTAGGGGGTCCCGAACTGTGCGTCTAAGGCTAATGGTAACAGGAGGAGGGGGACACAATGTTTACCCAGGTTCGGGCCCTCTCGATGGAGGTAATACCCTACTTCCTGCTTGATTGGTCTTGATGATATGAGTATTACAAGAGTTGATCTACCACGCAATCATAGAGGCTAAACCCTAGGAGCTAGCCTATGATTATGATTGTCCTCGTCCTACGGACTAAACCCTCCGGTTTATATAGACACCGGAGGGGGCTAGGGTTACACAAAGTCGGTTACAGAGAAAGGAATCTTCATATCCCAACTGCCAAGCTTGCCTTCCACGCAAAGGAGAGTCCCATCCGTACACGGGACGAAGTCTTCTATCTTATATCTTCATAGCCCAACAGTCCGACATATGCATATAGTCCGGCTATCTGAGGACCCCTTAATCCGGGACTCCCTCAGTAGCCCCTGCACCAGGCTTCAATGACGATGAGTCCGGCAAGCAGATTGTCTTCGGCATTGCAAGGCGGGTTTCTTCTCCGGATACTCCAAAGTAAATCTTGAACATAAGAATCGTGTCCGACTCTGCAAAAAAAATTCTATACACCACCATGGAGAGCATAATGTTTTCACGAGTCCAATCTGTTGACAGCTTTTGCAACAGGGCATTACGTCATCGTCCGGTTATTATTTCGAACCGTTTTTCCCGCCTGCTGCTCACGCTTTGTGAGGTGGTTTTATTGGCACATCTTGTCGAAGCGAAGATTGTGTTCCCTTATTGCGGGATTCTCATTCACACGGGCGTGGGTAACCCAACCTTCCCGTTGGTATGATTCCTTGGGAATATGCATGTTTTAAGGCCACGTAGGGGACGGTTGATATTCGTCATCTTTATAAGGAGGCCGAGACCCACCTTTCTCCTCTACGCTACTCCCTCTTCCTCCCACCTCAAGTTCCAACACCCAAGGTTTAACCAGTTGCTTCAAACCTCAGGCCATGTCCGGATCCAGCCTTCAAGGCCGGTGGACGGCTTCCTCTGTCACCGAGGTGGATATCATGAAGCTCAGGAAGGCGAGGTATTTGACCGCGGAGATCCTTCACAGGCTTCCTGCACAAGGGCAGGTTATCCCTACTCCTAGACCTAATGAGAGGGTCGTATTTATCCCTCACTTCCTCCGGGGGCTAGGTTTCGCCCTTCATCCCTTCGTTCAAGGGCTCATGTTTTATTACGAACTAGATTTCCATGATCTAGCTCCGGACTCCCTCCTTCACATCTCATCATTCATTATTGTATGTGAGGCTTTCCTCCGTATCTCCCCACACTTTGGCTTATGGCTCAAGACCTTCGATGTAAGGCCGAAGATAATAGACGGGAGGCATGCAGAGTGCGGAGGTGCTTTGATAAGCAAATCGGCCGACATCGTCTGGCCAAAGGGTTCCTTCACCGCAACTTCCAGCCTATGGCAACGGGAGTGGTTTTACATCACGGAGCCCTGTGGTACCAAGTGGGTGGCTTCACCCGCCTTCCGATCCGGCCCTCCGCCACAACTTGCATTGTGGATCAACAAAGGCTGGATTGGGGATCGCTAGATGAAGTTCAAATACTGCAAAGCCGCATTCGAGACCTTATTAAGAAGGACATCAATCTCATCAAGGTAATCCAAGTTATGCTGGTCCGTCGGGTCTTGCCCTGCCAGCGCCAACCTCTCCATATGTGGGAGTTCAATCCGGAAGGACCACGAACCATTTTGCGCTTCTTCGGCACAACGCTCGAAGGGATGTATGAATTATTCCTCGGTTCACGAAAAAGGTGTCCGGACACCATAGAGGATGCATGCGTCAACTGCAACCGTCCGGATTCCCCGGTAAGTACTCAATTTCCAAACACGTTTTTAATTTAAGTTTCTCATAACAAAACTGAGAAAACCATACTCTGCGAGGGCTAGGTAAAGAAGACAGAGAGGATCAGGTGTTCGGCCCCTCTTCCCCAAAACTCAGCGGACCCAGTGTTAACCAGGATGCTGGCTCCGACACCCTATCAAGTGTCGTCGAGGGAAGAAAACTTGAGGAGCGGAGAGGCCCAAAGTGGCCTTCATACCGGAGGCACGTCACACACTGTATCTGGGGCAATCAGAACTCCCGTGTCGGAGGATGAACAGGGAGGAGAATATGACATTCCCTCCTCCCACGGGAAGAAGAGAGCCGCCCCTGAAGACCTGAAGGCAGAACCTCCAAGCGAGGGAAGAAATCCCTATCAGGGGGCGCGGATTCGGGAGGCGATATTGCCGCACAGAGCCCACAAGGGGGCCAACCTTTAGCCAAACCTTAAGTGAACAAAGGTGCCTTAATAAGCATACCCCATTCTTTTCTTGTTTGCGAGGGTACTATCTGAAACGTATGTTTTACAATTCGTCCTATAGCCTCCCTCAACAATCTTCGTCCTCGGGGGATCTTCTTCCGGAGATGATGGAGAGCGAAACGCCACCTCATACTTCCCTGCCCCATAAGGCGGACGACCCTGAGGTGTCGTCTCGGAGGATCTCTCCCGGTCCGTGAAGGAGGACAAGGCCAGAAGGTGACTCTTCGGCCGCCCGAGGTCCGGGGTGTTCGGCTCTTGGAGAGACCAACAACAAAAGCCCCGGACTGTCTGATATACAGCCGGACACATGGACAGGTCTTCTGCGACAAGCGCCTATGTCGGAGGAACATCGTACCTTAATGGGTACAGTGCTTGCGAGAATTTCGTCCGCAAAAAGCGGATCGAATGAAGCCTCTACGAGCCTGCTAAGAGGATTTGAGGTACGCAATGTGTACTATTTATAGATAGTATCCCCTGAAACTCTAGTTGCCCTCTAAACGAGGCGATCAGAGGATCGAAAGATAAATAAGCTCAGGTAATAATTTTGCTAATTTGTACACAGGCGGCTGCAGCCCCAGCTACTGCCCGGGCTGCTGAATTTGCCGAACTGAAGCGGCAACTCGATGTAGCGGATGATGACATCACGCTCATGAAGAAGCGGCTTGACGAGGTGCAAGGTATGTCTTTTGGGCGGTCAGTGAGTATAAATAGGAGCATGATGCTGGAACTTATAATACGCTTGACTGCAGATGGTGCTGCCGCCATGGAGACTCTTCGGGCTGAGCTTGCCCGGGCCAAGGAGCAAGCCAGGATAAGCGATGCGGCTATTGAGAAGGCAGTTGGTGAATTAAAAGCCGAACAGGCTGCTCATCGCCTGAGTGAGGAGAGAATATCTAGCATGGTGCGTGAGCTAAGGGATGCCGCTAGCCAATATGCCCTTCTCGAGAAAGAGACCAAAGAAAAAATGGCTGACCCTGAGAAGGCCTTACAAGCGGCAAAGGAAACCCGGTCAGAGGCCAGAGCGACACGGGAGTAGGTCCGGCAAGCCAGGGAGATCGCGGCTGGGAAGCCCTTTTTATTACAAACTAAGTTCGGCGATCCGAAGTATGCCCCGCTTGATCAAATGTGGAGTTCTCCGGACGCATATTTGGACTTGTCGAAGAGTGCTTCTGATGCGACGCAGTTTTTCCAGGCCCAAGAAGGCCATGAAGCGGAACGGCTTTTCTGGTCGTAGTTTAGCATGCCAAGGTGTCCGCTGCTGTTGAATGAGCAGATGGCCGAATGGGTCGAGCTCCACAGGATATCCGGACTTGCCATGAAGGCTGTCATGGACCGGCTGTGGCCTGGGGGACCAACTACGAATAGTTATTTTGGTTTAGTGCAGCAACTTGTTTGTGCGGTGTCGCATATCGACGCTGTCAAGTGGTCAACGTGCATAGAAGGTGCACGGATGGCCCTTGCCCGTGTAAAGACGTATTGGGCGAAGATGAAGGCCACCGATATTGCAACAGGGGGTCCACCCGAGGGTCACGACACACCAGATCAATATTTTGAAGAAGTCTTAGAGGGTTCCCGCTTGATAGAGGGCCAGTGCTCGAAGAATATTATGTTCGAGTAACATGTATCCGAATTTAAAAACAATGCTTATGTTAATGAAGGCTGTGTTTATACTTTTGCCCGCAAAGTATTTTAATGCCTCCTGTGTGGCTGTTTATGTATATATGTATATAACCTAAAAGTTTGCAGTCGTCGGCTTCAGCCCCCACGCGTATAACGTGGGGGTGTTCGGAAAAGCACTTGATCACACTTGACCCAATGTCTTGGTCCGTTAAGGAGGTGTTGGTGCGGCGAACTAGGCAATCGGACTATAGAGCTTTAGCACTTTCACTTAGCCATAGGAGGTTGACGGTGGGGCTACTATATAGCCCCTGGTATGTACGCGTTTATCCGAATACGATGTGTTTACATACGTGACCGGAAAATTGGTCCTTCGTTGATACGAAGGAATCGCGAAGATTCCGCTGAGTCCTCGAGTGGTTGACCAGCTCTCGCCTTATCATGATAGTCAGTTTTCGGCTTTCTCAACTGAGGTGCTCATCCGGATGAACCAGGGCACAATCGCAGTAGTTCTCCCTTGGCCACCTTACCTGATAGAATGCAATGTATGGTAGCAAACACAGGAGCCGGGCAAACCCAACTATTGACCAAAGACATGACTCGGAGCTGATGCATATAAGGCCAAAACTCGTGACGCCGAACACTCCCTAAGGTATTCGGACTTTTCAATATATACCGGGCTGGGTACAGCCCCCGGTAATGAACCCTGAGTTCAAGGCACATGCTACAACCCGGCGTGAGGAGAGAGCGCCTGTAGTGAGAGCATAGATCTCAAAGCACACTGCTGGCTGTTTCTAGAACATCTAGTTTAGTACGGCGAATAGTAAGTTTGCAAATACTACCGATATCTCGAGCGCTTTAGATGCCAGGAGGGTATGAAACAACAAGAGATAATAAAAAAGGTTTACACAGGGTCTTAATCTAAACAGAAACCTTGAAATAGGCCCTGCTGCATGTCTGCGCCTTTATCTCTGCTGTGCAGTGTCCTTGAAGGGTATATCATGATGGCCTATCTGTAAAAAAGAAAGAACCAGGTGAAAGAATCTGGTACGGCCGTGGGTATAGTTTGTTGGTTTTGATGAACTGTGAACTGTAGCTTCTTGAGTCCTAATAGGGTCAAGCTGAACTATAGACTTCTTACGTGCGGGGTGCCCCCAGCGCTTCCCAAGGAATTTTGAGTGTATATTTATGTATACGGGAAAACATGTACAGTCTTCTTATGGGACGATGTCTGGGGGCAGGGTTGTAAAACAAGCTCAGGTTTATTTGAGCTTTTACACATAGGTGTGCTCCAAACACGTTTGGCTATGTCCGCGGTCTTGAGGACTGATGAGCTATTCGGCTTGAAGAGGCTGCTTCGTGCTTGGGCTACTAGAGCCGCCGCGCATTCTTTTGTATGAAGGGAACATTCTGTATTTCCACTCACCGTGATAACGCCATGCGGCCCAGGCATCTTGAGTTTAAGATAAGCATAGTGCGGGACTGCATTGAAATGAGCGAAGGCCGTTCGTCCGAGTAGTGCGTGATAGCCACTTCGGAACGGAGCAATGTCGAAGATTAGTTCTTCGCTTCGAAAGTTATCGGGAGAGCCAAAAACGACTGATACATCTCCGTCGTATCTATAATTTTTGATTGTTCCATGCCAATATTCTACAACTTTCATATACTTTTGGCAACTTTTTATATTATTTTTGGGTTTAATATATTGATCCAGTGCCTAGTGCCAGTTCCTGTTTGTTGCATGTTTTATGTTCCGCAGAAACCTCATATCAAACGGAGTCCAAACGGGATAAAAACGGATGGAGAATATTTTTGGAATATTTATGATTTTTGGGAAGTAAAATCAACGCGAGACGGTGCCCAAGGGGGCCACAAGGCAGGGGGCACCCCCCCAGAGGGGCAGGCATGCCCCTGACCCTTGTGGGCACCCCGTAAGGCGGTTGATGCTCTTCTTTTGCCGCAAGAAAGCTAATTTTCGGAGAAAAATCTGGGAGAAGGTTTCAATCCAATCGGAATTACGGATCTCCGATTATAAAAGAAACGGTGAAAGGGCAGAATCTGGGAACGCCGAAACAGAGAGAGACAGAGAGACAGATCCAATCTCGGAGGGGCTCTCGCCCCTCCCACGCCATGGATACCATGGACCATAGGGGAAACCCTTCTCCCATCTAGGGAGAAGGTCAAGGAAGAAGAAGAAGAAGGGGGGCTCTCTCCCCCTTGCTTCCGGTGGTGCCGGAACGCCGCCGGGGGCCATCATCATCACCGCGATCTACACCAACACCGCCGCTATCTTCACCAACATCTCCATCACCTTCTCCCCTTCTATATTCAGCGGTCCACTCTCCCGCAACCCGCCGTACCCTCTACTTGAACATGGTGCTATATGCTTCATATTATTATCCAATGATATGTTGCCATCCTATGATGTCTGAGTAGATTTTTGTTGTCCTACCGGTGATTGGTGAATTGCTATGATTGGTTTAATTTGCTTGTGTTTATGTTGCTGTCCTATTGTGCCCTCCGTGTCAAGCAAGCGTGAGGGATTCCCGCTGTAGGGTGTTGCAATACGTTCATGATTCGCTTATAGTGGGTTGCTTGAGTGACAGAAGCATAAACCCGAGTAAGGGGGTTGTGGCGTATGGGATAAAGGGGACTTGATGCTTTAATGCTATGGTTGGGTTTTACCTTAATGATCTTTAGTAGTTGCGGATGCTTGCTAGAGTTCCAATCATATGTGCATATGATCCAAGAAGAGAAAGTATGTTAGCTTATGCCTCTCCCACATAAAACTTGCTATCGGTCTAGTAAAGTAGTCAATTGCTTAGGGACAATTTCACAACTCCTACCACCACTTTTTCCACACTCGCTATATTTACTTTATTGCTTCTTTATCTAAACAGCCCCTAGTTTATATTTACGTGCTCTTTATTATCTTGCAAACCTATCCAACAACACCTACAAAGTACTTCTAGTTTCATACTTGTTCTAGGTAAAGCGAACGCTAAGCATGCATAGAGTTGTATCAGTGGTCGATAGAACTTAAGGGAATATTTGTTCTACCTTTAGCTCCTCGTTGGGTTCGACACTCTTACTTATCGAAAGAGGCTACAATTGATCCCCTACACTTGTGGGTTATCAACGACGTCCAATGTTAGGGTGCCCGTGCAGCGGGCCTCTACGCCTGGTATTACTCCTTTAAAGGCAGTGCTACTATGCTTAATTCTTGACGGGTCTATCCCCATCTTATGGACAATGTCCTTATATATCAGATTGAGACTACTGCCGCCGTCCATAAGGGCTCGGGTGAGGTGGTATCCGTAAATTATTGGGTCGAGCACTAAGGCAGCCGATCCCCCGTGACGGATACTAGTCGGATGATCCCTGCGATCGAAGGTGATTGGACAGGCCGACCATGCATTGAATTTGGGGGCGACAGGCTCTATAGCATACATGTCGCGGAGTGCGCGTTTGCGCTCCTTCTTTGGGATATGAGTGACATAAATCATGTTCACTGTTTTGACCTCCGGTGGAAATTTCTTCTGTCCCCCCATATTTGGCTGGCAAGATTCGTCCTCGTCTTTGCTTTGCAGTCCCTTCCCTTTGTGTTTGGCATTGAGCTTGCTACCCTGCTTGAAGACCCAACATTCTCTGTTGGTATGATTGGCTGGTCTGTCGGGGGTGCCATTAATCTAGCAGGACCTTTCTAGAATTTTATCTAGGCTAGATGGACCATCTCTGCTGCCTTTAAGTGATTTTTTTCGTTGACCGGGTCTGGAGCCCCTGAATTCGGTGTTTACCGATGTATTGTCCGGGCCTTCTTCGTTGTTCTGACGTTTGTTTTTATTGCGTCGTGGCTTTCCATTTGCCATGTTGGGGAACGTAGCAGAAATTCAAAATTTTCTATGCAGCACCAAGATCAATCTATAGAGTAATCTAGCAACGAGGGAAATGGCAGTGCATCTACATACCCTTGTAGATCGCTAAGCGGAAGCGTTCAAGTGAACGGGGTTGATGGAGTCGTACTCGTCGTGATCCAAATCACCGATGATCCTAGTGCCGAACTGACGACACCTCCGCATTCAACACACATGCAGCCCGGTGACGTCTCCCATGCCTTGATCCAGCAAGGAGAGAGGGAGAGGTTTGAAAAGACTCCGTCCAGCAGCAGCACGATGGCGTGGTGGTGGTGGAGGAGCGTGGCAATCCTGCTGGGCTTCGCCAAGCATCACGGGAGAGGAGGAGGACTTGGGAGAGGGGAAGGGCTGCGCCAGAACTTGGGTGTGCGGCTGCCCTCTCTCTCCCTCACTATATATAGGGGTAAGGGGGTCGGAGGAGGCGCCCTAGGGTTCCCTAGGGGAGGGGCGGCGGCCACAGGGAAACCCTAGATGGGTTTGGGCGCCCCACCCCTAGGAAACTTGCCCCCAAGCCGGGAAAGGGGCTGCCCTAGGGAGGCGCCCCACCTCTCTGGTTACGTGAGAGGGGCTGGGAGGCGCACCAACCCTTAGTGGGCTGGTTTGCCCCTTCCCTTTGGCCCATGAGGCCTGCAACACTTTGGGGCTCCCAAACTGCTTCGGTCATCTTGGCCATAGCACGGTACCCCGGAACACTTAGGGCTCCAATACCCTTCGTCCAATATATCGATCTTCACCGCTGGACCATTAGGAACTCCTCGTGGCGTCCGGGATCACATCAGGACTCGAACAACCTTGGTAACCACATACTATTTCCCATAACAACTCTAGCGTGACCGAACCTTAAGTGTGTAGACCCTACGGGTTTAGGAATCATGCAGACATGACCGAGACAACTCTCTGGCCAATAACCAATAGCGGGATCTAGATACCCATGTTGGCTCCCACATGTTCCACGATGATCTCATCGGATGAACCACGATGGCGAGGATTCAATCAATCCCGTATTCAATTCCCTTTGTCTAGTGGTATAGTACTTGCCCGAGATTCGATCTTCGGTATCCCGATACCTTGTTCAATCTCGTTACCGGCAAGTCTCTTTACTCGTTCCGTAACACATCATCCCATGATCAACCCCTTGGTCACATTGTGCACATTATGATGATGTCCTACCGAGTGGGCCCAGAGATACCTCTCCGTCACACGGAGTGACAAATCCCAGTCTCGATTCGTGCCAACCAAACAGACACTTTCGGATATACCCGCAGTGTACCTTTATAGCCACCCAGTTACGTTGTGACGTTTGGTACACTCAAAGCATTCCTACGGCATCCGGGAGTTGCACAATCTCATGGTCTAAGGAAATGATACTTGACATTAGAAAAGCTTTAGCATACGAACTACACGATCTTTGTGCTAGGCTTAGGATTGGGTCTTGTCCATCACATCATTCTGCTAATGATGTGATCCCATTATCAACGACATCTAATGTCCATGGTCAAGAAACCGTAACCATCTATTGATCAACGAGCTAGTCAACTAGAGGCTTACTAGGGACATGGTGTTGTCTATGTATCCACACATGTATCTGAGTTTCCTATCAATACAATTATAGCATGGATAATAAACGATTATCATGAACAAGGAAATATAGTAATAATAACTAATTTATTATTGCCTCTAGGGCATATTTCCAACAGTCTCCCACTTGCACTAGAGTCAATAATCTAGTTCACATCGCCATGTGATTAACACTCACAGGTCACATCGCCATGTGACCAACATCCTGAGTTTACTAGTGTCTAAACTAGTTCACATCATCATGTGATTAAGACTCAATGAGTTACGGGGTTTGATCATGTTTTGCTTGTGAGAGAGGTTTTAGTCAATGGGTGCGCAACATTCAGATCCGTATGTACTTTGCAAATCTCTAGGTCATATTGTAAATCTTTGCTTCCACGCTCCACTTGGAGCTATTCCAAATGGTTGCTCCACTATCGTTATCCGTTTTGCTCGCAGAGTCATTCGGATAGGTGTTAAAGCTTGCATCAACGTAACCCTTTACGCCGAACTCTTTATCACCTCCATAATCGAGAAACATGTCCTTATTACTCCAAGGACAATTTTGACCGCTATCTGGTGATCCACTCCTTGATCACCTTTGTACCCTCTTGCCAGACATGTGGCAGTGCACACATCAGGTGCGGTACATAGCATAGCATACTATGGAGCCTACGTCTAAGCATAGTGGACGACCTTCGTCCTTTCTCTCTATTCTGCCGTGGTCAAGCTTTAAGTCTTAACTTCATACCTTACAACTCAAACAAGAACTCCTTCTTTGACTGATCCATCTTGAACACCTTCAAGATCATGTCAAGGTATGTGCTCATTTGAAAGTACCATTAAGCATTTTTGATCTATCCTCATAGATCTTGATGCCAAATGTTCAAGCAGCTTAATCCAGGTTTTCTAATGAAAAACACTTTTCAAATAACCCTATATGCTTTCTAGAAATTCTACATCATTTCTGATCAACAATATGTCAACAACATATACTCATCAGAAATTCTATAGTGCTCCCACTCACTTCTTTGGAAATACAAGTTTCTCATAAACTTTATATAAACCCAAAATCTTTGATTATCTCATCAAAGTGTATATTCCATCTCCGAGATGCTTACTCCAGTCCTTAGAAGGATTGCTGGAGCTTTGTATACTTGTTAGCATCTTTCCGGATTGTCAAAACCTTCTGGTTGTATCACACACAACCTTTCCTCAAGAAAATCGTCGAGGAAACAATGTTTTGACATCCTATCTGCAAGATTTCATAAATAATGCAGTAACTGCTACTAAGATTTCAACAGACTCTTAGCATCACTACGAGTGAGAATGTCTCATCGCAGTCAACTCCTTGAACTTGTCGGAAACATCTTAGCGACAAGGTGAGCTTTCTTAATGGTGACACATACTGAGGGAGTCCTGGACTAGGGGGTGTCCGGATAGCCGAACTATCATCATTGGCCGGACTCCAAGACTATGAAGATACAAGATTGAAGACTTCGTCCCGTGTCCGGATGGGAATTTCCTTGGCATGGAAGGCAAGCTTGGCAATACGGATATGTAGATCTCCTACCATTGTAACCGACTCTGTGTAACCCTAGCCCTCTCCGGTGTCTATATAAACCAGAGGGTTTTAGTCCATGGGACGAACAACAATCATACCATAGGCTAGCTTCTAGGGTTTAGCCTCCTTGATCTCGTGGTAGATCTACTCTTATACTACCCATATCATCAATATCAATCAAGCAGGAGTAGGGTTTTACCTCCATCGAGAGGGCCCGAACCCGGGTAAAAACATCGTGTCCCTTGTCTCCTGTTACCATCCGCCTAGATGCACAGTTTGGGACCCCCTACCCGAGATCCGCGGGTTTTGACATCGACATTGGTGCTTTCATTGAGAGTTCCTCTGTGTCGTCACCTATAGGCCCGATGGCTCCTTCGATCATCAACAATGACGCGGTCCAGGGTGAGACTTTTCTCCCCGGACAGATCTTCGTGTTCGGCGGCTTTGCACTGCGGGCCAATTCGCTTGGCCATCTGGAGCAGATTGAAAGCTATGCCCCTGGCCGTCAGGTCAGATTTGGAAGATTGAACTTCACGGCCGACATCCGCGGAGACTTGATCTTCGACGGATTCGAGCCCTGGCGAGCGCCGCCCTTATCACGATGGGCATGATCTAGCCCTGCCGCGGACGGTGCCACGAGGTCAAGACAAGAGTCCGCTCCGACCCTTAACTCGGAGCCGACTACGCCAATCGAGGATGGGTGGCTAGACACCGCCTCGGGGGATGCTACCTCTACGGCGATGGAGCCGAATACTGACCTACTCCCTTGTGAAGCTCGTGACTCCGAGGTGCCGGACTCCTCGCCGGACTCCGAACCTCCCGCGCCCCTACCAATCGAATCCGGTTGGGCGCCGAATATGGAGTTCACTGCTGCGGACATCTTTCAGCACTCGCCTTTTGGCGACATCCTGAATTCGTTAAAGTGTCTCTCTTTGTCAGGAGAACCTTGGCCAGATTATGGCCAGGACGGTTGGGATGTGGATGACGAAGAAATTCAATGCCCACCCACCACCCACTTTGTAGCCACTGTCGACGACCTAACCGACATGCTAGACTTTGACTCCGAAGACATCGACGGTATGGACGATGATGCCGGAGACGACCAAGAACCAGCGCCTACGGGGCACTGGAAAGCCACCTCGTCATACGACATATACATGGTGGACATCCCAAAGGATGGGAACGGCGAGGGAACAGCGGAGCAAGACCCCTCCAAGAAACAGCCTAAGCGCCGGCGTCAGCGGCGCCGCTCTAAATCCCGCCGCAGAAAGAATGGAGATTCTGGCACCGGAGACAATGCCGAAGACAACCCCCTCCAGCAAGATTCAGCACAGGAGGACGAAGAAGCCAACCCTGATGAGAGAGCGGCAGACAAAGAGGTAGAGGACGATAATTACATGCCTCCCTTAGGAGACGAGGCAAGCCTCGACGACGATGAATTCGTCGTACCTGAGGATCCCGTCGAACAAGAGCGTTTTAAACACAGGCTTATGGCCACGGCAAGCAGCCTCAAGAAAAAGCAGCAACAGCTTAGAGCTGACCAAGATTTGCTAGCCGATAGGTGGACTCAAGTCCTTGCAGCCGAATAGTATGAACTCGAACGCCCCTCCAAAAGCTACCCCAAACGCAAACTACTGCCCCGATTAGAGGAGGAAGCATATAAACCTACATCACCAGTGCACAATATGGCTGACCGGCCACCTCGCGGCCGAGACAGAGAGGCCTCTAGACCCTCCACTAAAGCCGTACCCCGGCATCCCTCGAAAAGTACAAAGCCACGGGGGAATGCGCCGAACTTGCGAGACATATTGGAGGATAAGGCAAGAATTTAGATCGATCTACGGATCGCATGGGCGCCCCACGATACGCGATGATGACCGTCGCGCCGGATACAACAACTCCGGCCGGGCTGAACACAGTAGACAAAGCTCGCTTGAGCTACGTCGTGATATAGCCCAATACAGAGGCGCCGAACACCCACTATGCTTCACAGATGAAGTAATGGATCATCAAATCCCCGAAGGGTTCAAACCCGTGAACATTGAATCCTACGATGGCACAACAGACCCCGCGGTTTGGATCGAAGACTATCTCCTTCATATCCACATGGCCCGCGGTGATGATCTTCACGCCATCAAATACCTCCCACTCAAGCTTAAAGGACCAGCTCGGCATTGGCTTAACAGCTTGCCAGCAGAATCAATCGGGCGTTGGGAGGACCTGGAAGCCGCATTCCTCAATAACTTCCAGGGCACATATGTGCGACCACCAGACGCTGATGACCTAAGCCACATAATTCAGCAGCCAGACGAATCGACCAGACAATTCTGGACACGGTTCTTAACCAAGAAAAATCAAATCGTCGACTGTCCGGATGCAGAGGCCCTCGCAGCCTTCAAACATAACATCCGCGATGAGTGGCTTGCCCGGCACCTAGGACAGGAGAAGCCGAAATCCATGGCAGCCCTCACATCACTCATGACCCGCTTCTGCGCGGGAGAAGACAGCTGGCTAGCCCGCAGTAATAACCTCGACAAAAATTCTGGCAGTCCGGATACCAAGGACCGCAATGGCAGGTCACGTCGCAACAAGCACAAACGCTGCATTAACGGCGATAATAACGAGGATACAGCAGTCAACGCCGGATTCAGAGGCTCCAAACCCAGTCAGCAGAAAAAGTCATTCAAAAGAACTACTCCGGGTCCGTCCAATTTGGACAGAATACTCGACCGCTTGTGCCAGATACACGGCACCCCCGAAAAACCAGCTAATCACACCAATAGGGATTGTTGGTATTTAAGCAGGCAGGCAAGTTAATTACCGAAAACAATGACAAGGGGCTGCATAGCGACGATGAGGAAGAGACCTGGCCGCCGAACAATAGAGGACAGAAGTGTTTCCCACCACAAGTGCGGACGGTGAATATGATATACGCAACCCACATACCCAAAAGAGAGCGGAAGCGTGCACTCAGGGACGTATACGCGATGGAGCCAGTCGCCCCAAAGTTCAACCCATGGTCCTCCTGCCCGATCACTTTTGATCGAAGGGACCACCCCACCAGCATCCGCCGTGGCGGGTTCGCCGCATTGGTTCTAGACCCAATCGTCGATGGGTTTCACCTCACTAGAGTCGATGGGCGGCGGTAGTAGCTGAACACGCTTTATCGAGGATACAAGTCGCAAGATGGGCATAGACCCTCAAGGATTAAACCCACAAAGACAACCTTCAAAGCGTCATACCAGGTGTAGAGGCCAATTATGCGAGCTCGATTACTGCTCGAAGTGGTCTTGGATCCCGGATAACTTCAAGCGAGGAGTTAATCTTGACATAGTTCCGTTCATGATGGCTATCATGCTCTGCTCGGACGAACCGCGTTTGCAAAGTTCAACGCGGTGCCGCACTACGCATACCTCAAGCTCAAGATGCCAGGCCCTCGAGGAGTCATCACGGTCATCGGAAACACTGAACGCTCTCTCCGAATGGAGGATCATACAGCGGCTCTCGCGGCAGAAGTGCAGTGCAGCCTCTTAAGGCAATTCTCGAGTCCGGCCGTTAAGCGACCGGACACCGCCAAGTGCGCCCGGAGTAACCTACAACAAGACCACCTGGCACGTTCCGATCACGCATAGCAATGCGGCCCCAACCCCAGCCCTCGCAAAATTACAATACCAGTACTTCGCGTACATCACTACGCTTTGGAGATACCGTGGGCATAGGGGGAGGGGCACGACCACGGCAGGCCTAGAGTGCGGCTCAACCACACCAGGGGCTCCTAAGTGTGTCATCCTTTTTCTTTCTTTTTTTTTCTTATCCTCAGGACTCCATTTACCAGAGGCCCTGTCCGGCAGCAGACCTGCCGAACTCACGATGCAACAGCCAGGGAAGGAGAAGAGCTACAACGCGAATCCAGGTGGTCTCCACTAAGAGCATTATACCTGTTTTATACACAACATCCCGCAGCCTACCTGTAGGATCGAAAGTATGTCTAGAGGGGGGGTGATTAGACTACTTGACAACTTAAAAACTTGGCCTTTTGATTGGAGTAGATTCTTAGCAAGTTCACAATGATAACCAAGTCAAGTATCACCCTACACATGCAATTCTAGAGTTGTGGCAGCGGAAAGTAAATTGCGTATAGTAAATGAGAGGTGGAGAAGAGCAAGCGCAATTTGAGACACGGAGATTTTTCTCGTGGTTCCGATAGGTGGTGCTATCGTCAATCCACGTTGATGGAGACTTCAACCCACGGAGGGTAACTGCTTGAGTCCACGGAGGCTCCACCCACGAAGGGTCCACGAAGAAGCAACCTTGTCTATGCCATCATGGCTTACGCCCACGGAGGACTAGCCTTACTCGGGTAGATCTTCACGAAGTAGGCGATCTCCTTGCCCTTACAAACTCCTTGGTTCAACTCCACATCATGACGGAGGCTCCCAAGTGACACCTAACCAATCTAGGAGGCACCACCCTCCAAAAGGTAATAGATGGTGTTGGTGATGATGAACTCCTTGCTCTTGTGCTTCAAATGATAATCTCCCCAACACTCAACTCTCCTCACTGATTTGGCTGTGGTGGAGGAGGGATTGAGTGGAAAGCAACTTGGGAAGGCTAGAAATCAAGTTTCATATGGTGGGAGTGGAGCAACTTGATCTCAACACAAGGGTAGGAAGTTTTCTTCTCGAAATGTAAGGTAGGAGTGGTAGTTCTTTCGATGGCTCTCTCCACGAATGAAGAGGAGGTGGAGGGTATTTATAGCCTCCACACAAAATCCAACCGTTACACACATTTGACCAATCTCGGTCGGACCGAAGTTGACAACTCGGTGAGACCGAAAGTTCAAATCTTGTGAGCGTTGGGATTTTCGTGGGACGAAAATACAATCTCGGTTAGTCCGATTCTTCCAAAGTCTAGGGTTTGCCAATCTCGGTGGGACCGACTTTCTCATCTCGGTGACACCGATTTGAGTCTGAAGGTTCTGAAGCTTGGCAACACCAATTTCGTATGACCGAGTTTGGAATCGGAAAATCCGAGAATCTTAGGGTTTGGGTATATGGCTGAGGTGGTTCATCTCGGTGTAACTGAGTTTGGAATCGGTGGGACCGAGATTACTTATGGGTTTATGTTGGAGTGAAAGATTGCTGATAGTTTGAGAGATAAATCACTAAGCACTTAGAGCAACCAGATCATCATCATAACCTCATCCCCTTTTAATAGTATTGGCTTTCCTATGGACTCAATGTGATCTTGGATCACTAAACCAAAAATGGAGTCTTGAGCTTTTGCCAATGTTTTCCTTAGCATTTTGAGGGGTCCACATCATCGGTCATTGCCATACCCATATCTTGAACTTTCTGAAATATTCTCAAGAAATGATTAGTTCAATGATATATATGTTGTTATTAATTACCAAAACCACCCGGGATTAGTTGCACTTTCAATCTCCCCTTTTTGGTAATTGATGACAACATATAGATCAAAGCTCGACAAATGATATAATCAATGAATAACATAAATCGCTTTGAGAAGTATGTGATAAGCAAGAGCTCCCCCTAAATTTGTGCATTATTTAAGATTTGCGTTTGAATGCAAATGCACAATCGATTAGGATCATGGGTTACTCTTCCATGTCACATACATCTTGGTGGAGCGCACAAAATGATAAGAATGAATAACATGCACCCAATCACCAAGACATGAGTAAGTGATCATACAAGATATGAATGGAATATGATAAGCATCAAGCACACATTAAGCGCAGTATGATCAAGCACTCATCAAGGTCGAGTAAACGTAGTATCAAACACACGAAATGTCTCAAAGAACTCAAAAGTATCTCAAGGAAAACCGCAAACGAAAGAGCAAAAACGAGCACTCTCTCTCTCGAAGCCCTATGATCTATACAATTTCTCCCCTTTGGCAACAAGTTACCAAAAGTTCGAAGGTATAGAGCTAATCGTCACTCGGGACTCTGCTGGCGGCTCTGTCTGCGTCGATGGAGTGGAGATAGCTGCATCTGCAAAGCTTCGCTGAAGTCTGTGGAGCTGGAGGAGTGGATATCTTGAGCTGGTCTTTGAACCGACGGAGCTGTAGGAGGTCTTGATGTAGTAGCCACAGGTTACATCACGGGAATAGCAGCTGATCTGGGCTTTGTGGGCCACAGCAGCAGCTGCTCATAGTCATCTGGACCATATCACCTTCCATCTCCCTCATGAGTTCTGCCTTCTCCCTCTTAGCTTCCTCGATGTCGCCTCAAGCTTGTTGACGGTGACTGCACTTGATCCACAGCGTCGAGCATGGAACTTATCCTCAACGATCCTCTCTAGGCTCTCCCGAGGCGCACTATGCTGGCAGCGTAGCTCAATTCTCTCGAGTGGCTTCAAGAAGTTGTTACGCAGCGCTCTTGGGCTTTTCTTGCTTCCTTCTCGGCTTTAGCTTGTTTGGCAGCTTCGGACTTAGCATGTCCTTGACGGATGTGGGAGCATCCATGATCATCACAACCTCATTATCTTCGTGTTCAGCTGCAATGGCAAGTGGGGTCTATCCAACGGTAGGTGTCCGTGCCAAACTTGGCATTGATGAGCATCTGAATATGCGGAGCAAACCCACACGACCTCTTACAGTGCTGCTTTGTCCTCTTGATAGTCTCAACTATCGGGTCCATCACCTTAAAAGGTGTCTTGATCTAGAATGTGCAGCATGTTGATAGAATACCCTCTTATCATGCGGTGGTCTCGACTTAGGCATCAAAGTATGCCTCGAGAATGGTATTGGTGGTTGGGAGACCTGCTGAAGATAATAGATGAACCAAGCTTCCATATCTCTACATCCTTCTCGGGTACCTCATTGTACATGTTCCTCATTGACTCGTGATTCTTCTTTGGAATGCCATAGACATCAATGTCATCTTCCCTTGAGGCTGGTGCATTCAAGAACGCTCTCCATTCCTCAACAGTTGAATGGAATCTACGCCCTACATCATCCATACAATTCGCCATCTGGATAGAAGTGTGCGGTGGCATAGAAGCGCATGATCATCTCATCATTCCAAGCGATCGACCGACCAACAAACTCGCAATCCCGAAGCGGTGAAGCTTTCATGCACATGTGGGAAGTAATCTCTGTGCTCTTCACCGTCGATGTAATCCCGATCTACATATCTGGTGTCAAGAACAATTGGCTTCTTATCCATGAGCACCGTCTCATAAAAGTCTTGTTGCTCTCGGTGTGGAATCTTGGGTCAACTGCTGTCCTTCTCCTGGTGGCATATGGATCAACTTGCCTCCATAGCTCGAGACCTTTGTCCTTTCTCTCCTTCATATTTTCGCTCGAGGATGAGCATCATTATGAACCGGCAATTTCATCGAGCTTGAGCAAAACATGTGCCTCTTCATCGATTCTGCTGGTGGCACATTGTCCTTCTTCTTCTCTCAAGCGGTATGTTCCTCACAGTTTTCTTTGGCTTGGCAGCAGGTTTGGCTTGGGCTGCCTTTGCTTGAGCTGATGGCTTAGCTTTTGTGGGTGCTCCCGCCTACGATGGCATCTCCCATCAACTTCGCTACGAGGAGGCCGAGGTGCTTCCTCATCGTAATCATCATCATCGACTTCTTCATGAACTAGCCTCTTCCTCTTGGAAGTTTTCTTGATCTTCTTTGGAGGTTTCTTCTTCCATCTTGAGCTTCATTCAACAGTGGATTTCTTCACCTTCTGGTGCCTTTCTTTGTTGTTTCCCTTGATAGCCCTTGGCAACCACTTGCCTTTTGGCTTAGAAGTTATCTCCTCATCTCGCAACAAAGTCGAATCCTCCTCATCGAATTCCTCTTCTTCACGCCCTCGTGGCAGCTGCAGGCAGTCCACTTGGAGTACTTCTCTCTCCATCATCTGAAAAACTGCTTTCTTGGGACTTGTAGCTGCCTCAGAATCTCAAGCGGCATCTCGGACCTGTTACATTGTCACTTCCATCGAGACATGACCGACAACCTGTGAATAGAATAGGTATAGGCAGAATAGAAGAGTTATCACAAAGCCGCAGAGGATTTTGCAAAAGAATGAGTTCAAACTTTAGTTTTAGGTTTTCTGAGAATACATTTCGGTCTCGACCGAGTCTATAAATTCGGTGAATCCGAAGTGTCTAAACAGACCATATACACCACTTTCGGCTGGACCGAAATGGGTTTCGGTCTAGCCGAGACCACTAGGGTTTCACTAAATTTTCACTTCGGTCTTACCGATTTGCACAACTCGGTTTCACCGAAAAGTGCAGTGCAATGACCAGAGGCCAAATCGGTCAGTCCGAAAATGTCAATTCGGTCACACCGAGATGTGTTCGGCGGAAACCTAACCCTAAAATTTTCACTCAAAATTTGTTCTATGATCTAAACGGCTGGATAGAAGGACTTCAATCTTGGCAAGAAACTAGACAAAGCCTATCGTGCATTGAATCAGCGTTTGGAGCACGAGAGGGATGAAACTCACCCAATGCGGTGGAGCTTCACTACGGCGGCAACGGCGCGATGAGAAAGACCGTTGACGGCGATGGAGACCCGCGGCGAGGGCGCTGAGCGACGGCGGAGACGATCCGGAGACCAAAGCGCGGCGGTGAAGGGTTTGAGGCGGGCGTTTGAAGAAGTAATCACGCGCTGTCCTCGGGTATATATACCCTTCGGTTGTCGGTGGGACCGAGTTGGAAAACTTCGGTGGGACCGAGATGGCTAGCTGCGTGCGATTACACACCGTCACGCCGAAATTTGTAACTCGGTTTCACCGAGGTGAAAACCTAGATCAATCCAAGTGATTTGGTCTGTCCGATTTGAGTATATCGGTTTGACCGAAAGTACTTAGAAGGTTTTGGAAGTTTAGGCTTTTGACGGATCGGTGGCTCCGAAAGTGCTCCTCACTCGGTCCGTCCAAAAAGTCTTGTTCAAAGTTTGTGATATAAGCATGAATAGAGTTTGAGACAAGAAAGCATAGATAGCTAGGGGAGGAACTTAGGCATTCTTGTCCATCCATTTGGTCAAAAGAAAAATCCAAAAGACCAAAGCAACAAATGGATGTCCTCGAATGGATAAAACCATGCATCCAACATGCTCACACAATAAGATAGCAAATGAAATATGTGTCAAACATGCACAAACAAAACACTTAGCAACTAGCACACAATTTGGCGATGACTAGGTCATCTATATATGAGTATATTGACTTAGGAGTCAAATGAGAACATTTGATCATAGGTCATACTCATCGTTTAAGCACAAGTGGGGTTACCACTTTTCCATAAAGCATTAATGTGTTCACATCATTAGAAGATGCTTTGGCTCATTTCTTTAGAGCAAAGCTCCCCCTTGATGTGAGAACCCTTTTAAAGGGTCAAACTAACCTTGGGTTGTCGTTGAAGACTTCATGTAGATGTTGAAGATGTGGATGCTCAATGTTGATGAAGATCATCAAGAGTTGGGAGCAATCCTTTGGATTCGGGCACTTTCAATACCTACATGGGTTAGTCCCACAAGGAACAAACAAGGATATCCATGGACATAGATTGAAGTACACAATAGATGATGTCCATGAAAGCAATGATTACCTTGTCCCTTGCCTTACCAACATGAGGGTTTGTGACTCCATGAACTAGTGCAAGATGTGGAAGTTGATTGCACAAGTCCTTGCCAAAATGAATGTGAGTGAAGTATATTGGCGGAGTCACCCTCAAGAACTCTCTAGTTCTTCTTCTTCGGGATCCACATCATCTTGATGGGAATCCTTGGGGTAGTAGTTGAGCTTGTCGGAGTAGAACTTGAAGTTGCCTTGGGAACCCACTTGACCATGGCCTTGGGTGCTTCAATGAATGCATCAATCTCCTCTTGAAGCTTGTCCTTGCCTTTTAGCTTGTGGTCTTGTGGTGGAAGGTCATCTTGAGCTTGTTCCACATTGGAAGAAGTAGGTTCATACTTCTCCTCTTGAGAAACGAACTTTGGAGTGGGATATTGACCTTCTTCCCATTCAACACCCTCGGCGTTGAACTTTCGCTCAAAACCAATTCCTTGATTCTTCCGGTGTCTTCCTTGCTTGCGAACAATTTCCTCAAAGCTCTTGCTTCCGGCAAGACTCTTGTAGACACCTTTCTCTATAATCCCTTTCAATAGACTATTTTCTTGCTCAAGTGAAACTTGGCTTGAAACATTGTTAGTGGAGTCAAGAGAATTACTAGAAGTAACAACATTTGATTTGGCATGATTATTGTTACTGCTAGAGGAAGAATTTTTCTTATGCTTGTCATGCTTAGTTTTGATAGGTGGCAAGAAATTAGACAAGAGAAGTCGTTTGGCAAGATATGAAGAACTCTTCTTTCGAAGATCGTCATTGATAGCTTTTAGAAACTCATGTTCTTGCTCTAGATTGAGCTTCTCGAAGCGTAGCTTCTCATGAGATCTTAGGAGCTCTCTATGATTTTCTTGAGTTGTTTCATGAGCTAACTTAAGAGTGTTTAGTTCTTTAGTTAGTCGCTCAATCTCCTTCATAGCATTGTCATTCGACTCTTCTCGACTATAAAGACTACTAGCATGTTCATCATTACTAAGCTCACTAGATTTATCATGTAAAAGCTCATCTTCACCAAGCAAGTCAACACAAATAATGCCCCATGCGGCAGGGTTATGTCCAAGAATGTGCATTTTCATTTTATGCTTCCAACTAGTAAAATTTGAACCATCAAAGTAAGGACCTCTCTGAAATTACCTCACTAGACGCCATACTCTCCTAGGTTGTGAAACCAAGCTTATGGAGTCAATGCAATGAAACCAATCCAATGGAGACCAAAGCTCTGATACCACTTGTAGGATCGGAAGTATGTCTAGAGGGGGGGTGATTAGACTACTTGACAACTTAAAAACTTGGCCTTTTGATTGGAGTAGATTCTTAGCAAGTTCACAATGATAACCAAGTCAAGTATCACCCTACACATGCAATTCTAGAGTTGTGGCAGCGGAAAGTAAATTGCACATTATAGTAAATGAGAGGTGGAGAAGAGCAAACGCAATTTGGAGACACGGAGATTTTTCTCGTGGTTCCGATAGGTGGTGCTATCGTCAATCCACGTTGATGGAGACTTCAACCCACGGAGGGTAACGGCTGCTTGCCTTGAGTCCACGGAGGGCTCCACCCACGAAGGGTCCACGAAGAAGCAACCTTGTCTATGCCATCATGGCTTACGCCCACGGAGGACTAGCCTTACTCGGGGTAGATCTTCACGAAGTAGGCGATCTCCTTGCCCTTACAAACTCCTTGGTTGAACTCCACATCATGACGGAGGCTCCCAAGTGACACCTAACCAATCTAGGAGGCACCACCCTCCAAAAGGTAATAGATGGTGTTGGTGATGATGAACTCCTTGCTCTTGTGCTTCAAATGATAATCTCCCCAACACTCAACTCTCCTCACCGATTTGGCTGTGGTGGAGGAAGGGATTGAGTGGAAAGCAACTTGGGAAGGCTAGAAATCAAGTTTCATATGGTGGGAGTGGAGCAACTTGATCTCAACACAAGGGTAGGTAGTTTTCTTCTCGTAAATGTAAGGTAGGAGTGGTAGTTCTTTGTGATGGCTCTCTCCACGAATGAAGAGGAGGTGGAGGGTATTTATAGCCTCCACACAAAATCCAACCGTTACACACATTTGACCAATCTCGGTCGGACCGAAGTTGACAACTCGGTGAGACCGAAAGTTCAAATCTTGTGAGCGTTGGGATTTTCAGTGGGACCGAAAATACAATCTCGGTTAGTCCGATTCTTCCAAAGTCTAGGGTTTGCCAATCTCGGTGGGACCGACTTTCTCATCTCGGTGACACCGATTTGAGTCTGAAGATTCTGAAGCTTGGCAACACCAATTTCAGTATGACCGAGTTTGGAATCGGAAAATCCGAGAATCTTAGGGTTTGGGTATATGGCTGAGGTGGTTCATCTCGGTGTATGGCTGAGTTTGGAATCGGTGGGACCGAGATTACTTATGGGTTTATGTTGGAGTGAAAGATTGCGATAGTTTGAGAGATAAATCACTAAGCACTTAGAGCAACCAGATCATCATCATAACCTCATCCCCTTTAATAGTATTGGCTTTCCTATGGACTCAATGTGATCTTGGATCACTAAACCAAAAATGGAGTCTTGAGCTTTTGCCAATGTTTTCCTTAGCATTTTGAGGGGTCCACATCATCAGTCATTGCCATACCCATATCACTGAACTTTCTGAAATATTCTCAAGAAATGATTAGTTCAATGATATATATGTTGTTATTAATTACCAAAACCACCCGGGGATTAGTTGCACTTTCACTACCCCTGGAGGGGGACATGCTAAATAGTTCCATCCCTTGCTTATCGCACTATTTGTATCGTTCTGCATTCATGACAGTATTTTTTGAATAAACAATGCATTGCTTTCTGCACACAATCGCATTCCTTTCTTATACGTATGTTCATTTATGACATGTTGCATCCGTACACTTTGGTACAGCCAAATACACCAGGGGCTTAAGTTCCCCACATTATGGTGTGATAAGTCCGAACACTTTCACAAGTGCGGCACCCCGAACTTATAGCATTATATGCGTCGGCTCCGAATCATGTCTTGGGTCAATAGTTGGGTTTGCCCGGCTCCCATGTTTTGGTACCTTACGTTCCTTTATATCGACTAAGGTAGCGCTGGGAGAACCACTGCGATTGTGCCCCAGTTGAGCTGGGCGAGCACCTCAGTGGAGAAAGCTAAAACTGACCGTCATGATGGGGCGAGAGCCGGTCGCTGTTCGAGAGGTTTTTTCGTGTCCCTAAAGACTTATGCCGCTTAGAGCGAGGAACCGGCTTTGTCCGGCCCAGGCGTGGATAGCGCCCCGAGTTCGGCATTCCGAACACTAGGGGCTTCGCCAAAATTTAAAATTATAGAATTCTATGGCTAAGTGAGAGTGTTCAAGCATTATAAGTCCGGTTGCCTCGTTAGTTGTCTTTGGCGCCTCCTAGATGGACCCAAAATGGGAACAAGAGCGCTCAAGTTTATCCCGAACACCCCAAGCACTGTGGCATGGGGGCTGAAGCCGACGACTTGCCATCTCTCAGATTTGATAAACGGCCGCACAGAAGGTAATATTTTAAATTAACAAGCGTTGCTTAGCACATACGAACAAAGTTTTCGGCGCACAGGATAACAAAATGCGAGTCTACTCAAATATTAGATCTTTGGAGAACTCACCCGGAATAATGCGGGCACCCTTCTGGACACCCTTATAATACATCTCGGGCGTACGATACTCTTTGCCCGGCGGTGACGCGTCCGTCACAAGCTTCTCAGCATCCATCTTGCCCTAGTGCACTTTAGCACGGGCAAGGGCCCGACGGGCACCTTCAATGCAGGCGGAATGCTTGATGACTTCAACCCACAGACAAGCATCCACCAGCCGCTGCACCAGGCCGAAGTAGCTCCCGGGCATGGCCTCTTTGGGCCACAGCCAAACTATGAGGCCCTTCATGGCCTGTTCGGCCACCTTGTGGAGCTCGACTAGCTGCTTCAGCTGGTCACTAAGGGGCTTCGGTCAGCCCGCTCTTGGCGAGCTGAACCTTCTGAATCACCGCACTCATGACAGTGCGGTGTTCCTCTTCGATGGAAGCGCCGTTGAGCGCCTCCAGCAAGTTATCCGGCGCCTACGGTTGTACGGAGGCCGCCGGCGCCATAGTCTTGCCCTTCTTACGAAGGGGCCGCCCGCCGGACTTCGGAAGCACTGCAGGTTCCGCTGCGGAGTCCGGTCCAAAGTCCGGGAGGTTGCCCTGCGGCACCTTCGTGTCTCCTCCTCCTGGTGGGTCCCTTTCCGGGATCCCACCTCAGCGTCATCGGCGTCACGGGGGGAGGAGGCGGCCGGAAGTGAAGTGCTATTCACATCTGACGTACCCAAGGACCCGCTCGACGAAGCGGGAAGATCGTCCTTGGGCGGACTACATGGCTGTATGCGGCGTTAGAAAGACACCATGCGGCAAAAAGGAAAATTATGAGTCATTCAGGAGTCCGGATACTTACGATCTCGCCAGGGGCTTGGCCCTTGAGGGCCACTCCTCGTCGCCGTCGCCGGCGTTGGCAGAGCAGTCCAGGGGAAGGGTCCTTCCCTTCTTGGACCCTTCGGCCTCCCCCGTTGGGGAGGCCTTCCTATTCTTCTCTCCCCCCACTGGGGGAGAGGCCTCTTTCTTCTCCTCCTCGTCCTCGTGGGAGGAGTCCACCTCGGAATCATCGGACGATGAATCCGATAGCACCCGGCGCCGGGAACTCCTCCGGGTTCCCGTGGCTTTCTTCTTGGCCTTCTTCTCCATCACCACGTAAGGTGCCGGGGCCAGCAGCCCTGTCAGACGGGCATTCACTGGGTCTTCTAGAAGGGGAGCCGGACAGTTAACCTGTCCGGACGTCTCCTGCCAGGCCTGTTAAAGGTATTGGGAGTTTAGATCCCACATAGAGTCAAACTATGAAAAGCAAGTGTCCCATAAAGGATAACATGGCTTACCTGTAACGCCCTCGATGCGGCTATATCTCCCACGTGTCGAAGCACGACTTAGAGGCATAACCGCATTGAAAGCAATGTCGCAAGTGAGGTAATCTTCACAGAACCCAAGTAATACATAAGGGAAAGAGATACATAGTTGGCTTACAATCGCCACTTCACACAATTACATGAATAAAGCATTACATCATCTAGATACAATCAAGGTCCGACTACGGAACCAAAATAAAAGAAGAACCCCAAATGCGACAAAGGTCCCCGATCGACCCCAAGCTGGGCTCCACTCATCGATCAACTAGAACGAAACAACACAAAGGGCAAGATCTTCATCGAGCTCCTCCTTGAGCTTGGTTGCGTCACCTGCAAACTGGTTTTGGAAGTATCTGGTGAGCCACGAGGACTCAGCAATCCCATTACCATGGGTATCAAGACTAGCAAAGCTTAGTGGGAAAGGAAGGGGTAAAGTGGTGAGGTTGCAGCAGCGGCTAAGCATGATATGGTAGTTAACATACGCAAAGAAGAGCGAGAAGAGAACAAGCGGAACGGTCGTGAACTAGCAATGATCAAGAGGTGATCCTGAACACCTACTTACGTCAAACATAACTCAGAAACCGTGTTCACTTCCCGGACTCCATCGAGAAGAGACCATCACGGCTACACACTCGGTTGATGCATTTTAATTAGGATCAAGTGTCAAGTTATCTACAACCGGACATTAACAAATTCCCATCTCGCCACATAACCGCGGGCACGGCTCTCGAAAGTTTATACCTGCAGGGTGTCCCAACAGCCCATGACAAGCTCTCGCGATCATCGAAGGAATAGACCTTCACCCAGAAGACCCGATCAGTCTCGGAATCCGGTACATCAAGACATTTCGACAATGGTAAAACAAGACCAGCAAAGCCGCCCGATCGCGCCGACAATCCCGATAGGAGCTGCATATCTCGTTCTAAGGCACACCGGATGAGCAAGGCGTCGGGTTGGCATAGACCCTGGTTGCCTGTGGGCGCCGGACATTGCTCGGTTTGGACCAGCACTTAGACAAGCAACGCCCGGGGCTAAAATAAAGATGACCCTCGAGAGAGCGACTCCCAAGGAAAAAAGTAGGTGGTGGTGAGGCAAATGGTAAAAGTCAATGTTGGGCCTTCTTTGGACAAGTTTTATTCAAAGCGAACTGTCGGGGGTCCCATAAATCACCCGACCGCGTAAGGGACGCAAAATCCGGGAACATAACACGGTATGACGGAAACTAGGGCAGCAAGAGTGGAACAAAACACGGGCATAAGGCCGAGCCTTCCACCCTTTACCAAATATATAGATGCATTAATAATATAAGAGATATTGTGATATCCCAACAAAACCTTGTCCACCATGGAGAAATCTTCAACTTCACCTGCAACTAGCAACGCTATAAGAGGGGCTGAGCAAAAGCGGTAACATAGCCAAACAACGGTTTGCATAGGAAAGGTGTCAAAGGTTAGAGGTTCATGGCAATATGGGATGGCTGGACAAACAGGTAATAGGTAGCGCAGCATAGCGAAAGAACGAGGCAACTAGCATAGCAATGATAGTAGTGAGATCCACGGTAGCGGTCATCTTGCCTGAAATCCCGCTAGGAAGAAGAACGAGTCCATGAAGAAGACGACGTAGTCGAACGAATCCTCACAACTCCGGAACGAAACCGAAGCTAACGAGAGAAGCAAACCGGAAAGAAGCAAACAACATAGGTAAACAACCATCACATAAGCATGGCATGATGCACAATCAAGTATGATGCATGTCCGGTTTAAAGAGGCATGGCATGGCATGGCAAAGTGCAACAAACGACACTACAAATTAAGTGGAGCTCAATATGCAACGAGTTGCATATTGACGGAACACCACATTCAAGTATTTAGTTCACTCTCGTTTAAGCTACCAAGCAATGTTAAATGTTTTTAAACATGGCAAGGGGTGAAGCATAATTAAACTAGCTATTTAGGCAAGTTTAAATGAGGCCGGAACAACAAACAACATTTCCGGAAAAACCTCATATGCAATTTATGAATTTGCTACTGTTCTGACCTAAACCATATTTTAAAGTTGTTAAACAGGAAAATAAAGTGGACCATGTTAATCTAGGCATTTTTCCACCCCATTTACATATAAAGAACATTTAAATCCGAGCTACGGTTATTTAGTTATGAAATAAATCATTTTAGCATGGCATTTGAGCAAATTTAAACAAACAGCATTTTTAACATTTTAAATATGGATGAAAGTTGGATATTATGAAACTAGATGAAAAACTAGTCATTTTACATATATAAATTATTTTAATCCGATGCACTGTTAAAGAGTTATTATATGCATGATGTTTAGGGGGTTTTCTGCAAATCTGTTAAAACACTGGATAAACGGATAAATTCGCAGTAAGGGAAAAAAACTACACGGGCCGAAACTGGCTAGCCCAACAGGAACAGGGGAACTGGAGGGGCGGCTCACCCATGGGCCTTGGCCCGAACGGTGGAGGAGGCCAGGCGGGCCGTTCTTGGCCGGGCCGGCGGGCGTGGCCGGGCTGGCCCACGCTGGGCGCTGGGCGAACGCAGCGTCGTCCTCCCGAACGAATCGACGGCGGCGGCGAGAGCTCTCCGACGACGGGCTTCTCCGGCGAAGGAGGAGGCCGGGATGGCTGGAACGGAGCGCGGGCGGCCTCCCTCCGGATCCGGGCGGAGGCGGACCGACGGCGGCGAGAGGGTCGGCGCGCGAGGGGCCGGAGGCCTTGGCGCGAAAGCATCATGGCGGAGCGGCGATGCGAGCTCGGCGGCGATGGAGCTCGGGCGGCGGCGGCGATGGAGCTCGACGGCGGGGACAGGGGAGAGCGGCGGCAGGAGGAGGAGGCGGGGACGAGCGGCGGCGGGCGCCGGACGGTAGGGGATCGCTCGGGCGCTGAGCCGGGATGGGGGCCAGGGGCTGGCCGGGCTGGGCGAACCTGGCGAAGGTGGCGCGGCGGAGACAGTGGCGATCTTGGGATTGGGCGCGAGGCGGCGGCGGCGGCGCTGACGTGGCGGCCTCCGATTCGTTGAGAGGCGTGGAGGCTGGGCGTGTCCGGCAAGGCAGACGCGTCCGGCGTGAGCAGGAAGAGGCTAGGGTTGGACTGCGCGAAAATTCGGAGGGGAGGACTTATTTATAGGTAGAGGGAGCTAGGAGAGTCCAAATGAGGAGCGGTTTTCGGCCACGCGATCGTGATCGAACGACCGAGAACATGGAAGAGACTTAGGTGGGTTTTGGGCCACTTTGGAAGGGGTGTTGGGCTGCAACAAAAGAGGGCTTTTGCGGTTACCCGGTTAACCGTTGGAGTATCAAACGACCTCCAAATGGCACGAAACTTGACAGGCGGTCTACCGGTGCTACACCAAGGCCGCTTGGCAAACCTCGGTCCATTCCGAGAAAGTTTAACACCCGCTCACAACAAGAGAGAAGAAGGGATCTTGGGATGACATAGGAGCGCCGGATTGCAAAACGGACAACGGGGAAAATGCTCAGATGCATGAGACGAACATGTATGCAAAATGAAATGCACATGATGACATGATATGAAATGCATATGATGACATGATAAACTGCAACACGCAAGCAAATGACATGGCAACGACGGCGAATAACTGGCGGACACCTGGCGCATCGGATCCGGGGCGTTACAACACTCCACCACTACGAGAGGATCTCGTCCCGAGATCTAGGATGGCACCGGAGGGAAAAGGATGAGGAAGAGGAGAGGTAAACTAAGTTGCTTCTTTGACGAACGAGTGAAACCACGAACCTTAAGAGGTTGAGCAATTTAAAAGAAAGAGTACAATAGAGATGAACGAGATTGCAAACAATCCGTTAGAAAAGAGGAACAAGGAACATTACGAGGACTTGAAGGTTGCAAAGACATAAATCAAGAGTTTGATGGATAAGATAGAATTTGAAACCACTCCGGTTAAAACTAGATAGAGAAGGAATAAGATTGATATGATTTGGGCAGCACTTCGACTGAAAGAAGAAGGAAAAACTTGATAGGATGAGATGAAAAGATATTGAAGAGATGATACAACACTCCGGTTAAATGGATAAGCAAGAAAAGAACATGATCCTCACAAAACGAGGTGATGGGTGAAGAGCACAACATCACAATGCCTCCGTAATGAAAGAATAGAAGTTAGACCGTTGAGATAAAGGGACGGAGAAGAAAATGACAACTTTTGCCACAAGTGAACTTGGAAAGCATCCTTGCAAAGAAGAATCGAACGGAGTTGTTGCAAAATCAAGAACGAAAAGCACAAGGTTGTTGTGGGCTTATGGCAAACATCTCAAAATGATGAGGTGACAACCGGCCACAAATGGAAACCATTGATTTGATTGAGAGCACCAAAGAGATTAACAACTTTTTCACCAAAAGGATAGGAGAAAACTCGGATCATTGATATGCACCACAAATAGCAACATTCCTTAGGGAAGGCTTTAGGTGAAATCTATACCAAGATAACTCCAATGAAGAGATTGGTGGATTTAAAATACCTCATTCTTGACAACATGTGAATCATGAAACACGAACTCAAATATTCAAGAATGACATAACACCACCTCAAATGATAAGGTAGAAAGAATTGCACTTCGGAATGCAAGATGAAGAATGCTTGAGCTTCTCAAAACAAAACATGTGTTGAGCACCATGTTTATTTTTAGAGTATAGCTTGGCTGATCTTAACTTCAAGAGAAATCTTGAAGAACAACTGAAGAATGAAAAGAATCCTTGAGGAACCACCATGAAGAAACTCCGGTATTAAAAGGATGGTGGAAAGAAGGAGAAGTTGAAAACACAAGGTGTACCTTGCAATGATTTAGATGGATCTTCGCGACGAGATAATGCGGAAAACTTGGAACTCCGGAAAAGAAAAGATGAGACATCTCGAACCGAGAATGTGATATGATGACCAACTCCGGAAAGAAAGATGAATCACTTGTAAACAAGAATTTATTCATCATGAATAATCTCCGGAAGAAAATAATTGAATCACCTCGAGGAAATAAGAATAAGATTTATTGTATGCTTATCCTTCATCAAATTTAATTGATGACAAGCAACGGATTTGGCATACTACTTATTCTCGTAGAAAGGATTAAGAGGGATATGGTGGAAACTTGGGAAGGTCTTCAACGAACCACCGGTAGGATTGGAAAGAACGAATGAATTAAATGATAACGAAAGAGGTGAAATCTTGAACGAACCACCGTAAGAATTGAAAAAGAGAGTAGCAAGGGCATAATTCACCGGAAAGAGTTTGAAAACGAATGAAGATACTTGAAGGGATTTATATACATGAGAACAAAGAGATCTTGAGCTGATTAGAGTAAACTTGAATGGTGCACCGGTAAGATTTGGAGAATGATAGCTACACGCTGAGAATAAAGAATTATGACATGATGGCCTTCGGAGGAAAGAAATGGAAACAACTCATGAAATGCTCCGGATGGCAAGAAAAGAATTCTCACCACCGAAAACAGATATGAGAGGATGTCATCAAGCTAGGACCATGAATCTTGAAGAGAATAGAGCAAGATTAAAGAGAAACTCTTCTTCAGTCTTCAAATGATGAGAATGGCAACGAGAAACACCACCAAGAATTGTTGAGATACTCCGGGAGAATGAAAAAACAAAGAGGTTGAGCCAACAATGAAAAGAATTTGAAAGATCTTGGAGAAAAGCATTTGACTGATGATAACTCATTCTTACGTCAAACTTGAAAAGAATTTAGGATAGCTCCGGAATAATTAGAAGAGTCAGGTAAGATCCTGGGAAAAGACCTGTGGGTTAGGGCCCACTCAAAAGAAGACCGTTGAAAAGATTTAAAGAGATGTTGCACCGGTTGAATTAAATGACTTGAATGAGATACCCATCTCGAAAGAGCTTGAACGAATGCAGAGTGGAAACACGAATCGTCGAGATATCTTGAGCACTCCGGAGTAACAAATAGCGAGAAGTGAATTATTATGAGGTGCACCGGTATGAGAAAGCATTAGAAACGAGGAAAGAAATATGATGAATATCGAAAGCTTGAATAGGATCCACCGGAGAAGAAACAACAATGAAGGATGATGAACTTGAAGCTCGTGAGCATCTTCACGAGGGATCACCGGATCAGAACATTGATTGAAAAGAGTGAAGATACTTCCCACAAATAAAAGGATACATGATTAAGAAATCTAAGTCCTTGAAGAAAAAGGGTGGGAGGGCGGGAAAACAAAAGCAACTTGGGATGAACGAAACAAACACCGTTGAGAAAATCTTAGAATTGATCTCACAAATGTGGAAATGATCGGATCCACTTGAAGAGAATCACACCGGTTGAAAAAGAATTAACATGACAACCTCGATGATCAAGAAGGATTAGTATTCACATAGCAATATGAGAGCACCGTTTATGAAAGGTATGGATTCAACATTTGACTTTGAAGCAACTCAAATACCACGAATAACACAAAACAAAGGATTTGGCTTGCAGAATAAGCCGGAACAAACATATGATAGAGATTTCGTCCGAAGTTTTCGTGGTGGGGCCTACACGGGCTCGATCGTACAGCACCATCATGTACAAGGCAATGCACATGACATCTGAAGTGTCCCAGTCGGCATAGCCAAGGACTCTTTAAGACACAACGAGACCATCAGAAACCAAGTGGGAGTGGAGCAACTTGATCTCAACACAAGGGTAGGAAGTTTTCCTAAATGTAAGGTAGGAGTGGTAGTTCTTCCGATGGCTCTTCCACGTAATGAAGAGGAGGTGGAGGGTATTTATAGCCTCCACACAAAATCCAACTGCTACACACATTTGACCAATCTCGGCCGGACTGGTTGACAACTCGGTGAGACCGAAAGTTCAAATCTTAGAACGTTGGATTTTCTGTGGACCGAAATACAATCCTGCTAGTCCGATTCTTCCAAAGTCTAGGGTTTGCCAATCTGTGGGACCGATTTTTCATCTCGTGACACCGATTTGAGTACGTAGGTTACGTGTTGGCAACACCAATTTCGTATGACCAGTTTGGAATCGAAAATCCGAGAATCTTAGGGTTTGGGTATATGGCTGAGGTGGTTCATCTCGTGTAACTGAGTTTGGAATCGTGGGACCGAGATTACTTATGGGTTTATGTTGGAGTGAAAGATTGCTGATAGTTTGAGAGATAAATCACTAAGCACTTAGAGCAACCAGATCATCATCATAACCTCATCCCTTTAATAGTATTGGCTTTCCTATGGACTCAATGTGATCTTGGATCACTAAACCAAAAATGGAGTCTTGAGCTTTTGCCAATGTTTTCCTTAGCATTTTGAGGGGTCCACATCATCACCATTGCCATACCCATATCAATGAACTTTTCAAATATTCTCAAGAAATGATTAGTTCAATGATATATATGTTGTTATTAATTACCAAAACCACCCGGGATTAGTTGCACTTTCAATCTCCCTTTGGTAATTGATGACAACATATAGATCAAAGCTCGGCAAATGATATAATCAATGAATAACATCGTCGCTTTGAGAAGTATGTGATAAGCAAGAGCTCCCCTAAATTTGTGCATTATTTAAGATTTATGCTTGAATGCAAATGCACAATCGATTAGGATCATGGGTTACTCTTCCATGTCACATACATCTTGGTGGAGCGCATAAAATGATAAGAATGAATAACATGCACCCAATCACCAAGACATGAGTAAGTGATCATACAAGATATGAATGGAATATGATAAGCATCAAGCACACATTAAGCAAGATGATCAAGCACTCATCAAGGTCGAGTAAACGAGTATCAAACACACGAAATGTCTCAAAGAACTCAAAAGTATCTCAAGGAAAACGCAAACTAAAGAGCAAAACGAGCACTCTCTCTCTCGAAGCCCTATGATCTATACACTTTCTCCCTTGGCAACAAGTTACCAAAAGTTCGAAGGTATAGAGCTAATCGCCACCGACTCGGCCATGGCTCGCTCAGCCGATGGAGTGGAGATAGCTGCATCCGCAAAGCTTCGCCAAGTCTGTGGAGCCGAGGAGGATACTGAGCCGGTGCCGGAACCGACGGAGCTGTAGGAGGTGCCGATGTAGTAGCCCGGTTCGCCACATCGAATAGCACTGATCTGGCTTTAGGGCACAGAAGCAGCTGCTCATAGTCATCCCGACCATATCACCTTCCATCTCCCTCATGAGTTCTCGCTTTCTCCCTCTTAGCTTCCTCGATGTCCGCCTGCTTGTCGACGGTGACTGCACTTCGCCCACTTGACGCCCAGAGCATGGAACTTATCCTCAACGATCCTCTCTAGGCTCTCCGAGATCTGACTATGCTGGCCAGCGTAGCTCAATTCTCTCGAGTGGCTTCAAGAAGTTGTTCGCGAACGCCTTTGGTTGCTTCCTTCACTTTAGCTTGTTTGGCAGCTTCAGACTTAGCATGTCCTTCGACAGATGGGAGCATCCTCATCATCACAACCTCATTATCTTCGTGTTCAGCTGCAATGGCAAGTGGGGTCTATCCAATGTAGGTGTCCGTGCAAACTTGGCATTGATGAGCATCCAATATGGAGCAAACCCACACGACCTTCTTCTCGGTCTCTGGTCATTGTCCTCTTGATAGTCTCAACTATCGTGTCCATCACCTTAAAAGGTGTCTTCCGATCTAGAATGTGCAGATGTTGATAGAATACCCTCTTATCATGGTGGTTCCACTTAGGCATCAAAGTATGCCTTTAATGGTATTGGTGGTTGGGAGACCTGCCCAAGATAATAGACCAACCAAGCTTCCATATCTCTACATCCTTCTGTACCTCATTGTACATGTTCTCATCGACTCGTGATTCTTCTTGAATGCCATAGACATCAATGTCATCTTCCTTGAGATCGGTGCATTCAAGAACGCCTCCATTCCTCAACAGTGAATGGAATTCGCCCCTTCGCATCCATACACCTGCCATCTGATAGAAGTGTGCGTGGCATAGAACTGCATGATCATCTCATCATTCCAAGCACCTTCACCAACAAACTCGCAATCCACAAGCAAGTGAAGCTTATGCACATGTGGGAAGTAATCGTGGTTTTCATCACGATGTAATCCAGCCATATATCTCGTGTCAAGAATAATTTTTTATCCATGAGCACCGCCTCATAAAGTCTTTGTTTCCGTGTGGAATCTTGGGTCAATCGCTGTCCTTCTCCCCGGTGGCATATGGATCAACTTGCTCCATAGCTCGAGACCTTGTCCTTTCTCTCCTTCATATTTTCTCTCGAGGATGAGCATCATTATGAACTCGCAATTCGTTCGAGCTTGAGCAAAACATGTGCCTCTTCATCGATTCTCAGTGGCACATTGTCCTTCTTCTTCTCCAAGCGTGTATGTTCTCACAGCTTTTTGGCTTGGCAGCAGGTTTGGCTTGGGCTGCTTTTGCTTGAGCTGATGGCTTAGCTTTTGTGGGTGCTCCTGCCGATGGCATCTCCCATCAACTTCGCTTCGAGGAGGCCGAGGTGCCTCATCGTAATCATCATCAGCTTCTTCATGAACTAGCCTCTTCCTCTTGGAAGTTTTCTTGATCTTGCGGAGGTTTCTTCTTCCATGCTGAGCTTCGCTCAACAAGGATTTCTTCACCTTGCTGGTGCCTTTTGACTGCTTCCCTTGATAGCCCTTTGGCAACCACTTGCCTTTTGGCTTAGAAGTTATCTCTCATCTCAACAAAGTCAATCCTCCTCATCGTAATTCCTCTTCTTCCGGCCTCGTGGCAGCTGCAGTAGTCCACTTGGAGTACTTCTCTCCATCATCTGAAAAACGCTTTTCAGACTTGTAGCTGCCTCAGAATCTCAACTGCATTCGTTTCTCGACCGCTACTTCCATCGCATATGACCGACAACCCTGAATAGAATAGGTATAGGCGAATAGAAGAGTTATCACAAACCGCAGAGGATTTTGCAAAAGAATGAGTTCAAACTTTAGTTTTAGGTTTTCACAGTAATACATTTCGGTCTCGACCGAGTCTATAAATTCGTGAACTGTCTAAACAGCACCATATACACCACTTTCGGTTGGACCGAAATGGGTTTCGGTCTAGCCGAGACCACTAGGGTTTCACTAAATTTTCACTTCGGTTCACCGATGGTACAACTCGGTTTCACCGAAAGTGCAAAGGCAATGACCAGAGGCCAAATCGGTCATCCGAAATGTCAATTCGGTCACACCGATGTGTTCGCGGAAACCTAACCCTAAAATTTTCACTCAAAATTTGTTCTATGATCTAAACGGCTGGATAGAAGGATTCAATCTTGGCAAGAAACTAGACAAAGCCTATCGTGCATTGAATCAGCTTGAGCACGAGAGGATGAAACTCACCCAATGCGGTGGAGTTTCACCACGCGCAACGCTGATGAGAAAGACCGCTGACGGCGATGGAGACCATGGCGAGGGCGACAGCGACGGGCGGAGACGATCCGGAGACCAAGGCGACGGCAGCGGGTTTGAGGGCGAGCTTTTGAAGAAGTAATCAACGCGCTGTCCTCGGTATATATACCTCTTCGCCGTGGGACCGAAGTTGAAAACTTCGGGACCGAGATGGTTAATCGCAGAAGTTACACTTCGTCACGCCGGAATTTGTAACTCGGTTTCACCGAGGTGAAAACCTAGATCAATCCAAGTGATTTCGGTCTGTCCGATTTGAGTATATCGTTTGACCGAAAGTACTTAGAAGGTTTTGGAAGTTTAGGCTTTTGACGGATCGGTGGCTCCGAAGTGCCTCACTGGTCTGTCCAAAAAGTCTTGTTCAAAGTTTGTGATATAAGCATGAATAGAGTTTGAGACAAGAAAGCATAGATAGCTAGGAGGAACTTAGGCATTCTTGTCCATCCATTTGGTCAAAAGAAAAACAAAAGACCAAAGCAACAAATGGATGTCCTCGAATGGATAAAACCATGCATCCAACATGCTCACACAATAAGATAGCAAATGAAATATGTGTCAAACATGCACAAACAAAACACTTAGCAACTAGCACACAATTTGCGATGACTAGGTCATCTATATATGAGTATATTGACTTAGGAGTCAAATGAGAACATTTGATCATAGGTCATACTCATCGCTTAAGCACAAGTGGGGTTACCACTTTCCATAAAGATTAATGTGTTCACATCATTAGAAGATGCTTTGCTCATTTCTTTAGAGCAAAGCTCCCTTGATGTGAGAACCCTTTAAAGGGTCAAACTAACCTTGGGTTGTCGTTGAAGACTTCATGTAGATGTTGAAGATGTGGATGCTCAATGTTGATGAAGATCATCAAGAGTTGGGAGCAATCCTTTGGATTCGGCACTTTCAATACCTACATGGGTTAGTCCCACAAGGAACAAACAAGGATATCCATGGACATAGATTGAAGTACACAGATGATGTCCATGAAAGCAATGATTACCTTGTCCCTTGCCTTACCAACATGAGGGTTTGTGACTCCATGAACTAGTGCAAGATGTGGAAGTTGATTGCACAAGTCCTTGCCAAAATGAATGTGAGTGAAGTATATTACGGAGTCACCTCAAGAACTCTCTAGTTCTTCTTCTTCGATCCACATCATCTTGATGGGAACTTGGGGTAGTAGTTGAGCTTGTCGGAGTAGAACTTGAAGTTGCCTTGGGAACCCACTTGACCATGGCCTTGGGTGCTTCAATGAATGCATCAATCTCCTCTTGAAGCTTGTCCTTGCCTTTTAGCTTGTGGTCTTGTGGTGGAAGGTCATCTTGAGCTTGTTCCACATTGGAAGAAGTAGGTTCATACTTCTCCTCTTGAGAAACGAACTTTGGAGGATATTGACCTTCTTCCCATTCAACACCCTCGCGTGAACTTTCGCTCAAAACCAACCTTGATTCTTCCTGTCTTCCTTGCTTGGTAATTTTTCTCAAAGCTCTTGCTTCCGCAAGACTCTTGTAGACACCTTTCTATAATCCCTTTCAATAGACTATTTTCTTGCTCAAGTGAAACTTGGCTTGAAACATTGTTAGTGGAGTCAAGAGAATTACTAGAAGTAACAACATTTGATTTGGCATGATTATTGTTACTGCTAGAGGAAGAATTTTTCTTATGCTTGTCATGCTTAGTTTTGATAGGTGGCAAGAAATTAGACAAGAGAAGTCGCTTGGCAAGATATGAAGAACTCTTCTTTCAAGATCGTCATTGATAGCTTTTAGAAACTCATGTTCTTGCTCTAGATTGAGCTTCTTCGGTTGTAGCTTTCATGAGATCTTAGGAGCTCTCTATGATTTTCTTGAGTTGTTTCATGAGCTAACTTAAGAGTGTTTAGTTCTTTAGTTAGTCGCTCAATCTCCTTCATAGCATTGTCATTCGACTCTTCTCGACTATAAAGACTACTAGCATGTTCATCATTACTAAGCTCACTAGATTTATCATGTAAAAGCTCATCTTCACCAAGCAAGTCAACACAAATAATGCCCCATGCGGCAGGGTTATGTCCAAGAATGTGCATTTTCATTTTATGCTTCCAACTAGTAAAATTTGAACCATCAAAGTAAGGACCTCTACGGAAATTACCCTCACTAGACGCCATACTCTCCTAGGTTGTGAAACCAAGCTTATGGAGTCCAATGCAATGGAAACCAATCCAATGGAGACCAAAGCTCTGATACCACTTGTAGGATCGGAAGTATGTCTAGAGGGGGGGATTAGACTACTTGACAACTTAAAACTTGGCCTTTGATTGAGTAGATTCTTAGCAAGTTCACAATGATAACCAAGTCAAGTATCACCCTACACATGCAATTCTAGAGTTGTGGCAGCGAAAGTAAATTGCACGATAGTAAATGAGAGGTGGAGAAGAGCAAACGCATTTGGAGACACGGAGATTTTTCTCTGGTTCTGAGGTGGTGCTATCGTCAATCCACGCTGATGGAGACTTCAACCCACTGAGGGTAACGGCCATGAGTCCACGGAGGGCTCCACCCACTAAGGGTCCACAAGAAGCAACCTTGTCTATGCCATCATGGCTTACGCCCACGGAGGACTAGCCTTACTGTAGATCTTCACGGGCAGGCGATCTCCTGCCCACAAACTCCTTGGTTGAACTCCACATCATGACGGAGGCTCCCAAGTGACACCTAACCAATCTAGGAGGCACCACCCTCCAAAAGGTAATAGATGGTGTTGGTGATGATGAACTCCTTGCTCTTGTGCTTCAAATGATAATCTCCCAACACTCAACTCTCCTCACCGACGGCTGTGGTGGAGGAAGGGATTGAGGGAAAGCAACTTGAAGGCTAGAAATCAAGTTTCATATGGTGGGAGGAGCAACTTGATCTCAACACAAGGGTAGGTAGTTTTCTCTAAATGTAAGGTAGGAGTGGTAGTTCTTGTGATGGCTCTTCCACTAATGAAGAGGAGGTGGAGGGTATTTATAGCCTCCACACAAAATCCAACTGCTATAACACATTTGACCAATCTCGGCCGACTGAAGGACAACTCGGTGAGACCGAAAGTTCAAATTTAGAATTGGGATTTTGGGACCGAAATACAACTTGCTAGTCCGATTCTTCCAAAGTCTAGGGTTTGCCAATCTCTGGGACCGATTTCATCTCGGTGACACCGATTTGAGTACGTATGTTCTGAAGCTGGCAACACCAATTTCGTATGACCGAGTTTGGAATCGGAAAATCCGAGAATCTTAGGGTTTGGGTATATGGCTGAGGTGGTTCATCTCGCAGTAACTGAGTTTGGAATCGGTGGGACCGAGATTACTTATGGGTTTATGTTGGAGTGAAAGATTGCTGATAGTTTGAGAGATAAATCACTAAGCACTTAGAGCAACCAGATCATCATCATAACCTCATCCCCTTTAATAGTATTGGCTTTCCTATGGACTCAATGTGATCTTGGATCACTAAACCAAAATGGAGTCTTGAGCTTTTGCCAATGTTTTCCTTAGCATTTTGAGGGGTCCACATCATCAATATTGCCATACCCATATCAATGAACTTTCAAATATTCTCAAGAAATGATTAGTTCAATGATGTTGTTATTAATTACCAAAACCACCTGGGATTAGTTGCACTTTCACCACCGAGGGGGACATGCTAAATAGTTCCATCCTTGCTTATCGCACTATTTGTATCGTCGCATTCATGACGATTTTGAATAAACAATGCATTGCTTTCATGCACAACGCATTCCTTTCTTATATCGTATGTTCATTTATGACATGTTGCATCCGTACACTTTGGCAGCCAAATACACCAGGCTTAAGTTCCACATTATGGTGTGATAAGTCCCAACACTTTCACAAGTGCGGCACCCCGAACTTATAGCATTATATGCTTCATTCAATCATGTCTTGGGTCAATAGTTGGGTTTTCCGCTCCCATGTTTTGGTACCTTACGCTCCTTTATATCGACTAAGAAGGCTGGAGAACCACTGCGACAGTTCCCGCTTGAGCTGGGCGAGCACCTCTTGGAGAAAGCTAAACCGACTGGTCATGATGGGCGAGAGCCGGTCGCTGCTCGAGAGGTTTTTTCGTGTCCCTAAAGACTTATGCCGCTTAGAGCGAGGAACCGGTTGTCCGCCCAGCGTGATACCGAGTTCGCATTCAACACTAGGGCTTCACAAAATTTAAAATTATAGAATTCTATGGCTAAGAGAGTGTTCAAGCATTATAAGTCCGGTCCTTGCTCGCTAGCCGAGCGCCCCTAGATGGACCCAAAATGGGAACAAGAGCGCTAAGTTTATCCCAACACCCCAAAGACTGTGGCATGGGGGCTGAAGTCACACTTGCCATCTCTCGATTTGATAAACGGCCGCATAAGGTAATATTTTAATTAAAGCTTGCTTACATACGAACAAAGTTTTCACAAGACAGATAACAAAATGCGAGTCTACTCAAATATTAGATCTTTGGAGAACTCACCTGGAATAATGCGGCACCCTTCTCGACACCCTATAATACATCTCATGCACGATACTCTTGCCCGGCGGTGACGCGTCTGGTCACAAGCTTTCAAGATCCATCTTGCCCTAGTGCACTTTAGCATCGCAAGGGGCTCCGGCACCTTCAATGCAAAGCGGAATGCTTGATGACTTCAACCCGCATATCCACCAGCCGCTGCACCAGGCCGAAGTAGCTCCCGGCATGGCCTCTTTGGGCCACAGCCCAAACTATGAGGTCTTCATGGCCTGTTCACCTTGTGGAGCTCGACTGCTGCTTCACCGTCACTAAGGCTTTCATCAGCCCGCCTTTGGCTGAACCTTCAATCACCGCACTCATGACAAGTGTTCTTCGATGGAAGCGCCATGAGCGCCCAAAGAAGTTATCCGCGCCACGGTTGTACGGAGGTCACGGGCCTATAGTTTGCCTTCTACGATAGCCTGCCCGACCGGAAGCACCGCAGTTCCGCCGCGAGTCCGTCCAAAGTCCGGAGGTCGCTCGCGCACCTTCGTGTCTCCTCCCCTGTGGGTCCCTTTCCGATCCCACCTCAGCGCCATCGGCGCACGGGGAGGAGGCGGCCGAAGTGAAGTGCTATTCACATCCGACGACGGGCGACCCGCCGACGAAGCGGGAAGATCGCCCTTACGGACTACATGGCAGATGCGGCGTTAGAAAGACACCATGCGGCAAAAAGGAAAATTATGAGTCATTCAGAGTCCGGATACTTACGATCTGCCAGGGCTTGGCCTTGAGGCCACTGCCGCCGTCACGCCGGCGCTAAGGTAGGGCCCAGGAAGGGTCCTTCCCTTGACCCTTCGCCCCCGCTGGGGAGGCCTTCACGATGCGATTATATCTCCCACGGTCAAGCACCGACTTAGAGGCATAACCGCATTGAAAGCAATGTCGCAAGTGAGGTAATCTTCACACAACCCAAGTAATACATAAGGGAAAGAGATACATAGTTGGCTTACAATCGCCACTTCACACAATTACATGAATAAAGCATTACATCATCTAGATACAATCAAGGTCCGACTACGGAACCAAAATAAAAGAAGAACCCCAAATGCGACAAAAGGTCCCCGATCGACCCCAACTTGGCTCCACTACTGATCAACTAGAACGAAACAACACAAAGGGCAAGATCTTCATCGAGCTCCTCCTTGAGCTTGGCTGCGCACACCGCAAACTGGTTTTGAAGTATCCGTGAGCCACGAGGACTCAAAGAATCCCATTACCATGGGTATCAAGACTAGCAAAGCTTAGTGGGAAAGGAAGGGGTAAAGTGGTGAGGTTGCAAAGAATGCTAAGCATGATATGGTAGTTAACATACGCAAAGAAGAGCGAGAAGAGAACAAGCGGAACGGTCGTGAACTAGCAATGATCAAGAGGTGATCCCTAACACCTACTTACGCCAAACATAACTCGAAACCGTGTTCACTTCCCGGACTCCATCGAGAAGAGACCATCACGGCTACACACCTGCTGATGCATTTTAATTAGGATCAAGTGTCAAGTTATCTACAACCGACATTAACAAATTCCCATCTCGCCACATAACCGTAAGGCACGGCTCGAAAGTTTATATACCGCAGGTGTCCCAACTTAGCCCATGACAAGCTCTCGCGATCATCGAAGGAATAGACCTTCACCCAGAAGACCCGATCGCCCTTAATCCCGGACATCAAGACATTTCGACAATGGTAAAACAAGACCAGCAAAGCCACCCGATGCGCGATAATCCCGATAGGAGCTGCGCATATCTCGCTCTCGGCACACGGATGAGCAAGATGTCGGTTGGCATAGACCCCTGTCGGCTGTGGGCGCCGACATCGCTGGTTTTGACCAAGACTTAGACAAGCACCGGCCGGGGGCTAAATAAAGATGACCTCGAGAGAGCGACTCCCAAGGGAAAAGTAGGTGGTGGTGAGGCAAATGGTAAAAGTCAATGTTGGGCCTTTATGGACAAGTTTTATTCAAAGCGAACGCCGTGGGGTCCCATAAATCACCCGACCAGCCAAGGACGCAAAATCCGGGAACATAACACCGGTATGACGGAAACTAGGGCGGCAAGAGGAACAAAACACTGTGCATAAGGCCGAGCCTTCCACCCTTTACCAAATATATAGATGCATTAATAATATAAGAGATATTGTGATATCCCAACAAAACCTTGTCCACCATGGAGAAATCTTCAACTTCACTGCAACTAGCAACGCTATAAGAGGGCTGAGCAAAAGCGGTAACATAGCCAAACAACGGTTTGCATAGGAAAGGTGTCAAAGGTTAGAGGTTCATGGCAATATGGGATGGCCGGACAAACAGTAATAGGTAGCGCAACATAGCAAAAGAACGAGGCAACTAGCATAGCAATGATAGTAGTGAGATCCACAGTAGCGGCCATCTTGCCCGAATCCCGCTTAGGAAGAAGAACGAGTCCATGAAGAAGACGACGTAGTTTAACTAATCCTCACAACTCCTAACGAAACCGCTTAACGAGAGAAGCAAACCGAAAGAAGCAAACAACATAGGTAAACAACCATCACATAAGCATGGCATGATGCACAATCAAGTATGATGCATGTCCCGTTTAAAGAGGCATGGCATGGCATGGCAAAGTGCAACAAACGACACTACAAATTAGTGGAGCTCAATATGCAACGAAAGGCATATTGATTTTAACACCACATTCAAGTATTTAGTTCACTCGCTTAAGCTACCAAGCAATGTTAAATGTTTTAAACATGGCAGTGGGGGTGAAGCATAATTAAACTAGCTATTTAGTAAAGTTTAAATGAGGCCGAACAACAAACAACATTTCCGTAAAAACCTCATATGCAATTTATGAATTTGCTACTGTTCTGACCTAAACCATATTTTAAAGTTGTTAAACAGGAAAATAAAGTGGACCATGTTAATCTAGGCATTTTTCCACCCCATTTACATATAAAGAACATTTAAATCCGAGCTACGGTTATTTAGTTATGAAATAAATCATTTTAGCATGGCATTTGAGCAAATTTAAACAAACAGCATTTTTAAGATTTTAAACATGGATGAAAGTTGGATATTATGAAACTATGAAAAAATATTCATTTGACATATATGAATTATTTTAATCCATGCACTAAAGAGTTATATGCATGATGTCTAGGGGTTTTCTCGCAAATCTGTTAAAACACCGGATAAACTGACAAATTCAAAGAAGAAAAAACTACACGGCCAAACTGCTAGCCCAACAGAATAGGGGAACTCGAGGGGCGGTTCACCCATGGGACTTGGCCCAACGGTAGGCCGGCAAAGTCAATACGGGCTTTACCGGCGGCGTGGCCGGGTTGCCCACGCGGCGGGCGAACGGAGCGCCATCCTCTCGAACGAATCGACGGCGGCGGCGAGAGCTCGACGACGGGAGCCCGAAGGGATGAGGCCGGGATGCTGTGAACGAGATGAGCGGCTTCCTCCCGGATACGGCGGAAGTGACCGACAATGTCGTGAGGTCGGGCCAGGCGAGAGCTGGAGGCGCGAAGCAGCGCGCGGAGCGGCGATGAGAAGCTCAATGAGATGGAGTTCGCGGCAGCGACTTAGTTCGACGGGGACATGAGACAATGGGCGGCCGAGGAGGAGGCGACGAAGGGCAAGGGCGCCGACGCAGGACGCTGCCGGCGCGGTTTGATGGTTTCGCGGCCTGCCCGCTCGGGCGGGCCGCCGCCGCAAGTGGGCGCGGCGGAGACATGTGGCGCGGGATTGGGCGCGAGGCGGGCGAGCCGACGTGGCGGCCTGATCTGGCTTGAGCCGTGGAGGCTGGATTTGTCCGGCCAAGGATGAGCCCGGCCGGGCACAGGGAAGAGGCTAGGTTGGATCATGAAATCGGAGGGGAGGACTTATTTATAGGTAGAGGAGCTAGGAGAGTCCAAATGAGGAGCGAGCTGCGACGCGATCGTGATCGAACGACCTAGAACATGGAAGAGACTTAGGAGGGTTTTTGGGCCACTTGAAGGTGTTGGTCAAAATAAAAGAGGGCTTTTTACATTACTAAGCTAACTGCTGAGTATCAAACGACTCCAAATGGCACGAAAGTTGACAAAGCGGTTCAACGGAAGTTACACCACAAGGCCGCTTACAACCCTCGTCCATTCCGAGAAAGTTTAACACCCGCCACAACAAGAGAGAAGAAGGGGATTTGGATGACATAGAGCGCCATTGCAAACGGACAACGGAAAAAATGCTCGATGCATGAGACGAATATATATGCAAAATGAAATGCACATGATGACATGATATGAAATGCATATGATGACATGATAAATCGCAACACGCAAAGCAAATGACATGGCAACGACGGCATAACCAATCAAGGGACACTGGCGACGGATCCGGCGCATAACACTCCACCATTATGAGAGGATCTTCGCCCCAGATCTAGGATGGCACCGAGGGAAAAGGATGAGGAAGAGGAGAGGAAAACTGTTGCTTTTCGATTTAACGAGTGAAACCAATGAACCTTAAGAGGTTGAGCAATTTAAAAGAAAGAGTATAATAGAGATGAACGAGATTGCAAACAATCCGCTAGAAAAGAGGAACAAGGAACATTTCGAGGACTTGAAGGTTGCAAAGACATAAATCAAGAGTTTGATGGATAAGATAGAATTTGAAACCACTCAAAGTTAAAACTAGATAGAGAAGGAATAAGATTGATATGATTTGGGCAAAAGATCAAATCGAAAGAAGACTTGAATGAGATACCCATCTCGAAAGAGCTTGAGCGAATGCAGAGTGGAAACACGAATCGTCGAGATATCTTGAGCACTCGGAGTAACAAATAGCGAGAAGTGAATTATTATGAGGTGCACGGTATGAGAAAGCATTAGAAAGCGAGGAAATAAATATGATGAATATCGAAAGCTTGAATAGGATCCACGGAGAAGAAACAACAATGAAGGATGATGAACTTGAAGCTCGTGAGCATCTTCACGAGGATCACGGATCGAACATTGATTGAAAAGAGTGAAGATACTTCCCACAAATAAAAGGATACATGATTAAGAAATCTAAGTCCTTGAAGAAAAAGGGTGGGAGGGCGGGAAAACAAAAGCAACTTGGGATGAACGAAACAAACACCGTTGAGAAAATCTTAGAATTGATCTCACAAATGTTGAAATGATCGGATCCACTTGAAGAGAATCACACCGGTTGAAAAAGAATTAACATGACAACCTCGATGATCAAGAAGGATTAGTATTCACATAGCAATATGAGAGCATCGTTTAGGAAAGGTATGGATTCAACATTTGACTTTGAAGCAACTCGAATACCACGAATAACACAAAACAAAGGATTTGGCTTGCAGAATAAGCCGGAACAAACATATGATAGAGATTTCGTCCGAAGTTTTCGTGGTGGGGCCTACACGGGCTCGATCGTACAGCACCATCATGTACAAGGCAATGCACATGACATCTGAAGTGTCCCAGTCGGCATAGCCAAGGACTCTTTAAGACACAACGAGACCATCAGTAAAACCAACCGTGAATAGGCGGACCACTAGACGTCGAACCCCAATTTCATATCATACATCCGTCGGAAAGATATCCTAAGAGCTACTTGAATTCCCACCTATAAAACTCCCGAAATTTTCTGGTTATGCAATCTGGTGTTGGGGATACAGAGGAACAATATATCTCACCCAAACTAACAATCCCTACATCCAGCTGTATCCATCCGTCAACACATAACCAAGAAACCTTCGGAAATCGTCTACCTCAACCTTTGAAAAGCATCCGTTATCTGAGTCATGGCAATACTCCGTACTCACCTCGATCTTGGGTTAGCGGGTTATCTCACCAACAAGCTGCATAAAAGAGATTTTCGATGTCGGCGTACTAAACTCGGTATTCGAGGCTGCAACGATAAAATTATGACGACAACACCTCGGAGCTCAACTCCCCGGGACACTGCCACAACCCCTAAATGTCAGGAGGCACCAAGAACAATGTTCTCGTCATAAGAATATCGGAACGATTCCAAGATACCCGCGTGATCCTAAATTTTTTTTTAGTGAAATTTGAGAAGAGAAGAGTAAAAACTCTACGTCAAGAGACCTCACCAGAGCAACGAAGGGACTGAGGAGTAAAAAGAATTCCTAACTCTCCGATATATATAATCCTAAATGACTCAAAACATTTTTCTAGACACAACTCGGCCGCTAAAAACGATCAAGCAGTGGGGCTCCTAAGGTCGGGAAGGCTCGATTACCAACTTAGCGCCCTCGATGCGGCTATATCTCCCATGTCGAAGCACGACTTAGAGGCATAACCGCATTGAAAGCAATGTCGCAAGTGAGGTAATCTTCACACAACCCAAGTAATACATAAGGGAAAGAGATACATAGTTGGCTTACAATCGCCACTTCACACAATTACATGAATAAAGCATTACATCATCTAGATACAATCAAGGTCCGACTACGGAACCAAAATAAAAGAAGAACCCCAAATGCGACAAAAGGTCCCCGATCGACCCCAACTGGGCTCCACTACTGATCAACTAGAACGAAACAACACAAAGGGCAAGATCTTCATCGAGCTCCTCCTTGAGCTTGGTTGCGTCACCTGCAAACTGGTTTTGGAAGTATCTGGTGAGCCACGAGGACTCAGCAATCCCATTACCATGGGTATCAAGACTAGCAAAGCTTAGTGGGAAAGGAAGGGGTAAAGTGGTGAGGTTGCAGCAGCGGCTAAGCATGATATGGTGGTTAACATACGCAAAGAAGAGCGAGAAGAGAACAAGCGGAACGGTCGTGAACTAGCAATGATCAAGAGGTGATCCTGAACACCTACTTACGTCAAACATAACTCAGAAACCGTGTTCACTTCCCGGACTCCGCCGAGAAGAGACCATCATGGCTACACACTCGGTTGATGCGTTTTAATTCGGATCAAGTGTCAAGTGATCTACAACCGGACATTAACAAATTCCCATCTGCCACATAACCGCGGGCACGGCTCTCGAAAGTTTATACCCTGCAGGGGTGTCCCAACTTAGCCCATGACAAGCTCTCGCGATCATCGAAGGAATAGAACTTCACCCAGGAAGACCCGATCAGTCTCGAAATCCGGTACATCAAGACATTTCGACAATGGTAAAACAAGAACAGCAAAGCCGGCCCGATGCGCCGACAATCCCGATAGGAGCTGCGCATATCTCGTTCTCGAGGCACACCGGATGAGCAAGACGTCGGGTTGGCATAGACCCTGGTTGCGCAGGGGGCGCCGGACATCGCTCGGTTTGGACCAGCACTTAGACAAGCACTGGCCGGGGGCTAAAATAAAGATGACCCTCGAGAGAGCGACTCCCAAGGGAAAAAGTAGGTGGTGGTGAGGCAAATGGTAAAAGTCAATGTTGGGCCTTGTTGGACAAGTTTTATTCAAAGCGGACTGTCAGGGGGGTCCCATAAATCACCCGACCGCGTAAGGGACGCAAAATCCGGGAACATAACACCGGTATGACGGAAACTAGGGCGGCAAGAGTGGAACAAAACACCAGGCATAAGGCCGAGCCTTCCACCCTTTACCAAATATATAGATGCATTAATAATATAAGAGATATTGTGATATCCCAACAAAACCTTGTCCACCATGGAGAAATCTTCAACTTCACCTGCAACTAGCAACGCTATAAGAGGGGCTGAGCAAAAGCGGTAACATAGCCAAACAACGGTTTGCATAGGAAAGGTGTCAAAGGTTAGAGGTTCATGGCAATATGGGATGGCTGGACAAACAGGTAATAGGTAGCGCAGCATAGCGAAAGAACGAGGCAACTAGCATAGCAATGATAGTAGTGAGATCCACGGTAGCGGTCATCTTGCCTGAAATCCCGCTAGGAAGAAGAACGAGTCCATGAAGAAGACGACGTAGTCGAACGAATCCTCACAACTCCGGAACGAAACCGAAGCTAACGAGAGAAGCAAACCGGAAAGAAGCAAACAACATAGGTAAACAACCATCACATAAGCATGGCATGATGCACAATCAAGTATGATGCATGTCCGGTTTAAAGAGGCATGACATGGCATGGCAAAGTGCAACAAACGACACTACAAATTAAGTGGAGCTCAATATGCAACGAGTTGCATATTGACGGAACACCACATTCAAGTATTTAGTTCACTCTCGTTTAAGCTACCAAGCAATGTTAAATGTTTTTAAACATGGCAAGGGGTGAAGCATAATTAAACTAGCTATTTAGGCAAGTTTAAATGAGTAGGAACAACAAACAACATTTCCGGAAAAACCTCATATGCAATTTATGAATTTGCTACTGTTCTGACCTAAACCATATTTTAAAGTTGTTAAACAGGAAAATAAAGTGGACCATGTTAATCTAGGCATTTTTCCACCCCATTTACATATAAAGAACATTTAAATCCGAGCTACGGTTATTTAGTTATGAAATAAATCATTTTAGCATGGCATTTGAGCAAATTTAAACAAACAACATTTTTAACATTTTAAACATGGATGAAAGTTGGATATTATGAAACTAGATGAAAAACTAGTCATTTTACATATATAAATTATTTTAATCCGATGCACGGTTAAAGAGTTATTATATGCATGATGTCTAGGGGTTTTACGCAAATCTGTAAAACACCTTGGATAAGCGGATAAATTCGCGAGAAGGAAAAAAACTACACGGGGAAAGCTGGCTAGCCCAACAGAACAGGGGAACTGGAGGCGGCTCACCCATGGGCCTTGGCCCGAGCAGTGGAGGAGGCAGGCGAGCCGATTCTTTGGCCGGCCGAAAAAGCGTGGCTGGCCCAGCCTGTGGCCTTGGCAACGCAGCGTCATCCCCGAACAATCGGACGGCGGCGGCGGTAGAGCTCTCCGACGACGGGAGCTTCTCGGCGAAGGAGGAGGCGGGATGGCCAGAACGGAGGCTGAGGCGGCCTCCCTCCGGATCCGGCGGAGGCGACCGACGGCGGCGGAGGGCGGGCCGCTGAGGGCCGGAGGCCTTGGGCCTTGGCGCATGCCTTGAGGAGCGGCGATCGAGCTCAGCGGCGATGATGGAGCTCCGACAGCGGGGACAGGAGACAGCAAGGCGAGGAGGAGGAGGCGGGGAGCGGCGGCGGCGCCGACGGCAGAGGCCTTCCTTCGGCGCGCTGGCCTGATGGGCTTCTGAACTGGCTGGCTCGGGCGGCCACGGCGGTGAAGTGGGCCTGGCGGAGACAGGTGGCGATCTTGGGATTAGGCGCGGAGGCGGCGGCGCTGACGTGGCGGCCTCCGATTCGTCGGAGCGGCGTGGAGGCTGGGCGTGTCCGGCCGGTGAAGGACGCGTCCGTGGCCTTGCAGGGAAGAGGCTAGGGTTGGACCGCGCGAAATTCGGAGGGAGGACTTATTTATAGGTAGAGGAGCTAGGAGAGTCCAAATGAGGAGCGGTTTTCGGCCACGCGATCGTGATCGAACGACCGAGAACATGGAAGAGACTTAGGTGGGTTTTGGGCCACTTTGGAAGGGGTGTTGGGCTGCAACAAAAGAGGGCTTTTGCGGTTACCCGGTTAACCGTTGGAGTATCAAACGACCTCCAAATGGCACGAAACTTGACAGGCGGTCTACCGGTGCTACACCAAGGCCGCTTGGCAAACCTCGGTCCATTCCGAGAAAGTTTAACACCCGCTCACAACAAGAGAGAAGAAGGGGACGCCGGATGACATAGGAGCGCCGGATTGCAAAACGGACAACGGGGAAAATGCTCAGATGCATGAGACGAACATGTATGCAAAATGAAATGCACATGATGACATGATATGAAATGCATATGATGACATGATAAACTGCAACACGCAAGCAAATGACATGGCAACGACGGCGAATAACTGGCGGACACCTGGCGCATCGAATCCGGGGCGTTACATTACCTCGCCAGCTGGACGCTGCGAGCTGAATCCTCGATCTTCGGTAGCGGATGCGGGAGCCTCGGCGCCCTTGAACAGCACCCTCCAGGCCTCTTCGTACGTAGTGTCGAAGAGCCGCTCAAATCTGGTGTTTGGCCGGATCGAACTCCACAAGTTGAAGTCCCATTGTTGGCGGGGAGAATCCGCGGATGAGCATGACTGGATTACGTTGACAAGCTTGAGCTTCTTGTTCACGGGGTTAGGAGACAGGATTGGAGTCGGTCGGCTCTTCCGAACTACCCCACAGCAGGCCCTTCTCTTTCCAGGAAGTGAGCCGCATAGGGATGCCAGATCTGAATTCGGGGGCCGCTGCCCATTCAGGGTCACGCGGCTCGGTGATGTAGAACCACCCCGACTGCCACCCCTTGATGGTTTCCACAAAGGCACCCTCGAGCCAAGTGACATTGGGCATCTTGCCCACCATGGCGCCTCCGCACTCCGCTTGGCTGCCCTTCACAACCTTCGGCTTGACATTGAAGGTCTTTAGCCACAAGCCGAAGTGGGGCTGGATGCAGAGGAAGGCCTCACACACGACGATAAACACCGAGATGTTGAGGATGAAATTCGGGGCGAGATCATGGAAATCCAGGCCGTAGTAGAACATGAGCCCCCGGACAAAGGGGTGGAGTGGGAAGCCCAGTCCGCGGAGGAAATGGGGAAGGAATACCACCCTCTCATGGGGCCTGGGGGTGTGGATGAGCTGCCCCTCGTCGGGGAGCCGGTGCGCGATATCGCTGGACAAATATCCGGCGCCGCGCAGCTTCTTGATGTGCCCCTCCATAGCGGAGGAGGCCATCCACTTGCCTCCCACTCCGGACATGGCTAAAGAAGGTTGAGGTGAGATGTGCGGACTTGGGCGCTGGAGCTCGAGTGCGCGGAGATGGATAAGCAAAGGAGGAAGAAGGTGTAGGTGAAAGGGTGGATCCTTATCCCCTTATATACGGGCGGACGAAACTATGCGACCCCACCAGCCTGGTAAAACTCGCTTATCTCCCAAGCGCCACAATCAATGGCGCGGTTGGGTTACCCACGTCTGTATTGATGAGAATCCCGGAATAAGGGGGCACGATCTCTGCTTCGACAAGGCATGCCAAGGAAACCGCTTCGCTAAACGGCTGAGGTGGAATAATAAAAACAATTCAGATAAAGGCTTGGCCGCGGCGTGACGTCGTGCCATGAAATACGTCAGCAGATTGAACTTGTGTAAATATTATTCTCTCTACGGTGGTATGTGGAATTTATTTTGCAGAGCCGGACACTATCCTGGTGTTCACAATCTTCTATGAATTATTCGGAGGAGGAACCCACCTTGCAATGCGAAGACAATACACGCGCGCGGACTAAATCGTCATTGAAGCTGGTTCGGGGGCTACCGAGGGTGTCTGGACTAGGGGTGTTCGGATAGCGAACTATCATCATTGGCGGACTCCAAGACTATGAAGATACAAGATTGAAGACTTCGTCCCGTGTCCGGATGGGACTTTCCTTGGCGTGGAAGGCAAGCTTGGCAATACGGATATGTAGATCTCCTACCATTGTAACCGACTATGTGTTACCTAGCCCTCTCGGTGTCTCAGATAAACCGGAGGTTTTAATCCATAGGACGAACAACAATCATACCATAGGCTAGCTTCTAGGGTTTAGCCTCCTTGATCTCGTGGTAGATCTACTCTTGTACTACCCATATCATCAATATCAATCAAGCAGGAGTAGGGTTTTACCTCCATCGAGAGGGCCCGAACCTGGGTAAAAACATCGTGTCCCTTGTCTCCTGTTACCATCCACCTAGACGCACAGTTCGGGACCCCCTACCCGAGATCCGCCGGTTTTGACACCGACACATACCATCATTGTCTGTCTTCCCTCTTAGAATGCATCTGTACCCAACAGCCTTATGACCATTAAGTAGTTCTTCCAAAGTCTACACTTTGTTTTCATACATGGATCCTCTCTCGGATTTTATGGCCTTGAGCCATTTTTGAATCCGGGCCCACCATCGCTTCTCCATAGCTCGTAGGTTCATTGTTGTCTAGCAACATGACCTCCAAGACAGGAGTACGTACCACTCTGAAGTAGTATGCATCCTTGTCATCCTACGAGGTTTGGTAGTGACTTTATCCGAAGTTTCATGATCACTATCATAAGCTTCTACTTCAATTGGTGTAGGCGCCACAGGAACAACTTCCTGTGCCCTGCTACACACTAGTTGAAGTGACGGTTCAATAACCTCATCAAGTCTCCACCATCCTCCCACTCAACTATCCGAGATAAACTTTTCCTCGAGAAAGGACCCGATTCAAGAAACAATCCCTATTGCTTTCGGATCTGAATTAGGAGGTATACCCAACTGTTTTGGGTGTCCTATGAAGATGCATTTTATCCGCTTTGGGTTCGAGCTTATCAACCTGAAACTTTTTTCACATAAGCGTCGCAGCCCCAAACTTCTAAGAAACGACAACTTAGGTTTCTCCAAACCATAATTCAAACAGTGTCGTCTCAACGGAATTACGTGGTACCCTATTAAAGTGAGTGCGGTTGTCTCTAATGCCTAACCCGTGAACGATAGTGGTAATTCGATAAGAGACATCATGGTACGCACCATATCCAATAGGGCGCAACTATGATGTTCGGACACACCATCACACTATGGTGTTCCAGGTGGTATTAATTGTGAAACAATTTCTACAATGTCTTAATTGCGTGCCAAAGCTCGTAACTCAGATACTCATCTCTATGATCATATCATAGGCATTTTATCCTCTTGTCACGATGATCTTCAACTTCACTCTGAAATTACTTGAACCATTCAATAATTCAGACTTGTGTTTCATCAAGTAAATATACTCAGTATCTACTCAAATCATCCGTGAAGTAAGAACATAACGATATCCACTGCATGCCTCAGCACTCATTGGACTGCACACATCAAAATGTATTACTTCCAACAAGTTGCTTTCTTGTTCCATTTTACTGAAAACGAGGCTTTCAGTCATCTTGCCCATGTGGTATGATTTGCATGTCTCAAGTGATTCAAAATCAAGTGAGTCCAAACGGTCCATCTGCATGGAGTTTCTTCATGCATATACACCAATAGACATGGTTCGCATGTCTCAAACTTTTCAAAAACTAGTGAGCCCAAAGATCCATCAGCATGGAGCTTCTTCATGCATTTTATACCAATATGACTTATATGGCAGTGCCACAAGTAGGTGGTACTATCATTACTATATTTATATCTTTTGGCATGAACATGTGTATCACTACGATCGAGATTCAATAAACCATTCATTTTAGGTGCAAGACCATTGATGGTATTATTCAAATAAATAGAGTAACCATTATTCTCCTTAAATGAATAACCGTATTGCGATAGACATAATCCAATCATGTCTATGCTCAACGCAAACACCAAATAACAATTATTTAGGTTTAACACCCATCTCGATGGTAGAGCGAGCATGCGATGCTTGATCACATCAAGCTTGGAAAAACTTCCAACACATATCGCCGGCTCACCTTTAGCTAGTCTCCGTTTACTCCGCAGCCTTTTATTTCGAGTTACTAACACTTAGCAACCGAACCGGTATCTAATACCCTGGTGCTACTAGGAGCACTAGTAAAGTACACATTAACATAATGTATATCCAATATACTTCTATCGACCTTGCCAGCCTTCTCATCTACCAAGTATCTAGGGTAATTCTGCTCGATGGTTGTTCCCTTTATTACGAAGCACTTAGTCTCGGGTTTGGGTTCAACCTTGGGTTTCTTCACTAGAGCAACAACTGATTTGCCGTTTCATGAAGTATCCCTTCTTGCCCTTGCCCTTCTTGAAACTAGTGGTTTCACTAACCATCAACAATTGATGCTCCTTCTTGATTTCTACTTTCGCGGTGTCAAACGTCGCGAATATTTCAAGGATCATCATATCTATCCCTGATATGTTATAGTTCATCACGAAGCTCTAGCAGCTTGGTGGCAATGACTTTGGAGAAACATCACTATCTTATCTGGAAGATTAACTCCCACTCGATTGAAGTGATTGTGGTACTTAGACAATCTGGGCACAAGCTCAACGATTGAGCTTTTCTTCCTTACTTTGCAGGCTAAGAAAATCGTCGGAGGTCTTATACCTCTTGACGTGGGCACGAGCCTGAAATCCCAATTTCAGCCCTCGAAACATCTCGTATGTTCCACGACATTTTGAAATCGTCTTTGGTGCCTCAACTCTAAACCGTTTAACTGAACTATCACGTAGTTATCAAAACGTGTATGTCAGATGTTCGCAACATCCACAAACGACGTTCGAGGTTCAGCACACTGAGCGGTGCATTAAGGACATAAGCCTTCTTCGAAGCAACGAGGACAATCCTCAGTTTACGGACCTAGTCCGCATAATCGCTACTATCAACTTTCAACTGAATTTTCTCTAGGAACATATCTAAACAGTAGAACTAAAGCGCGAGCTTACGACATAATTTGCAAAGATCTTTTTACTATGTTCAGGATAATTAAGTTCATCTTATGAATCCCACTCAGATGGACATCCCTCTAGTCATCTCAGTGATTACATGATCCGAGTCAACTAGGCCGTGTCCGATCATCACGTGAGACGGACTAGTCATCATCGGTGAACATCTTCATGTTGATCGTATCTACCATATGACTCATGCTCGACCTTTCGGTATCTTGTGTTCGGAGGCCATGTCTGTACATGCTAGGCTCGTCAAGTTAACCTAAGTGTTTTGCGTGTGTAAATCTGGCTTACACCCGTTGTTTGTGAACGTTGGAATCTATCACACCCGATCATCACGTGGTGCTTCGAAACAATGAACTTTCGCAACGGTGCACAGTTAGGGGGAACACTTTTCTTGACATTATTGTGAGGGATCATCTTATTTAAGCTACCGTCGTTCTAAGCAAATAAGATGCATAAACATGATAAACATCACATGCAATCAAAAAGTGACATGATATGGCCAATATCATTTTGCTCCTTTTGATCTCCATCTCCGGGGCTCCATGATCATCATCGTCACCAGCATGACACCATGATCTCCATCATCATGATCTCCATATTGTGTCGCCATGAAGTTGTCTCGCCAACTATTACTTCTACTACTATGGCTAATGGTTTAGCAATGAAGTAAAGTAATTACATGGCGTTGTTCATTGACACGCAGGTCATACAATAAATTAAGACAACTCCTATGGCTCCTGCCGGTTGTCATACTCATCGACATGCAAGTCGTGATTCCTATTACAAGAACATGATCAATCTCATACATCACATATCATTCATCACATTCTTTTTGGCCATATCACATCACATAGCATACCCTGCAAAAACAAGTTAGACGTCCTCTAATTGTTGTTTGCATGTTTTACGTGGCTGCTATGGGTATCTAGCAAGAACATTTCTTACCTACGCAAAACCACAACGTGATATGTCAATTGCTATTTACCCTTCATAAGGACCCTTCATCGAATCCGATCCGACTAAAGTGGGAGAGACTGGCACCCGCTAGCCACCTTATGCAACAAGTGCATGTCATTCGGTGGAATCTGTCTCACGTAAGTGTACGTGTAAGGTCGGTCCGGGCCGGTTCATCCCACAATACCGTCGAAACATGATTGGAATAGTAACGGCAAGTAAATTGACAATATTGACGCCCACAACTGCTTTGTGTTCTACTCGTGCATAGAAACTACGCATAGACCTAGCTCATGATGCCACTGTTGGGGAACGTAGCAGAAATTCAAAATTTTCTACGCATCACCAAGATCAATATATAGAGTAATCTAGCAACGAGGGAAAGGGGAGTGCATCTACATACCCTTGTAGATCGCTAAGCGGAAGTGTTCAAGTGAACAGGGTTGATGGAGTCGTACTCATCGTGATCCAAATCATCGATGATCCTAGTGCCGAACTGACGGCACCTCCGCGTTCAACACACATGCAGCCCGGTGACGTCTCCCATGCCCTGATCCAGCAAGGAGAGAGGGATAGGTTTGGAAAGACTCAGCAGCACGATGGCGTGGTGGTGGTGGAGGAGCATGGCAATCCTGCAGGGCTTCGCCAAGCACCGCGGGAGAGGAGGAGGACTTGGGAGAGGGGAAGGGCTGCGCCAGAACTTGGGTGTGCGGCTGCCCTCTCTCTCCCTCACTATATATAGGGGTAAGGGGGGTGGTGGAGGCGCCCTAGGGTTCCCTAGGGGAGGGGCGGCGGCCACAGGGGAAACCCTAGATGGGTTTGGGCGCCCCCACCCCGTAGGAAACTTGCCCCCCAAGCCGGGAAAGGGGGCTGCCCTAGGGGAGGTGCCCCCACCTCTCCTGGTTACGTGAGAGGGGCTGGGAGGGAGACCTCCTATACGCCGCTCGCTGCGGCAAAGTGCCGACGCTTCGCACAGGGCACCGCTAACCTGGGCCGACCCATTTCCAGTGGCACCATCCGAGATGAAAAAACGCAAAACCACAGGAACGCGTTTGAGCCGTGAATCGATCCTGCGATCGCGTGGTCAATGGCGTGAATGCTTGCCACTGCGACAGTCAACTTCTCACGGTAGAATTGAAGAGCCATAGAGCATACAACAACGTCAGGGATCGTACATATACCCTACTGCAAGTGAGCAACGCTAATAGGCACCATAATTCCTGGGATTTCGTACATAAAAATGGCAGTCCGTCTTATAAGCCGAAACAGCTTTAAAATTATTTTAAAGTTTTGAACGTGATTTTATTTTTTGAAAAATATAATATGTTGCAAAACACAAACATTTCATATTTCACAGGAATAAAATAAACTTGAAACAATTTTGGGAATCTCAAAAAAAAATCGAAAAAAAGGAACAACAAGAAAACAATATTTTTTTTCTGAAATCAAGAAGAATTTCATGAAAATGCAAACATTTTCTGAAACACAGGAGCAAAAATCTAAAAGCGCGAACATTTTTGAAACACATGACCATTTTGATGATGTGAACAAATTTGGAAAGCCCGAACATTTTTTGGAAATTCACATTTTTGAATTGGTGAACGAAAGTTAATAAATGTGAACATTTTTCGAAATTCGCCAAACATTTTTTGAATTTGCGAACAAAATTTAAAAGCAGGAGCATTTCTTGAATTTGTGAAATTTTTTTGGAACCAGAACAATTTTTGAAAACGTGATATTTTTGAATTGGTGAACAAAAATTAACAAGAGGAACAATTCTTGAAAATTCAGAACAAAATTCTGAAACAGAGAACAGTTTGAATAACCCGAACAATTTTGTTAATGCTATTTTTTAGTATACATGAACAAAAATATAGGAAATGAAGGCATTTTTCTATAGCTTCGATCATTTTTGTAAAACGCGAACATTTTTCTTTTGAAACGTGAACAATTTCTGATACTTCAAACAATTTGTTAAACACGATCAATTTTTCAAATTGTGAACATATTTTGAAAACGATATCATTTTTTTGAAATTCCAAAAATTATTTGAAATTTCCGAAATCCCTGAACATTTTTTCAAACACATTTTTGAAATCATGAACTAAATTTTGAGAATGAGAACAATTTTTGAAATATGAACATTGTTCAAAATAGTGAACAAATTTTGAAAGCAAGAACATATTTTGAAATTGCTGAACATTTTTTTAAACACGAACAATTTTTTATAATTGTGTACAAATTTTGAACACGCGAACATTTTTTGAAATTTGGAACAGAATGTTTGAAAATTTGAAACAAAAGAAACAGGAAAAGCAAAAACAAAAAAACAAAGAGAAAAAGAAAAAGAAAAACTAAAACGAAAATGAAAAAGAAACACGAACAGAAAAAGAAAAAAAGAAACAGACAAAAACAAGAAAATAAAAAACTAAAATAGGATAACCGGTCCAGGAACCTTCTAGAAGGTTCGCAAAACCGATAAAAACCCGCTGGGAATCCTCTAGAAGATTCCTAAAACCGAAACCTCGTACGTACTACGGATGGGCCGGCCCAATTCCTCGCTCGTTCGCCCGATCATGCGTTAGCTCGGCAGGTTTGACGTAATATCGTCAAATAGAAATTCATTGGGAGGCGCACCACCCTTAGTGGGCTGGTTTGCCCCTTCCCTTTGGCCCATGAGGCCCTCCAACACTTCTTTGGGGCTCCCGAAACACCTTTCGGTCATCTTGCCATAACACGGTACCCGGAACACTAGGGCTCCAATACCCTTCGTCCAATATATCGATCTTCACCGCCGGACCATTCCGGAACTCCTCGTGACGTCTGGGATCACATCCGGGACTCCGAACAACCTTCGGTAACCACATACTATTTCCCATAACAACTCTAGCGTCACCAAATCTTAAGTGTGTAGACCCTACGGGTTCGGGAATCATGTAGACATGACCGAGACAACTCTCTGGCCAATAACCAATAGCGGGATCTGGATACCCATGTTGGCTCCCACATGTTACACGATGATCTCATCGGATGAACCACGATGTTGAGGATTCAATCAATCCCGTATTCAATTCCCTTTGTCTAGCGGTATAGTACTTGCCCGAGATTCGATCGTCGGTATCCCGATACCTTGTTCAATCTTGTTACTGGCAAGTCTCTTTACTCGTTCTGTAACACATCATCACATGATCAACCCCTTGGTCACATTGTGCACATTATGATGATGTCCTACCGAGTGGGCCCAGAGATACCTCTCCGTCACACGGAGTGACAAATCCCAGTCTCGATTCGTGCCAACCAAGCAGACACTTTCGGATATACCCTTGATGTACCTTTATAGCCACCCGATACGTTGTGACGTTTGGTACACTCAAAGCATTCCTCGGCATCCGGAGTTGCACAATCTCATGGTCTAAGGAAATGATACTTGACATTAGAAAAGCTTTAGCATACGAAACTACGATCTTTGTGCTAGGCTTAGGATTGGGTCTTGTCCATCACATCATTACGCTAATGATGTGATCCCATTATCAACGACATCTAATGTCCATGGTCAAGAAACCGTAACCATCTATTGATCAACGAGCTAGTCAACTAGAGGCTTACTAGGGACATGGTGTTGTCTATGTATCCACACATGTATCTGAGTTTCCTATCAATACAATTATAGCATGGATAATAAACGATTATCATGAACAAGGAAATATAGTAATAATAACTAATTTATTATTGCCTCTAGGGCATATTTCCAACATGCCATCCCTGACTTCGGATGTTCTAGGGTCGCTGGTGCTGCTACGTGCCAACCAGCTGTCCTCTCCCGTGCAAAAGCGGGTCATGAGTGTAGTTAAGGCTGCCATTGTCCTTGGCTTTTCCTGTCCTAGGTGTCTGGCTAGCCATTCCTCCCGGACAGTGTGTTTGAAAGCTGCTAAGGCTTCGGCGTCCGGACAATCGACGATTTGGTTCTTCTTAGTGAGAAATCGGTTCCGAAGCTTACGGGCTGACTCTCCGGGTTGTTGGGTTATGTGACTTAGATCGTCTACATCCGGAGGTCGGACATAGGTCCCTTGGAAATTAGCCCTGAAAGCATCCTCAAGTTCTTCCCAGCTTCCAATGGAATTTTCGGGGAGGCTTTTTAGCCAGTGCCGAGCTGGTCCTTTTAGCTTGAGGGGTAGGTATTTGATGGCGTGGAGATCGTCTCCGTGAGCCATATGGATGTGAAGGATAAAGTCTTCTATCCAGACCGCAGGGTCTGTCGTTCTGTCGTATGCCTCGATATTCACGGGTTTAAACCCTTCTAGAAATTCATGACCCAGCACCTCATCGGTGAAACACAAGGGGTGTGCAACACCCCTGTATTTGGCTGTGTTGCAGCACCCGACGGTTGTAGTGTTCGGTGTTGGTTCCGAACTGGTAAGTTACCTACATATTTGGTTTGATGGCCCTGATCCTGTGCGGGAACGCGTTCCCTGGATCCATAAATGGACCTAGTTCTGCCAGCCTTTTTGTCCAGGTCTTCATGTAAATCGTGTTTCTGGTTCTGGATTGCGACCTCCTTACCTTTTTGGGGAGGGGGTGCGGAATGCGGCATTGATAGCCGCTCTATCTCGACTACGGCGACCTCCTTTCCTTTATGGGGAGGGGGTGCGGTTTTGTGTGCGGCATTAATAGCCGCTCTGTCTCGACTACGAGGTGGTCAGCCTGGTTATTCGGCCGAATTGTTATTTGGCGGTATGGGCGCAATAGCGTCGTCTTCGAATTCGGGCAGCAGCTTGCGTTTGGGGTAGCTCTTTGTTTGGTGATTACCGCCATATTTTTCCTCAGTGTCGAGCACTTCATTCCATTTATCATTGAGTGTATCCTGTGCGGCTTTAAGCTGTTGCTTCTGCTTCTTCAAGCTCCTCGCGATGGTGATAAGTCTCTGGTCCTGGTGTTCTTGTTCCAATTGTTCTTCCGGGACGATGAATGCATCGTCATCCAGACTGTTCTCCTCTTCGGAGACAGGTTGATAATTGGAGTCTTCGGCATCGCTGTGATCGGACAGGGGCCCTGGACTGTGTTTGCCATCACCTTGCTTGTCCTGCTCCATTGCTGGGTCCGCGGTTTCTTCATTGTCTTCGGCATCATCCGGGGTGTTATTCCCTCTTGTGCTGGTATCGCTGTTTTTACCATGGCGTGGTTTCAAGCGGCGCTGCTGACGTCGGTGCTTTGGCTGCTTTCCAGGAGTTTTATCCTCAACTAGTTCCCTTTTGTCATCGCCATTGTCTTCTTTGGGTGTATCCACCATGTATATGTCGTATGAGGAGGTAGTTTTCCAGCGCCTTATGGGCGGTGGTTCCTGTTCATCTCCGGCATCGTCGTCCATACCTTCGATGTCTTCGGAGTCAAAATCAAGCATGTCGGTCAAATCGTCGACAATGGCTATCAAGTGGGTGGTGGGTGGGTAACGAAGTTCTTTGTCGTCCGCTTCCCACTCAAGCCGGACATAGTTCGGCCAAGAATGTCCTGACAGAGAGAGACTTTAATGAGTTTAACACATAGCCTAGGGGTGAGTGTTGGAAGATGTCCGCGGAGCTGAACTCTAAGATCAGCGCCCGGTCAGATTCGATGGGTGCGGATACACGCGGTTTGGAGCCTATGGCCGGAGATGAGTCCAAGGTTCTGATGACACAGGCCTCGTTGGAGGTCAGATCTGTGTTCGGCTCTAGCACCGCTGAGTCCGTGGCTTCCATGGCGAGGTTGAGCCTCCCGTCGTTGGATGGCGCGCTCTGCTCTGGATCGAGGGCCAATGCGGTTACATGCGCAATCTCCTGCACACAGTTTGATGATAGATTTAGGTCATGTTCATTGTGGCGACATGGCGCGGCTGTCATGGGCTCGAATCCGTCGAAGATCAAGTCTCCACGGATGTCGACGGTGTAGTTCAAGCTTCCAAACCTGACCTGATGGCTAGGGGCGTAGCTGTCGATCTACTACAGATGGCCAAGCGAGTTGGCCCGCAGTGCGAAGCCACCGAATACGAAGATCTGTCCGGGGGAAAAACTTCACCCTAGACTGCGTTGTTGTGGATGATTGAAGGAGCCATCAAGCCTTATGGCGACGACACAGTGGAACTCTCAATGAAAGCACCAGTGTTGGTGTCAAAACTGGCGGATCTCGGGTAGGGGGTCCCGAACTGTGTGGCCAAGGCTAATGGTAACAGGAAGCGGGGGACACAATGTTTACCCAGGTTCGGACCCTCTCGATGGAGGTAATACCCTACTTCCTGCTTGATTGATCTTGATGATATGAGTATTACAAGAGTTGATCTACCCCGAGATCGTAGAGGCTATACCCTAGGAGCTATCCTATGATTATGATTGTCCTCGTCCTGGAGACTAAACCCTCCGGTTTATATAGTCTCCGGAGGGGGCTAGGGTTACACAGAGTCGGTTACAGAGAAAGAAATCTTCATATCCCAACCGCCAAGCTTGCCTTCCACGCAAAGGAGAGTCCCATCCGGACACGTGACGAAGTCTTCTATCTTGTATCTTCATAGCCAAACAAATCGGTATATGCATATAGTCTGGCTGTCCGAGGACCCCTTAATCCAGGACTCCCTCAACGGGATTCTAGCAACAACCGTTCTTACCTATGGCACAAAACCACAACGGTGATTTATCAAGTTTGCTATTTTAACCTTCAACAAGGACTGGCCGCAGTCAAATTCAATTCAACTAAAGTTGGAGAAACAAACACCCGCCAACCACCTATATGCAAAACTAGTTGCATGTTTGTCGGTGGAATCGGTCTCATGAACGTGGTCATGTAAGGTTGGTCCGGGCTGCTTCATCCAACAATACCGCCGAATCAAAATAAGACGTTGGTGGTAAGCAGTATGACTATCACCGCCCACAACTCTTTGTGTTCTACTCGTGCATATCATCTACGCATAGACCTGGCTCATGATTCCACTGTTGGGAACATAGCATGCAATTTCAAAATTTTCCTACGCTCACGCAGGATCTATCTAGGAGATGCATATAAACAAGAGGGGAAGAGTGTGCCCACGTACCCTCGTAGACCGAAAGCGGAAGTGTTTTCTTAATGCGGTTGATGTAGTCGAACGCCTTCTTGATTCAACCGATCAAGCACCGAACGTACGACACCTCCGAGTTTTGCACACGTTCAACTCGATGACGTCCCTCAAACTGTTGATCCAGCAAAGTGTCGAGGGAGAGTTCTGTCAGCACGAGGGCATGGTGACGGTGATGGTGAAGTCATCCGCGCAGGGCTACGTGAATATGACCGGAGGCGTAAACTGTGTGTGTGTGTGTGTGGGGGGGGGGTGCCGCACATGGCTTGGAACAATTAATTTGTGTTGTAGGTGCGCCCCTACCCACGTATATAAAGGAGGGAGGGAGAGGAGGCCGACACTAGGCGTGCCCCAAGTAGGAGGAGTCCTTCTTGGGCTCGTAGTAGGATTCGCCCCCTTCCTTTTACCGGAGGGGGAAAGGGGGAAGGAGAGTGAGAAGGAGAAGGAAAGGTGGGGCGCCGCCCCCTCCCTCTGTCCAATTCAGGCTCATCCTTTGTGGGGTCGCGCCACCCCTTTGTGGGCTGGTGTGCCTCCCTCCTATGGCCCATATGGCCCATATCTTCCCCCCGGGGGGTTCCGGTAACCCCCTGGTACTCCGATATGTACCCGATACATTCCGGAACACTTCCGGTGTCCAAATACTACCTTCCAATATATCAATCTTTACCTCTCGACCATTTGGAGACTCCTCGTCATGTCTGTGATCTCATACAGGATTCCAAACAACATTCGGTCACCAAATCACATAACTCATATAATATAAAGCATCATCGAACGTTAAGCGTGCGGACCCTACGGGTTCGAGAACTATGTAGACATGACCGAGACATCTCTCCGGTCAATAACCAATAGAAGAACCTGGACGCTCATATTGGTTCCTACATATTCTATGAAGATCTTTATCGGTCAAACCGTAATGACAACATACGTTATTCCCTTTCTCATCGGTATGTTACTTGCCCGAGATTCGATCGTCAGTATCTTCATACCTAGTTCAATCTCGTTATCATAAAGTCTCTTTACTCATTCCGTAAAGCATAATCCCACAACTAACTCATTAGTCACATTGCTTGCAAGGCTTATTAAGATGTGCATTACCGAGAAGGCCCAGAGATACCTCTCTGATACTCGGAGTGACAAATCCTTATCTCGATATATGCCAACCCAACAAACACCTTCGGAGATACCTCTAGAGCATGTTTATAATCACCCAGTTATGTTGTGACGTTTGATAGCACACAAGGTATTCGTCCGGTATCCGGGAGTTACACAATCTCATAGTCAAAGGAATATGTATAAGTCATGAAGAAAGCAATAGCAATAAAACTTAACGACCATTATGCTAAGCTAACGGATGGGTCTTGTCCATCACATCATTCTCCTAATGATGTGATCCCCATTTATCAAATGACAACACATGTCTATGGTTAGGAAACTTAACCATGTTTGATTAACGAGCTAGTCTAGTAGAGGCTAACTAGGGACACTGTGTTTCGTCTATATATCCACACATTTATCAAGTTTCTAGTTAATACAATTCTAGCATGAATAATAAACATTTATCATGATATAAGGAAATATAAATAACAATTTTATTATTGCCTCTAGGGCATATTTCTTTCAATACGCACTACAAGGGCAATATCAGGGCTACTGCAAAGAAGCCCACCATCATTTTGTAGTTGCAGACTTGCATCACAAGACCTCTGGATTTGGCACTCTTTCTTTGGGATGTCTGGCCTCACGATGATATCAACATGCTGTAGCGGTCCCCATCGTTTGCGATGTTCTGTGCGGAAGAAGCTCCTCTATGCAACTATGCCATGAATGGTCATGACTGCAACATGGGCTATTATCTTTGTGATGATATTTATCCTTCATGGACGGCCTTTGTCAAGAAATGACGACGAGATAAGATCGCTGATCCAAGGGATGAGAAAAGATCTCACTTTTCCCAAAGATAAGGAGTTAGAAATGATGCCGAGAGGGCATTTGGAGGGCTTTAAGCCCGTTTTCCGGTGGTGTTGAGGACCTGGCATCCTGTGTGTGATTATGCACAACATGATTGTGGAGGATGAGGGTGATGGAGTTCGCCACAGTGTGGCGTTTGAGCGCATGAGTGATCCTATCCAACTTCCAGAGCAGAAATCGACGACGTTTGAGGATTTTAGCCAAATGTATGAACTGATTCTCCATGTAGTAACTTCCAATGATCTAGTTGAGCATTTGTGGGCACTTCGAGGGGAGAACTAACAAATGTATCCGAATAAGTTGAATGAAGTTTAAACTATTTTATCAGAAAACTTCATGTTTAGAATATTTGAACTATTATTGCATTGGGATATTTGCACAACATGATTATGGTCCAAGGATGATATTTATCTTTAATCTATATCTATACCAATATAAAAAGGCACAAAGGAACAAATCCAATTAATCGGAGCCATCAAACCATGTCAAGCCAATGACCTACATTTCTCCAATGGTGAGCACTCAACATGTTTGACATGCAATTAATATCATACCAGATATCAATGTCTATGCTAATCACACAATCAACGCATAATTGATATCCTACTTATTATCAACGTGCGATATTCCTCCCTAATATAAATGTGCATTACATGTACGTATTTACTAGTTATTTGAAGTGCTCTGGATATAGGAAAAAAACAGAGACAACCATTTCATGCATAGGGTTGGATGGGCGTCACCTATCCGCTGTCCACGAACATGTCCAAACGTATCCACCGATGTTTGGGGTGTCCATTTCATGGCGTTGGAGATACCCTAACAAGGCTATTTATGCAAGAACTAAGCTTCCGGATTAACCATGTTTTTCTGTCATCATACAACTTTTGTTATTTTTTTCCGCAAACATAGTTGTGATCAAACATTCAGGGTGAAAATTGTGTGCCAAAACCACCAATTTATCAATAAATGCATTAGGTTTGTGCGTATTACTGTCTCCATTCCAAACAGGTGACAGAAATGTGTAATATTTTTTTCTTGCTTCAAAAACTTATTAGGGAAAACCCTATTTAGACTGGTTAAGGTGGAAAATATAAATAATCTTACCAAGCTTCACAGGAATACATACTTCATGATTTTTTAAATATTTTTCTCATAGAATCATAGTAAAAGTAACAAAAAGAAATACCATCCATATTTCTTACACTATATGTTTTCACGAAGTCAACCAAGTGAAACACATCATTAGTCACGAAAATCATGAAAGATGAGTGGATTGGCCACACATCTCAAGTTTGGGTTGCAAACCACGTGTTCCATGTGGTGATTGGCCACACATCCTGTAAAATATGATGTAGTCGTTACATAACTTTGTTTTATGAGCACCTTGGTCGCTTTATGACCCCGCAAATGAAGCTACGCTAATGCGGCGTGTTGTCTAGGTAAAGGAGATCATTCTGGCGCAAAACATTCTCATGTACAATAATCAGTGAGTATACCGCACTGCTGGAAGAGAGTATTTTGCAAAAATGACACTTACGTAATTTGTTTAAGATTCTTTTTGAAAGTGCGTTATATCGACAGAGGGAGGGGGGGTGAATTGGCGAATTATACAAATTCTTCACCAAGGAAAGTCAACTTGAGGAATTTCCTAAGTAACGAACTACAATCAGCGGAATAAGTACTCAGGTGCATGCATAACAAAGAAGTAGCATAGTCATCATGATGAAATAAAACATACACAGAGCACAGGTAGCGTGTAAACATGATGAGAAGACAGCAGACAAAATGATTGAAGAATTTGGATTGAGGAAATAGAGAAAGTCTTCAGTCAAAGTCTTCAAATAGTAACGATCAATTTCATCAACACACGAATGAGGAAATGAAAGGGTTGAGGAAATAGAACCAGTAGCTTGGTGAAGACGATGATTTGGTAGACCAGTTCCAAATGCTATGACAGTTGTACGTCTGGTTGGAGCGGCTAGGTATTTAAACTCGAGGACACACAGTTCCGGACACACAGTCCTCACTGTATTCTCCTTGAACTAAGATCACACAGACCTCGCCCAATCACTCGTGGTAAGTCTAAAGGTGACTCCCGAACCTTCATAGATGTAGTCACTCGGCAATCCACAATTCCTCTTGGATGCTCTAGACCATGACGTCTGACCATCTGGAGGATGCACAGTCCTCAAAGGTAACAAGCATCGGTTCCACACAGGAACAATCTCTTCAGTGATGCTCAATCACTTTGGGTTGTAGGTGTTTGGGTTTGGGTTTTTCCTCACTGATGATTTTTGATCAAATACCTCGGAGGATGGGATGCTCTCAATGACAAGTGTCAGTTTCTCTTGGAGTAGCCAACCACTAGTTTCATATGAGGATCTGGATCCATATGAAGAATTTGGTTCATATGAAGAATTTGGTTCGTATGAGGACTTGGATCCATATGAAGAATTTGGTCCATATAAAGAATTTATCTAGGGTTCCTATTCATCACAGGTGGTGTCATGAGGACATTCACCTGAAGACTTTCAAGGTACCTTTTGGGAACCCAAATGTTCTTCATAGGGGGACCGTTCCTGCAGTTAATACCAACATATCTAGCAAATACTTCACCATTCTGATTTTTGAATAGTTTATAGTTGGAGTCAAATGACTCATCAGATGAATATGAAGATTCACAGGTAAAGTCAGATAAAGTGGATGGATCTACGGGAGGTCCTTTCGCAGCAACTCATGAGGTTTTGGGATACTGCTCAGGTTTCTAGTAGGTCCCATAAGCATTGAGTTTCCTCTCAAAGGTAATACCCTCCTTCCTAGGGTTTCTGTTGAGGATCTGCTTTTTAAGCACATCAAAAAGAGCCCGATGCCCTTTGAGGCTTTTGTACAGGCCTGTCACATACAATTCGTTCAACCCTGCATTATTTTCAGTGATACTTGTGGTATCCTCAGATGAGGAATTTGTGACCACAGAGATAGTTGAAGAATTCACAACAATAGAAGTAGTTGAACTTTCAGGTGAAGAATTAGCAGATTCATGCTCAATGCATTTCAAACATTATGGAATGAATTCTTCCTGAGTGGAACTAATCTGTTGAGCAAGCAATGAATCATTTCCCTTCTGAAAATATTCATAACTCACCCTTAGCTTCTCAAGACCTTGTTTTCTTTGAAGAAATTCATAAGAAAGCTTCTCATGATCGGCTAATAGAGTGTTATGATGACTTTGAACGTTATCAAACTTGGACCGTAGTTGCTGAAGATTATCAGTCAGAGTTTGAGTTCAATCCATTTCCTCACCCAATAGGTCATCGCTTTTGTCTAGCATATTTTGAACCTTTTCCAAAGTCTTTTGCTGTTTGACGGCAATCTTAGGAAGTTTGGAATAGCTAGGTTTGAGATTTTCATCATATTCATTCTCACTAGATTTAGAGGAGGGGTATTTGAGTACCTTGGCACCTTTTGCCATGAAGCAATAGGTGGGAGTGTAGTCATCGTTGCCATCGTCAGCAGTGTTGCGAAGTCATTTTCCTCAGTGTTGAAGATGGACTTGCTAACGAAAGCAGTAGCGAGGACTAGGCTCGCCACACTAGAGACTGACTCCTCAGATTCCTCCTCTTCCTCATTTTCCTTAGATTGAGCTTCAAAGTCCATTTCCTTGCCAATAAATGCCCAAGCCTTTTTGGAACTGCTCTTCTTATGAGATGAAGACTTTAAAGATTTTGACGATGATGACTTTGAAGATTTCTTATTTTTCTTTGATTCATCAGAACTATCATCCTTGTACTTATTCTACTTTGATTCCTTAGCCCACTGAGGACAATCAGTAATGTAGTGGCCAGGTTTCTTGCATTTGTCGCAGGTCCTCCTCTTGTAACTGCGGGCCAAGGAATCTGATCTCATGTCATCATTTCTTGAAGATTTTCCAAAGCGACCATGTCTTGAGAACTTCTGGAATTACCTCACGAGCATTTCTAGCTCCTGGCTTAGTTCTTTAGGATCACCAAGGCTGCTATCAGAATCTTCTCCTTCAGATTCGGAAAATGCCTTGGCCTTCAGTGCGCGTGATCTTCCATAGCTTGGTCCATAAGGGTCTCTCTTCTCAGCAAGTTGGAACTCATGAGTATTTAGCCTCTAGAGGATATTAGCAGGATCAAGTGACTTGTAGTCTCCACATTCTTGAATCATCAGTGCAAGTGTGTCGAATGAGGAATCAAGTGATCTCAGCAATTTCTTCACCACCTCATGGCCGGTGATGTCAGTGGCACCAAGTGCTTGAAGCTCATTTGAGATGTCAGTGAGGCGATCGAAGGTTTGCTAAACATTTTCATTGTCGAGTCTTTTGAAGCGGTTGAAGAGATTGCGAAGAACGTCAACTCAAGAGTCACGTTGAGTTGAGATTCCTTCGTTGACCTTGGACAGCCTATCCCAGATAAGCGTTCTTGTCTCCAAAGCACTCACTCTGCCGTACTGTCCTTTGCTCAGATGGTCACATATGATATTCTTTGCTTGAGAGTCGAGTAGCTTGAATCTCTTCACATCAGCAGCGTTCATGGAAGGAGTGATGGAGGGAACGCCATTTTCCACAACATACCAGAGATCGTTGTCAATTGCCTCAAGCTGCATTCGCATCTTACTCTTGCAGCAGGGGTAGTCTGTCCCATCGAAGGTAGGACACCCAGCCGAGACCTTGATCATTCCTGTAGTCAACATAACTAAAACTCCAGGTGGTTAAACCAAAATCACACAGAACAAGGGAGTACCTTGCTCTGATACCAATTGAAAGTGCGTTATATCGACTAGAGGGGTGGTGGTGGTGAATAGGTGATTTTTTACAAATTCTTCACTCAGGAAATTCAACTTGAGGAATTTCCTAAGTAACAAACTACAAGCAGCAGAATAAGTACTCAGGTGCATGCATAATAAAGCAGTAGCATAGTCATCATGATGAAATGAAACATACGCAGAGCACAGGTAGTGTGTAAACAAGATGGCAGCGAAGACAAAACTATTTGAAGAATTTGGGTTAAGGAAATAGAAAGTCTTCAGTCAAAGTCTTCAAATAGTAACGATCAATTTCATCAACACACGAACGAGGAAATGAAAGGGTTGAGGAAATAGAACCAGTAGCTTGGTGAAGACGATTATTTGGTAGACCAGTTCCAACTGCTGTGATAGTTGTACGTCCGGTTGGAGTGGCCAGGTATTTAAACCTGAGGACACACAGTCCCCACCGTATTCTCCTTGAGCTAAGATCACACAAACCTCGCCCAATCACTCATGGTAAGTCTTCAGGTGACTTCCAAACCTTCACAGACTCAGTCACTCGGTGATCCACAATTCCTCTTGCATGCTCTAGACCATGACGCCTAGCCGTCTGGAGGATGCACAATCCTCAAAGGTAACAAGCGTCAGTTCCACATAGGAACAATCCCTTCAGTGATGCTCAATCACTTTGGGTTGTAGGTGTTTGGGTTTGGGTTTTTCCTCACTAATGATTTTCAATCAAAGTCCTCGAAGGATGGGATGCTCTCAATGACAAGTGTCAGTTTCTCTCGGAGCAGCCAACCAACTAGTGGTTGTAGGGGGCGGTTATTTATAGCCTAGGGAGTAGCTCGACGTGATAAGACATAAATGCCCTTCAATGATATGACTATTAGGTGGATAAGATATTTTGGGACAGCTGGCGCGTAGCATAGCAATGGTCGGAAATTTGAGCTCACAAATTCCTCAGGGCTTTCATGTTCCTCACTTGTAGGCAATTTGCATTGGCAAATTCCTAACTCCTCAATCAGAACAAATTTTCCAGAGACCAGAAGATCTTCGTCTATGTCACTGAAGAAATTGACTAAACTGTATGAGATTTCCAATGGCCTCACTCGAAAGGATTAGTTAGGTGTAAGATTTTGAGATGAGCATCACTTGGAAACTTGTCCTTAGTTTTACCTCGACCCCCTTTATAGTACGGTGTTTCCTATGACTTAAGAAAGAGAAAATGAAACTACGAAAACAAAAGTCCTCATGCTTCATAATCCTCGCATCAATATCGAAGTCTTCAAGGTCACACCAATTTCCTCACTTTCAAAGTCTTCAAGAAAACCAAAGTCTTCAACTGAAGACATTCATTTTTAGGGGTCGACTTTCATTGTAAATATCAAACTTCTGATAGACTTAGAGAACCTATGTACACTCATAAACACATTAGTCCCTTAACCTATAAGTCTTCAATACACCAAAATCACTAAGGGGCACTAGATGCACTTAAAATCTCCCCCTTTTGGCGATTGATGAAAAATAGGTTAAGTTTTCAACGGGGATAAACATATGAAGTGTAAATACAGATATTAAGGAATTTGATTGCAAGATATAGAAGAACTCCCCCTGAAGATGTGCATATTTGAGGAATATGCTCTGGACAGCAAATGCACATTGTAGAGTAATATCATGGAGATCTACCCCTATATCTTGTAATTCATACACGCATTTGACATATGATATGGAGAATTTGAAATGCATGACGAAATATGGGGTCTGACGAAATTCAGCATGCGTGCATTAAGGACTTGAGGAAATAAAACATACAGAAAGCAGTTCAAAAGTATCAGACCACCATCAGACTTAAGTTTACAACTCATCAAAGCTCCCACAAAAATATACAACTCATCAGAGCAAACGCCTCAGAAGAGCAAGAGTTGTAACTTAACGATAAAACGCCCATATATATAAGACCCGCTTGAAGACTAACTCAAATTTCTCTCCCTTTGTCATCGAATGACCAAAAGGGACGAAAAATGAGGACTAACGCCCCTGAAGAATATCATCATGATGTCGATGGAGGAGTGCCAGCATTGTTGGGGTCGTCCGTTGAGGTAGGGCCTGCCACAGTGTCGGTCAAGTCTTCAGCTTCATCCGTCTCGCGCGATGATGAATATGAACTTGTGACGAGCTGAGGAAATTTGACCTTCTTGAATTTCTTGAAGGTGGCTGAGACCAGTCAAAGTCCTGTTAAAATCCCATCTGCTTGAGATCTTCATCACCATAGAGGTGTGACAGTATGGCCCAAGTGTGATCGAAGACTTCATGCGCATAGTAATGGTTCTTCTTCACAGTAATTTGAGTGACAGTCATGTGCTGAAGAATTGAAGAAAATTGACACTTGACCCACTTGTGATTGTGATCGACCTTCTGATGAAGACTTAGGAGAAGCTCGCGATCAGTCATCACTCGTGGAGCAGTGGCGTGAGGAATAGGCTTTGAAGCTTTTATGGCAGAATCTTGGGTTGCAGAGTCATTATTGGTGGAATGATACGTCTCCAACGTATCTATAATTTTTGATTGTTCCATGCTATTATATTACCGCTTTTGGATGTTTATGGGCTTTATTTTACACATTTATATCATTTTTGGGACTAACCTACTAACCAGAGGCCTATCCCATATTGCTGTTTTTTTGCCTGGATGCTCAGGCTCAGCGGATTCAGTCAGAGGCTTTCCGGCTTATGGTGGATCAAAACGCTTCAAATGAAATCATGAGGAGGAGGCACAAGTCTTGTCTACCTCTGGTTTACGAGGCGAGAAACCTCTTTTGCATGCCTGGAGCAGGGACCAGTAACCCGCCGGAGATAAACCGGGTTGCAGCGCCTGGGGTTGGAACGCCGGTTTAACCACGCATGACGGAACCTCCTCGTCTAAATAGTGCTCCGCCTCAGCATGTACGAACACCACTGGGTCATTATTCCAACCCTTTGGATAACATGATCGCTGCGGCGACACGATTGGCAGCTCTCCCAGTGGATGGCGACTCTCCAGCGGCGGTTGAAACATGAAGGGCTAGGGAGCTGCTTCAAACAGCATTGACCCAGCAGGCGGCGTATTCTTACAGCCGAGATAGGGTTCATTCGACTCCTCGCCTAAGCCGAAGTTATAGCAGACACATGGACTCACCGGCCATTTCAAGCAATGACCAGCGCCATAACCGGTCGCATGGGCATGACCCGGCGCGTGATGGAGCTCATGACTTGGTTGATCAAGACATAGTGCGTCAAGAGGCTGAGCAGGCAACTTACGAGCCCCTTCTGGTTTATCCAACGACCTCGGTAGAGGCAAGTGTGACCTCTAGAACTACAGGTGTACCCTGTTTGGTGCCGGCTCTACGTAATGAGCATTTGCCCAAGGATTTCAAAGGACCTCGCAAGGTGCCTAACTACACAGCCGACTTACCCCCTGAGGCGTGGATTGAGAGTTATGAGATGGCCATGGAACTATTGGAGGTCAGTGATGCCGCGTGTGCTAAATATTTCACCATGATGCTGGATGGGACGGCCCATACTTGGTTAAAAGGGCTGCCAGCTAATTCCATCAGGTCATGGGCTGAGCTAAAGGCCCGGTTTATGCAGAACTTTAAAGACACATGCAAACAGCCCATGTCGATTGTGGATTTTTATCTACTTGCGCCCAAGAGGAGGGTGAATCAACGACCCATTGGGTGCGCCAGGTCAAAGCTATCATACACTCATCTGATAACATCAATGCCGTCTCTGCAGTCCTAATGTTGGAGAAAAATTGCCGTTTTTTGCCTCTTAAGCAGAAGCTGGGGCGGCTCAAGTGTGATTGCAATGATATGGGGCAGCTGATGGCGGCTCTAATTAAATATGCCAACTCTGATGGTACCAAGGACCCCGAGTCTGATGATGACAAGCCGGAAAGGGAAAGAAGAGCCGCAACGCCAAAGGTCCGCAGCATAACCCGGCGAATCAGGGGCAACGGTAAGCGCAAGGCGGATGGTAACTCAGAATTTGTGGCTAACACCAATACGCAGAACAATAATCAGCATCGTAAGGGGAGGCCGCCTCCTCGGACCGGTGGATTGGGTCCCAATCTTGAGCAGTTGCTAAATGAGCCCTGTCCAAAACATGGCACGAACGAGAAGCCAGCTACCCACCTTTGGAAAGATTGTTCAATTATGAGGGCTTTCAAAAATTCTAATTTATTCCAAAACAACCATGGGCCAGGCGGCGGCTCAGGTTCCGGTGGCGGCGGTTCCCATGGCCGGGTTACGGAGGTGGCGGTTCTAATTTTGGCTTCCAGGGCCACCAACACCATCAAGGTAATCAGGGTGGTTATAATCAAGGTAATCAGGGTGGTTATAATCAAGGTAATCAAGGTGGTTACAATCAAAAATCCAGTCAAGGGAGTCAGCAACAACAACAACAACAGTCTGGATATCAAAGTCATCCGAAGTAGTTGAATAGCGGGCAGTACCACGTTTTCACCACAAGTCTATGCAAGCGGGACCAGAAGCTTCGTAAGAGGGCTGTAAATGCCATTGAGCCGGAAGTTCCCCACTACTTGCGATGGTCTGAGCAACCCATTATGTGGAGCCGAGAGGATCACCTGCCCCGGGTTGATAATCCGGGTCACCTAGCTTTGGTGGTGGCGCCTCAGGTTGGTGGATACAAATTCACTAAGGTACTCATGGATGGAGGTAGCAGCATTAATATCCTTTACTATGATACTTTCTGTCGCATGGGATTAATTGATAAAAATCTTAAGCCGTCCAATACTGTTTTCCATGGGGTGGTGCCTGGTAAGTCGGCATACCCTGCAGGAAAAATTGAGCTGGAAGTGACCTTTGAAGATGAGCACGATTCCAGGGCCGAGAAGTTAACCTTTGAAGTGGTCAAGATCAGAAGCCCCTACCATGCTCTGTTTGGACGACCGGCTTATGCTAAGTTCATGGCACGACTGAGGGAGTCCTGGATTAAGGGATCCTCGGACAACCAGACTATATACTTTGGCCGGACTGTTGGGCTATGACGATACAAGACAGAAGACTTCTTCCCGTGTCCGGATGGGACTCTACTTGGCGTGGAAGGTAAGCTTGGCGATTCGGATGTGTAGATTCCTTTCTCTGTAACCGACTTTGTACAACCCTAGCCCCCTCCGGTGTTTTTATAAACCGGAGGGTCTAGGCTTCTAGGGTTCAGCCTCAACAATCATAATCTCATAGGCTAGGCTTCTAGGGTTTAGCCATTACAATCTCGTGGTAGATCAACTCTTATAATACTCATATTCATCAAGATCAATCAAGCAGGAAGTAGGGTATTACTTCCATAGAGAGGGCCCGAACCTGGGTAAACATTGTGTCCCCCGCCTCCTTGTACCATTAGCCTTAGACGCACAGTTTGGGACCCCCTACCGAGATCCGCCGGTTTTGACACCGACATTGGTGCTCTCATTGAGAGTTCCGCTGTGTCGTCACCAGAAGGCTTGATGGCTCCATCAATCATCTACAACAACAAAGTCCAGGGGGAGATCTTCCTCCCCGGACAGATCTTTGTATTCGGCGGCTTCACACTGCGGGCCAACTCACTTGGCCATCTAGAGCAGATCGATAGCTACGCCCCTGGCCATCAGGCCAGATTGGGAAGCCTGAATTTCGTGGCCAATATCTGTGGAGACTTGATCTTCGACGGATTCGAGCCCATGACCGCTGTCCCCAGCCACCATGATGAACATGACTGTCGGTGTCAAAACTGGCGGATCTTGGGTAGGGGGTCACGAACTGTGCGTCTAGGCGGATGGTAACAGGAGACGAGGGACACAATGTTTTTACCCAGGTTCAGGCCCTCTCGATGGAGGTAAAACCCTACGTCCTGCTTGATTAATATTGATGATATGGGTAGTACAAGAGTAGATCTACCACGAGATCAAGGAGGCTAAGCCCTAGAAGCTAGCCTATGGTATGATTGTTGAGATGTAATGTTGTGTCCTACGGACTAAGGCGCTCCGGTTTATATAGACACCGGATAGGCTAGGGTTACACAGAGTCGGTTACAATGGTAGGAGATCTACATATCCGTATCGCCAAGCTTGCCTTCCACGCCAAGGAAAGTACCTTCCGGACACGAGCCGAGTCTTCAATCTTCTATCTTCGTAGTGCAGGAGTCCGCGGGTATTGATAGTCCGGCTGTCCGGACACCCCCTAGTCCAGGACTCCCTCAGTAGCCCCTGAACCAGTCTTCAATGACGATAAGTCCGGCGTGCATAATGTTCGGCATTGCAAGGCGGGTTCCCCTCCTTGAATAATTCGGAGAAAATAATGAACACTAGGATAGTGTCCGGCTCTGGAAGATAAATTCCACATTCCAACATAGAGAGAATAAAATACACTTAGCTCAATTTGCTGACGTACTTATGCGGCGTGACATCACACCGCAGCCAAGCCTTCGTTTTGAATTGTTTTTATTATTCCGTCTCAGCACGTTTAGCGAAGCGGTTTCCTTGGCACGTCCTGTCGAAGCAGAGATCGTGTTCCCTTTTATTCCGGGATCCTCATCAATACGTGCATGGGTAACCCAACCGTTCTCGTCGCCACGCCTCCTCCATCGAAGGGGAATCTAAAACGGTCACGGAGACGGCCCTTGGTATTATTTCCCCTTTATAAGAGGACCAAGGCCTGTCCTTGTCTTTCAACCTTGCATCGAATCTTTCCTCTGCTCTCCGTTCCAACACCTAGAGCTTGATTCGAGCACCTCGGATCCACAACAATGTCGGCTCCAACCTCCGGGGCGGTGGATGCCCTCCTCCGTCACGGAGGAGGACATATTGAAATTCGCGAGGCCAAGCACAGCCTCTGAAGTTTCGCATAGGTTGCCTGCCCGGGGCAGGCCGTGCCAACCCGAGCCGGCGAATCGTCGTTTCGCATCTCACCTCCGTCGGGATTAGGCTTCCAGCGGATCCTTTCGTGAGGGGCTCCTATTCTACTACGGGCTGGACTTCCACGACTTGGCTCCGGAGTCCATCCTCCATATCTCCGCATTTATCATTGTCTGCGAAGCCTTCCTCCGCGTCATCCCCCACTTCGGCCTGTGGCTGAAAACATTCAAGGTGGAGCCGAAGATGATCGGGGGGCGTCAAGCGAAGCGCGGCGGGGCGACCATAAGCAAGAAGGTCGATGCCCCATGGCTAGAAGGTTCCTTCCAAGAGGAACAGAGATTGTGGCAGCAGGAGTGGTTTTACATCACCGTTCCTAGGGGCAGCAAGCAAAAGCCGCCGCCCTCTTTCCGCCCGGGACCTCCACGGCGGTGATGTCGTGGGTCGACCAAGGGCTCAAGCTGGGGCCGTCAAGGGCGTGCCCGCACTCTGAGGCGGATTCGAGACCTCCAAACAAGGGAGATTGACTGGTCAAGGTGATGCAGTCATGCTAACTAGGCACCTCCTACCCCGCAAGCGTCGTCCTCTCCGTTTATGGGAGTTCAATCGGAGGACCTCGTATCCTCCAGCATTTCATGGGTGCGACACCCTCGGAGATGTCTGAGCTGTTCTTGGACCGCGGTGGCGTGTCCGGATTTAGCCGAGATCTTTGGACTAAGCGCGATTGCCGGATACTCGGGTAAATAGCTCAAAGCCTGGACATTCTATTTGTATGCCTTTCAAAAGATCGTCTCCTGACCCTTTATTCTTTACAGGAATGGGTGGCACAATCAAGGCTGATAAGGTGTCCGGCCCCCCTCCCAGAGGCCGCACTGGAGCCCGTGCTGGTCAGAATGTTGGAGGTTACGCCCATAGAGGGGGGCGACGGGGGAGATAAAGGAGCTTATACTTCGCCCGAAGGGGCGACCGAAGAGGAGGGAACCAAGGATCCCTCCCTTCGGAGGGAGAAGAGGACCGCCTCCGGAGATCCAGAGGTTAAATCCCCTAAGCGTGGGAAGAAATCCTCACCGGGGGGTCCTGCGTCCGGAGAGAATCCGGACGCGCAATCATCGCCGAAGGGCCAGCCCTCCAATGAGCCGTGAGTATGAAAGAGGAAATTAATTAATAAGGGAATACCTTCGTTTATGCTTCTGTAAGTAACCGAAAGATTTATATCGCAGTTCGGATCTGCAGCCGTCTCAGATGAGTTCATCCTCGGGGGACCTTCTTCCGGTGATGATGGAGAGCGATATGCCTCCGTCCGCGACGCCGCCAGATGAAGCGGGCGAGCCTGAAGTGTCATCACGGAGGGCGTCCCCGAGTCCGGAGGGGCCAGAGAGTTCGGCACCCAGCAGAAGCCAGCCGGGAGAACTGAAGAGTCTGCTTGAGAGGGCGTCCATTTCAGAAGATCACCGTGCGTTAATGCGTATGGTGATTGGAAGGATTTCGTCCGCTGAGAGTGGATTGCTTGACGCTGCCATGAGCTTACTAGCGGGATTTGAGGTATGCGAAAATAGCGCACCCCTTTGTCTTTTTAACAGTTTGTGCATATAAAAAATGCGCCCTGTATAGATAGTAGCCCCTGAGACTCGGTAGGTTGTCGAAGACGACAGCGTGCCGAGGATCGAAAATCTAAACAACTCAGGTAATGAATACCGCCGTTACGTCTGGTGGCGGATAGTCCGGGGCCAGCCGGACTGATCGGTTTGTTTAATCGAGTCGACAACTGGACGTGGCAGATGCTGATATCGCACTTGTCAATCAGCGACTTGACGAGTCGCAAGGTAAATAAATTCTCCGCAGCCGCTTTATTGAGTGGGTTAAAGCCCTCCTCGATAAGTTATATGCTGTTTATACGCATGTTGTTGCTGCTGTGGAGAGCCTTGGGCGAGCTTGCACAAGCTAAGGAGCAAGCCCGAAGGAGTGATGCGGCTGCTGCGAGGGCGGCCGAAGAGTTGAAGGCCGAAAAGGCTGCGCACTGCCTAAGCAGGGCGGAGGTGGCCGAATTGGCCAGAAATTAAAGGATGCTACCGACCGTAGCGAGGCTCTTGAAAAGGAGCGCCTATCGGAGCGGGAAGACCTGAAGAAGGCCACCGCCGAAGCCAAGGATGCCCGCTCTGCAATGCGGGCTATGAAGGAGGAGCTGCGCCAAGCCGGAGAAATCGTGGCTGGCAAGCCGTTTCTTATGCGTCGCCGGTTTATGGATGCCAAGTATGCTCAATTTGAGCGACTGTGGAGTTTGGAGGATCCATACATGGACTTGGCTGCGAGTGCGGCTGATGCCGTTAAGCACTTCCGGAGGCAAGGGGATCACGAGGCGGAAGAGTTGTATTGGTCTCAATTCCACAGCCCGGATCGCGCTCTTCCTCTGACGGACAGGTTGGCCGAATGGGCCGAACTGAACAGACTGTCCGGGCTGGCCATGACTGACATCGTGGCTCATGTCTGGCCAGAAAGGTCCAAGGCGACGAGCTACTTGACCTCTGCGGCAGTTCCTTGGGGCGGTGCCGCATATCAAGGATATGAAAGCGGTCGGCTGCATCGGTAGCGGATGGCTCGCCCGTGTGAAGGCGCATTATCCGGAGATGGATGCCACCGCCGTTCTGCCCGTGGTCGGATGAAAGCCGGCTCCTGCCGAGCACTACCGGAGAAGTCATGCGCGGTGCTCGTAAAAGTAAGGCGCGATGCTCAAAGAATGTAACGTTCAAATGAGCGCAGATCTTGTAAATCAATGATTATAGTATGAATGCTTTTTATACTTGTGCTTCCAAGTAGTAAAACTTCTCTGTCGCGGCCGTTTGCGTATACTTGTGTATAACCCGAAAGATGCGATCTTGACTTCAGCCCCTTGCACAAGGTCTTGGGGTGTTCATAAAATAGCGCTTTTCACACTTTAATCCGGCGTCTCGGTCTGTTATAAGGAGGTGGTAGCGAGCTTAACGAGGCAATCCGGACTATAATGCTTTATCTCTTTCACTTAGCCAATGGAGCTCGAGGGTGGGGCTACGATATAACCCCTAATGACACCACACATCTCCGGATTCGGGGTGCGTACATGCCTGACCGGGAAGCGGTCCTTCGTCAAAGCGGGGAATTCTAAACATTCCAATAGTCGATCAAGTGGTGACGGACTCTCGCTATATCATGACATGATCGGTTTTGGCTTTCTCTCTTGAGGTGCTCGCCAAATTAATCGGGGCACAATCGCGATAGTTCTCCACAGTGCCGCGTTAGCGGGTGATCGGAACATAAGGCAGCAAAACACGTGAGCAGGCAAACCCAACATTTGACCAAAGACATGATTCGAGCTGATGCATATAATGCCTAACTTGAGACGCCGAACACTCCGAAGGTGTTCGGACTTTATGATAACGGGCAGAATTATGCCCTAAGCCCCTTGTGTCGTGTGCGGGCATTGTCTTCGACGCGCCGATGCCAAAGCGTTAGGCTCCGCCTTGGCTATAGGAAGAAGCGAGGAGATTTAACAACAAGAGACGATAATAAAAAGGTCTACGAGGGTCTTAATCGAAAAGAATCCTTGCGGCGGGCCCTACCGCACGTCTGCGCGCTGTGTCTCCGTTGCGCCGTTATCACGGGACGAATGCGCACGTTGTTCATCTGAGAAAGAGAGGAACACTTTAGTTTTAGAAACAGTTCGTGCGAAAAATATGCAAAAGAATAAGTGTAAATGATTAAAGCTAGGTTTATATGAAACCGATTAGTTGTCTTGCGCAGCCCTTGTGAGAGGGTATGCGGCTAGGGAGCCCTAGCCCGCTGAGTCGGATTCGTCTATCCGAGTCCGGGTCTTTAAATGACCCAAGACTGAAACGGCGCCATGTGGACGGGCATCTTAAGTGTAAGAGACGCGTAATGGGGTATGGCGTTGAAGCGGACAAAAGCCTTCGTCCCAAAGAGTGCTTGATATTCACTTTTGAATGGGACGATATGGAAAATTAACTTTTAGCGTCGAAAGTTGTTCGAAACCGAACACGACTTCTAGTAATATCGAGCCTGTGCACTTGGCGTAAGGGCCTGGCGTAACTCCTTTGAAGGAAGTGCGGCTGTGTCGAATTCTGGTAGGGTCTATCCCCATCCGACGGATTGTGTTTGAGTATAGCAGGTTTAAGTCATTGCCTCCGTCCATTAGGACGTTTGTGAATTGTAGTCCGTCTATTACCGGATTCAATATCAGGGGAGTCCGTCCCGCGTTTCAAACACTTATGGAATAATCCAGGTGGTCGAAAGTGATTGGTTTTGATATCCAATCTCCATGGTTTGCTGGGCTGGACCGTGCGAAGCTCTTTTTAGAAAGTGCCGCACTGTTTTTCCGTGTCCTCACATGAAGTGAGTTTATTGCTTTGACCCCTTGTGGGAAAGTCTTTTGTTTTCGGTGCCACTGGTGGCGGGGTTTATCTTCTTCGCTGCGCGCGAGCCCCTTGTGTTTGGCATTTAGTCGGCGGACTGTTTGAAAACCCAACAATCCTCGTGGGTGTGATTTGCGGGCCTTCCGGGGTCTTGTGGATTTGGCATATCCGACCCGAATTTTATGTAGGTTGGACGGTTCGTCATTGTCATCCTTGAGGGCTGAGTTTTACTATTTGGCCGTGAGCTTTTAAATCCGGCGTTGACTGCCGTGCTCTTTGGGCTTTTCTCTTTATTCGGTATTGCTCTTTTCTGCGCCGTGATTTTCCATTCCATCTCTTATCTCGGATGTACTTGGGTCATTGGTGCTGCATCTTGCCAGCCAGCTATCCTCTCTCGCCTGAAGCGGGTCATGAGGCTTGTTAATGCGGTCATTGTCCTCGGTTTCTCTTGGTGAGGTGTTTGGCGAGCCATTCGTCTCGGACATTGTGCTTAAAAGCTGCTAAGGCTCCGGCGTCCGGACGATCGACTATTTGGTTCTTTTGGTAAGGAACCTGCTCCGAATTTCATGCTGAATCTCCGGGCTGTTGAGTTATGTGACTTAGGTCATCGCATCCGGAGGCGGACATAAGTCCCTTGAAAATTTGCTCTAAACGCTTCCTCGAGCTCTTCCCAACTTCCAACAGTATTTTTCGGGAGGCTTTTGAGCCAATGACGGGCTGGCCCTTTAAGCTTGAGGGTAGGTATTTTATGGCGTGGAGATCATCTCCTCCGCCATATGTATATGCGATATATAGTCTTCTATCCAGACTGTGGTCTGTTGTTCCATCGTAGCTTCTATGTTTATGGGTTTAAACCTGCTGGGAATTCATGATCCGGCACCTCGTCGATGAAGCATAGTGGGTGTGCGGTGCCCTCAGACTTATGCGTGCCGCTATCGTCGGACACTTGACGTGTTCCTTTGCTTATTGGGGCTGTCTTTTGGGTCCGTAGATGGACTGGCTGGGCCATTGGGCGGTGGGGCTTTATGGCCTCCTCGTCGAATTCAGGAGCAGCTTACGCTTGGGTAGCTCTTCGATTGGTGGCGTTGCCGTGTTTATCTGCGGTTTAAGTACTTTGCTCCATCTCATTGGAGCGCGTCTTCCGCTGTGTTGAGCTTCCGTTTTCTTTCTTGAGCTTCTTGTCTGTAGCGATGAGCCTGCGTTTGAAGAGCTCTTGTTCGACGGGCTCCTCGAGTTAAATCGTCATTGGGGCTTGTTTCGTCTTGGAGGAGGTATATAGTTGTGATCTTGACCTTTTCTTCCGCCGCCCTTTCGTGAGGGCTTGCTACGCATCCTCCTGGCTGAGTCTTCTTTGGAGGGTTTGTCTTCGGCACTCTACGGGGTATTGTTATTTCTGTGCGGAATCTCCATTCTTGTTGTGGCGGGATTTAGAGCGGCGCTGCTGACGCCGGCGTTTGGGATGCTTCTTTAGAGAATTCTCCTCCGCTGCTTTCTCGCCATCCCCTTCTTTTGGGGTATCCACCATGTAAACATCATATGATGAGGTGGCCTTCCGATTGCCTCGTGGCGCTGGTCCTGATTAATCTCGGTATAAATCGTCCATAGCGTCGATGTCATCGAGTCGTATTCTAGCATGTCGGTTAAATCCTCGACAGTGGCTACAAAGTGGGTGGTGGGTGGGCTCTGAATTTCTTCGTCGTCCGAACTCCAACCGTCCAGCCATAGTCGGCCAGATTCTCTGATAGCGAGAGATGCCTCAGGAATTCAGGATATCGCAAAAAGCGAGTCTTGAAAGATGTCATGGCGGTGAATTCCATAACCGGCGCCCAATCTGGTTTAATTGGCAGGGGCGCGGGAGGCTCGGAGTCTGGCGAGGAATCCGGCGCCTCGGGATCACGAGTTTCGCAGGGGATAAGGTTGGTATTTGGCTCCATCGCCGTAGATGTTGAAGCCCCCAGGGCGGCGTCTATCCACCTGCCCCCGTCATGGGCAATCGGCTCCGGGCTAGTAGCCGGCGGGTTAATCTTGACCTCCAAAGCCTTGTCCGTGGCGAGCTAGATCATGCCCATCGTCACAGTGCGGCGCGCTTGGATGTGGCTCGAGTCCGTCGATGATCAAGTCTCCGCGGTCATCGGCCGTGAAGTTCAAGCTTCCAAATTTGACCTGACGGCCAGGGGCGTAGCTTTCGATCTGCTCCAGATGGCCAAGAGAATTGGCCCGCAGTGCAAAGCCGCCGAATACGAAGATCCGTCCGGGGAGAAAAGTCTCACCCTGGACAGCATTGATGGTTGAAGATGCCATCGAGCCTATCGCTGACGACACAGAGGAACCCTCAATGAAAGCACCAATGTCGGTGTCAAAACCGGCGGATCTCGGGTAGGGGGTCCCGAACTATGCGTCTAGGCGGATGGTAAGCGGAGCGAGGGACACAATGTTTTTACCTGAGTTCAGGCCCTCTCGATGGAGGTAAAACCCACGCCCTGCTTGATTAATATTGATGATATGGGTAGTACAAGAGTAGATCTACCACGAGATCAAGGAGGCTAAACCCTAGAAGCTAGCCAATGGTATGATTGTTGAGATGTAATGTTGTGTCCTACGGACTAAGGCCCTCCGGTTTATATAGACACCGGAGAGCTAGGGTTACACAGAGTCGGTTACAATGGTAGGAGATCTACATATCCGTATCGCCAAGTTTGCCTTCCACGCCAAGGAAAGTACCTTCCGGACACGAGCCGGAGTCTTCAATCTTCTATCTTCATAGTCTGGGAGTCCGGCGGATATTGATAGTCCGGCTGTCCGGACACCCCCTAGTCCAGGACTCCCTCAATGACCTAGATTTGTCATCTGGCCGCGCTCAGGAGATAGCGCCCATGACCGCTCTGGCCCTAGATCCAGAGCAGACCGCGTCGTCCGAAGACGGGAAGCTTAACCCTGCCACGAAAGCCGCAGACTCAGCAACGCTCGAGCTGCACGCAGACCGAACATCGAGCTGGGCTTGTGTCACTGGAACCTCGGATTCGTCTCCAGCCATAGGTTTCGGACCGCGTATGTCTGCGTCCATCGAACCTAATTGGGCGCCGATCTTGGAGTTCAGCTCCACGGACATCTTTTAGCACTCACTTCTAGGTTATGTGTTAAACTCATTGAAATCCCTCTCCTTGTCGGGGGACTCTCGGCCGAACTATGTCCGGCTCGAATGGGAAGCGGACGACGAAGAACTTCGTTTCCCACCCACAACCCACTTCATTGCCACTGTCGAAGACTTAACCGACACGCTCGATTATAGCTTCGAGGACATCAACGGTATGGACGATGATGCCGGAGAGGAGCAGGCACAAAGACCACCACCCTTAGGGCAGTGGACAGCTACATCCTCATATGATATATACATGGTGGACACACCTAAGGAGAATGAGGCCTACGACGATAACAACATGCCTGTCGACGAACCTCCCAAGCGCCAGCGTCAGAAGCGCTAACTTTGATCCGGCAAAAGGAAAAATAGCAACATTGTCATGGATGACAATGATAATCCGGACCAAGCCGAGGACCCCGCAGACCCAGCGTTGGAGCAGAAGGTGCGAGAGGATGGTGAACACAGTCCGGGGATGTTGTCTGATCACAGCGATGCCGAAGATAGCAACTATGAACCTGTCTCCGAAGAGGAGATCAATCTGGGCGACGACGAATTCGTCGTTCTAGATGAACCATTAGAACAAGAAAGCCTCCATCAAAGGCTTATCGCCACTGCAAGGAGCCTGAAGAAGCAGAAGCAGTGGCTTAAAGCCGCACAGGATACGTCAATGACAGATGGAATGAAGTGCTAGACGCTGAGGAAAAATACAGTGGTAATCGCCAAACAAAGAGCTATCCTAAACATAAGCTGCTGCCCGAATTCGACAACGAGGCTATTGCGCCCATACCACGAAAAAACAATACGGCCGATAGGACGGACCGACCACCTCATGGTCGAAACAGAGCGTCTAGCAATGCCGCACACAAGCCCGCACCCCCTCCCTGTAAAGGAAGGGAGGTTGCGGCTCAGGACCAGGAACGCGACCTACGTGAGAACCTGGACAAAAAGGCTGGCTAAACTAGGTCCATCTATGGATCCAGGGAACGTGCTCCTACACGGTACCACGAGTATCAAACCAAATATGTCGGTCATTTACCAGTTCGGAATCAATACCGAACATTACAACCGTCGGACCCATGGCACGACACAGCCAGATATAGGGGTGCCGCACACCCCTTGTGTTTCACCGATGAGGTACTGGAACACGATTCTCCAGAAGGGTTTAAACCCGTAAACATCAAGGAATATGACGGAATGACGGACCCTGCGGTTTGAATAGAAGACTTTATTCTTCACATCCACATGGCTCGCGGAGATGATCTCCACGCCATCAAATACTTACCCCTCAAGGTAAAAGGACCAGCTCGGCACTGGCTGAAAAGCCTCCCCAAAAAATCCATCGGAAGCTGGGAAGAACTTGAGGACGCTTTCCGGGCCAATTTCCAAGGGATCTATGTCCGGCCCCCGGATGCAGATGATCTAAGTCACATAATCCAACAACCCGGAGAATCGGCTCGTAAGCTTTGGAACCGGTTTCTCACTAAGAAGAACCAAATCGTCGACTGTCCGGACACGGAAGCCTTAGCGGCCTCCAAACACAGTGTCTGGGATGAATGGCTAGCCAGACACCTTGGCCAGGAAAAGCCAAGGACAATGGCTGCCTTAACTACACTCATGATCCGCTTTTGCGCGGGCCAGGACAACTGGTTAGCCCGTAGTAGCACCAGTGATCCCGGCACATCTAAGGTCAGGGATGGCAATGGAAAACCACGATGCAACAACAATAAACGTAGGAACAACGAAGAAAGCCCAGACAATACAGCGGTAAACGCCGGATTCAGGGGATCTAGACCCGGTCAATGGAAGAAGCCATTTAACGGCAACAAAGATGGTCCATCCAACCTGGATAAAATTCTAGATAGGCCCTGCCAGATACACGGCACTCCTGATAAACCAGCCAATCATACCAACAGAGAATGTTGGGTCTTCAAGCAGGCTGGCAAACTCAACGCCGAATACAAAGGGAAGGGACCTCAGATCGAAGACGAGGACGAACCTTGCCAGCCGAACACGGGGGGACAGAAGATATTTCCACCGGAGATCAAAATAGTGAACATGATCTATGTTACCCATATCCCAAAGTGGGAGCGTAAACGCGCACTCCAAGATGTCTATGCCGTTGAGCCCGTTGCCCCCAAATTCAACCCATGGTCGGCCTGTCCGATCACCTTTGAACGCAGGGATCATCCGACTAGTATCCGTCACGAGGGTTCGGCTGCCCTAGTGCTCGACCCCATAATCGACGGATATCACCTCACTCGAGTCCTCATGGACGGCGGCAGCAGTCTCAATCCGATATATCAGCACACTATCCGCAAGATGGGGATAGACCCGTCAAGATTCAAGCCAAGCAGCACTACCTTTAAAGGAGTTATACCGGGCGTCGAAGCCCACTGCACGGGCTCTCTAACATTGGATGTTGTATTTGGCTCCCCGACAACTTTCGAAGCGAAGAACTAATCTTCGACATAGCTCCGTTCTGAAGTGGCTATCATGCACTACTCGGAAGAACGACCTTCGCCCGTTTTAACGCAGTCCCGCATTATGCTTATCTAAAACTCAAAATGCCTGGACCACGTGGCGTCATTACGGTCAGCAGAAATACGGAGCGCTCTCTTCGCATAGAAGAATACACGGCGGCTCTAGCAGTCGAAGCACAAAACGGTCTATTCAAGCCGAGCAGCTCATCGGTCGTTAAGACCACAGACACAGCTAAACGTGTCCGGTGCACAACTCAGTGTGGTAGCTCAGATAAACCTGAGCTCGATTAGCAGCTACGCCCCCACCGACCGCCCCATGAGGAGATAGCACACGTGCCATGTATACATAAATATACAACCAAAATTCCTTGGGCGGCACCGGGGGCACACTGCACACAAAAAGTCCATAGTCCGGCTTGACCCTATTCAGACTCCAGAAGTTATATTTCACGGTTCATTGAAACGAACCAGCTTTACTTACGGCTACACCAGATTTTTTTACCTGACTTTTACTTTTTTACAGATGGCCATCAGACAATACCCTTCAAGGACACTTCACAACGGAGAAAAAGGCGCAGACGTGCAGCAGGGCCCCACATTAAGGTTTCTTTTTTTAGATTAAGACCTTGTGTAAACCTTTTTTATCTCCTTTTGTTTTATACTTTCCTAGCATGTAAAATGTCCAAGAAAGATATCGGCATTACCTGTAAATGTACAGCTCGCCGTACTAAAGTGGATGTTATAGAAGCAGCTTGGTTTGTATTGTGTTTTGAGATTTATGCTCTCACCACCCGCGCTCTTTCCCACGTTGGATTGCCATACGTGCCTTGATACCAGGGTCTATCACCAGGGGCTGTATTTAGCCCGGTGTATATTGTGAAGTCCAAACACCTATAGGGCGTGTTCTGCGTCGCGAGTTTGGCCTTATATGCATCAGCTCCGAATCATGTCTTTGGTCAATAGTTGGGTTGCCCGGCTCCTGTGCTTACTACCTTACATTCTGCTATATGGGCTAGGGTAGTAAAGGGAGAACTACTGCGATTGTGTCCTGGATCGTCCGGATGAGCACCTCAGTAGAGAAAGACAAAAACTGACTGTCATGATGCGGCGAGAGCTGGTCAACCACTCGATGACTCATCGGAATCTTCGCGATTCCCTCCGTGTTAAACGAAGGACCGTCCTTCTGCTCACGTATGTAAATGCACCATATTTAGATAACCGCAGACATACCAGGGGCTATATAGTAGCCCCACCGTCAAACTCCTATGGCTAAGTTAAAGTGTTAAAGCTCTATAGTCCAATTGCCTAGTTCGCCGCACTAACACCTCCTTAACAGACTAAGACGTTGGGTCAAGTGTGATCAAGTGCTTTTCTGAACACCCCCGCGTTGTACGCGAGGGGGCTGAAGCCGACAACTGCAAACTTTCAGATTGTACATATAAAAAAAAGACGGCCGCACAGGAGGTGCCTAAACTTTTCGGACAAAAATTATAAAAACATAGCCTCAAATATCTCATAATATTGTTATTACAATTTTGATACACTTTACTCGAACATAATATCTTTCGAGCACTGACCCTATATCAAGTGGGCACCTTCTAGGACATCTTCAAAGTAATGTTCTGACATGTTAGGGTCCTTGCCTTCGGGCGGATTCTGCGCTACAATATCGGTGGCCTTCATCTTCGCCCAATATGTTTTGACACGGGCAAGGGCCATCCATGCACCGTCTATGCTCGTTGATCGCTTAACAGCGTCGATACGCGGCACCACATCAATAAGTTGCTGTACCAGGCTGAAATAACTATCCGGAATGGGCTCAATCGACCATAGCTGGGCTATGACGTCCTTCATGGCAGCTCCAGACATCTTGTGGAGCTCAGCCCATTCAGCCATCTGTTCATTCAATAGTGGATGCTTTTGCGTGTCAAATTGCGACCAGAATAGTTTTTCTGTCGCATGTCCTTCTTGCGCATGGAAAAACTGATTCGCATCAGCAGCACTCTTTGGCAGGTCCATAAAGGCGTCTGGAGAACTCCACAGTTGATTAAGCGGAGCATACGTCGGATCAACAAACTTAGTTTGCAATAAAAAGGGCTTGCCAGCCGCGATCTCCCCAGCTTGTCGGATCTCCTCTCGAGCTGCTCTAGACTCAGACCGGGCCTCCTTCGCCTCTTGTAAGGCTTTGTCAAGATCGGCTGCTTTGGCTTTGTTATCTTTTTCAAGAACTTGGCATCGACTAGTGGCATCATTCAGTTCAAGTGCCATAGAAGATATTCTCTCCTCGCACTGACGCCGAGCAGTCTGTTTGGCCTTTAATTCGGCGGCTACCTTTTCGGTAGCTGCATTACTAATCCTGGCTTGCTCCTTGGCCCGGGCAAGTTTAGCCTGAAGGGTCTCAACTGCGGCGACACTATCTGCATTTATGCATATACAAAGTTTCAGTATCACGCTCATTTCGTAATACTAGCATGCACTGAGTGCCCCAGAGACATACCTTGCACCTCGTCGAGCCGCCTGTTAATAAGCGTGATGTCATCATCCGCTACATCAACTTTCTGCTTTAGATGTGCTACCTCTGTAGCTTGGGCAGTTGCCACGGATGTAATAGCCTGTGTTTCAATTAGTCCGATCATTTCCTGGGCATATATTTTTGATCCTCTGATCGCCTCCCTTTGGATGTCAACCAGAGTCTCAGGGGCTACTATCTATACACAGGTGCAATTTGCATTTATAATATAAGTGAAGTTACACTACGTACCTCGAAGCCTCTTAGTAGGCTCGTAAAGGCTTCATTCAATCCGCTTTTCGCGGACCGAACTCTTTCAACCACCGTACCCATCAAGGTATGATGTTTCTCTGATACCGACGCATGTTGCAACATGTCCATCAAAGTATCCAGCGCCTCCGGATTTGGAACAGGTTGCATCATCCCTTGGACATTGGATAGTCCGGGACTTCTGTTGTTCCCCATAGGGGCCGCACACCCCGGACCCTGAGCGGCCGAAGTATTACCTTCGGCCCGGGTCTTCACTTCCCCTTGTGCCACTCATTGATCGGGAAAGATCCTCCGGGACGACACCTCGGCGTCGTCTGCCTTATCAGGCAGGGAGATCTGTGGAGGCGTCTCGCTCTCCATCATCTCCGAAAGAAGATCCCCCGAAGAGGAGGGCTGTTGAGGAGGGCCACATGCCGGACTGCAAACATATGTGTTTAAAATGTTACCCTTACAGCCAGGAAAGAACGGGATATGTTTAAAACACCCTGGTTCACTTACGATCCGGCTAAGGGCCTATCTTTATGGAGTGACTGCGTGTTAGCATCATCCCCTGACTGGGATATCTTCCCCCGCTTAGAAGCTTCTCTCTTCAGGTCTTTGGAGGCGGTCCACTTCTTCCCATGATGAAAAGGGATGTCAGCTTGCCCTTCCCTTTCACTTTTGGAAGTGGAAGTTCCGATCTCCTCGGAAAAATTGCCTGGTGTGCCTCCAGAATGAAGGCCACCTTGGGCCTCTTTGCTCTCCTCCTTATCTTCCCCCACCGACACTTGATATGGTGCCGGAGCCAGCATCCTTGTTAACACCGGATCGGCAGAGTCTTCGGGAAGTGGAGCCGAACACCTGATTCTCTCTGCCTTCTTTAGCCATCCCTGGCCGAGTAGACTTTTATCAGTACAATGTTATGAGTAATTTGACTAAACTGTGTTCGGGAGCCAAATGCATACTGGAGTATCCGGATGATTGCAGTCAAGGCTGAGGTCCTCTGTAGTATCCGGCCACTGTTTTCTTGTGCTGAGGAATAAATTCCACATCCCTCTGAGCATTGTGCCGGAGAAGTGCTGAAGGGTCCGTGGACTTTCCAGATTGAACTCCCACATACGAAGAGGACGCTGCTGGCACGGAAGGATCCAACGAATTAGCATTACTTGGATTACATTGGTGAGACCGTTGCCCTTTTTAATGAGGCTCTGAACGCGACTTTGCAATGCCAGCACTTCATCAATAGATCCCCAGTCCAGCCCCTTGTTAATCCACGAGGCAAGCTGTAAAGGAGGGCCAGATCAAAACACAGGTGTTGCTGCCCACGTCTTACCACGTGGTTCGGTAATGTAAAACCACCCCCGTTGCCATAAGTCAGAATATTCTGCGAAGGAGCCCTTTGGCCAAGGAGAAGTGATACGTTTTCTTATTGAAGCGCCTCCGCACTCCGCCTGTTTCCCGTCGATCACCTTCGGTGTCACATTGAAGGTCTTAAGCCATAAGCCAAAGTGTGGAGAAATACGGAGGAAGGCCTCACATGTGATGATAAATGCCGAGATGTGAAGGAAGGAGTCTGGAGCTAGATCGTGAAAATCCAGCCCATAATAAAACATGAGCCCTCAAACGAAGGGATTAAGACAAACCCAAGCCCCCAGAGGAAATGAGAGATAAACACGACCCTCTCATTGGATCTGGGAGTAGGAATAACCTGCCCTTGAGCGGGAAGCCCGTGGAGGATTTCCGCAGTCAAGTATCTTGCCTCTCCGAGCTTCGAAGTATCCTCCTCTATGACAGAAGAGGCCATCCACCGGCCTTGAAGGTTGGGTCCGGACATGGCTGGAAGCTCGAAGCGACTGGATTGACCCTTGGGTGTTGGAACTTGAGGTGGGAGGTGGAGGAAAGAATTAGCATGGAAGAAAAAGGAGAGGCCTTAGCCCCTTTATAAAGGAGACGAATATCAAGCGTCTCCTTCGCGGCCTTAAAACATGCCTATTCCCAAGGAATCATGCTAATAGAACGGTTGGGTTACCCATGCCCGTGTTGATGAAAATCCTGCAATAAGGGGACACAATCTCTACTTTGACAAGACGTGCCAATAAAAACCACCTCCCGAAACATGGAGTGGCAGGCTAGAAAACGATTCAAAATAATGGCTAGGTGATGACGTAATGTCATGCTACCAAAATTGTCAGCGGATAGGAATCATGAAATATTATACTCTCTACGGTTGTGTGTGGTGCTTGTTTTGCAGAGCCAGACACATTTTCTATGTTCGGAAGGCTATGTTGGAATATTCAGAGAAGTAACCCGCTTTGCAATTCCGAAGACAATCTGCGCGCCAGACTCATCGTCATTGAAGCCTGGTTCAGGGGCTACTGAGGGAGTCCTGGATTAAGGGCTCCTCGGACAGCCGGACTATATACTTTGGCTGAACTGTTGGGCTATGAAGATACAAGATAGAAGACTTCTTCCCATGTCTGGACGGGACTCTACTTGGCGTGGAAGGCAAGCTTGGCGATTTAGATGTGTAGATTCCTTTCTCTGTAACCGACTTTGTACAACCCTAGCCCCCTCCGATGTCTATATAAACCGAAGGGTTTAGGCTTCTAGGGTTCAACCACAGCAATCATAATCTCATAGGCTAGGCTTCTAGGGTTTAGCCATTACGATCTCGTGGTAGATCAACTCTTGTAATACTCATATTCATCAAGATCAATCAAGTTGGAAGTAGGGTATTTCCTCCATAGAGAGGGCCCGAACTTGGGTAAACATTATGTCCCCCGCCTCCTGTTAACATTAGCCTTAGACGCACAGTTCGGGACCCTCTACCCAAGATCCGCCGGTTTTGACACCGACAACGGCCTTGTTATGCTTATCTGCAGCTCAAGATGTCGGGTTATAAAGGGACCATCACAGTACATGGGAGTCGGAAGATAGCTTTGGAGTGTGAGGAAGGTGATGCTACTTATGCTGAGTCTATCTGTGCAACAGAAGAGTTGAAGTTTTATAAGGACAATGTTGATCCGACCGATATGACATCTCTGAAAAAGCCCACTACAGAGCATGATCCGGTGCTAAAGTTTAAGTCGGCCAATGACACTAAGCTAGTTGACTTTGTTCCTGGTGATTCATCCAAACAGTTCAGTATCAGTGCTAATCTGGATCCAAAATAGGAAAGCGCGCTCATCAAGTTCATCCGCGAGAACCGGGACATCTTTGCATGGAAACCTTCTAACATGCCGGGTGTACCGAGGGAACTCACTGAGCACACTCTTATACTGATCCGTAGTTTAAGCCGGTCAAGCAATTCCTTCTTCTCTTCAATGAGGAGAGGCGTAAAGCCATTGGTGAAGAAGTGGCCTGGCTCTTGGCGGCTGGGTTCATTGTTGAAGTTTTTCATCCTGAGTGGTTGGCTAATCTGGTGCTGGTGCTTAAGAAGAATGGCACTTGGCATATGTGTGTGGACTACACAGATTTAAACAAGGCTTGCCCGGCTGATCCTTTTGCTCTCCCTCATATTGATCAAATCATTGATGCTACGGTGGGTTGTGAGCGTTTGAGCTTTTTGGATGCTTATTCTGGTTATCATCGGATCAAGATGGCAGTTAAGGACCAGGAGAAGATAGCTTTTATCACTCCCTTTGGAGCCTTTTGCTATGTGTCTATGCCTTTTGGGCTCAAGAGCGCCCAGGCGACTTACCAGCGATGTGTGCAGAATTATCTTCACAGCCAGATTGGGCGCAATGTTCATGCTTATGTGGATGATATTGTGGTAAAATCCAGAGAGAAGGAAACCTTGATATATGATTTGAAAGAGACCTTCAACAATCTCCGGGTCTACAAGATGATGCTTAACCCGACCAAGTGCATTTTTGGTGTGCCAGTAGGCAAGCTTTTGAGTTTTTTGGTTTCTAACAAAGGCATTGAGGCTAACCCGGAGAAGATCAAGGCCATTACTTCCCTGGCAAAGTCGGCATGTATCAATGTTGTTCAGCGTCTGGCGGGTCATATTGCTGCCTTAAGCCAGTTCATAAGCCGGTTGGGTGAAAAGGCCATACCACTGTACCAGATGATGAAGAAAACAGATAACTTCGTCTAGAGTGATGCTGCCAATGACGCGTTTGAAGCTTTGAAGAAACAGCTAGCTGGGCCGCCAGTCCTTGCTGATCCCATTGATAAGGAGCCGTTGTTGTTATATGTGGCTGCTAATGCCCGGGCTGTCAGCGTAGCTGTTGTGGTGGAACGAAAGGAAGAAGGCAAGGAATACCTGGTTCAACGGCCGGTTTACTATATTAGTGAGGTGCTTATTGAATCCAAGCAGAGATATCCACATTGGCAGAAGCTTGTTTATGGGGTGTTCATGGCCAGCCGGAAACTTAAGCAATATTTCCTGTGTTATCCCATCACTGTGGTCAGTTCTGCTCCTTTAGGGGATATTATTCAAAACAGGGAAGCCACAGGGCGGGTAGCCAAGTGGGCCATTGAGCTTGGACCTCATGGTTTGAAATATGTGCCTCGCGCTGCCATCAAGTCTCAAGCACTTGTGGATTTCATCAATGACTGGACAGAACTGCAGATGCCTGAAGAGAAGCCAGATAACACATATTGGACTATTCACTTTGATGGGTCCAGGCAATTGGAGGGCTCGGGGGCTGGAGTTGTTTTAGCTTCCCCTCGAGGTGAAATTTTTTGTTATGTTCTAAGGTTGATGTTTCCCTGTACTAACAATGTAGCTGAGTATGAAGCCTTGCTCCATGGTCTTCGGATGGCTAAGGAGATGAACTTGAGCTGGATGAGATGTTTTGGCGCTCAGACTTGGTGGCTCAGCAAGTTTCAGGTACATGGGATTCTAAGGATCCACTCATGGCGGCTTATCGCTGCGAAGTTGACGCTATTACTGGACACTTCAAGGGTTATCAAGTGGAACACATTGATCGCAGAAAAAACGAGGCAGCTGATAACTTAAGATGGTTGGGGTCTTAGCGTAAGCCGGTCCCACCTAACACTTTCTTGGATATTCTGCATAATCCTTTGTCAAGTTGCCTACAGAGGAAGATCTGGCTATTCCTGACCCAGAAGCACAATTGGTGCCGGCTCTTCACGCTATTCCAGATTGGACAGTCCCATATTTGGCTTATATGACCCGGGGCAAGTTACCTGAGGATGAAACTTTGGCCAGACAGATAACCCGGCTGTCTAAGTCAATGACAATTGCCAATGGCGAGTTACACCATCGCAGTGTCACTGGGGCGTTTCAGTGTTGCGTCTCTCCTGAGGAGGGCCGTGAGATTCTTCGCGAGATTCATGAAGGAGATTGTGGACATCATGCCGCTTCAAAGTCTCTGGTGGCCAAAGCTTTTCGTCATGGATTTTATTGGCTGATGGCTCACACTGATGCATAGGATTTGGTCAGTAAATGTGATGGTTGGTGCTACGTCTTGAGCTTGCGTTGGTTTTCCTTGAAGAGGAAAGGGTGAAGTAGCAATAGTAGCGTAAGTATTTCCCTCAGTTTTTGAGAACCAAGGTATCAATCCAGTAGGAGGCTCCTCAAAAGTCCCATGCACCTACACAAACAAACAAAGAACTCACAACCAACGCAATAAAGGGGTTGTCAGTCCCTTCACGGCCACTTGCGAAAGTGAGATCTGATAGAGATAGTATGATAAGATAAATATATTTTTGGTATTTTATAAGATAGATGCAAAAAGTAAAGATGCAAATAAAAGTAGATTGAAAGCTTATATGATAAAAGATAGACCCGGGGGCCATAGGTTTCACTAGTGGCTTCTCTCAAGATAGCATAAGTATTATGGTGGGTGAACAAATTACTGTCGAGCAATTGATAGAAAAGAGAATAATTATGAGATTATCTAGGCATGATCATGTATATAGGCATCACTTCCGCAACAAGTAGACCGACTCCTGCCTGCATCTACTACTATTACTCCACACATCGACCGACTCCGGCCTGCATCTAGAGTATTAAGTTCATAAAGAACAGAGTAATGCATTAAGCAAGATGACATGATGTAGAGGGATACACTCATGCAATATGATATAAACCCCATCTTTTTATCCTCGATGGCAACAATAAGATACGTGCCTTGCAACCCTTTCTGTCACTGGGTAAGGACACCGCAAGATTGAACCCAAAGCTAAGCACTTCTCCCATTGCAAGAAAGATCAATCTAGTAGGCCAAACCAAACCGATAATTCGAAGATACTTGCAAAGATAACTCAATCATACATAAAAGAATTCAGAGGAGATTCAAATATTTCTCATAGATAAACTTGATCATAAACCCACAATTCATCGGATCTCGACAAATGCATCGCAAAAAGAGTTTACATCAAATAGATCTCCACAAGAGAGGGGAGAACATTGTATTGAGATCCAAAAGATAGAAGAAGCCATCTAGCTAATAACTATGGACCCAAGGTCTATGGTAAACTACTCACAACTCATCGGAGGGGCTATGGTGGTGATGTAGAAGCCCTCCATGGTCGATTCCCCCATGAGCGAGGCGTGAAGGCTCCAAGATGGGATCTCACGGATACAGAAGGTTACGGTGGTGGAAATTGTGTTTTGTTGGCTCCCTGGATGTTTTCAGGGTACGTAGGCTAATATAGGTGGAAGAAGTACGTCGGTGGCCCCCCGAGGGGCCCACAAGATAGGGGGTGCGCCCAGAGGGGGTGGGCGTGCCCTCCTATCTCGTGGCCGCCTCGGTTGCTTCTTGACTTGCACTCCAAATCCTCTGGATCACGTTCGTTCCAAAAATCACGCTCCCAAAGGTTTCATTCCCTTTGGACTCCGTTTGATATTCCTTTTCTTCGAAATACTTAAATAGGCAAAAAAACAGCAATACGGACTGGGCCTCCGGTTAGTAGGTTAGTCCCAAAAATGATATAAATGTGTAAAATAAAGCCCATATACATCCAAAAGGGGTAATATAATAGCATGGAATAATAAAAAATTATAGATACATTGGAGACGTATCAAGCATCCCCAAGCTTAATTCCTGCTTGTCCTCGAGTAGGTAAATGATAAAAACAGAATTTTTGATGTGGAATGCTACCTAGCATAATTCTCAATGTAATTTTCTTTATTGTGGCATGAATGTTCAGATCCAAATGATTCAAGATAAAAGCTTATAGAACATAAAAATAATAATGCTTCGAAGCATACTGATAAATAATCATGTCCTATAAAAATAGCATAGCCAAAGAAAGCTTATCCCTACAAAATCATATATTTAGGCCATGCTTCATTTTCATTACACAAAATACTCCCATCATGCACAACCCGGATGACGAGCCGAGCAATTGTTTCATACTTTTTAACAAGCTTCAGCTTTTTCAACTCTTACGCAATACATGAGCGCAAGCCATGGACATAGCCCTAAGGTGGTATAAGGTGGTGGTTGTGAGGACAAAAAGAGGGAGAAGATAGTCTCGCATCAACTAGGCATATCAACGGGCTATGGAGATGCCCATCAATAGATATCAATGTGAGTGAGTAGGGATTGCCATGCAACAGATGCACTAGAGCTATAAATATATGAAAGCTCAACAAAAGAAACTAAGTGAGTGTGCATCCAACTCGCTTGCTCACGAAGACCTAGGGCATTTTGAGGAAGCCCATCATTGGAATATACAAGCCAAGTTCTATAATGAAAAATTCCCACTTAGTATATGAAAGTGACAACATAGGAAACTCTCTATCATGAAGATCATGTTGCTACTTTGAAGCACAAGTGTGGAAAAAGAGATAGTAGCATTGTCCCTTCTCTCTTTTTCTCTCATTTTATATTTTTTTCTTTCTTTTTTTTTCTTTTTTTTCTTTGGCCTTTTTTTATTTTTAGCCTTTCTCTTTTTTTTCTTTTTCTTTTTGTAAAGTCTGAAGTCTCATCCCGACTTGTGGGGGAATCATAGTCTTCATCATCCTTTCCTCACTAGGACAATGCTCTAATAATGAAGATCATCACACTTCTATTGATTTACAACTCGAGAATTACAACTCAAAGCTAGAACAAGATATGACTCTATATGAATGCCTCCAGCGATGTATCGGGATATGTAATGAATCAGGAGCAACATGTATGAAAATTATGAAGGTGTCCTTGCCACAAATACGATGTCAACTACATGATCATGCAAAGAGCAATATGACTGTCGGTGTCAAAACCGGCGGATCTCGGGTAGGGGGTCCTGAACTGTGCGTCTAGGCGGATGGTAACAGGAGACAAGGGACACGATGTTTTTACCCAGGTTCGGGCCCTCTCGATGGAGGTAAAACCCTACTCCTGCTTGATTGATATTGATGATATGGGTAGTACAAGAGTGGATATACTACGAGATCAAGGAGGCTAAACCCTAGAAGCTAGCCTATGGTATGATTGTTGTAATGGTTGTTGTGTCCTACGGACTAAAACCCTCCGGTTTATATAGACATCGGAGAGGGCTAGGGTTACACAGAGTCGGTTACAATGGTAGGAGATCTTCATATCCGTATCGCCAAGCTTGCCTTCCATGCCAAGGAAAGTCCCATCCGGACACGGGACGGAGTCTTCAATCTTGTATCTTCGTAGTCTTGGAGTCCGCGGACGATGATAGTCCGCTGTTCGGACACCCCTAGTCCAGACTCCTCAAGAGCTCCCTGAACCTAGCTTCAATGACGATGAGTCCCGCAAGCATAATGTTCGGCATTGCAAGGCGGGTTCCTCCTCCGAGTAATCCATAGAAGATTGTGAACACCAGGATAGTGTCCGGCTCTGCAAAATAAATTCCACATTCCACCATAGAGAGAATAATATGTACACAAGTTCAATCTGCTGACGTATTTCGTGGCATGACGTCACGCCACTACCAAGCCTTTACTTGAATCATTTTTTATTATACCACCTCAGCGCGTTTAGCGAAGCGGTTTCCTTGGCACGTCTTGTCAAAGCAGAGATCGTGTCCCCCTTATCCCGGGATTCTCATCAATATGGACGTGGGTAACCCAACCGCGCCCGTCGCCACGCCCCCTCTATCGAAGGCGAGTCCCGAACGGTCATGGAGACGGCTCTTGGTATTCTCCCTCTTTATAATGGGACCAAGGTTCGTTTCTTTTCTTCAATCTCCCATCGAATCTTCTCCTTGCTCCAAGTTCTAGCACCCAGAGCCCCAGATTCGAGCGCTTCGGACCCTCAACAATGTCCGGCTCCGACCTTCAGGGCCGGTGGATGCCCTCCTCCGTCACGGAGGAGGACGTGCTAAAGCTGCGAGAGGCCAAGTACCTATCTTACGAGATTTCGCACAGGCTGCCCGCCGAAGGGCAGGCCATCCCCACCCCCGAGCCTGGCGAGTACGTCGTCTTTGTATCCCACCTCCTTCGGGGTTTAGGCTTCCCGACAGATCCTTTCGTGAGAGGGCTCATGTTCTACTATGGGTTGGATTTCCACGACTTGGCTCTGGAGTCCATCCTCCATATTTCCGCATTTATTGTCGTCTGCGAAGCCTTCCTCTGCGTCACCCCCCACTTTGGCCTGTGGCTGAAGACCTTCAATGTGGAGCCGAAGATGATCAGGGGGCGTCAAGCAGAGTGTGGCGGGGAGGCCATAAGCAGGAGGGCCGATGCCCCGTGGCCCGAGGGCTCCTTCCAAGAGAAGCTCGGCTTGTGGCAGCAGAAGTGGTTCTATATCACTGCTCCAAAGGGCAGCAGGCAGAAACCGCCGCCCCTATTCTGCTCGGGACCTCCACGACGGTTGATGTCGTGTGTCAACCAAGGGCTCAATTGGGGGCCGTGAAAGGATGTACCCTTACTGCAGGGCCGGATTCGAGACCTCCAAGCGAGGGAGATCGATCTGGTTGTGGTAATGCAGGTCATGCTGATTAGGCGTCTCCTGCCCTGCAAACGCCGCCCTCTCCGGCTGTGGGAGTTTAATCCGGAGGGACCACGGATTCTTCAACACTTCATGGGTATGACACCCGTGGAGATGTACGAATTATTCTTCGGATCACGAGAGGCGTGTCCGGAATTGACCAAGGACGCCGGCCTAAGCTGCAATCGCTCGGATACACAAGTAAGTAGCTCCGAGTCCGGACATACCGTCTGTTTGCCCTTCTATGATTCGCCTTTTAACCCGCTGCCCCTTAATAGGAGTGGATAGCGCAAGCAAAGCTGATACGGTGTCCGGCCCCCCTCCCAGAACCGCGCCAGATCCCGTGCTGGTCAGGATGTTGGAGGTTGCGCCTTCAGAAGAAGGCGAACGGGAAAATAGGGGAGCTACCGCCTCGCCCAAGGAGGCACTTGAAGAAGGGGGGATCGAGAATCCCTCCCTCCAGGGGGAGAAGAGGACCGCCTCCGGAGACCCGGAGGCCAAAGCCCCTAAGCGGGGGAAGAGATCTTCACCAGAGGGTCCTGTGTCCGGGGAGGTCCCGGCCGCTCAGTCTCCCCTAAAGAATCAGCCCTCTAGCGAGCCGTGAGTAGAAAAAAGGGAGTTCGGTAATAAGATACATCCCTATTTGTGCTTCTGAGGATAACCGAAATTTTTACCTTGTAGTTCGGATCTCCGACCTTCTCAGATGAGCTCGTCTTCGGGGACCTTCGTCCGGAGATGGTGGAGAGCGAGACGCCTCCATCTGCTGCATCGTGGGATAGGGCGGACGAGCTTGAAGTGTCATCACGGAGGGTATCCCCGAGCCCGGTAGAGCCGAAGAGTTCGGCGCCGACTAGAGTTCGGCCGGGGGAGCTGAAGGATCTACTTGAGAAGGCGTCCATATCAGAAGGCCACCATGCATTGATGAGTATGGTGATTGGAAGGATTTCGTCCGCCAAAAGCGGATTGCACAATGCCGTCAGGAGTTTGCTGGCGGGGTTTGAGGTACGTAAAAACGACGCACCTTTTTGACAGTGTTGCACATAAAAGTGCGCCCTGTATAGATAGTAGCCCCTGAGACTCGGTAGGTTGTCGAAAGCGACGGCATGCCGAGGATCAAAATCGCAGGTTTCAATTTTCGCCATTCCAATGCAGGTGGCGGATAGTCCGGGGGCTAGCCGGACTTATGGAGTTGCTGAATTAAAGCGGCAACTCGATGTTGCGGATGCGGACATCGCTCTAGTCAACAAGCGACTTGACGAGTCGCAAGGTAAGTTGTTTCTCCGCAGTCACCTATTAAGGGAGCCAAAGCACACCTCTTACAATATTTGTGCTTGACGCAGATGGTGTCGCTGCTGTGGAGAGCCTTCGGGCAGAACTTGCTCAAGCCAAGGAGCAAGCCAGAAGGAGTGATGCGGCTGCCTCAAGGGCGGTCGAGGAGTTAGAAGTCGAAAGGGCTGCACACTACCGAAGCAGGGAAGAGATGGCCAAAATGGCCGTTAAGTTGAAGGATGCTACCGACCGCAATGAGGCTCTTGAAAAGGAGCGCCTATTTGAGCGAGAAGACCTGGGGAAGGCCACCACCGAAGCCAAGGATGCCCGTTCTGCAATGCGGGCTATAAAGGAGGAGCTGCGCCAAGCCGGAGACATTGTGGCTGGCAAGCCCTTTTTGCTGCGCCGAAGGTTTACGGATCCAAAGTATGCTCACTTTGGCCAGCTGTGGGGTCCGAAGGATCCTTATATGGACTTAGCAGCGAGTGCGGCGGATGCTGTTGTGCACTTCCGGAGCCAGAAGGATCACAAGACGGAAGAGCTGTTTTGGTCTCAATTCCATAGTCCGGAGCGTTCACTTCGGTGACCGACCCGGTTGGCGAGTGGGCTGAGCTGAATAGGTTGTCCGGGCTTGCCATGACGGATATCGTGACTCATGTCTGGCCGGATAGGCCCAAGCCGAAGAGCTATTTTGGTTTATTGCAGCAATTTCTTGGGGCGGTGCCGCATATCAAGGCGATGAAGTGAAAGTGCGTTATATCGACTAGAGGGGGGGGGGTGAATAGGCGATTTTTATGAATTCTTCACTGAGGAATTTGCTGGTGAGGAAATTCCTTAGCGAATAACTACTTGCAGCGGAATAAGTACTCAGAAGTAAACATAACAGGATACAAACATAGTCATCATGATGAAATGAAGACTAGCACAGAGTACAGAAAGCGTAAACACAGGATAACAAGATGAAGACAGACGATCAAGAAATTGAACTGAGGAATTTGTAAAAGTCTTGATCAAAGTCTTCAAGCACGATATGAACAACATACAACACATTAATGAGGAAATGAAAGAGTTGAGGAAATAGAACCAGTTAGTTGGTGAAGACAATTATTTGGTAAACCAGTTCCAACTCGCTGTCTCGGTTATACGTCTGGTTGAGCGGCCGAGTATTTAAACTCGAGGACATGCAGTCCGGACACCCGATCTCGAGCCGCAACTCACGACACCCGATCCTCACCGTATTCTCCTTGAACTAAGACCACGCAGACTCGTCCAATCACTCGTGGTAAGTCTTGAGCGACTTCCAAACCTTCACAGACTTGGTCACTCGGCGATCCACAATTCCTCTTGGATGTTCTAGACCTTGACGCCTAACCGTCTGGAAGAAGCACAGTCTTCAAAGGTAACAAGCGTCGGATCCACGGGATCAATTTCTTGATGATGCTCAATCACTTTGGGTTTGTGGGGGTTTGGTTTTGGGATTTTCCTCACTTGATGATTTTCGCTCAAAGTCCTCGGAGGATGGGTTGCTCTCAGATGACAAGTGTCAAGTTCTCTCGGAGCAGCCAACCAACTTGTGGTTGTAGGGGGCGGCTATTTATAGCCTAGGGAGCAGCCCGACATGATAAGACATAAATGCCCTTCAATGATATGACCGTTAGGTGGATAAGATATTTTGGACAGCCGGCGCGCATCACAGCAAGGTTGGAAATTTGACTCTCAAATTCCTCAGGGCTATCATGTTCCTCATGTGTAGGCAATTCAAGACCGGCGAATTCCTAACTCCTCGATTAGAACAAAGTCATCATGACTGTAAGAACTGCGTCTCACATCTTTGAAGAACTTGGTGAACTATATGAGATTTCCAATGGCTTCACTCAAGGATTGTAGGTGTAGGATTTTGAGTTGAGCATCACATGGAAACTTTTCCTTAGTATTTCCTCGACCCCCTTTAATAGTACGGTGTTTCCTATGACTCAAGAAAGAGAAAATGAAACTACAAAAACAAAAGTCTTCACGCTTCATGTTCCTCAAGTGAATACCGAGTCTTCAAGGTCACACCAATTTCTTCACTTTCAAAGTCTTGTAAAGTCTTCGAATATCAAAGTCTTGATCGAAGAACTTCATTTTTAGGGTCGACTTTCTCTGTAAATATCAAACACCTCATAGACTTATAGACTTGTGTACACTCACAACGATCACCACTTAACCTATAAGTCTTCAATACACCAAAATCACTAAGGGCACTAGATGCACTTACAATCTCCCCTTTTGGTGATTGATGACAACCTAGGTTAAGTTTTCAATGGGGATAAACATATGAAGTGTAAATACTGATATTGAGGAATTTGATTGCAAGATATAGAAGAACTCCCCCTGAATATGTGCATAGTGAGGAATTTGCTTTTGAGGCAAGGCACATTTGAAGAATTTGAATCATGGAGATCTCCCCCTATATCTTGTAATTCATACACGCATTTGATATATAACATGAAGAATTTGAAATGCATGATGAAATATGGTGCCTGATGAGATTCAACATGCGTGCAATAACATTAACAAAGAATAAGCATGCAGAATAGCACATCAAGAGGATCAGAGCTCAGTGCATCAAAGGCATCAGAGCACGACCAAAAGTATCAAGGCACCATCGGGTTTAAGATTACAACTCGATCCAATAAAAGTTTCGGAAGAACGAGAGTTGTAACTTAACAAAAACACCCATAGTATAAACCCGCTTGAAGACTAACTCAGATTTCTCCCCCTTTGTCATCAAATGACCAAAAGGATCGGCGAGGACTAACGCCTCAAGAATTTCAAGTCGATGGAGGAGCGCCGGCGTTATCGGGTTGTTTGTTGAAGTAGGGCCTGCCGCAGTGTCGGTCAAATCTTCATGCTCATTAGTTTCACGCGATGAAGAATAAGAACTGGCCACCAGATCAGGAACTTTGACTCTCTTGAATTTCTTCGGAGGTGGTGCACACCAGTCAAATGCTTCCTGGAGACCCATAGTCTTCAGTTCTTCCGCGGAATATACATGAGTGAGAACAGCCCAGGTGCGGTTGAGGGTTTCATGAAGGTGATACTGATTTTTCTTCACTGCATTATGGGTTGAGGTCATCTTGTGAAGAATTGCAGCAAACTGACGCTTCACCCATTTGTGATTGCGATCAACCTTCTGATGAAGACTGAGGAGTAACTCACGGTCATCATCACCACAGGTCTTTGTTGCTCGAGGCTTTTGCTTGGCTGATGTATTTTGCGGCGGTGTCATGTGTTGCGAATCGTCATTGGTGGAGTAAGATGTAGCTAGACGGAATTGACCATCCAATGGACGAGTGCCTTCATCGATCACAGCAGCTGCCTTGCCCTTATCATCAGATGATGAAACTGGTCGCTTGAGGACTTCAATGGGCGGCAAGTAGCTACCATGGTTTAGAGTGTCAGCCTTGTAATTCAGTGAAGATCTTGCCCTTATGAATCTCATAATCCAAGGCGCATAGGGCTTCAGCTCAAAAGGTGACATTGCAACATTAGCCAGAGTCCTCATGAAGAAATCATGGAAGTTGACGGGAACGCCATGAATGATGTTGAAAAGCATGTTCTTCATGATGCCAACGACATCTTCATCATTTGAGTCGTGGCCTTTGATAGGACTCATTGTCTTCGTCAGGATGCGATAGACAGTCCGAGGCACATAAAGCAATTCCTTGACGAGGAATTTGGTTCGTGGGGCCTGCCCTGGCTTCAAAGGCTTCACGAGCACTTGCATATAATGATCTGTTAGTTCGCGGTCATTGTAGATGCAACGTGCACTGGCATGGGGAGGATCAAGAGGAAGGACACGAAGCAATTCAGTTGCTGGTGCCTTATAGTGAGTGTTTTCTGTCATCCAATCCAGCACCCATGAATTGACATCTTCAGCATCTCCGGTGATATGCAAAGTGGCATAGAACTGAAGAATAAGTTCTTCATTCCAATCACAGATAGCAGTGCAGAAGTTCAGTAGTCCTGCATCGTGAATAACTCAAAGGACTGGCTCGAAGCACGGCAGAGATTCCATATCCACATGAGGAATATGTTCATGATTGAAGATTTTTTCCTTGTCAAAGAGCACTGAGGAATAGAAGTTGGCTTGAGTAGCAGTCCAGAAACGTCTCTTCCTTATCCGAGCAGAGTCATATGGATTGTAATCAGTGAAGACCACATGCTCGTAAAAGAAGTCTCCACCTTGAATTTTTGCTTGCTAGAGAGCGGATTCTTGGTTTGGGCAGAGGAGTGTCGATGATTTGCAGCACAACCTCGTGAATCACGATCTCGTGTGCTTTAGGTGAGGAATTTCTCGTTCCTCTTCTTGTGCAGTTTGTGGATCAGAAGAAGAAGAGTTCTTCAAAGACTAGCGGCTGGAATTTCTTCATGAACAGACAATGTGGGATGAGTTTCTTCAGAGCCCATTTGAACAGTTGTAGCCGGGGACTGAGGAATCTGTTGAATAGGAGTGAAGAGAGGAGTATTTGGATGCTGACTTACCCAAAAGTCATCGTTCATCACTGGTGTAGGTCATCCAACATCCACATCTTCATCTTCATTTTCAATTTCCTCAACACCAGCCTCTTGAGCTGTGAACTGAGGCATAGGTGAGGAAACGACTGGCGGTGAAGGGATTGCTTCCACTTCAATTTCTTCATCAAACTGCTCTGAAGTAGCAGCAGAATGATTTTCTTCATCAGATCCGCTGGGGATCTTGTAGTCTTCTCCATAAGGAACAATTTCCTTTGATGACATGGAGGAAATTGGAACATCATCAATAGGATTTTCAAGCGAGCTGGTCATTGGCTTCATTTTCTTCGCGGCCGAAGAATTTGACGCAGCTGATGCCTTCCTTTTCTTCACTGCAGCTCGCTCTGCAGCCTTGGTCTTCTTCACTTCATAAGCAGAAGGAAGAATTGGAGTTGGTGTTGGCGCGGAGGAGCCGAGGACTGTGGTTCATTTTCTTCAGCGCAACAGTGCAGATTGCCTCGATCTCTTCAGATTTCTTCAGCACACCACTAGTGGATGCCCAGGAATTTCTTCGGTGGCTGGGACGGAGTCATCAGCCACGAACTTAGTATTCTCATCAAGCATGCTGAAAGTCATCAGCAGATCTTGGCATGTTCTTCAAAGAGCTGAGCAGATTCTCAGAGCTCGAGGATTTTCTTGTTGCAATGGGGCTGCAACAGTTGTCCTTTTCTTCGTCAAATTGACGAATCTCACTTTGGCTCCTTGCCAATCAGCATTGTATGCATCGAAGTCCTTGCTGAGGGCTTGGATCTCAGATTGAGCCTTGAGAAGTTCTTCAGGTGTCAGTATGACAACGTTCTTCTTCAGAAGCTTCTCCTTTCTAGCTTGTGCTCTCTTTATTTCATGAGCCTTTTCAAACTTCCATTTCTCTTGAGAGATGAAATGGGTCAGCATATGACTTTGACTAGGAGTCAGAGGCAGATCAGGCATTGGAGTGTTGGGATCCTGATGCCATAAGTCAATGTAGTCGAGGATCTTCTAGCAGTGGCACAGATGTACCCTTGGCTCTAGCGGCCTTTGCTTATCTGTCTCTGATGATTTCTGCAAGTTCTTCATCAGAAGCCTCGTCATCAAAGGGCACTTGGAAGGCAACCTGTTTCTTTCTTGGACTTGGCCGAGGACCGTGTCCAGCAGTTGCTTTTGTCTTCAGCAGAGTTGGGCCTGATGAGGACATTGGTGCAGCTGAGGAACTTGCTGAGACACCAGAAGCAATTGAGAAACCCTGAGTCCTTTGACATGTAGCAAGATGCACAGGAGTTGAGGACTTGGAGGGAGCTGCTGACGACTTTGGCGGAGCAGCAGTAGTCTGAGGAATTTGCCGTGAGGGCGCGGCTGAGGAACTGGGCCATGAGGGCACTGATGGTGAAGCACTTGGCTTGCGAGCAGGATTCTTCGGCATTGATTTCCTCGGCTTGACCGAGGTCTCAGCGGTAGCAGCAGCAGCTGAATCCTCATTGAATTTCCTCACTGCCTCCTTGGCTTGTCTTGCCAATTTTGCTTGGCGCCTAGCCCATTCTTCAGGAAAGTCTTCACCACTTTTGATACTAGTGGGATTAGCGACTTGGCCAGGTGCCAATGGAGCTCTTGGGCATGGAGGATTTAAGGCGAATTTCTTCATGTACATTGGAGTAACATATCGATATTCCCTCCATTCTCGTGCCCATCTTCGTTCAATCCTCTGAATGCGCACTTTGCGCTGATTCTTGTTTTCTTTGCCAAACTTGGCTTCATCAGGTGTGCAATAATCCTTGTATATTTCATCAGGGATCTCGAAAGCAGTCATGACCTCTGGTTTCTTTCCTCCTTTCTGCGGTCTCTTTCCTTCAGCCATTTTCTTCAGATGAGGAATTTGAACAATTGAAAACTTTGAAGAAGTATGCAGTTTTTCTTCGAGGAACGCTGCAAATGAGTTAAGTTGATGGGAACCTAGTGATTCAGCAGCGGACATGAGTACCTGTGAACAGAGTGTAGGTGCGAGGAATTTGGAGAGGTCATATGCGTTCTCAGAAGATTTTTCGAAAAGACAAGTTTTGAGGAATTTGACCAGTTGAGCCTTGAGGAATTTCACTAAGCGTTCTTATCTTAGGTTCCAGAGTTGTACAGATCGAAAATCCGCACAATTGAGGAATCTTGAAGAAATGAGTGCTTAGAGAGATGGATCAAGAGCATATAGTGTGTGAGGTGTTCATATGTGAAGATTTGAATAATAAAACACCTTTGAAGATTTTCAGAAGAGTTTGAGAATCAAAGCGAGTAATAAAAGTGACTTTTAATTACCCGAACTGAAGAACACGACGAACTGAGATGAACAGCGGTGAAGTTCGTCAAGTTAGATCTCCCACGCCCTAACTTGGCAGAGGGAGACAGCTACAACGGCGGCGGAGTGAAGATTTCCGCAGCCGGCGCGAGTACGACGGCGACGAGGTCGAGGCAGTGAAGCTCTTCCTCACCGGCGGTGATGGAGTAGCGGCGGTGCTAGGGTTTGAGGAGAGCTCGAGCGAGAGACAGCGACCGAGCGGAGTAAATGAAGTAAGGAAGGGGAGAGGGGTATTTATAGCCACGGTAAAAACTGTTCGCCCAAAGATTTTGGGACGAACATGCCCCTACCCTTTCTTCTTCACGCGACATGTGTCACCCACGTACTGTGCAGATGAGATCGTGTAAGATCGTGGGTGAATAAACTAATGCATCGTGGGATGCGGAACGGTTTGAGCGGTAAAGCCGAAAATCTGGATAAGATTTGTTTTAAAGTTTCGTTCGCAATTTCTTCAGCTGACAAGGACACAGTGAAGACTTTGAACGAGTTTCAAATAGAACACACATGAAGAATTTGTGAATGGATTGGGTTGAGTATAGCATAGAGGGGAAGGGTCCGATCACATTCACTTAGCAGAAATCACAACTTGAAGAAATAGCAATAAGTGAATGCTGTAGAGGACATAAACTCACATATATATATATATATATATATATATATATATATATATATATAGCCAATGAAGAAAAACGACGGAAACAGTGAAGATTTTGCAAAGTTGAAGAATTTGAAAAACTCAAGAATTTCAAAATGAGGAAAAACTCAAATTGAAGATTTTCAACTTTTGTGGTGGCGTGACCCATCAGATAAGAATGATGATTTCAGACACGCGTAGAATTGTCGAGGGTTACGAGAATCAAATTCTTCATTAATTTCTTCACACTTAGAGTGTTATTCTTCATTGATTGAAGAAAAATGTTTCTTCATGTGTTGCACATCTAAGTCATCAATTCTGCATAAGGGTTAGGATGTGTGTACTTTTCAAAGAACATTCGAAGATTCTAAGATATTTAGCTCACACCGCAACTTGCTAAATCTCTTCTCGTCCAAGGGCTTAGTGAAGATATCAGCTAGCTGTTCTTCATTCTTCACATGCTCGATGGAGATGTCGCCCTTCAACACATGATCACGAAGAAAATGATGACGAATCTGGATGTGCTTTGTCTTCGAGTGCTTAACTGGGTTGTGAGCAATTTTGATGGCACTCTCATTGTCGCAGAGGAGAGGCACATTCTTCACGTTGACGCCATAGTCCTTGAGGGTTTGCTTCATCCAAAGCAGTTGAGCACAGCATGAGCCAGCAGCAATGTATTCAGCTTCAAAGAAGAGATAGTGATCGCAGATTCTGTTTCTTCGAGGACCAACGGACCAAAGATCGTCCGAGGAAATGACAAGTGCCAGATGTTGACTTGCGGTCCACACGATCACTAGCATAGTCAGAGTCAGACTATCCAATGAGATCAAAAGCAGAGCCCTTGGGGTACCATAATCCTAGTGTTGGTGTGTGAGCTAGATATCGAAGAATATGTTTCACAGCCTTATGGTGTGATTCCTTGGTGCAGCTTGAAATCGGGCACACATGCAAACACTAAGCATTATATCCGCCTAGATGCACATAAGTACAATAAGGAACCAATCATGGAGCGGTATACCTTGTGATCAAGTCAATACCATTTTCATCGGTGCATAGATGTCCATTTGTGGGCATAGGAATTTTGACGCTTTACAATCTTGCATGCGAATTTCCTCAAGACATCTTTGAGGTATTTCTCTGAGATATGAATATGCCATTCGCTGTGTTGATTTAATTTGAAGACCTAAGAAGAATTTCAATTCTCCCATCATAGGCATTTGATATTCTTCACTCATCATATAGGCAAATTCATCACTATAACGTTGGTCAAGACAGCCAAAGATAATATCATCAACATATATTTGGCACACAAACAGTTCACCATCATATGATTTAGTAAAAAGAGTAGGGTCGAGTGAACGGTGTGAAGCCATTCTTCACGAAGAATTCCTTCAATGTATCATACCACGCCCGAGGGGCTTGCTTGAGGCCATAGAGGGCCTTATTGAGTCTCAAGACTTTGTCGATTCTTTGGATCTTCAAAACACGGGGTTGAGCAACATATACTTCTTCCTCAAGCTTACCATTGAGGAATGCACTTTTCACATCCATTTGATATAAGATGATATCATGATGGTTAGCGTAAGCAAGTAATATATGAATAGCCTCAAGTCTAGCAACAGTGCAAAAGTTTCATCAAATCAATTCCTTCAACTGTGTGTAGCCTTGAGCTACTAGTCGTGCCTTATTCCTCACCACAAGGCCATTTTCATCTTGCTTGTTGCGGTAGATCCACTTTGTGCCAATGATATTATGCTTGCGAGGATCCAGGCGATTGACCAATTCCCAAACATTGTTCAGCTCGAATCGATGTAATTCTTCTTGCATAGCCCTGAATCCACTCGGCCCGTAAATGCTTCATCTACCTTAGTGGGCTCTGTGATAGAGACAAAAGCATAGTGCCCACAAAAGTTAGATAAATGTGATGCTTTTGAGCGTGTGAGAGGACCAGTGCGCTAATGTCATCGATGATCTTCTCCACTTGCACTTCTTTTGCAACGTGGATGAGTTGGTTGTCGCCGAGGATTTTGATCAGCATTTTCTTCAAACACCATTTTCCTCATCATGTTCTTGGTGCATCACTCGACGTTCTTCATGAACAAGAATGAATTCTTCAGCAGATTCTTCAGTCGGAATGACATCCTCAGTTTCCTTGAGCTTGATAGCATCTTCAGGTGCTGGTTCATATTGGGTTTCTTGTCAGTGAGGAGTTCATATGCAGTCTTCTTGAAGAATTTGAAGAAGATACTCTGTTGATGATGTGGCAAGCAAGATCAATTGCATCAATCCAAAAACGCCGAGGCATTTTGTATTCATCAAGCATAGTGCGAGCCATCTCAACAAGAGTTACGTTCTTGCGCTCCACGACGCCATTCTCCGAGGGGTATAGGGAGCAGATAACTCATGAGTAATACCAAGTTCATCAAGATAGGTATCAAGACCGAATTCTTGAACTCGGTTCCATTGTCACTTCGATATGCTTGATCTTCACACCAAAGTTGGTTGAAGCCCTCGAGGAGAATCGCTTGAAGACTTCCCGCACTTCATGTTTGTAAGTAACAATGTGTACCCATGTATATCGAGAATAATCATCAACAATGACAAAACCATATAGAGATGCATCATTAGTGACTCTTGAGTAATGATTAGGTCGAAGAGGTCCATGTGAAGCAATTCAATGGACGGTAGTGGTCATGATAGTCTTATTTGGATGCTTGGCCTTGGTCATTTTTCCAGCTTCACATGCTCCACATAAGTGATCCTTGAGGAATTTGACATTCTCAATGCCAATGACATGCTTCTTCTTCGCAAGCGTGTTCAAATTCCTCATGCCTGCGTGACCAAGTCGTCGATGCCATAGCCAGCCTTCTGAAGCTTTTGCAAGTAGACACACGGCTGGTTGTGGTCCCAGAGAGAAATCAACAATATACAGATCTCCTCTCCTAAAGCCTTCAAGACTTTGGAATTGTCACTTCCATAATCACAACACAGCGATATTTGCCAAAGGCAACAACCATATCAAGATCACAAATCATTGAGATCGACATGAGATTGTATCCTAAGGACTCAACAAGCATGACTTTGTCCATGTGCTTATCCTTAGAGATAGCAACCTTACCAAGACCCAATACGACTTTTGCCTTTGTCAAGAAAGATGATATGCTTCAGAGGTGACGGTGATAAGGAGCATCCATCAATAGATTCTTGTCACCAGTCATGTGATTTGTACATCCACTATCGAGGACCCATTCAGTGGTTTTGGGTTGATCATCCTGCAGATGAATTCGTGTAGCTTACAATCTCATAAGCTTCATCAGTGAAGAATATGATATCAAGTTCATCAGATGAATTTCATTAAGCAGTAAGCAGTATTAGGACGTGTGAAATGAAAGTTCATTTCATCATGATTCGCCTGCGTCCTTTCAGGCATTTTCGTCAGTCCCCCAAGAAATTCTTCAGACGTTAAAGCACGTCTGGAGACCTGACCCTGCAGAAGAGATTAGTTCTTGTTCTTCACCACCCACATCTGGAGGGGTGGCAAAGAGTTCATCATTCTGCGAGCATCATTTGAGAAAGGTGGCAAAGATGCCAAACCATTTCGTTTCACATAAGAAGGGTTAGGGTAAGCATATGAATAAGCAGAGTAATTCTTCGAGGACTTATGAACATAATGGTTTGACGAATAATGCACATATTCATAGCCCTTAGCTCTACCCTGCGAGACAGAGTTGTTAGCACGATGATAATCATATGAGGACTTTGATCCAGTTGAGGAATTTGATCCATGTGAGGAATTTGGTCCATATGAGGACTTGGATCCATATGAAGAATTTGGTCCATATGAAGAATTTGATCTGGGGTTCCTGTTCTTCACAGATGGTGCCATGAGGACATTCACCTGAAGACTTTCAACACAACTTTTGGGAACCCAGATTTTCTTCATAGGGGAACCGTTCCTGCAGTTAGTGCCAACATATCTAGCAAATACTCCACCATTCTGATTTTTGAACAATTTATAGTTGGAGTCAAATGACTCATCAGAAGAATGAGGAGATTCATATGTAAAGCCAGATAAGTTAGATGGATCAACTGGAGGTCCCTTTGCAACAACCCATGAGGTTTTGGGGTACTGCTCAGGCTTCCAATATGTTCCATCAGCATTGAGTTTCCTCTCAAAGGCAATACCCTCTTTCCTAGGGTTTCTGTTGAGGATCTGCTTTTTGAGCACATCACAGAGTGTCTGATGCCCTTTGAGGATTTTGTACATGCCTGTCATGTACAGTTCCTTCAGCCCTGCATTGTCAGTGATGCTAGCAATGTCCTCAGATGAGGAATTAGTGATTGCAGAAGCAGATGAAGAATTTGTAACAGTTAAAGCATTTGAACATTCAGGTGAAGAATTAGCAGATTCACGTTCAATGCACTTTAAGCATGGGGGAACAAATTCTTCCTGAGAAGCGCTGATTTGTTGAGCTAGTAATGAATCACGCTCCTTCTAAAGATCTTCATAACACACTCTTAGCTTTTCAAGATCTTCCTTTCTTTGAAGAGATTCAAGAGAAAGCTTTTCGTGATCTTGCTTTTCTTGAAGAAATTCATAAGAAAGTTTCTCATGATCAGACAAGAGAGTGTTATGATGACCTTGAAGGTTATCAAACCTAGATCAAGTCTCAAGATTTTCACCAAGGCTTTAGTGCGATCCATTTCTTCACCCAACAAATCGTCACTTTTATCTAGCATGTTTTGAACCTTTTCAAGAGCCCGTTGTTGTTTCACAGCAATCTTAGCAAGTTTAGAGTAGCTGGGCTTGAGATCCTCATCAGATTCATTTTCACTAGAGTCCGAGGAGTTGTATTTGAGTACCTTAGCACCTTTCGCCATGAAGCAATAGGTGGGAGCGTAGCCATCATTATCTTCATCAGGCTTGTCGGTGGAGTCGGTTTCTTGATGTTGAAGATGGACTTCGACGAAGGCAGTAGCAACGGCCAGTCTCGCCACACCAGACTCAGATGCTTCAGACGCCTCCTCTTCATCATTTTCCTCAGATTCAGCTTCAGAGTCCATCTCCTTGCCAATGAATGCCCGAGCCTTCTTGGAGCTGCTCTTCTTGTGAGATGAATACTTCGAGGATTTTGATGACGAAGATTTTGATGATTTCTTCTTCTTCTTCGCATCATCAGAACTATAATCCTTGTATTTCTTCTTCTTCATTTCCTTTTCCCACTGAGGACAATCGTGAATATAGTGACCAAGCTTCTTGCATTTGTGGCAAAAGTCTTCTCTTATAGTCACTGGATGAGGAATCATTGCCTCTTGAGGATTTTCCAAAGCGACCACGTCTTGTGAACTTCTGGAATTTCTTCACAAGCAGTGCTAGATCCTGGCTCAATTCTTCAGGATCACCAAGGCTACTACCAGAGTCCTCATATTCAGAATCAGACACAGCCTTGGCCTTCAGGGCACGTGGTTTGCCATAGTTTGAACCATAGAGATCTCTCTTTTCAGCAAGTTGGAACTCGTGAGTGTTTAGCCTTTCAAGGATATCAGCAGGATCAAGCAACTTGTAGTCAGCACGTTCTTGTATCATCAGTCCCAGAGTATCAAATGAGGAATCAAGCGATCTCAGCAGCTTCTTCACAACTTCATGATCAGTGATGTCGGTGGCACCGAGGGCTTGAAGCTCATTTGAGATGTCAGTGAGGCGATCAAAGGTTTGTTGGACATTCTCATTGTCGAGTCTTCTGAAGCGATTGAAGAGATTCCGAAGAACATCGACTCGAGAGTCACGCTGAGTTGAAACTCCTTCATTTACTTCTTGGACAGCCTATCCCAGATAAGCTTAGCAGTTTCCAAAGCACTCACTCTTCCATACTATCCTTTGCTCAGATGACCACATATGATATTCTTCGCTTGAGAATCGAGTTGTTTGAATCTCTTCACATCAAGAGCGCTCGGTGAGGGAGTGACAGAGGGACACCATTTTCCACAACATACCGTAGATCGTTATCAATTGCCTCAAGATGCATTCGCATCTTGTTCTTCCAGTAGGGGTAGTCCGTTCCATCAAAGGTAGGACACCCAGCCGAGACCTTGATCATACCTGCGGTCGACATAACTAGAACTCCAAGCGGTTAAACCAAAATCACACAAAACAAGGGAGTACCTTGCTCTGATACCAATTGAAAGTGCGTTATATCGACTAGAGGGGGTGAATAGGCGATTTTTATGAATTCTTCACTGAGGAATTTGCTGGTGAGGAAATTCCTTAGCGAAGAACTACTTGCAGTGGAATAAGAACTTAGAAGTAAACATAACAGGATACAAACATAGTCATCATGATGAAATGAAGACTAGCACAGAGTACAGAAAGCGTAAACACAGGATAACAAGATGAAGACGGATAGATCAAGAAATTGAAGCGAGGAATTTGTGAAAGTCTTCACCAAAGTCTTCAAGCACGATATGAACAACATACAACACAAGAATGAGGAAATGAAAGAGTTGAGGAAATAGAACCAGTTAGTTGGTGAAGACAATGATTTGGTAAACCAGCTCCAAGCTGCTGTCTCGGATTGTGCGTCTGGTTGAGAGGCTGAGTATTTAAACTCGAGGACACACAGTCCGGACACCCGATCTCGAGCCGCAACTCAAGACACCCAGTCCTCACCGTATTCTCCTTGAACTAAGACCACGCAGGCCTCATCCAATCACTCGTGGTAAGTCTTCAGCGACTTCCAAACCTTCACAGACTTGGTCACTCGGCGATCCACAATTCCTCTTGATGCTCTAGACCTTGACGCCTAACCGTCTGGAAGAAGCACAGATCTTCAAAGGTAAGAAGGCGGATCCACGCGGGATCAATTTCTTGATGATGCTCAATCACTTTGGGTTTGTGGGGGTTTGGTTTTGGGAATTTCCTCACTTGATGATTTTCGCCAAAGTCCTCGGAGGATGGGTTGCTCTCGGATGACAAGTGTCAAGTTCTCTCGAGCAGCCAACCAACTTGTGGTTGTAGGGGCGGCTATTTATAGCCTAGGAGCAGCCCGACATGATAAGACATAAATGCCCTTCAATGATATGACCGTTAGGTGGATAAGATATTTTGGACAGCCAAGAAGATAAAGAACGGTCGGAAATTTGACTCTCAAATTCCTCGGGGCTATCATGTTCCTCACTATGTAGGCAATTCAGACCGGCGAATTCCTAACTCCTCGATCGAGCAAAGTCATCGTGACTGTAAGAACTGCGTCTCTCACATCAAGAACTTGACTGAATCGTATGAGATTTCCAATGGCTTCACTCAAGGGATTGGTAGGTGTAGGATGTTGAGTGGAGCATCACATGGAAATTTTTCCTTAGTATTTCCTCGACCCCTTTAACAAAGACAAAGTGTTTCCTATGACTCAAGAAAGAGAAAATGAAACTACGAAAACAAAAGTCTTCACGCTTCATGTTCCTCAAGTGAATACCGAGTATTCAAGGTCACACCAATTTCTTCACTGTCAAAGTCTTCAGAAAGTCTTCAGAATATCAAAGTCTTCAGTCGAAGAACTTCATTTTTAGGGGTCGACTTTCTCTGTAAATATCAAACTCCTCATAGACTTATAGACCTGTGTACACTCACAAACGCATCAGTCACTTAACCTATAAGTCTTCAATACACCAAAATCACTAAGGGGCACTAGATGCACTTACATGAAGCGGTCGGCCTGCATAGAGGGCGCACGGATGGCACTCGCCCGTGTGAAGACACATTGGACAGAGATGGATGCCACCGCTGTTGCGACCTAGGGTTTGGACGAGAGCCGGTTACCCGCCAAGCACTATTTTGGGGAAGTTTTGCGTGGTGCTCGTGTAATAGAGTCGCAGTGCTCGAAAAATGTCACGTTCAAATGAACGTTTTATTTTGTAAAATAATGTTTATGATGTAATCGCGTTTTATACTTGTGCGTTCAAGTATTGAAATATCTCCTATGCGGCCGTTTATGTATACGTGTGTATAACCTGAAAGATGGCAGTCATCGGCTTCAGCCCCCATGCACAAGGTGCGGGGGTGTTCACAAAAATAGCGCATTTTAACACTTAATCCGACGTCTCGGTCCTGCTAAGGAGGTGGTAGCGTAGCAAACGAGGCAACCGGACTATAATGCTTTATCACTTTCACTTAGCCATTGGAGTTCGAGGGTGGGGCTACGATATAGCCCCTGGGGGCACCGCGCTATCCGAATTCGGGGCGCGTATGTGCTTGACCGGGAAAAGGTCCTTCGTCAAAGCGGAGGAATTCTAAACATTCCGGTGGTCGATCAAGTGGTTGACCAGTCTCTCGCTGTATCATGACGATCGGTTTGGCTTTCATCGAGGTGCTTGCCAAATTAACTCGGGCACAATCGCAGAGTTCTCCGGTGCGCGTTAGCGATGATGATACGTAAGGCAGCAAAACACGTGAGCCGGGCAAACCCAACATTTGACCAAAGACATGATTCGAGCTGATGCATATAAGGCCTAATCTCGAGACGCCGAACACTCCCTAAGGTGTTCGGTCTTTTTAATAACGGGCGGAACAATGCCCTAAGCCCCTAGTGTCGTGTACGGCGAGGTCCTCCGACGCGCCGATGCCAAAACGTCGATCTCCTCTCTGGTTATCATGAAAACCAGGGATTATAGCAACAAGAGACAAGAAAAAGGTTTACGCAGGTCTTAATCAAAAGAATCCTTGCAACGGGTCCCTTACCGCACATCTGCGCTGTGTCTCCGCGCAGCCGTTATCTCGACGGTGTGCACGTTGTTCATCTGTAAAAAGAGAGGAACTTAGTTTGAAAAGAAATTGTGCGAAAAGTGCATAAAAAATTGAAATATTAATAAATTAATAAAGCTGAGCCTGTATTAGCTCATTGTTGCTTATATGCACAGCCCCTTGTGAAGGGCTGTGCGGCTAGGGAGCCCCTAGCTTATTTATGCCGGACTCGTCTAGCCGTGTCCGGGGTCTTTAAATGACCCTCTTAATGAAATGATGCCACGTGGACTGAGCATTTTAAGTGTAAGAGACGCGTAATGTGGTATTGCGTTAAAGCGGACGAAAGCTTCACGTCCCAATAGTGCTTGATAGCTACTTTTGAATGGGGCGACATGAAAGATTAGCTTTTCGCGTCGGGAGTTGTCCGGTGACCCGAACACAACTTCTAGTAATAAGGAGCCTGTGCACTTGGCGTAAGGGCCTGGCGTCACTCCTTTAAAGGAAGTGCGGCTATGTCAAATTTTAGTAAGGTCTATCCCCAACTTGCGGATTGTATTCGGATATAGCAGGTTTGAATCGCTGCCGCCGTCCATCAGGACTTGTGTAAGCTGTAGTCCGTCAATTATAGGATCCAATATCAGAGCAGTCCATCCTGTGTTTCGAATGCTTCTGGAATAATCCAGGTGGTCGAAAGTGATTGGTTTTGACATCCAACTTCGCCGTTCCGCTGGGGTGGACCGTGCGGCAGTTATTTTAGCGGGTGCCGCATTGTTTTTCCGTAATATCACATGAAGTGAGTTTACTGTTTTGACTTCTTGTGGGAAGGTCTTTTGTTTTCCGGTGCTCTGCTGGTGGGGTTCATCATCATCCTCGCTTGGTGCGTCGAGCCACTTGTGTTCGGCGTTGAGTCGGCCGGACTATTTGAAAACCCAACAATCTCGGTGGGTGTGGCTTGCAGGCCTTCCGGAGGTATTGTGGATTTGACATATCCGATCCAAAACTTTGTTTAAGTTGGATAGCTCGTCACTGTTGTCCTTAAGAGGCAGTGTTTTGTTGTTTGGCCGCGAGCTTTTGAATCCGGCGTTGACTGCCGTGTTCTTTGGGCTTTTTTCTTTATTCCGGCACTGATCCTTTCGGCGCCGTGATTTTCCGTTTCCATCTCTGATCTCGGATGTACTCGGGTCGCTGGTGCTGCATCTTGCTAGCCAGATGTCTTCCCCCGCGCAGAAGCGGGTCATGAGGCTTGTTAGCGCGGCCATTGTCCTTGGCTTCTCTTGGCCGAGGTGTTTGGCGAGCCATTCGTCTCGGACGTTGTGTTTGAAAGCTGCTAAGGCTTCCGCGTCCGGACAGTCGACTATTTGGTTCTTTTTGGTAAGGAACCTGTTCGAATTCTGCGCTACCGACTCTCGGGCTGTTGAGTTATATGACTTAGATCGTCTGATCCGGAGGGCGGACATAAGTCCCTTGAAAATTTGCTCTGAACGCATCCTCGAGCTCCTCCCAACTTCCAACAGTGTTTTCTGGGAGGCTTTTGAGCCAGTGCCAAGCTGGCCCTTTGAGCTTGAGGGGTAGATATTTTATGGCGTGGAGATCATCTCCTCTAGCCATGTGTATGTGTAGTATATAATCCTCTATCCAGACTCCAGGGTCTGTTGTTCCGTCGTAAGCTTCTATGTTTATGGGTTTAAACCCTGCTGGAAATTCATGATCCAGCACCTCATTGGTGAAACATAGTGGGTGTGCAGCGCCCCTGTATTTTGGTGTGCCGCTGTCTTCGAACACTTGGAGTGTTTGGCCCGTAAATGGACCTGACCGGGCCATTTGTTTTCCGAGGATCATGAGTCAGCTTGTGCGCGGCGCCGCTTGTCGCTTTTGGCCTGTCATCCGGTCGCCTATCCGCCAGCGGCTTCTTTAATTTTTGTTGTGGTGGCTCTATGGCTTCCTCGTCAAATTCTGGCAGCAGCTTGCGCTTCGGATAGCTCTTTGACTGATGGCTATTGCCGTATTTGTCTGCGGTTTTGAGCACTTTGCTCCACCTCATTCTGAGTATGTCTTCCGCTGGTTTGAGCTTCCGTTTTTCCTTCTTCAGACCTCTTGCAGTGGCCACGAGTCTTTTGTGTAGGTTCTTATGTTCCGGCGGTGTGTTCGGCGTGAGGTCGTCTGGACTGTTGGTTATGCCGGGCATGGATTGATTATCCGATTCGTCCTGTTCGGACGGTTGCTTGGTTGCATGTTCGTCGTCCATTGGTTTGCCCTGCTCTATTGCTGGGTCATTAGGAACCCTGTTTTTGTCGAGTCGGGACTTAGGGCGGCGTCTGCGTCGCCGTTTTGGTTGTTTATCGGCGAGATTATCCTTTGTCGCGCCCCATTGGTCCTCGTTATCGCTTCCTTTTGGGGTGTCCACCATATATACATCAAGGGTTGGGGTGGCCTTCCAGTGCTCAGTGAGCGCTGGTTCTTGATCGTCTCCGGCATCGTCGTCCATATCGTTGATGTCTTCGGAGTCGTAATCTAGCATGTCGGTTAGATCGTCGATAGTGGCTACAAAGTGGGTGGTGGGTGGGTTTTGAATTTCTTTGTCGTCCGCATCCCAACCATCCTGGCCGTAGTCCTGCCAGGGCTCTCCGGATAGCGAGAGATGTTTTAGAGAATTTAGGATGTCGCCAAAGGGTGAGTGCTGAAAGATATCCGCGGCGGTGAACTCCATGATCGGCGCCCAATCGGATTCGATTGGCAGGGGCGCAGGAGGTTCGGAGTCCGGTAGGGAGTCCGGCACCTCGGAGTCACGAGCTTTATAAGGGACGAAGTCAGCATTCGGCTCCATCGCCGTGGAAGTTGTAGCTCCCGAGGCGGTGTCCAGCCACCCGTCCTCGATATGCACGATCGGCTCCGGACTATGAGTCGGAGCGGATTTGTGTGCGGCCTCCCAAGTACTGTCCGGCGGCAGAGCTAGATCGTACCCATCGTGACAGTGCGGCACGCTCGGCAACGGCTTGGATCCATCGAAGATCAAGTCTCCGCGGATATCCGCCGTGAAGTTTAGGCTTCCAAATCGACCGATGGCGGGGGCGCTTCGATCTGCTCGGATGGCCAAGTGAATTGGCTGCAAAGCGGCCGCCGAATCTGAAGATCTGTCCGGGAGAAAAGTCTCACCGACGGCGTTGTTGTTGATCGAGGAAGCCATCAAGCCTATCGGTGACGACACGGAGGAACTCTCAATGAAAGCACCAATGTCGGTGTCAAACCGCGGATCTCGGTAGGGGTCCCGAACTGTGCGCCTAGGCGGATGGTAACAGGAGACAAGGGACACGATGTTTTTACCTGTGTTGGGCCCTCTCGATGGAGGTAAAACCCTACCCCGCTTGATTGATATTGATGATATGGGTAGTACAAGAGTGGATCTACCACGAGATCAAGGAGGCTAAACCCTAGAAGCTAGCCTATGGTATGATTGTTGTAATGGTTGTTGTGTCCCACGGACTAAAACCCTCGGTTTATATAGACACCGGAGAGGGCTAGGGTTACACAGTCGATTACAATGGTAGGAGATCTACATATCCGTGTCGCCAAGCTTGCCTTCCACGCCAAGGAAAGTCCCATCCGGACACGGGACGAAGTCTTCAATCTTGTGTCTTCATAGTCTTGGAGTCCGGCGGACAATGATAGTCCGGCTGTCCGGACACCCCCTAGTCCAGGACTCCCTCAATGAAAATGATGGAACATGTCATAATAAACGGAACGGTGGAAACTTGCATGGCAATATATCTCGGAATGGCTATGGAAATGCCATAATAGGTAGGTATGGTGGCTATTTTGAGGAAGGTAAATAATGGGTTCATGATACCGGCGAAAGTTGCACGGTATAATAGAGGCTAGCAAAGTGGAAGGATGAGTGTGCGTATATCCATGGACTCACCTTAGTCATAAAGAACTCATGTACTTATTGCAAAAGTCTACTTAGCCCTCGAAGCAAAGTACTACGACGCATGCCCCTAAAGGGATAGATTGGTAGGAAAAGACCATCGCTCGTCCCCGACTGCCACTCATAAGGAAGACAATCAAACGAGCACCTCATGCAACAAATTTGTCACACAACTTTTACCATACGTGCATGCTACGGGACTTGCCAACTTCAACATAAGTATTTCTCAATTTCATAATTACCCACTAGCATGACCCTAACATTACTACCTTTATATTTCAAAACAATTATCAAGCATCAAACTGATCATAGCATCCAATTCACTTTCTATGATAGTTTTTATTATACCCAACTTGGATGCTCATCATTCTAGGACCAAATTTGTAACCATAGCAAATACAATGCTGTTTTAAAAGACTCTCAAAATAATATAAGTGAAGCATTAGAGACTAGCAATTTCTTCAAAATTAATCCACCGCCGTGCTCTAGAAAATATAAGTGAAGCACTAGAGCAAAAACTATCAAGCTCAAAAGATATAAGTGAAGCACATAGAGTATTCTAGCAAATTCTAATCAAGTGGGCTTCTCCCAAAAGGTGTGTACAGAAAGGATGATTGTGGTAAACTAAAAAGCAAAGACTAATATAACACACGATGCTCCAAGCAAAACACATATCATGTGGCGAATAAAAATATAGCTCCAAGTAAAGTTACCAATGAACGAAGACGAAAGAGAGGATGCCTTCCCGGGGCATCCCCAAGCTGAGGCTTTTGGCTATCCTTGAATATCTTGGGGTGCCTTGGGCATCCCCAAGCTTAGGCTCTTGCCACTCCTTATTCCATATTCCATCAAAGCTTTACCCAAAACTTGAAAACTTCACAACACAAAACTCAACAGGAAATCTTATAAGCTCCGTTAGTGAAAGAAAACAAAACACCACATAAGGTACTGTAATAAACTCATTCTTTATTTATTTTGGTGTTAAACCTACTGTATTCCAACTTCTCTATGGTTTATAAACTATTTTACTAGCCATAGATGCACCAAAATAAGCAAACAACACACGAAAAACAGAATCTATCAAAACAGAACAGTCTGTAGCAATCTGTAACTAACGCAAACTTCTAGAACTCTAAAAATTCTACCAAAATAGTAAGTCCTGGAAAATTTGTCTATTGATCAGCAGCAAAACGAATCAACACAAAATCACATATCTGTGATTTAACAAAACTAATTTCGTGCGTGCAAAGTTTCTGTTTTTCAGCAGAATCAAATCAACTATCATCATAGGTTATCCTATAGGTTCTACTTGGCACAAACACTAATCTCTCCCTAATAATAAAGCATGAATTGGGTCTCCGGGTTCACCGTCGCGCCGTTTTTTAGAAAAGTCCCTACTGTTTTCTGGTAATTAACCCGCGGTACTAATTTAAGTGGTTAACTGTGAAAAAACGTTTTGTTCGTGGGTTGACACACAGGCTCTCCTCCCCTGCTGGCGCCCGAGCTCCAGATCGAGGGATCGGAGCTCGATCCAGAGCCCTCGCTGCCCTATCGCCAAGCGCTCGGCCTCGCCACCGGCCGCCGCGCCGCCGTCGACCATAGCCGGACCTCCACGCTTCGCGCCCTCTCTTATGGTTGTCCCTCTTCTCCGTTTCCTTCCCCTCTGTTTCTCTCCCTCACACAAGGATTGCCTCTCCCCTTCTTCTACAGGAGAAGCCATGGCCACCAATGACCGCCGCCTCACCCGGATCCAGTCAAAATCGACCTCCTGCGGCCATATCCGCCCCATCCCGAACTCGCCGACTTTCCTCCCGGTCTTCGTCGCGATCCATCGCAGGCCAGTGCCTCCCTCCGAATTTTAGTAAGTTTTGTTTGTCCATCCATAATCCCATTATCTAGCAGCAACCGCCGCCGCCGCCAGTAGCAGCAAGCGCGGCTGGAGATCCCCTCATCGGCTGGCGCCGGCCAATGAAGGCCCCGGCGCTGGCGGTGCCGCTGGCCGAGAAGCCCGTGCGCGATGACGATAAGCGTGAGGGCCTCGCCAACTCGGACACCCTGCTCGCCTTCCCTGAGGAAGACGAGCGCGACAAGGAGGTGGCGGAGGATGAGGCCAAGGCCAGCGCGCAGGACAAGGTGAGCCGCTATTCAGTTGACATTTTAGTAGGATGGATGGCCGACCGAACCGGTGATATGTCGAGCTTTTATTGAGATTTTGTGATTGGAAGCTTACTCTGGTTTGGCCTACAATGTAGGGACGGGGAAGACCACCTTCATGCACCGTCTGTTGTGTCATATGCAAGCATCGGCGAATATGAGGGTTTATGTGCTCAAGGTTGACCATGCGGTGATGACACTGCCATTTGGAGCCAACATTTATATCCACGATATTGTGCTTTACATGGAGGTGATGAAAGAGTACGGACTTCGGTCCCAATGATGGCATTCTTACCTCACTCAATCTGTTCTCAACCAAGTTTGATGAGGTACGCTTCTTATATGCATCTCAAATGTTTAGAATGGTAATGTGCACTATTTACATACTATGTTAGGCTATAAAATTCAAGGCAGTACAAACGTACAACCACTCAGTAAACTGGGTTGTTTCATTTTTGCGGGTAATTGATTCATGTAATTCCATCATTCAATGTAAGATGTTGCAGAAATTGTGCTTAATTTATAGTGTGATACATAGTTTGTAAAAAATTATTTGATTCTTCTCTGAACAGTGACAACTTATTTTTGCGAAACTGTATATGTATGCTACATTTATGGTATGTGAGACATCTTTTCCCCCTCTATCATGTGCCATTGAGCTAATAGATGTCCAATATTCATCCTTGAAGGTTATATCTGTTATTGAAAAGCAAGCAGACCAACTGGATTATCTGCTGATGGACCAACCGTTGCAACGCACGGACATTTTTGCTAGTTAAAACATAAAAACACATCTAAACAGAAGGTAGATGCAAAATCTATTACTAAACAGGAACAAAAACAAAAAACACAATGAAAATTGGGTTGCCTCCCAACTAGCGCTATCGTTTAGCGCCCCTAGCTAGGCATAAAAGCGAAGATAGATCTAAGTAGTGCCATCTTTGGCACTCAATTCATAAGTAGCTCGCATGATAGATTCATAAGGTAATTTGAATCTCTTTCTTGGAAAGTGCTCCATGCCTTTCTTTAATGGAAATTGGAATCTAATATGCCCTTCCTTCATATCAATAATCGCACCAATCGTTCTAAGGAAAGGTCTACCAAGAATAATAGGGCAAGAAAGATTGCAATCTATATGAAGAACGATAAAATCTACGGGCACCAAATTTCTCTTTGCAACGATGAGAACATCATTGATCCTTCCCATTGGCTTTTTAATGGTGGAATCCGCAAGGTGCAAATTTAAAGAGCAATCATCAAGATCATGGAAACCTAGAATATCACATAAAGTTTTCAAAATCATGGAAACACTAGCACCCAAATCACACAAAGCAAAACACTCATGATCTTTAATTCTAATCTTTATAGTAGGTTCCCACTCATCATTAAGTTTTCTAGGTATAGAAACTTCCAAATTAAGTTTTTCATCATAAGATTGCATCAAGGCATCAACGATATGTTTGGTAAAAGCTTTATTTTGACTATAAGCATGAGGAGAATTAACAATGGATTGCAACAAGGAAATACAACCTTCTAAAGAACAATTATCATAATCAAATTCCTTGAAATCTGAGATAGTTGGTTCAATGCTATTTAAAGTCATGACCTCTCCAATCCCACTTTTACCAACTTTAGCATCAAGATCTAAAAACTCCGAATTCTTGGGACGCCTTCTAACTAAAGTTGACTCATCTCCAGCCCCATTATTATGAAGATTCATATTGCAAAACAAAGATATAATAGGAGATGCATCAATAACTTTAAGATCTTCATCATTATTTTCATGGAAACTAGAAGAACACGCCTTTATAAAGCAATATTTCTTAGCACGCAATCTAGCGGTTCTTTCCTTGCACCCATCAATGGAAATTCTCATTGCTTTGAGAGACTCATTGATATCATGCTTAGGAGGAGAAGATCTAAGTTTAAGAGAATCAACATCAAGTTTAAAGTCTATCAACGCTCCTAGCCAAATCATCAACTTTGAGCAATTTTTCTTCAAGCAAGGCATTAAAATTCTTTTGAGAAATCATAAATTCTTTCATACTATTCTCAAAATCAGAGGGCATCTTATTAAAATTACCATAAGAATTATTGTAGGAATTTCCATAATTATTAGAGGAATTACTAGGGAACGGTCTAGAATTAAAGTTTCCTCTATAAGCATTGTTACTGAAACTATTCCTACCAACAAAATTCACATCCATAGATTCATTATTGTTCTCAATCAAAGTAGACAAAGGCATATCATTGAGATCAAGAGGAGTATTCTTAGTAGCAAACAATTTCATAAGTTCATCCATCTTTCCACTCAAAACATTGATTTCTTTTATAACATGCACTTTTTTACTAGAAGATCTTTCGGTGTGCCATTGAGAATAATTAGCCATAATATTATCAAGAAGTTTTGTAGCATCTCCTAACGTGATTTCCATAAACGTGCCTCCCGCGGCCGAATCTAAAAGATTTCTAGAAGCAAAGTTCAAACCGACATAAAATTTTTGTATGATCATCCATAAATTCAAACCATGAGTAGGGCAATTGCGAATCATCAATTTCATTCATTCACAAGATTGGGCAACATGATCATGATCAAGTTGTTTAAAATTCATAATATCGTTCCTAAGAGTGATGATCTTAGCGGGAGGAAAATACTTAGAGATAAAAGCATCTTTGCACTTGTTCCAAGAATCAATACTATTTTTAGGCAAAGACGAAAACCAAATTTTAGCACGATCTCTAAGTGAAATCGGAAATAACTTCAATTTAACAATATCATTATTTATATCTTTCTTCTTTTGCATATCACACAAATCAACAAAGTTGTTTAGATGAGTAGCGGCATCTTCACTAGGAAGGCCGGCGAATTGATCTTTCATAACAAGATTCAGCAAAGCAGTATTGATTTCACATAACTCAACATCATTAAGAGGAGCAATCAGAGTACTAAGTAAATCATTATTATTGGTATTGGAGAAATCACAGAATTTGGTATTATCTTGCGCCATGGCAACAAGTAATCCAACACACAAGCAAACAGAAAAAGGCAAGCGAAAGAGAGGAGGAGATTGGGAAAGAGAGGGCGAATAAAACGGCAAGGGTGAAGTGGGGGAGAGGAAAACGAGAGGCAAATGGCAAATAATGTAAATGTGAGGGAGATGGGTTTGTGATGGGTACTTGGTATGTCTTGACTTGAGCGAAGACCTCCCCGACAACGGTGCCAGAAATCCTTCTTGCTACGTCTTGAGCTTGCATTGGTTTTCCTTGAAGAGGAAAGGGTGATGTAGCAATAGTAGCGTAAGTATTTCCCTCAGTTTTTGAGAACCAAGGTATCAATCCAGTAGGAGGCTCCTCAAAAGTCCCATGCACCTACACAAACAAACAAAGAACTCGCAACCAACGCAATAAAGGGGTTGTCAATCCCTTCACGGCCACTTATATGATAAAAGATAGTATGATAAGATAAATATATTTTTGGTATTTTATAAGATAGATGCAAAAAGTAAAGATGCAAATAAAAGTAGATTGAAAGCTTATATGATAAAAGATAGACCCGGGGGCCATAGATTTCACTAGTGGCTTCTCTCAAGATAGCATAAGTATTATGGTGACTGAACAAATTACAGTCGAACAATTGATAGAAAAGCGAATAATTATGAGATTATCTAGGCATGATCATGTATATAGGCATCACGTCCGCAACAAGTAGACCGACTCTTGTCTGCATCTACTACTATTAGTCCACACATCGACCGACTCCTACCTGCATCTAGAGTGTTAAGTTCATAAAGAATAGATTAACGCATTAAGCAAGATGACATGATGTAGAGGGATAAACTCATGCAATATGATATAAACCCCATCTTTTTATCCTCGATGGCAACAATACAATACGTGCCTTGCAACCATTTCTGTCACTGGGTAAGGACACCGCAAGATTGAACCCAAAGCTAAGCATTTCTCACATTGCAAGAAATATCAATCTAGTAGGCCAAACCAAACTGATAATTCAAAGAGACTTGCAAAGATAACTCAATCATAAATAAAAGAATTCAGAGGAGATTCAAATATTTCTCATAGATAAACTTGATCATAAACCCACAATTCATCGGATCTCAACAAACACACCGCAAAAGAGTTTACATCGAATAGATCTCCACAAGAGAAGGGGAGAACATTGTATTGAGATCCAAAAAGAGAGAAGAAGCCATCTAGCTAATAACTATGGACCCAAAGATCTGTGGTAAACTACTCACAACTCATCGGAGGGGCTATGGTGTTGATGTAGAAGCCCTCCATGGTTGATTCCCCCTTCGGCGGAGCGCCGGCGAAGGCTCCAAGATGGAATCTCGCGGATACAGAAGGTTACGGTGGTGAAAATTGTGTTCCATTGGCTCCCTAGATGTTTTTGGGGTACGTAGGCTTATATAGGAGGAAGAAGTACGTCGGTGGCTGCACGAGGGGCCCACAAGATAGGGGGGCGCGCCCAGAGGGTATGGGTGTGCCCTCCTGTCTCGTGGCCGCCTTGGCTTCTTCTTGACTTGCACTCCAAGTCCTCTGGATCACGTTTGTTCCAAAAATCACGCTCCCGAAGGTTTCATTCCGTTTGGACTCCGTTTGATATTCCTTTTCTTCGAAATACTGAAATATGCAAAGAAAAACCAGCAACACGGGCTGGGCCTCCGGTTATTAGGTTAGTCCCAAAAATGATATAAATGTGTAAAATAAAGCCCATAAACATCCAAAAGGGGTAATATAATAGCATGGAACAATCAAAAATTATAGATACGTTGGAGACGTATCAGTTGGCAGAAATTTTCACGGCGTGCCCACATGCCGGCTCAAGAACTGAGGATGATTCCAATTACTTGGCCGTTTGCAGTCCTGGGCCTTGATATGGTTGGGCCTTTTAAAAGTTACAAGGATAAAAAGACCCACCTTTTGGTGGCAGTTGACAAATTCACAAAGTGGGTCGAAGCAGAGCCGGTCAGTAAGTGTGACGCGGCAACGACAATTCAATTCATCAAAAAGGTGATTTTTCTCTTTGGCTTTCCCCACAGCATCATAACTTATAATGGCACTAATCTTTCCAAGGGTGCTATGAAAGAGTTTTGTCAACGTGAGCATATTCGACTTGATGTGTCGTCAATAGCTCACTCCCAATCCAATGGTCAAGCTGAAAGAGCCAATCAAGAAATTTTGAGAGGCATCAAGCCCTGGCTTATGGTTCCTTTGTAGAGGACACCGGGTTGTTGGGTGGAGCAGTTACCTTTAGTGCTATGGTGTATCAATGCTACCCCCAATAGGTCTACGGGTTACACGCCTTTCTTCATGGTTTACAGAGCAGAGGCGGTTCTCCCTAGTGACATCCGTCACGACTCGCCCCGCGTGGCGGCTTATGTTGAGGCTGATAATGAAAGAGCACGTGAGGATGCACTTGACCTGTTAGATGAGGAGCGTGACCTTGCGGCGGCTCGTTCGCCGATTTACCAACAAGACCTACGACGCTATCACAGCCGCCGGGTTAGGACCAGAACCTTTCAAGAAGGTGACTTGGTGCTCCGGCTCATCCAGGATCAAACTGACATGCAGAAGCTATCCCCACCTTGGGAAGGACCTTTTGTGGTCAGCAAGAATTTGAACAATGGGTCATATTATCTCATCAATGTCTGAGACCACAAGGACTCACGTCAGTCGGAGGAGGAGACCAGCCGGCCATGGAATATTGCTCATCTTCGGCCTTACTACACTTGAGCCACCTGCTCTTATGATGTCCATACTTTGACAATGTATATATTATGATGTTATAATAAACCCGACATCCGTAACAAAGGAGGGCCTCTGTCGTTTCATTTCCACAAATAACGAGTCTTTCATCATAACTTCATGGTCATTTGGGGGCTTCCTGTTCAAACATAGGGGTATTCACCAAAGAGAACATAGTTGTCGGTTCCCTCTTGATCGGCGCAATGCCAAACCTTATGGTCATTTGGGGGCTTGCTGTTCAAACATAGGTGTATTCACCAAAGAGAACATAGCTGTCGGAACCCAGGGCGTGCTGGCCGGGCACCCAGGACAGCCCTGCAGCGCCCAGCAGCAGGGCCGTTCACCCGGGGCCAACCAGGCCGGGCACCCAGGGCGTCCAGGGAGGGGGCCTGCCGGCTGCTAGGGGACCGGGCACCCGGGAATGTCCATGTCCGGGCACCCGGAGTGTCCAGGGGTCTCCGGTCCTCTCATTCTTCACGCTTCTCTCCTTCTCCTTCTTGTGTGTCCGGGTCTTCGTCCTCGCCTCCACACGGTCATCTCCCAAGTACCTAAGAAAGCATAACATCTCCGTTTGAGGTAGGACCCGATTCATATGCGATTTTGAACGAGACTCGAAGAGGAAAGAAGTGACCTCGTTGTCGATGTTGCGTGCACGTGCTCTTGTCACCGGTCCTCTCGGTGCTTGCGATGGTGATGGCGTGTCCATGTGGATGGACGAGGGATGCTCCGCATCATCTCCCCTCCCTTGGGAGAGATCCGTCCACGGATCGTGATCTTCATCACCATGGGAAAGAGATGGCGTCGCCGTGTAGAAGTGGACAACCGCCAAGTACTCATCGTCGTCAAGATTGAAATGGGCACTCTCCAATGTCGTACCATCTTGTAATTCCTTCAAAAGGAGCAAAGATAACAAGCACGTGGAAAAACAAATGTGGTTGGCATTAAAGCAAAACCAAGCATTCAAGAGGTGATTCACCAAACAAGTGTCATCATCAAGCATATCATATGGTTTGACAAGGGAGTGTGGCATAGCATGTAAGCACATAAATTTAGCATAATCAAGGACATCATGGCAACAAGCATGTAAATGTGAGGTAGAGATGCACATATGTGTGACAAGAGAACAAGCATCTACCTCAAGGTCATAGCAAGCATGCACAAGACTCTCAATGAATGGTCTATGGTAGGCATAAGAGTCATTCACAACACCCAAGAAGATGATATGACTAAACACATGCAAGTGCAAGACAATTCAAGCATAATGTGCATAGGGTGTAGTGAAAAATGAGTGGCACTCAACACAATAGAAAGAGAGAATGTTCATCATGTGTGAGGAAATCAAGGCAAGCATGTAGCAATCAATGGGACATGGCATATGTGAAGGAATGACATTGTTGCAACCAAACATGTGATAGGAGCAAGTAATCCAAGAAGTGGATGCAACATGAGAAAGCATAGAAATGAAGTCGTGCAAACTAGTGGAGCGAAGATACAACACACTAGAGGAAATCATGGCAATCATGTCATGTGAGCAAATAAGAGATATAGGCAATGCACATGACATATCGCGAGCACGAACCCAAAGCAAGATCATAATATCATCGTAGGCATGGATCACCAAGGAAACATGGCAAGAACAAGCAATATCTCCAGCAAGCTTGCAAATACACATACAAGTAGTAGAATCAATCATCATGTGTAATGCAAAGCATGGGTCACAAATGCATGGCAAAGGCATAGGAATGAGCATATGATGCAAAGTGAACATGGCAAGATGGGCATATAAGATGTAATGGACGATAACCCATAACCATGTGAGAGCCATGTAGAAGAAATGCGTGAAGTCTTTGCACGAAGAGAGCGGTGGGAAAGGCAAACCGTGTGATCCCAAGTCATCATTGCTCTCTAGAGCTCGTTTTGTCAACTCATGGGATTGTGAGGTTGACAAGTATTCATGGGTACCTACACAAAAGAAACCCAAAACAAAGAAATTGTGTGCGTGGTAAATGTACACATCATCCATCATGATGTGTATGTGCACATGTGAGTTAGCACAAGATAAGCATCACTCAAAGAAATTTGATGCATGGTATAAGAACATGTCATCCATCATGAAAGAATAGTTGTTATGTATGACACGATGGGGACACAAATTGAGAATGCAAGTATATGGCACATCACTAGCATGTTTATTCATGGGGAGCATATGGTGCACACAAGTAGTGGGATCATGCAATGGATAGGATGAATCAAAATCTCCTAAAATGTATGAGGAAACTATGGGGGTGTCCTCATGAGCAATAGTGGAAACATCATATGGAGAAAATGGAGAACATTCAAAGCAATGCATATCCGAAGCTAGGTGGTCATGGCATGGCATATGAGATAAATGATGCAAATGAAGCATATCAATATCATCACAAGAAAAACAAATGCCAATAACCATGGGCTTGTCATCTATGCCATAAGTGCAAATTGGGTTTATGTTGATGGCATATGCATAGTCACTATGAAGAGATTGCAAATATGACATATGGTTGATCTCATGCATAGCATATGACAAGTCAAGCGGATTGTCAGACATGATGTGACCTAGAGAATTGTCACAAGAAATCCTATGTAACATGGAATCACAACTAATAGACTCCACATGAGAATCATCATACTCATCATAAATTGGCAAATCATCGCATGGGGAAATCGCACTAGCATGAAGCATGGCAATAGGTGGATCAACATCATGCAAGCAATCAATGTCAAGAATGTCCACTAGTGGGACAAGAGCGTCACCGTCACCTATGTTACCGATGTCATTCCACTCATGTCGTGTAGGTGAGGTGGCAAAGACCAAATGGTGGTCATCATCTTCATCTTGATGGAACCATGTGGGGGTGCATCATATTCCACCATGGCCATCGTCTTGTCCGTAGGAAGAATGAAGTCGTCGCGGATCAGCGCATCATCATATATGTGACCTAGCACCAAATGAGAAGACACAATAGAGGTAGAGGTAAAGTTGTTAGCAATGCAAATGGCCTCACGTGCCCTATCAACTTCCTCACTCTCGCTATGTGGTGGTGGCTCACTCACTCCCTCAAGGTAGGTGCACGCAATGTCACATATGGTGGAGTCACTCATCTCATTCAAGTGGTGGGGGTTGTGGTTCTCCTCACATGGGAATTGTGGCAACTCATCATATATGGGGCTAGCGGTGAAGTCACTCACACTCTCCATATGGTGGCAAAAGTCACTCAAGTCATCATACGTCGTCGTGGTCGAAGGGAAAATCCCATGCTCAACCATCTCGTCATCGTTGCCGTGGATGAAGGCTGAAGATGGCACATCATCGCTCTCCTCCATGACCAAAGGGAAAATCCCATGCTCGATCATCTCGTCACCATCGCCATGGAGGAAGGCCGATGTAGGCGTACTCGTCGGAGGTAGGCGAAGATGCCATACGTCCAAAGGCAAAGATGCCTAGATGACACTTGGCAAAGATGCCGAAGTGGTCGTAGTAGTCGTAGCTCCATCTTGGTGGTGCTTGTCTCACGGTCTTCTCTTGTGCTCATGGCGTCTGTCCGTAGCTTGATGTAGAGCTTTTTGGGACTTGTAGGTGTACGCATCGCGAGCAGCTTCATCTTGATGGTGTTGTAGTGCTTGAGCTCGATGATGTTCCAAAGATTGTCCACTTGAGTGTCGCCGCCTTGAAGATGACGAAGGGGAAGAAGACTTGTAGTTGGTCACCATGTCTCGTACTTGATCCCTTTGTTCGGCCAACTTGGTGTCGAGGTAGTCCCTTATCCTTGCTTCGTTTTGGCGAATGTCGATGGCGAGTCGCTCAATGCCTTGCATTGCTTGTTGTAGTCCGAAGATGGACGTTTTGGCAATGTAGGTGTTCGCGTTGTCGTTGTCGTGGAAGACCGGAGATGAAATGCCTTGCCTATCCATCACAAGACTCGAGTAGAGGTGAGTAGGAAATGAGATAAACAATACCAAGTTACCTTTTCCCAAAGTTGAGGATGTATCCCGTTTCACTCAATGTGAGATGAAAGAATAGTGGAATTGGTACCAGACTTTTTCACTCTCACCTATCAAGTAAAGCTTATGGTGGAGCTCGGTGAGGATAGTGGCACAAAAATTTGATGCAAAATGTTAGCAAGAGTCAATAATGTTGGAAAAGATTCACAAATTCGCAAGTGAAACAAGTAGACCAAATGCAATATGTGGCACACGGAAACACACACACGGATAGATAAATGGGGTTGTGCAACCAAGGAATGAGCACAAAATGTGGAATCCACAGAAAACGCTCGTGTTGCACAACTCAAGAGAGACGCTAGCACGATTGCTCAATAGGCAGATACAACACTTGTGCACAACCTATAAGATGCAAAATGTATGATCCTTCGATCCCAAGTATGCTATGTGTATGATGTTCCCGGTGTTCCTCTCAAGATGATCCAAGATGATCGGATATGACAATCTTATGTGCAATGTGGTATGATGCTATGGCTATTGCTTACAAGCTCTTTGCTCTCTTTTTGCTTAAAAGCTTGTTCTCTCTTTTTGTGTGGATATGGCCACTTATGCGAAATGCACAAACCAAGATAGCAATTGTGTATATGCGGGAGCGATCTTGTGACACAAGGGATGATATGATGATACCAAGATGACACCGATATGATATGGTATGTATGCAATGGAAGGTACGGATCACTAATGTGCACAAGTAACGTTGTCGGCAATACTCAAATGGCTAGTATCACTATGCAAGCGACACAAAATGGGCTAAGGGGTTAACAATGTAATGGCAAGAATGTACAATGAAGGGATACCATGATACCAATGTGATACGGAGGTTACCATTCTTGCTTACGGTTAGGTTGTCAAAAACGGTGAAGTGGTCGATGTCAATGACGACCTCGTGGCGATGATGAGTGGCGGAGTTCTTGATGTAGATACCAAGATGATGTAGACCCGTCCCTAAGTAGCCGAAACACCTTAGGAAACGGTAAAAACCCACGAACTCAAAATCTCAAGGAAAATGTCAAATGGTGGTAGCGGAAAGCGTTGGTGGTTCCGGAGTTAGCAATGCGGAAGTGGTGGTGGTGGTTGATGACGAAGCAACCGTCCCTATGCAAAGATGCCAAAATGCCAAATTTTTGATGGATACAAATGATGTTGGAACCTATCTAGATGGATGGGGGATGTCAATAGCTACTCAGCGAGCTAAAGAACGTCAAAATCGGACTCCGGGAGCGAAAGTTATGGCCGAAATAGTGAGTGTAAGTGGGCTGATTCAGGGGGTGCGGGCACCCGGGGTTTGGGGGTGCGGGCACCCGGGGTGGTCAGAGGCAAACAGCCCGGGGGTGCGGGTGCCCGGGGCTTGGGGTGAGGGCAACCCGGGGTCAGGGGATGCTGGGGGTCGGGTGCACAGGGTGACGGATTTGGGCGGAAATTCGTGGGAAGATGCAAGAAATTGGTGGATTTCGTGGAGGGAAAGGTGGACATAGATGGGGGGAATGCTATATCCACTTGAAACCAAGCAAATCCATGGATCAAATCCAACAAAATCTCATAAAACCAACAGATCACAAAAAAATTTGGGGCTATTTTTGGTGGGGAATTTTCGAAGTTGGGGAAGAAGACACAAAATTAGGCTAGAAAACAAAGAGGGGAGGCTCCAATTTCGTGATAAACCATGGCTCATGATACCGAGATGTTGTAGGGTGGTACCCTAAGTGAAGATCTTTCACGAATTGGAGGGGGAATCCCCAAGAACAAGATGAACACAAGAGAGAAAATAAGAGGAACACTCAAGAACAAGTCCAATCACACATCCACTAGACCAACAAACACATAAGATCCACAAGGTACATGAACAATCAAATGGAAACAAGATACATGATAGAGTTCATCCCAAATCCTATGAAGGAGATGAGGGCTTGATGATTCAGTTGGGGAATCCTTCTCCCTTAGGAGGGCTTGATGATCCTATGGATCCTTCTCCCTTAGGAGGGCTTGATGATCCTAGGGATCCTTCTCCCTTAGGAGGAAACCCACAAGGGGAGATACATGAGCTAAGCTCTATGATTTGTGTCTATTCTTAGCTATCCCCTAAATGAGCTAGGTGGGAGGTACTTATAGTCTAGGGACGAAATAGAGGGAGAGGGGGATACAAAGGTCCAAAATGACCCTCCAAACGCACACACACTCGGATGGGTCCGGGCACCCGAGGCAAAGGGGTCCGGGCACCCGGACTGGACAAAGGCGCGCGCCAGGCGGGGCTGGGCACCCGGACTGGGCCGAGGGCCGGCTGGAGAGGGGCCGGGCACCTGGGGTGCCAAGTCCGGGCACCCGGGGGGGAGGCAGCAGCTCCGGCGTAGGGGTCGGGCACCCGGGGCTAGCTGGTCGGGCACCCAGGGCGGCGGCTGCAGCACCCAGCAGCAGGGTTGGGCACCTGGGGCCAACCAGGCCGGGCACCCGGGGTGTCCAAGGAGGTGCCTGCCGGCTGCTAGGGCACCGGGCACCCGGAAATGTCCACGTCTGGGCACCCGGAGTGTCCAGGGGTCTCCGGTCCTCTCGTTCTTCATGCTTCTCTCCTTCTCCTTCTTCTTGTGTGTCCGGGTCTTCGTCCTCGCCTCCACACGGTCATCTCCCAAGTACCTAAGAAAGCATAACATCTCCGTTTGAGGTACGACCCGATTCATATGCGATTCTGAACGAGACTCGAAGAGAAAAGAAGTGACCTCGTTGTCGATGTTGCGTGCACGTGCTCTTGTCACCGGTCCTCTTGGTGCTTGTGATGGTGATGGCGTGTCCATGTGGATGGACGAGGGATGCTCCGCATCACCCTCTTGATCGGCTCAATGCCATAATTTATGGTCACTAGGGGGCTTCCTGATCGTGTTCGAATCATAGCTGTCGGTACCCTCTTGATCGGTGCAATGTCACAAACCACTTGGCGGCTTCCTGATCGTATTCGAATCATAGCTATTAACCCTTTTGGTCAGGCTTCCTGCTCGTATTCGAAACATAGCCTCATTTTTCTCATTTGGCTTGATTTTTTGAACATTTCTTCAGTTTTTTTCTTGATCCTATCTCGCCTTATGGTTTTAAGTGATTCAGGCCATGTAGCCTCAATTCACACAGCTCATATTTGAAGCATACCCGTGGTTTCTATTAACCCGGCCTGGCTCTGGACGATAAGTCACCAGTTCATGAGGATATTAAACACTTGGAAGCATTGGCTTATAAGCTTTGGGTTGTTACCCTTACTGCACATGTATCATAAGCCGACAGTACAATTCAATATCACAGGTATGCTATTTTTGTTATGATTATATCTAATTATGACTAAACCAGCCCTGTCTATAAACTGTTTCGATCATCAATGGCTTTATATGGGTATTATGACACGCCCTACGGTAAACCGCCAAGGGCTCTTGTGATCTACTTGTGTGTAGGATAATTCAAAATTTTCATCTGCACCAATCAACATCATGTGAAATCTAAAAGGATAATTATAGTGTGGCGGCTTAACAGCATTGAGCACAACATAAACGTGCACGATTGCACAGCAGAGCAAAGTTTTTGCTAGTCTATTACATGACTCAAGCCGCCCAAATGATTAAGTGTTTTTCAGAAGAACAAGTATATGAGCCGCCCAGCGGATCAATCTTCTTGGCTCTCATGGCCTGAAGCTTCCGGATCACCCTTCTCCGCATCTTCGTCCTGTTCTGCTGCCTAGAAGGTTGGTGATGACCAATCAAAGCCATTCAAGGCGTGGAATTCAGCTTCATCATCAATAATCTCGGACAGGTCAACTTCAGGAGCAAAAGTGTGCTGACGGATTGGGGGAATTAAATCCTTCACTTTTTAAGACGGCGTCGGCAACTTCTAATTTTCCAAGTCATAAGCCGATTGATATCTAGAAAGATCCGTCTCATTGGCAATCAGACTGGCCAGGGGACGTATTTCCTTCACGCCGGCGGCAAAGTCTTTCTTATCAAAAGGGGTGCCGTCTTATTTCAAACTTGGGTACCCGGTAGATATATCCACCGGGTCTAGCTCCGGTAACCATGCTTTGGCCCGGCTTAAGGCCATCACAGCACTGGCTCTTACAGATGATCACTTCATCTCACTGTACCTCTCAGGTAGAACAGAAAGCTTCCTCAAGACATCAACAAGGAGAGTAGGTGCCTGATTAGATGGAGAAATTGTGGCCAGTGCGCGTTGAGTTTGTAACGCCCCGGATACAACTTTCCATATTCGTAACTCCAACTCTTGCCTTTTTCGGAGATGCGATATGTTATTTCCTCCGTGGTTGGGTTTTTGTCTTTCGTTTTGCTTTTGTTTCATGTCATGCATTTCATCATCGCATCATTCGCATTGCATCGGCACTCGTTGCCATCATTGTTTTTAAAACTTCATCCGCTTCATAGTTGCCGCGTCCCCCTTGCTTTGGTTGACCGTTCTGAGACCAACCAGATTTTGTTTCCCTCTTGCCTGGCTTTCCTAACCTCTCTGCACATCCCGCAAACCCCTCGCACGCGCGTCCGAAAACTTCTCCCGAACCCGAACCGGTCTGTCATTACCGATGGATCCGGATCATCCCAAAACATCTATAAAACAACTGCGTTTATTTGTTGGACTCCCCTAAGCCCTTTATTCTGGACCGCCCGATCATGATCGGAGGATCCAAATCATCACCCATTGTGTATATATATAGACACCTAACCCTAGATGCCGTCCCATCCGTAAAATCCTCCCCTGCCCAGTCGGCCGCCGCCACCCTCTTCCTTGGGATCGCTCCCAATCTGAAAATCCACCAGCCAACCACTTCTCCTCGATCCAAATCCTCCCCGACCAGTTTCCTTGTTTTCCACGGATGCTCGCGCCTCCACCTGATCCCTCCTGTCCAATCCCCGTGCGTCCTCCTCCCGCCTGCCTATGCCCGTGGGGCTTGCCTCGAGTGCCGCAGCAAGCAGCAGCGACTCCCTCGTCCCTGACCGCGACCGTAGCCGGCGACCAGCAGCTCGCCGGAGCCAGCAGATGAGCGCCTCCCTTCTTCTCTGCTTCGATTCTTCCCTTACTCTCCCCGTCCCCTGATCTCTCTCCCTTGCTCTTTCATACAGGAATTGTCCCGAGCACCATGGACAGGAGCCCCACCATGGATCTCCAAGCCCGCTCGTCTGCGTTGACCCGTAGTCCCCGCCGGAGCTGCTCCGTTCCTTGCACGAACCAACAGGTCGTCATCACCGCCCTTCTCCTTTCCCTCCTTCGCTCAGCTCTCCTTGTCTCGCTGAACTCCCTCTCTCTTCTTTGTAACAGCAGCGCCTCCATCTTCCTCCCGGAGGAGGTGCTCGAGGAGAATGCCGCCCGCGGTGCCCCGATGTTCCCTGGCGCGCTCTTGTTACGCTGACGCCCTGCGCCGTCGTGCCCAAGCTCCGGCGACCTCGCCTCGTTCGAGATCAGATCTGTCCGCGCCCAGGCTGGCTCTCCTTCGCCTTTGATTCGCGCCACCGCCCTGCTGCCATGGCCGCCCGATGCAGTTCAGGTCGCCTCCGCTCCTCCTCGCCTCGCCCGCGTCCCCTCTGCTCCACCATGCAAGCAGCGCCCGAGCCCGGCCGCGTCACAGCGTCTGCTGCCGGCGACCTCGACCTCCCCTGCGCCAGGCCCCCGCCACCGGCCTGCTACCTCGCCTCCCCAATCCAAGCTGGCCCGGATCCGGCCATCTTCGCCGCCTCCTCACCGGAATCCGCCGTCATCTGCATCCCCGGCCTCGTCGTTCGCCATGCCTCGTCAGCGGTAGCAGTCCCGGCCTCCTCTACTTCGTGGTGACCACCACCATGGCCGCGGCTACCATCAGCCAACCGTGCGGCTCGCCCCCTGCCTCGGCCCTCTTCGACCTTGCTCATGCACGACGTCGGCCGCCTCGTGCTTCGGCCATAGTTCCTTCGCCTCCAAGCTGCTTCTCGAGCTGTCGCTCGAGGCTGTAACCTCCGTGTGTGCTACCACCCCGTGCATGTCGCCAAGTACCACAACATCGATGACCATACAGACCGCCAAGAACGACTACGGGGATTCACCAAGTACCCTTCGGATGCACCAAGTTTGACTACATGGACCGCCAAGTTCCGCTCCAAACGTGTACGACTACACCCGGTGATGCGACAAGTACCCCGTCAACGTGTACATCTACACCACCAAAACCGGACTGACAAGTACCCCGACGTTGTGTGTACCACTACCGTCGCCCCGAAGATGTTGGATTCGTCAAGTACCTCTCCGAAATGAACGTGTACAACTACTTCCACTACCGTTGCGAGAACGACTACTTCCACTACGGCCCGGGTACCACTACTTCCTTCGTTGAACTCGACCCGCTTCAAAATGCATGCTTCGAAGGTATAACCGCCGAGAACGACCGCCGTGGACCGAATGCATATGTTGAATGAGATGCACCGTTTGCACCGTGTTCGAATTGTCGCTCGTTTTCCATGCCACTAACCCGTGGGAACCCGGTAGTCGGTAGCACCCCACCATCTCTAGCATGTTGCGCACATCCGCACGCCTCCTTTTGCACCGGTATCTCCATGAGCTACCGGAACCGATATGTTGCCGTGGCATCATTTTCGGATATGTTGCCGTGACACCCCTTCTTTCCGCCACGGTGACAAATGCCTCGTATCTTGCTCATGTCAACATTTTCATAAAATTGCTTAAAACTTGCATATGTCATCCACATCATGATAACAACAATTAAAATGTTTAGAATTGTTGTTTGCGTTAAATTGCTAAATAACATGGGGATTTTTTGGAATTGTTGTTCGTTGTTCCGGCCTCATTTAAACTTGCCTAGATAGGTATTTTTATTATGCGTCACCTCTTGCCATGTTTAACAACATTTAATATTGTTTGGTAGCTTAAACGAGATTGAACTAAATATGTCAATGTGGTGTTTTGTCAATATGCAACTCGTTGCATATTGAGCTCCACCTAACTTGTAGTATTGTTTGTTGCACTTTTCCATGCCATGCCTCATTAAACCGGACATGCATCATACTTGATTGTGCATCATGCCATGTTTATGCTTGTGCATTTACCATGTTGTTTGTTTCTTTCCGGTGTTGCTTCTTAGTTCCGGTTAAGTTGCGATTGTGAGGATTCGTTCGACTACTCCCGTTCGTCTTCTTCATGGACTCGTTCTTCTTCCTAGCGGGATTTCAGGCAAGATGACCATCACCCTGGATCTCATTACTATCATTGCTATGCTAGTTGCTTCGTTCTATCGCTATGCTGCGCTACCTATCTTTTGCTCTTCAAGCCTCCCAATTTGCCATCTCAGCCTCTAACCGTTTTCACCATTCCTAGCGAACCGTTGCTTGGCTATGTTACCACTTTTGCTCAGCCCCTCTTATAGCGTTGTTAGTTGCAGGTGAAGTTGAGATTTCTCCATGATGGACAGGATTATGTTGGATATCACAATATCTCTTATATTATTAATGCATCTACATACTTGGTAAAGGGTGGAAGGCTCGGCTTTATGACTGATGTTTTGTTCCACTCTTGCCGCCCTAGTTTCCGTCATACCGGTGTTATGTTCCCGGATTTTGCGTTCCTTACGCGGTTGGGTGATTTATGGGACCCCCTTGACAGTTCGCTTTGAATAAAACTCCTCCAGCAAGGCCCAACCTTGGTTTTACCATTTGCCTCACCTAGCCCTTTTTCCTTGGGTTTTCGGAGCCCGAGGGTCATCTTTATTACCCCGGCCAGTGCTCCTTCGAGTGTTGGTCCAACCTGAGCGATGTCTGGCGCCCCCTGGGCAACCAGGGTCTATGCCAACCTGAAAGTGCAACTAATCCCCGGGTGGTTTTGGTAATTAATAACAACATATATATCATTGAACTAATAGTTACTTGAGAATCATTTCAGAAAGTTCAGTGATATGGGTATGGCAAGGACTGAAGAAGTGGACCCCTGAATGCTAAGGCAAGCATTGGCAAAAGCTCAAGACTCCATTTTGGTTTAGTGATCCAAGATCACATTGAGTCCATAGGAAAAGCCAATACTATTAAAGGGGATGAGGTTATGATGATGATCTGGTTGCTCAAGTGCTTAGTGATACATCTCCTAAACTATCAGCAACTTTCACCGCCATATACACTCATAAGTAGTCTCGGTCCCACCGATATTCCAAACTCACCACACCGAGATGAACCACCTCAGCCATAAGCCAAACCCTAGCAAACTCGGATTTTCCGATTAGAACTCGGTCTCACGAAAAATGAGTTGCCAAGCTTCAGAACCTACGTCATCAAATCGGTGTCACCGAGATGATGAAGTCGGTCCCACCAAAATTGGCATGCTCTTGTCATTGCACGAATCGGACTCACCGAGATTGTATTTTCGGTCCCACCGAAAATCCCAACGCTCACATTATTTGAACTATCGGTCTCACCGAGTTGTCAACTTCGGTCCCACCGAGATTGCTCAAATCGTGTAATGGTTGGATTTTGTGTGGAGGCAATTTATACCCTCCACCCCTCTTCATTCGTGGAGAGAGCCATCGAAAGAACTACCACTCCTACCTTACATTTACGAGAAGAGAACTACCTACCCTTGTGTTGAGATCAAGTTGCTCCACTCCCACCATATGAAGCTTGATCTCTAGCCTTCCCAAGTTGCTTTCCACTCAATCCTTTCTTCCACCACAGCCAAATCGGTGAGGAGAGTTGAGTGTTGGGGAGATTATCATTTGAAGCACAAGAGCAAGGAGTTCATCATCATCTACAACATCTATTACCTTTTGGAGGTGGTGCCTCCTAGATTGGTTAGGTGTCGCTTGGGAGCCTCCATCATCGAGATGTGGAGTTGAACCAAGAAGTTTGTAAGGGCAAGGAGATCGCCTACTGTGAAGATCTACCCCGAGTAAGGCTAGCCCTCCGTGGGCGTGAGGCCATGATGGAATAGACAGGTTGCTTCTTCGTGGACCCTTCGTGGGTGGAGCCCTCCGTGGACTCTCGCAGCTGCGTTACCCTCCATGGGTTGAAGTCTCCATCAACGTGGAAATACGATAGCACCACCTATCGGAACCACGAGAAAAATCACGCGTCTCCAAAATTGCGTTTGCTCTTCTCCACCTCTCTTTACTACATGTGCAATTTACTTTCCGCTGCCTATACTCTAGAATTGCATGTGTAGGGTGATACTTGACTTGATCATAATTGTGAATCTGCCAAAACTGTTCTTTGTCAAAAGGCAGAATTTTATATTGTCAAGTAGTCTAATCACCCCCCTCTAGACATACTTTCGATCCTACAAGTGGTATCGAGCTTTGGTCTCCATTGTATTGGTTTCCATTGCATTGGACTCCATAAGCTTGGTTTCACAACCTAGGAGAGTATGGCGTCTAGTGAGGGTAATTTTAAGAGAGGTCCTTACTTTGATGGTACAAATTTTGCTAGTTGGAAGCATAAAATGAAAATGCATATTCTTGGTCATAACCCAGCCGCATGGAGCATTATTTGTGTTGGTATGCAAGGTGAATTCTTGAGGAAGGAAAAGTTCGGATCGCGGCTACTAGCGGAAGAATTGCGGATGTTGCAAAACAATGCTCAAGCTTGTGACATTCTCTTCAATGCCTTGTGTCCCGAGGAGTTCAACAAAATCAGCCGTCTTGAGAATGCAAAAGAGATTTGGGATACTTTGGTTGAAATGCACGAAGATACCGAGTCCGTGAAGGAATCAAAGCTAGATATTCTTCAACGTCAACTTGACAAGTTCAAGATGAAGGATGGTGAAGGAGTCGCTGAAATGTACTCTAGGCTTGCTCTCATCACAAATGAGATTGCCGGCTTAGGAAGCGAAGAAATGACCGACCGATTCATCATCAAGAAGATTCTCAGAGCTTTGGATGGAAAGTATGACACCGTGTGCACTTTGATCCAAATGATGCCAAACTACAAGAATCTCAAGCCAACCGAAGTCATTGGAAGAATTGTTGCTCATGAGATGACACTTAAGGATAAGGAAGAGCTTCACAACAAGTCAAGTGGTGCTTACAAAGCTACAAGTGATGCTCCCACAACCTCAAGTGACAAGTTAGTTTCCAATGAAGAGATAAGCCTAATGGTCAAGAACTTCAACAAATTCTACAAGAATAGAGGCAAAGAGAGAAGCTCAAAGTCAAGATCATATGATGAAAAGAGATCTTCTAGTTGTGATCGAAACTGCTACAATTGTGGAAGACCGGACACTACTCAAATGAGTGTACGGCTCCCCACAAGAGAAGAGAAGAATCTCCAAGAAGAAGAAGCTCAAGAGATGAGTCACCTCGGAAAGAGAGAAGGAGTAGAGATGATCGTTATGAACAAAGACCCTCTCGGAGAAGCAAGGATTCGGAGAGGAAAGACAAGTCATCAAGGAGCTACACAAGAAGAAAACATCAAGCTCATGTAGGTGAATGGGTCTCCGGCTCCGACTCCGACAATCAATCCAAAGGAAGCTATCGCTCCGACTCCGACTACAGTCAAGATGAAGGTGTTGCCGGTCTTGCTCTCGTATCCTCCAACTCTAACTCCTACGACTTATTTGATTCACCAAATGAGGGAATTGGAAGATGCTTCATGGCTAAAGGCCCCAAGGTATCACACCCTGAATTCATTGACTTCGATAGTGATGAGGATGACTTGCTTGGTGAAGATGAGCTCTTGCATGGTAAATCCAATGAACCTAGTAACGATGAACATGCTAGTAGTCTTTATAGTCGAGAAGAGTCGAATGACAATGCTATGAAGGAGATTGAGCGTCTAACTAAAGAACTAAACACTCTTAAGTTAGCTCATGAAACAACTCAAGAAGATCATAGAGAGCTCCTAAGATCTCATGAGAAGCTACGCTTCGAGAAGCTCACTCTAGAGCAAGAACATGAGTTTCTAAAAGCAATCAATGACGATCTTCGAAAGAAGAGTTCTTCATATCTTGCCAAACGACTTCTCTTGTCTAATTTCTTGCCACCCATTAAGTCTAAGCATGACAAGCATAAGAAAAATTCTTTCTCCAGCAGTAACAATAACCATGCTAAATCCAATGTTGTTGCTTCTAGTAGTTCTCTTGATTCCACTAACAATGTTTCAAGCCAAGTTACACTTGAGCAAGAAAATAGTTTATTGAAAGGGATCATAGAGAAAGGTGTCTACAAGAGCCTTGCGGAAGCAAGAACTTTGAGGAAATTGTTCGCAAGCAAGGAAGGCACGGAAGAATCAAGGAATTGGTTTTGAGCGAAAGTTCAACGCCGAAGGTGTTGAATGGGAAGAAGGTCAATATCCTACTCCACAGTTTGTTCCTCAAAAGGAGAAGTATGATCCTACTTCTTCCAATGTGGAACAAGCTCAAGATGACCTTCCACCACAAGACCACAAGCTAAAAGGCAAGGACAAGCTTCAAGAGGAGATTGATGCATTTGTTGAAGCACCTCAAGCCATGGTCAAGTGGGTTCCCAAGGAAACGTCAAGTTCTACTTCGTCAAGCTCAACTACAACCCCAAGGATTCCCATCAAGATGATGTGGATCCCAAAGAATAAGAACTAGAAAGTTCTTGAGGGTGACTCCGCCAACATACTTCACTCACATTCATTTTGGCAAAAACTTGTGCACTAGTTCATGGAGTCACAAACCCTCTTGTTGGTAAGTCAAGGGACAAGGTAATCATTGCTTTCATGGACATCATCTATTATGAACTTCAATCTATGTCCATGGATATCCTTGTTTGTTCCTTGTGGGACTAACCCATGTAGGTATTGAAAGTGCCCGAATCCAAAGGATAGCTCCCAACTCTTGATGATCTCCATCAACATTGAGCATCCACATCTTCAACATCTACATGAAGTCTTCTCGACAACCCAAGGTTAGTTTGACCCTTTAAAAGGGTTCTCACATCTAGGGGAGCTTTGCTCTAAAAAATTGAGCTAAAGCATCTTCAAATGATGTGAACACATCAATGCTTTATGTAAAAGTGGTAACCCCACTTGTGCTTAAACGATGAGTATGACCTATGATCAAATGTTCTCATTTGGCTCCTAAGTCAATATACTCTTATAAAGATGACCTAGTCATCGACAAATTGTGTGATAGTAGCTAGAGTTTTTGTTGTGCATGTTTGACACATATTTCATTTGCTATCTTATTGTGTGAGCATGTTGGATGCATGATTTTATCCATTCGAGGACATCCATTTGTTGTTTTGGTCGTTTTGATTTTTCTGACCAAATGGATGGACAAGAATGCCTAAGTACCTCCCCTAGCTATCTATGCTTTCTTGTCTCAAATTCTATTCATGCTTACATCACAAATATTGAACAAGTCATTTTCGGACCCTCCGGGTGAGGAGCACTCGGAGCCACCGATCCGTCAAGGCCTAACTTCCAAAACCTTCTAATTGATTTCGGTCATACCAACTCACTCAAACTCGGTCGAACCGAAAGCATTTAGACTGATCTAGGTTTTCATCTCGGTGAAACCGAGTTGTGATTTTCGGTGTGACCGAAGTGCATAACTGCCTAGCAGTTATCCATCTCGGTGCCACCGAGTTTTACAACTCGGTCCCACCGACAGCCGAAGGGGTATATATACTCCGAGGGCGCGTTGATTTCTCCTTCAAGCGTTTAGCCCCCACCCCTTTTGCCGTCGCCTTGGTCTCCGGATCGTCGCCGTCGTCGCCTGTGCGCCCTCGCCGCAGGTCTCCGTCGCCGTCAACGGCCATCTCCTCCGAGTCGTTGCCGCCGTAGAAAAACTCCACCAAGTTAGGGTGAGTTTTGATCCCACTCGTGCTCCCACCTCCGATTCAATGCACGTTTGGATTGCCTAGTATCTTGCCACGATTGAAATCCTCCTGTACATCAGATTAGTTCGTTTGAACTAAATTCGAGTAAAATTTTTAGGGTTAGGTTTCTGTGGAACACATCTCGGTGAGACCGATTTTATAATTTCGGTATGACCGATTTTGCCTATGGCCATTGCACTGCACCTTTCGGTCCAACCGAGTTGTGCAAAATCGGTGTGACCGAAATGAAGATTCTGTGAAACCCTAGTGTTTTCGGCAGGACCGAAACCCACTTCGGTCAAACCGAAAGTGGTGTGAAAGCTCCTGTTTTACACTTCGGATTCACCGAACCTTAAACTCGGTCTGACCGAAATGTCTTCTGTGAAAACCTAATACTAGAATTTGAACTCATTTTTTTTGCAAAAACTTCTGCAGTTTGTGATGACTCTTCTTCTCTGCCTACACCTTATCTATTCATAGGTTGTCACCATATCGATGCCGGTGTGATCGAACAGTCGAGACACCCATTGAGACATTCGAGAGGACACTAGTCCCGATCCTAGCAGCTCATCGATGATGGTGAGAGGAGTACACCAAGTGGCTTGCCTCCTGCAGCCACCAGAGCTAGAAAGAAGAGGAATTCAGATGATGAGGATTCAGATTTTGTCGTTGAGGAAGAGGTGACCTCAAAGCCCAAAAGGAAGGTTGTTGCCAAAGAGCAACAAAGTCAACAAACTAAGAAGGGCACCAGCAAAGTCAAGCAGTCAACTGTTGCTAAGAAGCTGAATTTGGGAGAGGCAACTGCAAGCAAAGTGAAGAAAACCACCAAGAGAAAGAGATTAGTGCATAATGATGCAGTAGTAGAGGATGAGGATGAGGAAGCACCCCAGCCTCCTTCTCAGAAGCCAAAGTTCATGGGTGATGCCATTAAGGCTGGAGCCACATCAAAGCCCAAGAAATCTGCTCCAGCTAAGGCAGCTCCGGCAAAGCCTGCTGCCAAGCCCAAGAAGACCGTCAGAAACATTCCAGCGTCTGAAAAGAACAAGGATGATGTGCCACCAGCTGAGTCAGACGATGAAGGACCAGTTTTGCAGAAACTTCGTCCAAAACTGCCACTACATAATGATGCTCATCCTCAACCTGAGAATATGAAGGAAAGGAAAGATAGAGGTCTCAGGCTATGGAGACAAACTGACCCATATGCCGTGAGGAGAAGAACTGCTGTAGATCCCAGATTTCACACCAGAGAGCAGCAGGACTTCTATGAGACCGTGCTGATGGATAAGAAGCCCATAGTCGCAGACACAAGATATGTTGACTAGAAGTACATTGACAGCGAAGAGCACAGAGATTTCTTTCCACATGTGCATGAAAGTTTCACTGCATGTGGTGTTGCAGATTTTGTAGGTCAGAAATTGACCAGTTGGACCGATGAAATGATAATGCAATTTTATGCCACAACTCATTTCTACCCTGATGGAAAGATTGTGTGGATGACTGAAGGTCAAAGATTTTCTTCTTCTGTTGAAGAATGGGCAGAAATTCTGAATGCTCCAGTGCAACGAGAAGATGATATATTCCAAAGAAGAATCATGAATCCATGAAGAACATGTACAAAGAGGTTCCAGCAAAGGATTTTGGAATCTGGAAGCTCGGCTCAGTCTACTATCTCCAGGCAGGCCTACCTACCACTAATACCATTTTGAGGCATACCTTGATGCCCAAATCTGGAGATCATCGCATGATCAGAGGATACTCTATCAACATGCTGCACATACTTGATGAGACAGCACCTTTCAAGGTGATGGACTTGATGGTAGAGACCATTAAGAGGACTGCGGTGACGTAAAAGGTCATGTGGATTTGCCTGCAGATTCAGATGCTTATCAATGCCAAGTTTGGCACGGGCACATTCTTGTTGGATAGAGAACATTTATCGTTGCAGCCAGAGCATGAAGACAATGTTGTTGTGATGGATAAGGAGGATCCGACATCTGTTGAAGGTCAAGCCAAGATCGAAGCTGCTAAGAAAGCCAAAGCTGACAAGGAAGCAGCAGCAGCAGCAGCTAAACCAAAGAGTTTCGGAGAGCAGATTCTTGAAGCTACTCAAAGGATTGAACAACGCCTGGCCAGCATTGTACAGTCTCAGGAGAGCTTAGAGAGGATTGTTGAGGACAAGATCCACGCTCTGGACGTGAAGCTGACTGAAGTGCAAGTGACCGTCAACAAGCTCGAGGCAGACATTGAGGAAGCAAAGCAGGAGAAGGAAGAGCTTATGCGTGAGTTGCAGGATGACTTAGTCCAGGATTCTCATCAACAGACTGCTCCGGTTCCCAAATGTGATAGCCTGGCTTATTAGGGATGATAGACTACTCATATCAATAAGGAATTCCTTCTTTTCCGGGAGCCCATCCGGAAAGAACTCCAAAGTTAAGCGTGCTCAGCTTGGAGTAGTTTCAGGATGGGTGACCGACCGGGAAGTTGCTCCCGGGTGCGCACGAGTGAGGACAAAGTGCGCAGAAAAGACTAGTATTGATCTGTGGGGCGATCTAGATCCTGCCAGAGAATGCGACCACCGCGGGTGTGTCCGGGACGTTACAAGTTTGTATCGAGCCGACCCTCGCGGTTACGGATGGTTGCGAGCAGGTGCGCGGTCATGTTGTTCATAGCGTTTGTGACCCGTCGTGGCACACGGCATGGCACATGTACCGGATGGATGCCTGAGACGGTTGTGCCAAGAGGAGCGTTTCTGTGGCCCGACGAGGACGTCGGTTCCTCCGAGTGTGGGTGTATGTGATAGCACGGCTTATTAGGGATGATAGACTACTCATATCAATAAGGAATTCCTTCTTTTAGGGAGCCCATCCGGAAAGAACTCCAAAGTTAAGCGTGCTCAGCTTGGAGTAGTTTCAGGATGGGTGACCGACCGAAGTTGCTCCGGGTGCGCACGAGTGAGGACAAAGTCGCAGAAAAGACTAGTATTGATCTGTGGGGCGATCTAGATCCTGCCAGAGAATGCGACCACCGGCGGGTGTGTCCGGACGTTACAAGTTGGTATCGAGCCGACCCTCGCGGTTACACGGATGGTTGCAGACAGTCGCGGTCATGTTGTTCATAGCGTTTGTGACCCGTCGTGGCACACGGCATGGCACATGTGCGGATTGGATGCAGACGGTTGTGCCAAGAGGGAACGTTCTGTGGCCCGACGAGGGCGTCGGTTCCTCCGAGTGTGGGTGTATGTGATAGCACGGCTTATTAGGGATGATAGACTACTCATATCAATAAGGAATTCCTTCTTTTCCGGAGCCCATCCGGAAAGAACTCCAAAGTTAAGCGTGCTCAGCTTGGAGTAGTTTCAGGATGGGTGACCGGCCGAAGATTGCACCGAGTGCGCCGCAGTGAGGACAAAGTGCGAGAAAAGACTAGTATTGATCTGTGGGGCGGTCTAGATCCTGCCGAGAATGCGACCACGGCGGGTGTGTCCGGATGTTACACCAAAGGACCCCGATCAGCTGCTATTCGATGGTCGACACGGGACTACACAGCCAGCACCTCCACAGTTCCATCAGTTGCTCCTACTCCAGCTCCAGCTCGGTGACCACTCCTCCAAAGACAGACATCGGTGAAGTCTTCCCGATCTTTGTCATATCCACTCCGACATCAACTCAGACGGGAGCCGCCAGCAGAGTCCCCAGTGACACTTAGCTCTATGCTTTTTTGAACTTTTTGGTAACTTGTTGCCAAAGGGGGAGAAATGGTATAGATCATAGGACTTCGAGAGAGAGAGTGCTGTTGTCTTTGCGCTTTTGCTCTTTCGTTCTTTTGCGGTTTCCTTGAGATACTTTTGGTTTTCGAGACATTCAGTGTGTTTGATACTCCGTTTGATTCTACCTTAAAGAGTGCTTGGTCGTACTATGCCTTAATGTGTGCTTAATGCTTATCATATGCCATTCCTATCTTGTATGACCATTTACTCATGTCTTGGTGATTGGGTGCATGCTGTTCATTCTTATCATTTTGTGCGCTCCACCAAGATGTATGTGACATGGAAGAGTGACCCATGATCCTAATCGATTGTGCATTTGCATTCAAACGCAAATCTTAAATAATGCACAAATTTAGGGGGAGCTCTTGCTTATCACATACTTCTCAAAGCGACGATATTATTCATTGATTATATCCTTTGTCGAAGCTTTGATCTATATGTTGTCATCAATTACCAAAAAGGGGGAGATTGAAAGTGCAACTAATCCCGGGTGGTTTTGGTAATTAATAACAACATATATATCATTGAACTAATAGTTACTTGAGAATCATTTGAAAGTTCATTGATATGGGTATGGCAAGGATGAAGAAGTGGACCCCCGAATGCTAAGGCAAGCATTGGCAAAAGCTCAAGACTCCATCTTTGGTTTAGTGATCCAAGATCACATTGAGTCCATAGGAAAAGCCAATACTATTAAAGGGATGAGGTTATGATGATGATCTGGTTGCTCAAGTGCTTAGTGATACATCTCCTAAACTATCAAGAACTTTCACCGCCATATACACTCATAAGTAGTCTCGGTCCCACCGATATTCCAAACTCAGTCACACCGAGATGAACCACCTCACCAAAGCCAAACCCTAGCAAACTAGGATTTTCCGATTCGAACTCGGTCTCACCGAAAAATGAGTTGCCAAGCTTCAGAACCTACGTCATCAAATCGGTGTCACCGAGATGATGAAGTCGGTCCCACCAAATTGGCATGCTCTTGTCATTGCCGAATCGGACTCACCGAGATTGTATTTTCGGTCCCATCGAAAATCCCAACGTTCACATTATTTGAACTATCGGTCTCACCGAGTTGTCAACTTCGGTCCCACCGAGATTGCTCAAATGTGTGTAACGGTTGGATTTTGTGTGGAGACTATTTATACCCCTTCACCCCCTCTTCATTCGTGGAGAGAGCCATCAGAAAGAACTACCACTCCTACCTTACATTTACGAGAAGAGAACTACCTACCCTTGTGTTGAGATCAAGTTGCTCCACTCCCACCATATGAAGCTTGATCTCTAGCCTTCCCAAGTTGCTTTCCACTCAATCCTTTCTTCCACCACAGCCAAATCAGTGAGGAGAGTTGAGTGTTGGGGAGATTATCATTTGAAGCACAAGAGCAAGGAGTTCATCATCATCTACGACATCTATTACCTTTTGGAGGGTGGTGCCTCCTAGATTGGTTAGGTGTCACTTGGGAGCCTCCGTCATCGAGATGTGGAGTTGAACCAAGAAGTTTGTAAGGGCAAGGAGATCGCCTACTTCATGAAGATCTACCCCGAGTAAGGCTAGCCCTCCGTGGGCGTAGGCCATGATGGAATAGACAAGGTTGCTTCTTCGTGGACCCTTCGTGGGTGGAGCCCTCCGTGGACTCTCGCAGCCGTTACCCTCCGTGGGTTGAAGTCTCCATCAACGTGGAAGTACGATAGCACCACCTATCGGAACCACGAGAAAAATCACCGCGTCTCCAAAATTGTGTTTGCTCTTCTCCACCTCTCTTTACTACATGTGCAATTTACTTTCCGCTGCCTATACTCTAGAATTGCATGTGTAGGGTGATACTTGACTTGATCATAATTGTGAATCTGCCAAAAACTGTTCTTTGTCAAAAGGCAGAATTTTTATATTGTCAACTAGTCTAATCACCCCCCCTCTAGACATACTTTCGATCCTACACAACCCGACGTCTTGCTCAACCGGTGTGCCCTGAGAACGAGATATGTGCAGCTCCTATCGGGATTTGTCGGCACATCGGGCGGCTTTGCTGGTCTTGTTTTACCATTGTCGAAATGTCTTGTAAACCGGGATTCGGAGACTGATCGGGTCTTCCTAGGAGAAGGTATATCCTTCGTTGATCGCGAGAGCTTATCATGGGCTAAGTTGGGACACCCCTGCAGGGTATTATCTTTCGAAAGCCGTAGCCGCAGTTATGTGGCAGATGGGAATTTGTTAATGTCCGGTTGTAGATAACTTGACACTTGATTCGAATTAAAATGCATCAACCGCGTGTGTAGCCGTGATGGTCTCTTTTCGGCAGAGTCCGAGAAGTGAACATGGTTTTGGGTTATGTTTGACGTAAGTAGGAGTTCAGGATCACCTCTTGATCATTGCTAGCTTCACGACCGTTCCGTTTGCTCTCTTCTCGCTCTTATTTGTGTATGTTAGCCACCATATATGCTTAGTCGCTGCTGCAACCTCACCACTTTACCCCTTCCTTTCCCATTAAGCTTTGCTAGTCTTGATACCCATGGTAATGGGATTCTTTGAGTCCTCGTGGCTCCTGATTACTACAACAACGATTGCTTGTACAGGTTATCACGATGATCATGACGTGAGAGCGATGTTTGCTTGTTTTGGAGTTCTTCTTCTGCTTCTTCTTCGATCAGGGGATAGGTCGGCAGCCTGGGCTAGCAGGGTGGATGTCGTTTGACTTTCTGTTTGTGTTTCATCCGTAGTCGGATGATGCTTTTGTTTATTGTGATGTTGTATTCATGTGGCATTGGTTGCCTCTTGTATGTAGCCCCATCTATTATGTAATGTTGATGTAATGATATCCACCTTGCAAAAGCGTATCAATATGCGGTTCTATCCTTGGTGGGACCTTCGAGTCTCTTTAGGATAGTATCGCATATTGGGCGTGACAGAGTCCCAGTATAAAGCTACTCCACAAGTTTGTAAACCGCCTTCAGCTTCACAAGCATATCCTGGTTAAGATTCGTGCTCCTGGGACCTAAAAAATAAGTATGGTTGGATTAAAGGCGGTTCATATCATCAAGGAAGATATTCAAGTGATAATCGCAAGGCGACTTACCAAAGATAGCAGAAACCATCTGAGACACATGACGTTTTAAGCCGGTAAGTTCAGTGGTCACCTCTTCAAGAGCCGCCTCCGCCTTCTCAGCCCATTGTATAAAGGCAATCTTCTCTTTAGCCCAGGCGCTTTTTTCAACTTCAAAGTTGGTCTTCAGTTTTTCTGCTTCAGTCACGTTGAATTGGAATTTTGAGTCCGCCTTCCGGGTCTCAGATTCTTGCAGCTCTAGATGAGTCTTCACGTCAGACAATTCTGATTGAAGTTAAGTAGTGGTGGCCTGTACATACACCGGTTCAAAATCATGGTTAGTTTTGGATTATAGAAATGAAGTCCCAAGCATTTTGCAAGCAACAACACTTGGAACTTGGGGGCTAATGTCTGCCGAAACAATTATTCATACAACGGTTCATGTGAATAAGTCCCAAGCACTTTGCAAGCAAGAATACTTGGCACTTGGGGGCTAATGCATATTACTTGTTTTTTCACGGTTATTTTCTGATGACTCGGATGTGCTGAAAGTACACACAACCAGTTCATGGGGGCTACACAAGTAAAGCTCTGACTTATAAAACAATGATGCAAAGGACCGGCCCATTCATGCTGATTAAACCGGCCCTTGGGGGCTACGGATTCAGTGTTAATCATTAAAGATCTATTCTAAACCAGATGCTTTAAGCCGGATTTTGAAGGATTCTATCAAAGGTTATGATTTATGCTCATGGTTAATCAAGTGTACAACATATTCAATTCCATCATAAACAGTAGACTTGGGGGCCGACAGGATGTGCATAACTCAAAAAAGAAGGAGCTCATACCTCAAATTTTTGGTGCATCTGCTTCACCATATCAACTTTAAGGTCACGGCTGGAGTGCACCTGACTGAGAAAAGCCAGAATATATTTCACCAATACTCAGTTGAGAGTAATTGGCAACATCAAATCTCACTTTGCGATGTTCAACGTATTCTTCCTTGGCAGAGTGTTTGGCCAGGGCGGTGGGTCTTCCTGGCTCTCTAAAACCGGTGTTGGTAATCACCACATCATCATCATGTGTCTCAGCCGTTTTAACTGGACTTGATGCTTCAGCGTTCAAAGGATCATCGTTTGCTTGATCGATAGGAGGGTCAGCAGTCACTGGTGGAACATCAAGAACCGGCTCTAACGGTTGAGGAGCAGAGGTCTCAGGCGCTGGGATTTTTTGCTCCGACTCATTGACTTTGGGATCCTCAGCCGGTGTAGTCACCTTTGCCTTCTTGCTAGGCTTGGATTTTCCACTGCAGGTGTCATGAGAGATCAGTATAAGTGTAAAGGAGCATAATGAGCAAATAATAAGTAATTGTTATTACCCGGGAGCAGTCTTGAAAGCCGGCAGGTGAGATTGAGATGAATCACCGAAAGAGGAATGGGACGTTTCCTGATAATTTAAGTCGGAAGAGTTAAGTGGTTGGTAGATGAGACTCGCCAGAGGATAAAAAGAGTTTAAATCTGGGATGACCTCGTTTCGATGCTTCTTTGGAGTATTCGGTAAGCCAGAAGATAATTCCTCGTTTCTGTTAGTCCGAGTCTGTCGCCGGCTCTCGTGCTGCTGTTGCTTCAAAAGAAAGTGAGGATCCAGATGAGCTAAGGGGTGTGAAAATCTTACTTTCCAGGTTACTCTTCGAATTTTCTGTCTTGGTAAGGGCTCGGAGTCGGAGGAAATGATAGTTACCTTTTCCTCGATTGCTTGACTGGTCCCCGTGTCATCCTGATGATAATCAATGTCAATAAGATGGTTGAAAAAGGAGCCAAGGAAATCAAGGGCTACCTCTGACTCAGAGCTGCTGTCCAGTTCAAGCAACTCAAAAGCACTGGTTTTCTTTCCCTTCTTCTTGGCGGCTCTCTTGGCTTTCCTGGCCCTTTTGGCAGCTTCATGGTCATATTCCTTCTTCCAAAAGTCATCATCAGCCTGTGAAAGTCATCCAAGTTGAGTTAAACAAAGTATTTAAGGATGAAGGTAAGATAAGTAATTTAAAGACTCACTTTTGGTGCCGGGTTAGATGAGCAGAAAGGGCTTAGGCCCACCTTGCTGCAGTCTACCGGGCTTTCATGCAGAAGGGACTTCGTCATTTTGTTGATGGCGTCGCCAGTTAAATCCTCTGAGCTGTGGCGCAGTGGATCCTTTTTGCCACCAGTGTAGGTGCACATTAAGCCAGTGCGGCAACTCAATGGAATGACCCGCCATGCAACCCAGCATCGAACCAAGTCAAGGCCAGTTAAGACGTTTCCCAACAGAACCTTGACCTTGGCAATGGTAGGGGCGAGTTTTTTGCGTTCAGCAGCTGTCAGCTTGTCAGGGAGAGGACGTTTTGAGTCAAGACTCAGGGCGCGAAAGCCGGGCAGTCGGTTCTCATCAGCCGGAGAAGTATCCTTGCAGTAGAACCATGTCTGATTCCAATCCTTGGGATGACTCGGCAGGCGGGCATAAGGGAAGATAGCATCTCTCCTTCGCTGAATTGAGATTCCACCAAGTTCCAGGCTGGGTCCGTTTGAGTACTCGTTTTGGCGGTTCAAATAAAAGTATTCTTTGAATAGCTCCACACTGGGCTCCTCTTGAAGGTACACCTCAGAGAAAACTTGGAAATTGCATATGTTTGACACGGAATTGGGTCCGATGTCTTGAGGATGACGATTAAAAAAGTGCAGAACGTCCCGGAAGAATTTAGAGCCGGGCGGTGAGAAGCCCCGGTTCATGTGATCAGTAAATACAATGACTTCATCATCCTTTGGTTGAGGTTTCTCCTCTTCCGGCTTGGGGGCGCAATAATGCATGACAGTCTTCTTTGGCAAATAGCCGGTTTTCACAAAGTCCTGGAGTGTTTTCTCAGAGACAATGGAGGGAACCCAGTTACAGAAAGTGTCTATCTTCGGGGCCATTGTGAAGAAAGAAGCCTAAAAAGAAAAAGAACAAGTTTGCCGGTTTAAATTAAGCTGGAGGAAGAGCATTATAACACCTATTCAGAATGGTGGCTTAAAAAGGAGCCTAATGGTATATGACTAGCTACAGCGGCTATGTAAGCCGCCATGAACAGATTGATATCCATCAAAGAGTGAATCTTGCTAAAGTGTTAAATCTAGCTACAGCTAGTGGTGTAGGACGCCATGAACAGGTTGATCTATCAGGAAGAAATTTTTGCTAAGTACTGGACAAACAGGTTCACAAACTGAAATTATTATTTTGGATCAGTGGCAGTTCAGAAAATGCAGAAAAATCTAAAACCTAAAAACACTGCAGGGGAGTTCATACATTCTGAGGAGTTCTTTTATGAAGAAAAAAGGTCCGCTGGCATTAAGAGCAAGGGCAAAACTGCTACCGCACGAGTTATATGATATCTTCAGATCAAAAGATGCTTGGGTTGAAGATGGAGGGGTGAAGAACTACAAAGAACACGAAGAACTACAGGAACCCTAATGAGGATCTAGAGCATAGGAGGGGGAACACTTACAGATGCAGATGAGACTGCGGTAGGGCACCGTCGTTCTCTGGTCCCGTTCAGGTTGATGCAGCGGCCGAGGGCAAAGAGGACGGTGTGCTTCGCGACGGGGATGGAGCTCGAGTGGCAGAGGAGTCGCGAGAGGAGGAAGATGAGAAAGAGAAGGGGGAGAATGAATTAAGGGAGGTTCGACCCTATTTATAAGGAGAAGGCTAATAAGTGGGCGCGAAAAACAAGGAGGCCAAAAATGGTTATCCAGCTGCTTGGTCGCCTCGATTCTCGGGATAGCTATTAAAGATAAGGATGTGTTAAGATATATTGGATATTGTGCAAATTAATGACAGGTTACGTCATGGTGGGTTACCACAAGTCCAGGAGATGACGTCATGCGGGTTATGAGTTCTCGCACAAATAAAGAAGGGAAGATTTTTCTAAGTGTTGAAGATTGACATGAACTAGTTCAAATCAACCCGGGGCCTAATGTTGGGGATATAACTATTAGGTATGACCCGCCCAGGAGGGGCCGGGTTATACCTATGGCGATTCATGATATGAAGCCCACGGGGATATTGAAGATGGCGGTTCACAGGCAAGGGCCCAAGGCCCAAAGGGCGACTTAAGGCCCGTAGGAAAAAACTGCCATATGTGTAAGACTTGTATTGTAAGGCATGTATAGTTAGTCACCGAGCTAGACATGTTGTCTATGAGCCGGCCGGGACTCCGTGAGCCACTGGGCATCAACCTATGTATATAAAGGGACGACTCGGTGGCGGTTCAGGGCAAGAAACAACAGATCGAAAGCTAGGTCAAGCGGATTTGCCTCCTGGTAATCGAGACATAAGCAATACCACCTCAAACTGGATTAGGCCTTTACCTTCACCGCAAGGGGCCGAACCAGTATAAACTCCTGAGTCCTTTGTCCCGTCTAACCCCTTTAAGCTAACCTAGTTTCGATGGCTCCATGACTAAGTCCTTTCGCTAGGACATCTGCCGTGACTATTCCACGATAGTAGCCCAGCTTAATGAAGAACATTCAGGAAAGGTTGGAAGCAAGGGAATGATTCCATATCCACATGAGGAATTTGAAGATGATCAAATACCTTATCCTTGTCAAACATAAGTGAAGAATAGAAATTCATTTGACCCATTGTCCAGAAACGCTTGCGTTGAAGTCTTGCTGAGTCATATGGATTAAAATCCGTGAAGAAATGTGCTCAGCAAAGAAATCATCAGCCCTGGATTTCTGCTTCTTTGTATGAGGATTTAGTGGCTTGGGCTGAAGATTTACAGTTGAAGACTTCACAGCCTCTTCACGCACAACCTCTGGAGCGACAGACTGAGGAATTTTAGCGGCAGATTCAATAGCAGCAGTCTTGGTCTCCATTTCTTCAACTGTAGTAGCTGGAACTTCTTCTGGAATGGAAAGAAGTGAAGTTTGACGTCTTTCAGATCACATATGAATTTCTTCAGTTTGTACTGGGGACTGAGGAATTTGATGCAGAAGCGTGGTCAATGGTGAATTCGGATGAAGTCTTCCCAATAGTCATCGTTCAGAACTGGTGTAGTTGAACCAATGTCCACATCCTCATCTTTTTCTTCTTCTTCTTCTAATTTTTCAATGCCTGTCTCTTCAGCTGTAAACTGAGGCACAAGCGAAGATACCAGTGGAGTTGAAGGGATATCATTGATACGTCCATTTTGCATCACGCTTTTATATTGATGTTTATTGCATTATGGGTTGTTATTACACGTTATGTCACAATACTTATGGATATTCTCTCTTATTTTACAAGGTTAAACATGAAGAGGGAGAATGCCGGCAACCGGGATTCTGAGCTGGAAAAGGAGCAAATATTGGAAACCTATTCTGCACAGCTCCAAAAGTCCTGAAACTCCACGAAAGTCATTTTTGGAATTAATAAGAATTATTGAGCGAAAGAAGTACCAGAGGGGGCCCACACCCTGGCCACGAGGGTGGGGGGCGCGCCCACCCCTACTGGGTGCGCCCCCTGCCTCCTGGGCCCCCTGGTGGCCCTCCGGTGCCCATCTTCTGCTATATGAAGTATTTTACCGTGGAAAAAATCAGCAAGCTCACGGGACGAAACTCCGCCTCCACGAGGCGGAACCTTGGCGGAACTAATCTAGGGCTCCGGCAGAGCTGTTCTGCCGGGGAAACTTCCCTCCGGGAGCGGGAAATCATCACCATCATCATCACCAACAATCCTCTCATCGGGAGGGGGTCAATCTCCATCAATATCTTCACCAGCACCATCTCCTCTTAAACCCTAGTTCATCTCTTGTATCCAATCTTTGTACCCAAACCTCAGATTGGTACCTGTGGGTTGCTAGTAGTGTTGATTACTCCTTGTAGTTGATGCTAATTGGTTTATTTGGTGGAAGATCATATGTTCAGATCCTTAATGCATATTAATACCCCTCTGATCATGAACATGCATATGCTTTGTGAGTAGTTACGTTTGTTCCTGAGGACATGGGTGAAGTCTTGCTATTAGTAGTCATGTGAATTTGGTATTCGTTCGATATTTTGATGAGATGTATGTTGTCTCTCCTCTAGTGGTGTTATGTGAACATCGACTACATGACACTTCACCATTATTTGGGCCTAGAGGAAGGCATTGGGAAGTAATAAGTAGATGATGGGTTGCTAGAGTGACAGAATCTTAAACCCTAGTTTATGCGTTGATTCATAAGGGGCTCATATGGACCCACTTGTTTCATGCTATGGTTAGGTTTACCTTAATACTTCTTTTGTAGTTGAGGATGCTTGCAATAGGGGTTAATCATAAGTGGGATGCTTGTCCAAGAAAGGACATCACCCAAGCACCGGTCCACCCACATATCAAATTATCAAAGTAACGAATGTGAATCATATGAGCGTGATGAAAACTAGCTGACGATAATTCCCATGTGTCCTCGGGAGCGCTTTTCTCATTATAAGAAATTGTCCAGGCTTGTCCTTTGCTACAAAAAGGATTGGGACACCTTGCTGCACTTTATTTACTTTCATTGCTTGTTACCCATTACAAATTATCTTATCACAAAACTATTTGTTACCTACAATTTCAGTGATTGCAGAGAATACCCTACTGAAAACCGCTTATCATTTCCTTCTGCTCCTCGTTGGGTTCGACACTCCTACTTATCGAAAGGACTACGATAGATCCCCTATACTTGTGGGTTATCAAGACTATTTTCTGGCGCCGTTGCCGGGGAGTGAAGCGCCTTTGGTGAGTGGAAGTTGGTAAGGAAATATTTATATAGTGTGCTGAAATTTTCTGTCACTTGTTACTATGGAAACTAATCCTTTGAGGGGCTTGTTAGGGCATCTTCGCCCCAACCAAGTGAAACAAAGAGTTGCTCCTCAACCTACTGAACCTACTGAAAATGTTTACTTTGAGATTCCTTCGGGTATGATAGAGAAACTGCTAGCTAATCCCTTTGAAGGAGATGGAACATTGCATCCTGATTGACACCCTATCTATGTGGATGAAGTTTGTGGATTATTTAAGCTTGCAGGTATGCCCGACGATGTTGTTAAGAGGAAGGTCTTCCCTTTATATTTGAAGGGAGATGCATTGACATGGTATAGGCTATGTGATGATACGGGATCTTGGGACTATAAATGATTGAAATTGGAATTTCACCAGAAGTTCTATCCAATGCATCTTGTTCATCGTGATCGTAATTACATATATAATTTCTGGCCTGGCGAAGTAGAAAGCATCTCTCAAGCTTGGGGGAGGCTTAAGTCAATGTTATATTCATGCCCCAATCATGAGCTCTCAAGAGAAATGATTATTCAAAAAATTTATGCTCGGCTTTCTCTCAATGATCGCACCATGCTCGATAATTCTTGTGTTGGTTCTTATATGCTGAAGACTACTGAATTCAAATGGGACTTATTGGAAAGAATTAAATGCAACTCTGAAGATTGGGGTTCCGACGATGGTAAGGAGTCAGGTATGACACCTAAGTTTGATTGTGTTAAATCTTTTATGGATATAGATGCTTTTCGTGGATTTAGCGCTAAATATGGACTTGACTATGAGATAATAGCTTCTTTCTGTGAATCTTTTGCTACTCACATTGATCTCCCTAAGGAGAAGTGGTTTAAATATAATCCTCCCATTGAAGTAAAAGTAGTTGCACCTGCTACAGTTGAAGAAAAGACTATCACTTATAATGATCCTATTGTTCCTACTACTTATGTTGAGAAGCCACGTTTCCCTGTTAGGATGAAGGATCATGCTAAAGCTTCAACTATGGTTTGTAAGAGTAATACTAGAACATATACACCTCCTGAGAAAATTAAAGTTGAACCTAGTATTGCTATGTGAAAGTGCAACTATCCCTGGGTGGTTTTGGTAATTCCTAACAACATATAGCTCATTGAGCTAATGCTATTTCAAGATAAGTATTTCAGGAAAGCTCAATGATTGGCATGGCATGGATGAGAAAAGTAGATCCCTCAAAATGCTAAGGACAAAAGGATTGGCTCAAGCTCAAAGCACAAGACTCTACATTTTTTATTTTAGTGATTCAAGATCACATTGAGTCTATAGGAAAAGACAATACTATCAAGGAGGGATGAGGTGTTGCTTAATGAGGCTCTTGCTCAAAATGCTTAGTGATATGCTCCAAAGCCCTCAACTACTTTCTCACATCCACATATGACCCAAACCAAAATTCTAACTCGGCCCCACCGATTCTTTCTATCCGGCGCCACCGAGTTCAGATGTCATAGCCACTGCCACAAACCCTAGTCTTTTCGGTCTCACCGATAGGGATCTTGGTCTCACCGAGATGGGATTGTAATCTCTCTGTTTCCCTTCGTAATGTTTTGGTCAAACCGAGATGAGTGATCGGTCCCACCGAGATTGCAATGCAAACTCTTTGTTTCCATTTCGTAACATTTCGGTCCAACAGAGATGAGCGAATTGGTCCCACCGAGTTTGCCTGACCAAATCTCTGGTTAGCTTATTACCAAAATCGGTCCCACCGAGTTTGTGTAATCGGTCTCACCGAGATTACGTTATGCCCTAACCCTAACCACATCGGTCCCACCGAGTTGACATGTCAGTCCCACCGAAAATCCTAACGGACACATTATTTGCTAAATCGGTCCGACCGAGTTTCACGATTCGGTCCAACTGAGATTGGTAAGTTGTGTGTAACGGTTAAATTTTGTGTGGAGGCTATATATACCCCTCCACCCACTCTTAATTCATGGAGAGAGCCATCAGAACATGCCTACACTTCCAACATACATTTTCTGAGAGAGAACCACCTACACTTGATCTCTAGCCTTCCCCAAGTTGCTTTCCACTCAAATCTTCTTTCCACCAAATCCAAATCCTGCGAGAGAGAGTTGAGTGTTGGGGAAACTATCATTTGAAGCACAAGAGGAAGGAGTTCATCATCAACACACCATTTGTTACTTCTTGAGAGTGGTGACTCCAAGATTGGCTAGGTGTCACTTGGGAGCCTCCGACAAGATTGTGGAGTTGAACCAAGGAGTTTGTAAGGGCAAGGAGATCGCCTACTTCGTGAAGATCTACCCCTAGTGAGGCAAGTCCTTCGTGGGCGACGGCCATGGTGGGATAGACAAGGTTGCTTCTTTGTGGACCCTTCGTGGGTGGATCCCTCCGTGGACTCGCGCAGCCGTTACCCTTCGTGGGTTGAAGCCTCCATCAACGTGGATGTACGATAGCACCACCTGTCGGAACCACGGCAAAAACATCAGTGTCTCCAATTGCGTTTGCCTTCTCAAACTCCTCCCCTTTACCTTCATATGCAATTGTTTTACATCCCTCTGCTACACTCTTAGAATTGCATGTGTAGGTTGATTGCTTGATTTGTGCTAAATTGCTAAAATCTGCCAAGAACTAAAATTGGGAAAAGGCTAGATTTTTATTTGGTCTAGTAGTCTAATCACCCCCCTCTAGACATACTTCCAGTCCTACAAGTGGTATCAGAGCTTTGGTCTCCATTTGCTTTGATTTCCATAGCTTTTGGTAGTCATAGCCTTGCTTTCACAACCTAGGAGAGTATGGCATCTAGCGAGGGAAATTACCACCGTAGAGGTCCTTACTTTGATGGTACTAACTTTGCTAGTTGGAAGCATAAGATGAAACTGCATATTCTTGGACATAACCTCGCCGTTTGGGCTATTGTGTGTATTGGCTTGCAAGGTGAATTCTTTGATGGGAGAGAACAGAACCGTGAAGCTACCACGGAAGAGTTGAAGATGCTGCAATACAATGCTCAAGCTTGTGATATCCTCTTCAACGGATTGTGCCCCGAAGAATTCAACAAAATCAGCCGTCTTGAGAATGCAAAGGAAATTTGGGATACTTTGATTGACATGCACGAAGGTACCGACTCCGTCAAGGAATCCAAATTGGATGTGCTTCGAAGTCAACTTGACAAGTTCAAAATGAAGGATGGTGAAGGCGTCGCCGAGATGTACTCTAGGCTTTCTCTTATCACAAATGATATTGCCGGCTTAGGAAGTGAAGAGACGACCGACAAATTTATCATCAAGAAGATCCTAAGAGCTTTGGATGGAAAATATGATACCGTGTGCACATTGATCCAAATGATGCCCAATTACAAAGATCTCAAGCCAACGGAATCATTGGAAGAATTGTTGCTCATGAGATGTCACTCAAGGATAAGGAGGAGCTCCACAACAAGTCAGGAGGTGCTTACAAAGCCTCATGTGAAGCTCCCACATCATCAAGTGAGAAACAAACCTTCAATGAAGAACTGAGCCTAATGGTGAAGAACTTCAACAAGTTCTACAAGAGTAGGAGCAAGGAAAGAAGTTCCAAGTCAAGGTCCTACAATGACAAAAGATCTTCTAGTCGTGAGCGTAATTGCTACAATTGTGGAAGACCCGGACACTATTCCAATGAGTGTACGGCACCCTACAAAAGAAGAGAAGATTCTCCAAAAAGAAGAAGTAGATGAGAAGAATCACCATCAAGAGAAAGAAGGAGTAGAGATGATCGTTATGAGTGAAGAACATCCCGGAGAAGCAAGGATTCGGAATGGAAGGACAAGTCATCAAGGAGCTACACAAAACAAAGACATAAAGCTCATGTTGGTGAATGGGTATCCGGCTCCGGCTCCGACTCCGACAATCACTCCGAGAGAAGCTATCACTCCGACTCCGAATATACTCAAGATGAAGGTGTTTCCGGTCTAACACTTGTGTCAACCAACTCCTACGACATATTTGACTCACCAAATGAAGGACTTGGAAGATGCTTCATGGCTAAAGGCCCAAAGGTAACACACCCCGAGTATGTTGATTTCAATAGTGATGAAGATGATTTGTTAGGTGATGACGATTTAGTTGTTGACAACTCTAGTGATGAATACTATGATGAAACGTCAAATAATCATGCTAATCAAGATAAAACAAATGGCAATGATAAGGAGAAGATTGAGCTCCTAACTAAAGAACTAAACACTCTTAAGTTAGCTCATGAAACTATCTTAGGATATCATCGAGGACTTTTAAGGACTCGTGAGAAGTTACGCTTTGAAAAGCTCAACCTTGAGCAAGAACATGAGTTTTTAAAGGCAATCAATGATGATATTCGCAAGAAAAGTTCTTCTTACATTGCCAAGCGTTTACTCTTATCTACTTACATGCCTCAAGTCAAGTCTAGTAACAAGAACAAGAAACATTCTTCCTCTAGTAGTAACAATAATCATGCTAAATCCAATGTTGTTACTTCTAGTAGTTATATTGATTCCACTAATGATTCTCTTAGCCAAGTTACACTTGAGCAAGAAAATAACTTATTGAAGGGAATTATAGAGAAAGGTGTTTACAAGAGCCTTGACGGGAGTAAGCAATTCGAGGAAATTGTATGCAAGCAAGGACGACACCGGAAGAACCAAGGTGTTGGTTTTGAACGAAAGTTGAATGCCAATGGAGTTGAGTGGGAAGAAGATCAATACCCCAAGATGAAGTTTGTTCCTCAACAAGAGAAATATGATCCTACTTCTTTCAAAGGAACACAAGCTCAAGATGATCTTCCACCACAAGACCACAAGCAATAAGGCAAGGACAAGCTTCAAGAGGAGATTGATGCATTTGAAGAAGCTCCTAAGGCCTTGGTCAAGTGGGTTCCCAAGACTACATCAAGTTCTACTTCATCAAGTACGACTACAACTCCAAGGATTCCCATCAAGATGATGTGGATCCCAAAGAAGAAGAACTAGAGAGTTCTTGAGGGTGACTCCGCCAACATACTTCACTCATATCATTTTGGCAAGAACAAGTGCAATCAACTTCCACATCTTGCACTAGTTCAAGGAGTCACAAACCCTCTTGTTGGTAAGACAAGGGACAAGGTAACCTAATGCTTTCATGGACATCATCTTGTGTGTGCATCACTCTATGTCTATGGATATCCGTGTTTGTTCCTTGTGGGACTAACCCGTGTAGGTATTGAAAGTGCAACTCACTCCAAAGGATTGCTCCAAATGATCTACATCAACATTGAGCATCCACATCTTTAACACCTACATGAAGTCATCATTAACAAAACCCAAGGTTAGTTCATCCCTCTTAGGGGGGATCTCACATCTAGAGGGAGCTTTACTCTAAGAATTGAGCTAAAGCAACTCTAATGGTGTGAACACAACAATGCTTTATGTAAAAGTGGTAACCCCACTTATGCTTAAACGATGAGTATGACATATGATCAAATGTTCTCAGTTGACTCCTAAGTCAATATACTCATATATAGATGACCTAGTCATCGCCAATTGCTTGATAGATGCTAGATTGGTTGTGCATGCTTTGTCGCATATTTCATTTGCCATTTTATTGTGTGAGCATGTTGGTTGGATAATTTACTCATTCGAGGACATCCACTTGTAGTTTTGATTGTTTGGCGTCTTTTCTTTTGCCAAGTGGATGGACAAGAATGCCTAAGAACCTTCTCTAACTATCTATGATTTTCTTGTCTCAAGCTCTATTCATGCTATATCACAGAGTTTGATCAAGTCAGATTCGAACCACTCTGTGTGAGGAGCACTTGGAGTCCCCGATTCTTCATAGACTTAGGGCTCCTTTGATTCAAAGGAATCGCATAGGATTTTTGGAGGATTTGAACCCTTAGGAATTTTTCTTGTGACGCTCGTTTGATTCATAGGATTGGCATTCTTAGGAATTATTCCATTGGATTCATTTGTACTACATTTTGAAGGAAAATTTCCATCCACTCAAATCTCTTTGTAGAATTCCTTTGTTTTCCCTGCGCTATCAAACATTCTTTTAAATTTTGTAGGATACTATGGGACATGCCAACCTATTTCTGCATTTTTCCTATTTCTTCATTTTGACAATCCTGCGAATCAGAGAGGCCCTTAAACTTCCAAAACCTCTTTGTGCGTTTCGGTTTGACCGATTCATCCATTTCGGTCATACCGAGATCACTAAGTTGATCTAGGTTTTCAATCTCGGTGCAACCAATTTGAACTTTTCAGTCACACCGAGTTGTAGTAACTGCTTGCAGTTATGCATCTTGGTACCACCGAGTTGTTCCACTTGGTCACACCGATAGGGTCAGGCTATATATACGCCCGGGCCAAAATTTGGAAATTTTTCCGAAACCCTTCGCCCGCACATAGCCTGCTCTACCTCTTCGGGTCTCCGGATCGTCCTCCTCGTCGCCAGCTGGTCTCCGCCGCCGTCAACGGGGTTCTGCTCCGCCGTTGTCGCCGTAGCAAGTCCATCGCCGCATTAGGGTATGGATTTGAACTTTGTGCTATTCTTAACTCCGATTCCTAGCACATTGCATTGCCATGAATATTGCCACGTTTGAAATCTTCCTATCCAGCAAAACTACTCCGTAGATGTAACGCCCCGGATGCAACTTTCCATATTCGTAACTCCAACTCTTGCCTTTTCCGGAGATGTGATATGTTATTTCTTCTGTGGTTGGGTTTTTGTTTTTGATTTGCATTTTTTGTTCACGCCAGGCTTTTTCTCCAGCTCCTCCCGCGTGGGCTAAGGCTCCTCCGCCGGCCTCCCTAGGCCCACCTAAGCCGGCCCACCTAACCCTCCTAACCCTAGCCTCCCCTCCGCTCGATCTCCATCTCCCTCGTCCTCCCTCCAGCGCCGCATCGAGCCAGTGAGACGAGGTCCCAGCGCCCGATCCCTTCGCCGCCTCCACCCTGAGACCCCCACCATCCTTTGCATCCACACACTTCTCGTTTGCATCGGTATCTCCTCAAGTTACCGGGACCGGAATGTTGCCGTGGCACCATTTCCGTTTTGCCGCCGTGGCACCCTTTTGTTCCGCCATGGTGACCAAATGCTTCATAACATGCTCATGTCAACATTTTCATAAAAATTGCATAAAACTTGCATATGTCATTCGCATCATGATAACAACATTTAAATGCTTAAAATTGTTGTTGCATTAAATTGCTAAATAACATGGGGATTTTCCGAAATTGTTGTTTGTTGTTCCGGCCTCGTTTAAACTTGCCTAGATAGATAGCTTAATTATGCTTCACCCTTTGCCATGTTTAACAACATTTAATATTGATGAGTAGCATAACCGAGAGAGAACTAAATAATTGATGTGGTGTTTTGTCAATATGCAACTCGTTGCATATTGAGCTCCACTTAACTTGTAGTTTTGTTTGTGCATATTGCCATGCCATGCTATTTAAACCGGACATGCATCATACTTTGGTTGTGCATCATGCCATTTTTATGTGATGGTTGTTTACTATGTTGTTTGTTTCTTTCCGGGTTGTTTCTCTCGTTAGCTTCGGTTCCGTTCCGGAGTTGTGAGGATCCGTTCGACTTCATCCGTTTGTCTTCTTCATGGAATCGTTCTTCTTCCTTGCGGGATTTCAGGCAAGATGATCATACCCTCGAAATCACTACTATCTTTGCTATGCTAGTTTGCTCGCTCTTTTACTATGCCAATGCTACGATGCCTACCATTTGCTTGTCAGCCTCCCAAATTGCCATGTCAATCCTCTAACCCACCATGTCCTAGCAAACCGTTGATTGGCTATGTTACCGCTTTGCTCAACCCTCTTATAGTGTTGCTAATTGCAGGTGAAGTTGAAGATTTCTCCATGGTGGATAGGATTTTTGTTGGGATATCTCAATATCTCTTATATTATTAATGCATCTATATATTTGGTAAAGGGTGGAAGGCTCGGCCTTATGCCTGGTGTTTTGTTCCACTCTTGCTGCCCTAGTTTCTGTCATACCGGTGTTATGTTCCCGGATTTTGCGTTCCTAACGCGGTCGGGTGATTTATGGGACCCCCCTAACAGTTCGCTTTGAATAAAACTTGTCCAGCAAGGCCCAACCTTGGTTTTACCATTTGCCTCACCTAGCCCTTTTCCCTTGGGTTTTCGGAGCCCGAGGGTCATCTTTATTTTAGACCCCCGGGCGGTGCTCCTTCGAGTGTTGGTCCAAAGCGGGCAGATCAGGGGCCACCTCGGGGCAACTCGAGGTCTGGTTTTTACTCGTAGGCTGACCTATCCGGTGTGTCCTGAGAACGAGATATGTGCAGCTCCTATCGGGATTTGTCGGCGCATCGGGCGGCTTTGCTGGTCTTGTTTTACCATTGTCGAAATGTCTTGTAAACCGGGATTCCGAGACTGATCGGGTCTTCCTGGGAGAAGGTCTATTCCTTCGTTGATCGCGAGAGCTTGTCATGGGCTAAGTTGGGACACCCTGCAGGTTATAAACTTTCGAGAGCCGTGCCAGCGGTTATGTGGCAGATGGGAATTTGTTAATGTCGGTTGTAGAAAACCGAAGTTGACCTTAATTAAAATACATCAACGCGTGTGTAACCGTGATGGTCTCTTCTCGTGAGTCCGGGAAGTGAACACGGTGTTGGAGTTATGCTTGGCGAGGTTGCTATAGGATCACTTCTTGATCATACTTTTATCGACCGTGCTTTGCCTTCTCTTCTCGCTCTCATTTGCGTATGTTAGCCACCATATATGCTAGTCGCTGCTGCAGCTCCACCTCATGCCTTTACCTTACCCATAAGCTTAAATAGTCTTGATCTCATGGTGTGAGATTGCTGAGTCCCGTGGCTCACAGATACTTCAAAACCAGTTTGCGGTGCCTATGTTACCGGCGGTGTGCGCAACCAAGCTCAAGGAGGAGCTCGATGAAGATCTTGCCCTTTGTGTTGTTTCGTTCTAGTTGGTCGAGAGTGGAGCCCGGTTGGGGTCGATCGGGGACCTTTATCGCATTTGGGGTTCTTCTTTTATTTTGGTTCCGTAGTCGGACCTTGATTGTATCTGGATGATGTAATGCTTTATTCATGTAGTTGTGTGAAGTGGCGATTGTAAGCCAACTATGTATCTCTTTCCTTATGTATTACATGGGTTGTGTGAAGATTACCTCACTTGCGACATTGCTTTCAATGCGGTTATGCCTCTAAGTCGTGCTTCGACACGTGGGAGATATAGCCGCATCGAGGCGCTACAAGTTGGTAATCGAGCCTTCCCGACCTTAGGAGCCCCACCGCTTGATCGTTTTTAGCGGCGAGTTGTGTCTAGAAAAAATGTTTTGAGTCATTTAGGATTATATATATCGGAGAGTTAAGAATTCTTTTTACTCCCCAGTCTCTTCATCGCTCTGGTAAGGCATCCTGACGTAGAGTTTTGACTCTTCTCTTCTCAAATTTCACTAATTTTTTTAGGATCACGCGGGTATCTTGGAATCGTTCCGACGGTTTTATGATGAGAACATTGTCTTGGTGCCTCCTGTCAGGGGTTTAGTGGAAGTGTCCCGGGGAGTTGAGCTCTGAGGTGTTGTCGTCATAATTTTATCGTTGCAGTTCGGAATACCGAGTTTAATGCGCCGACATCGAAAATCTCTTTTATGCAGTTCGTTGGTGAGATAACCCGTTAACCCGAGATCGAGGTGAGTACGGAGTATTGCCATGACTCGTATAACGGATGCTTTTGAAGGTTGAGGTAGAGCGATTTCGAAGGTTTCTTGGTTATGTGTTGAAGGATGGATACAATGGATGTAGGATTTGCTAGTTTTGGGTGAGATATTATGCTTCCCTGTATCCCCAACACCAGATTGCATAACCGTAAAATTTCGGGAGTTTCATAGGTGGGAATTCAAGTAGCTCTTAGGATATCTTTCCGACGGATGTATGATATGAAATTGGGGTTCGACGTCTAGTGGTCCGCCTATTCACGGTTGGTTTTACTGATGGTCTTGTTGTGTCTTAAAGAGTCCTTGGCTATGCCGACTCGGGGGACGCTTCGTATGTCATGTGCTTGCCTTGTACATGATGGTGCTGTATGATCGAGCCGTGTAGGCCCCACCACGAAAACTTCGGACGAAATCTCTATCATATGTTTGTTCCGGCTTATTCTGCAAGCCGGTCCTTTGTTTTTGTTTTGAGTTGTGGTATTCGAGTTGCTTCAATGTCAAGTGTTGATTCCATACCTTTCCGAAATGGTGTTCTCATACTCCGATGTGAATACCAATCCATCTCGACAATCGAGATTGTCATGTCAATCCTTTTCAACCGGCGTGTTTCTCTTCAAGTGGATCCGATCACTTCAACATCAGCAAGACCAATTATCATTTCTTCTCAACGGTGTTTGTTTCATCCGTCTCTAAGTTGCCTTTGTTTTTTCCCGCCCACCCACCCTTTTTCCTCAAGGACAAAGATTTCTTTACCAAGTATCCTTTTATTTTGTGAAGTTTCTCCATTCTTTTCCGTCAATGTTCTTACCCGGTGGTTCTCAAGAAGATGTTCTACTAGTTCGTCATTCCTCATTCCTTTCTCTTCTCCGGTGGATTCAAGTCAAGTTTTCTTGATCATACCTTTTTCCTCATTTCAATGTCTTCTCATACCGGTGCACTTCATTATGATTCTACTTCTCGCTATTTGTTATTCCGGAGTGCTCAAGATATCTCGAAGATTCGGGTTTCCACTCTGCATTCGTTCAAGCTCTTTCGAGATTGGTATCTAATTCAAGTCATTTAATTCAACCGGTGCAACATCTCTTTTAAATCTTTTCAACGGTGTTCTTTTGAGTGGGCCCTAACCCACGGTCTTTTCGAGGATCTTACGACTCTTCTATTTTCCCGAGCTATCCTAAATTCTTCTCCAAGTTTGACGTAAGAATGAGTTATCATCAGTCCAATGCTTTTCTCCAAGATCTTTCAAATTCTTTTCATAGTTGGCTCAACCTCTTCGCTTTTGATTCTTCCGGTGTGCCTCAATAATTCTTGGTGGTGTTTCTTGTTGTCATTCTCATCATTTGAACACCGAAGAAGAGTTTCTCTTTAATCTTGCTCTATTCTCTTCAAGATTCATGGTGCTAGCTTGTTGCCATCCTCTCATAATTGTTTTCGATTGTGAGAATCTTTTTCACCCATCAGGAGATATTCAAGAGTCTTCTCAGTTTGTCATCCGGAGTCCATCAATTCAGGTTTATTCATTCAAGCTTTCAGCTCTCGTTCTCCAAATCATACCGGTGCATCATTCAAGTATCCTCTAATCAGTTCTTGATCTCTTTGTTCTCATGTATCTAGTTTGTCTCAAGCACCTTCGTTCATTTGATAATTCTTACCGGTGATGCACCCCTACTTTGATCATTTTCAATTCTTACGGTGGTTCTTTCAAGATCTCTCTTCCTTGTTCATCATATCAATTCATTCGTTCTTTCCAAATCCTACCGGTGGTTCGTTGAAGACCTTCTCAAGTTTACGCCATATCTCTCTTAATCCTTTCTACGAGAATAAGTAGTATGCCAAATCCGTTGCTTGTCATCAATTTATATTGGTGAAGGATAGGCATAACATAATTCTTATTATTGTTTCATCCAAGTGATTAATTTTTCCTTTGGAGTTTGTTCTTGAGGAATAAATTCTCGGTTCTAAGATCATCTTTTCTTTCCGGAGTTCCAAGCTCTAATTATCATGGAGATCCATCTAAATCATTGCAAGGATTTACCTTGTGTTTTCAATTTCTCTTTCTTTTCATTCCTTTTGTTTACCGAAGTTCTTCATGGAGGTTCTACATGATGGTTCATCAAGGATTTAATTCCCTTCTCAAAGTTTTCATCGAGATTCTTTCCTAAGGAGCTCAAGCTTTCTTCATATGGTAATCCAGAGTGCAATTCTTTCTACCATATTTTGGAGGTGGTATTATGTCATTCTTGATAATTTGAGTTCATGTTCCATGATTCACATGTTGTGAAGAATGAGTTATTTTTAAGTCCATCAATCTCGTCATTGGAGTTATCTTGTGTTATATTTCACCTAAAGCCATCCCTTAGGACTGTTGCTATTTTGGTGCTTATTAATGACCCAAGTTATCTCTTTTCCATCTTGATGGAACAAGCTTTCATCTCTTCGTTAATCTCAAACAAGCAATGGTTTCCATTAGTGGTCGGTTGTCACCTCATAGTCTCGAGATGTTTTCCATAAGCCCACAACAAGCTTGTGCTTCTCGTTGTTGATTTTCCAACAACTCCGTTCGATTCTTCTTTGCAAGGATGCTTTCCAAGTTCACTTGTGGCAAAAGTTGTCATTTTCTTCTCCGTCCCTTTATCCCAACAATCTAACTTCTATTCTTTCTTTCTGGAGGCATTGTGATGTTGTGCTCTTCACCCATCACCTCATTTTGTGAGGATCGTGTTTTTTTTTCTGGCTTATCCATTTAACCGGAGTGTTATGTCATCTCTTCAAGTTCTTTCATCTTATCAAGTTTTGCCTCTCTTTTCAACCTTAGTGCTGTCTGAAATCTTTCTTACCCCTTGTGCCATTCTTTCAATAGTTCTGGAGGCAGTGTGTTGTTCATTTCATCAAGTATCCTCTCATCTTGTCAAGTTCATGTCCAATTCCTTCCATTTAGAGTCGGAGTGCTGCCCAAATTATATCAATCTTATTCCTTCTCTATCTAGTTTTAACCGGAGTGGTTTCAATATCTATCTTATCACTAAACCTCTTGGTTCTCGTCGTATCCCTTGTGCCTCTTTTCTAACAGAGTGTTTTGAACTTTGTTCATCTTCGTGGTTTTCTTTCTTTTGTTTTGCTCAACCTCTCAAGGTTCATGGTTTTCACTCTTTTGTCGAAGAAGCAACTTAGTTTACCTCTTATCTTCCTTTTCCTTTTCCCTCTGGTGCCATCCTAGATCTCGGGACGAGATCCTCTCGTAGTGGTGGAGTGTTGTAACGCCCCGGATGCAACTTTCCATATTCGTAACTCCAACTCTTGCCTTTTCCGGAGATGTGATATGTTATTTTTTCTGTGGTTGGGTTATTGTTTTTGATTTGCATTTTTTGTTCATGCCAGGCTTTTTCTCCAGCTCCTCCCGCGTGGGCCAAGGCTCCTCCGCCGGCCTCCCTAGGCCCACCTAAGCCGGCCCACCTAACCCTCCTAACCCTAGCCTCCCCTCCGCTCGATCTCCATCTCCCTCGTCCTCCCTCCAACAAGATCGAGCTGTGAGACGAGTTCCCAGCGCTCGATCCCTTCGCCGCCTCCACCCTGAGACCCCCACCATCCTTTGCATCCGCACACTTCTCGTTTGCATCAGTATCTCCTCAAGTTACCGGGACCGGAATGTTGCCGTGGCACCATTTCCGTTTTGCCGTTGTGGCACCCTTTTGTTCCGCCATGGTGACCAAATGCTTCATAACATGCTCATGTCAACATTTTCATAAAAATTGCATAAAACTTGCATATGTCATTCGCATCATGATAACAACATTTAAATGCTTAAAATTGTTGTTGCATTAAATTGCTAAATAACATGGGGATTTTCCGGAATTGTTGTTTGTTGTTCCGGCCTCGTTTAAACTTGCCTAGATAGATAGCTTAATTATGCTTCACCCTTTGCCATGTTTAACAACATTTAATATTGATGAGTAGCATAACCGAGAGAGAACTAAATAATTGATGTGGTGTTTTGTCAATATGCAACTCGTTGCATATTGAGCTCCACTTAACTTGTAGTTTTGTTTGTGCATATTGCCATGCCATGCTATTTAAACCGGACATGCATCATACTTTGGTTGTGCATCATGCCATGTTTATGTGATGGTTGTTTACTATGTTGTTTGTTTCTTTCCGGGTTGTTTCTCTCGTTAGCTTCGGTTCCGTTCCGGAGTTGTGAGGATCCGTTCGACTTCGTCCGTTTGTCTTCTTCATGGAATTGTTCTTCTTCCTTGCGGGATTTCAGGCAAGATGATCATACCCTCGAGATCACTACTATCTTTGCTATGCTAGTTTTCTCGCTCTTTTGCTATGCCAATGCTACGATGCCTACCATTTGCTTGTCAGCCTCCCAAATTGCCATGTCAATCCTCTAACCCACCATGTCCTAGCAAACCGTTGATTGGCTATGTTACCGCTTTGCTCAGCCCTCTTATAGCGTTGCTAGTTGCAGGTGAAGTTGAAGATTTCTCCATGGTGGACAGGATTTTTGTTGGGATATCACAATATCTCTTATATTATTAATGCATCTATATATTTGGTAAAGGGTGGAAGGCTCGGCCATATGCCTGGTGTTTTGTTCCACTCTTGCCGCCCTAGTTTCCGTCATACCGGTGTTATGTTCCCGGATTTTGCGTTCCTAACGCGGTCGGGTGATTTATGGGACCCCCCTGACAATTCGCTTTGAATAAAACTTGTCCAGCAAGGCCCAACCTTGGTTTTACCATTTGCCTCAACTAGCCCTTTTTCCCTTGGGTTTTCGGAGCCCGAGGGTCATCTTTATTTTAGCCCCCCGGGCGGTGCTCCTTCGAGTGTTGGTCCAAACGGCAGATCATGGGCCACCTCGGGGCAACTCGAGGTCTGGTTTTACTCGTAGGCTGACCTATCCGGTGTGCCCTAAGAACGAGATATGTGCAGCTCCTATCGGGATTTGTTGGCGCATCGGGCGGCTTTGCTGGTCTTGTTTTACCATTGTCGACATGTCTTGTAAATCGGGATTCCGAGACTGATTGGGTCTTCCTGGGAGAAGGTCTATTCCTTCGTTGATCGCGAGAGCTTGTCATGGGCTAAGTTGGGACACCCCTGCAGGGTTATAAACTTTCGAGAGCCATGCCCGCGGTTATGTGGCAGATGGGAATTTGTTAATGTCCGGTTGTAGAAAACCCGAAGTTGACCTTAATTAAAATACATCAACCGCGTGTGTAACCGTGATGGTCTCTTCTCGTGAGTCCGGAAGTGAACACGGTGTTGGAGTTATGCTTGGCGAGGTTGCTATAGGATCACTTCTTGATCATACTTTTATCGACCGTGCTTTGCCTTCTCTTCTCGCTCTCATTTGCGTATGTTAGCCACCATATATGCTAGTCGCTTGCTGCAGCTCCACCTCATGCCTTTACCTTACCCATAAGCTTAAATAGTCTTGATCTCATGGTGCGAGATTGCTGAGTCCCGTGGCTCACAGATACTTCAAAACCAGTTTGCGGTGCCTATGTTACCGAAAGCGGTGGCGCAACTAAGCTCAAGGAGGAGCTCGATGAAGATCTTGCCCTTTGTGTTGTTTTGTTCTAGTTGGTCAGTAGTGGAGCCCAGTTGGGGTTGATCGGGGACCTTTGTCGCATTTGGGGTTCTTCTTTTATTTTGGTTCCGTAGTCGGACCTTGATTGTATCTGGATGATGTAATGCTTTATTCATGTAGTTGTGTGAAGTGGCGATTGTAAGCCAACTATGTATCTCTTTCCCTTATGTATTACATGGGTTGTGTGAAGATTACCTCACTTGCGACATTGTTTTCAATGCGGTTATGCCTCTAAGTCGTGCTTCGACATGTGGGAGATATAGCCGCATCGAGGGCGTTACAGTAGATTAGTCTTGGATTGAAAATTTAGGGTTAAGTTTCCGCCGAATTCATCTCGGACCGACCGACTTGTAGAAATCGGTCTCACCAATTTGGCTCAGGCCATTGGACATGTGATTCTCGGTCTGACCGAGAATTGCAAATCGGTGTGACCGAGATCGATTCTTTGTGAAACCCTAGCAGTCTCGGTGCCACCAAATTGTGACTCAGTCTGACCGAGTTCACTAGTTTAGGTTCCAAAAGCTGCTTCGGTATCACCGAGCTTACAAATCGGTAGCTCTGAAATGCTTTCTGTGGAAAACTAAAACTATGTTTTTGACTCATTTTTTGCAAAAACCTATGTGCTTTGTGATGCTCATCTACTCCACCTCGTCTACATATATTCACAGGGTCTGCTATCAGAGTTTGCATCATGTCAGATCAGAGTGACAGTCAGAACAAGTCTGAGGAGCAAGTTCATATGAGTGAGGGCACTAGTCCCTCCAGTACCTCAGATGATGGTAGCAGGAGCACACCTAGCAATCTGCCAAAGGCAGCAACCAGGGCAAGGAAGAAGAGAACCTCAGATTCTAAAGATGAGGACTATGTTGCTGTAGAGGATGAGGCCACCTCAAAGAAGAAGGTGCTGAAGAAGGAATGTGGCATAGCTGCTACCACTAAGCCAGGAATGAAAACAGAGGTTCCTACCAAAAGAATTCCAATGTCTAAGGCCAGAGATTCTACTCAAGTAACTTTGGGATTTGAACCCAAAGAACCTGTTGTGGCTGAGAAGAAAAGGAAAGAAAGGGTCAAGAAGACCATGGCCAGAGTAGTTGGGAAGCCCTCAATGATGGAAGAAGAGGAAGAGGTTGCTGCACTAGCTCCTAAAGCTCAGAAGCTGATGGGAGATGCTATAAGATTAGGGGTTGCTCCATCTAAGCCCAAATATGCTCCCAAGGCTGCTGCTCCTAAGCCCAAGTCTACACCTAAGAGGAACACCAGAAGTACTCCAGCTGAAGAGAAGAACAAGGCCCCAGTGCCTGAGGCTGCTGATGATGAAAAAGATGACACACTTGTCTTGAGAAAGTTGAATCCCAAGATTCCTGATCATAATGATGCTCATCCAGTTGCAGAGGATATGAAGCTCAGGAAGGATGCAGGACTGAGACTCTGGAGACAGACTGATCCCTATGCTGTCAGAAGAAGAACTACAGTTGACTACAGGTACCACACTAAGGAACAGCAAGATTTCTATGAGGCAGTTTTTCTTGACAAGAAGCCCATAGTATGTGACATGAGATGGGTTGACTGGGAGTACATCAGGAAGAATGAAGAGCACTAACCAGGAGTGTATGACAGCTTCAATGCTTGTGGAGTAGATGACTTTGTTGGCCAGAAGCTCACCAAGTGGAATGGTGAGCTCATTGTGCAGTTTTACTCCAGAGCTCACTTCTACCCAGATGGGAAGATTGTCTGGATGTCTGAAGGTACTAGGTACCAATCCAAAGTTGAAGAATGGGCTGAGTTGATAAATGCTCCAATAGAGAATGAGGATGACTTGGATGTCTATGCCAAGAAGAAGAAAGACCACAACTCTATGGCTCACATGTACAGAGAGATCCCAGATGCTGCATTAGAGACACATAAGTTTGGATCTGTACATTACCTGTTGTCAGGATTGCCTACTATCAACTGGATCTTAAGGCACAGTTTGCTGCCCAAGTCAGGTGATCACAAGATGATCAGAGGCCATGCAATCAACTTGCTGCATATATTTGATGTGCCTCAGAAATTCAAAGTTATGAGTCTGATTGTGGAAACAATCAAAAGGACTGCTGCTGATCAGAAGAGATCTTGTGGATATGCCCCACACATTCAGGAGCTCATAAACTCCAAGATGGGCACAAGCACATATCTTTTGGACAAGGAGCACCTGCCCATCTACCCTGATTTTGAGGACAACACCATTGTGATGGATGAAAATGAACCATCATCTGTGCAAGCACAAGAGAAGAAAGAGAATGCAAGGGATGAGAAAGCTGCAAAGATGCCAGCTGCTGAAGAGGCATCTAAGATTTTCTGGAAGAGCAAGCAAGAACAGCTTGGCTACTTGATTGCCTCCACCTTGAGGATTGAGAAGGGCTTGGCCACCCTGACTCAAAACCAGGAGAGCTTGGAGAGAATCATAGAGCAGAAGTTTTATGCTCTTGATGTCAAAGTTACTGAGATCCAAACTGCAGTTGAGCAACTTCAGGAGGATGTGGAGGAGAAGAAGGGCAAGTCTACCACATATGCTTTTGCTAGAGTGCCCAAAGGATAGAGATCTGCTGCAGTGCCTGTTCCAGACACCAGAGCTACATCATCTGCACCAGCTACAGCTTCCGTGCCACCAGCTCCAGCAGCCACTCCAACTCCAGCAGCCACTCCACCAGCTCCAGCTACATCAACAGAAGCTTTCGTCCTTGGAGCCATCCCTACACCATCACATGAAGACCAAGCCTGAGAGTCATTTAGCACTATGCATTTTTGTGAACTTTTTGGTAACTTGTTGCCAAAGGGGGAGAAAAATATATAGATCATAGGCTTCGAGAGAGAGTGTTGTTTTGATCTCTCTTGTCTTTTTGGTGGTTGAACTTCGTTATTCGTGTGTTTGCTTGTTTTCTTGATACATTATGCCTTTTGTGAGTTTCTTGGATGATCATGTGTTTGATCATATGCTACCTTAATGCTTGTTGGATGACATTATTTCTTATATCCTTATAAGATCATTCACTTTGCTTGGTGATGAGTGCATGTATTTAATTATTATCACTTTGAGCGCTCCACCAAGATGTATGTGACATGGAAGAGTAACCCTTGATCCTAACTCATTGTGCATTTGCAGTCCAAAGCAAATTTTAAATAATGCCCAAATTTAGGGGGAGCTCTTACTTATCACATACTTCTCAAAGCGGCGATGTTTTTCAATCTTATTATCATTTGTCGAAGTTTTGATCTATATGTTGTCATCAATTACCAAAAAGGGGGAGACTGAAAGTGCAACTATCCCCGGGTGGTTTTGGTAATTCCTAATAACATATAGCTCATTGAGCTAATGCTATTTCAAGATAGGTATTTCAGGAAATCTCAATGATTGGCATGGCATGGATGAGAAAAGTAGATCCCTCAAAATGCTAAGGACAAAAGGATTGGCTCAAGCTCAAAGCACAAGACTCTACATTTTCTATTTTAGTGATCCAAGATCACATTGAGTCTATAGGAAAAGCCAATACTATCAAGGAGGGATGAGGTGTTGCTTAACGAGGCTCTTGCTCAAAAAGCTTAGTGATATGCTCCAAAGCCCTCAACTACTTTCTCACATCCACATATGACCCAAACCAAAAGTCTAACTCGGCCCCACTGATTCTTTCTGTCCGGCGCCACCGAGTTCAGATGTCATAGCCACTGCCACAAACCCTAGTCTTTTCGGTCTCACCGATAGGGATCTCGGTCTCACCGAGATGGGATTGTAATCTCTTTGTTTCCCTTCATAACGTTTTGGTCAAACCGAGATGAGCGATCGGTCCCACCGAGATTGCAATGCAAACTCTCTGTTTCCCTTTCGTAACGTTTCGGTCCAACCGAGATGAGCGAATCGGTCCCACCGAGTTTGCCTGACCAACTCTCTGGTTAGCTTATTACCAAAATCGGTCCCACCAAGTTTGCCTGACCAACTCTCTGGTTAGCTTATTACCAAAGTTGGTCCCACCGAGTTTGTGTAATCGGTCTCACCGAGATTAAATTATGCCCTAACCCTTCTTCGTGGACCCTTCGTGGGTGGATCCCTCCGTGGACTCGCGCAGCCGTTACCCTTTGTGGGTTGAAGTATCCATCAACGTGGATGTACGATAGCACCACCTATCGGAACCATGACAAAAACATCTGTGTCTCCAATTGCATTTTCCTTCTCAAAATCCTCCCTATACCTTCATATGCAATTGTTTTACATTCCGCTGCTACACTCTTAGAATTGCAGGTGTAGGTCGATTGCTTGACTTGTGCTAAATTGCTAAAATCTACCAAGAACTAAAATTGGGGAAAGGCTAGATTTTTATTTGGTCAAGTAGTCTAATCACCCCCCCCCTCTAGACATACTTTCGATACTACACTATGGTAAAGATCTCTTGGCTGATAATATTGATGGGCATGTTATTTACTTCTGCGAGGAAGCTGCTAACATTGCTAAACTCGATGCTAAGATACATAGACCTGTTGTAGGCATGCGTGTTATTTCTGTTAAAATAGGAGATCATTGTTATCATGGCTTATGTTGTATGGTTGCTAGTGCAAGTGCAATACCTATTTCTTTACATAATGAAATTATGCATGATATCGCACCCGCTGAAATAGAAGATATTGATGTTACTATTAAGCTTGCCAATAGCTAGGGATACTATTTCACCAGTTGGGATTGTTAGAGATTTTGAAGTTTTGTGTGGGAAAGTTAAATATCCTGCTGATTTTTTTGTTCTTGGTCCCCACAAGATAGCTTTTGTCCCATTATATTTGGTAGACCCTTCTTGAATACTGTTAATGCTAGGATTGATTGCAAAAAGGATGTTGTTACAATTGGCTTAGGGGATATGTCTCATGAGTTTAATTTTGCTAAGTTTCGTAGACAACCCCATGATAAGGAATTGCCTAGTAAGGATGAAATTATTGGTCTTGCTTCTATTGTTGTGCCGCCTACTGATCCTTTAGAACAATATTTGCTAGACCATGAAAATTATATGTTTATGAGTGAAAGAAGGGAAATAGATGAAGTATTCCTTAAACAGGGTCCTATTCTGAAACACAACTTGTCTGTTGAAATCCTAGGGGATCCTCCTCCACCCAAGGGTGATCCCGTGTTTGAGCTTAAACCTTTACCTAATACTCTTAAATATGCTTATCTTGATGAAAAGAAGATATATCATGTTATTATTAGTGCTAACCTTTCAGAGCAGGAAGAGGAAAGATTGTTGAAAACTCTAAAGAAGCACCGTGCTGCTATTGGATATACTATTGATGATATTAAGGGATTAGTCCCACTCTATGCCAACACAAAATTAAATTGGACGAAGGCTCCAAACCAGTTAGAGATCATCAACGATGGTTAAATCCTAAGATGAAATAAGTGGTAAGAAAGGGAGATACTGAAGCTCCTTGAGGCAGGTATAATTTATCCAGTTGCTGATAGTGAGTGGGTAAGTCCTGTCCATTGTGTCCCTAAGAAGGGAGGTATTAATGTTGTTCCTAATGATAAAGATGAATTGATCCTGCAAAGAATTATTATAGGTTATAGGATGGTAATTGATTTTCGTAAATTAAGTAAAGCTACTAAGAAAGATCATTACCCTTTACCTTTTATTGATCAAATGCTAGAAAGACTATCCAAACATACACATTTCTGCTTTCTAGATGGTTATTCTGGTTTCTCTCAAATACATGTGTCAGTGGACGATCAAGCAAAGACTACTTTTACTTGCCCTTTCGGTATTTTTGCTTATAGACGTATGCCTTTTGGTTTATGTAATGCACCTGCTACCTTTCAAAGATGTATGATGGCTATATTCTCTGACTTTTGTGAAAAGATTTGTGAGGTATTCATGGATGATTTCTCCGTTTATGGATCCTCTTTTGATGATTTCTTGAGCAACCTTGATCGAGTTTTGCAGAGATGTGAAGACACTAGTCTCGTCTTGAATTGGGAAACGTGCCACTTTATGGTTAATGAAGGCATTGTCTTGGGGCATAAAATTTCTGAAAGAGGTATTGAAGTTGATAAAGCTAAAGTTGATGCTATTGAAAAGATGTCGTGTCCCAAGGACATTAAAGGTATAAGAAGTTTCCTTGGTCATGCTGGTTTTTATAGGAGGTTCATTAAGGACTTTTCTAAAATCTCTAGGCCTCTGACTAATCTATTACAAAAAGATATTCCTTTTGTCTTCGATGATGATTGTGTAGAAGCATTTGAAATACTTAAGAAAGCTTTGATCACTGCACCTATTTTTCAACCACCTGATTGGAATTTACCCTTTGAAATTATGTGTGATGCTAGCGATTATGCTGTAGGTGTTGTTCTAGGGCAAAGAGTTGATAAGAAAATAAATGTTATCCACTATGCTAGTAAAACTCTTGACACTGCCCAGAGAAATTATGCTACTACTGAAAAAGAATTCTTAGCAGTTGTATTTGCTTGTGATAAGTTTAGACCTTATATTGTTGATTCTAAAGTAACTATTCACACTCATAATGCTGCTATTAAATATCTTATGGAAAAGAAAGATCCTAAACCTAGACTTATTAGATGGGTCCTCTTGCTCCAAGAATTTGATTTGCATAATATTGATAGACAGGGAGCTGAGAACCCCGTTGCAGCCAACTTGTCTAGGTTAGAAGATGTTCTTGATGACCCACTACCTATTGATGATAGCTTTCCTGATGAACAATTAGCTGTCATAAATGCTTCTCGTACTGCTCCATGGTATGTTGATTATGCTAATTACATTGTTGCAAAATTTATACCACCTAGTTTCACATACCAGCAAAAGAAAAAGTTCTTTTATGATTTAAGACATTACTTCTGGGATGACCCACACCTTTATAAAGAAGGAGTAGATGGTGTTATTAGACGTTGTGTACCTGAGCATGAACAGGAACAGATCCTACGCAAGTGTCACTCCGAACCGTATGGAGGACACCACGCTAGAGATAGAACTGCACATAAGGTATTGCAATCCGGTTTTTATTGCCATACTCTCTTCAAAGATGCCCGTAAATTTGTCTTGTCTTGTGATGAATGTCAAAGAATTGGTAATATTAGTAGACGTTAAGAAATGCCTATGAACTATTCTCTTGTTATTGAACCATTTGATGTTTGGGGCTTCGATTATATGGGACCTTTGCCTGCCTCTACTGGATATACACATATTTTAGTTGCTATTGATTACGTTACTAAGAGGGTAGAAGCTATTCCAACTAGTAGTGCTGATCACAACACCTCTATTAAGATGCTTAAATAAGTTATTTTTCCGAGGTTTGAAGTCCCTAGATATCTCTTGACTGATGGTGGTTCACATTTTATTCATGGTGCTTTCCGTAAAATGCTTGCTAAGTGCGATGTTAATCATAGAATTGCATCGCCATATCACCGACAGTCTAGTGGTCAAGTAGAATTGAGTAATAGAGAGCTCAAATTAATTTTGCAAAAGACTATTAATAGATATATAAAGAATTGGTCCAAGAAACTTGATGATGCATTATGGGCCTATAGAACTGCGTATAAAAATCCTATGGGTATGTCCCCGTATAAGATGGTTTATGGAAAAGCATGAAACTTACCTCTCGAACTTGAACATAAGGCATACTGGGCTATCAAAGAGCTCAATTATGATTTCAAACTTGCCGGTGAGAAGAGGTTATTTGATTTTAGCTCACTCGATGAATGGAGAACCCAAGCCTATGAGAATGCCAAGCTGTTCAAAGAAAAAGTTAAAAGATGGCATGACAAAAGGATACAAAAGCGTGAGTTTAACGTAGGTGATTATGTGTTGCTATTCAACTCTCGTTTAAGATTTTTGCAGGAAAAATTCTCTCTAAATGGGAAGGTCCTTACGTTATCGAGGAGGTCTATCGCTCCGGTGCCATAAAAATCAACAACTTCGAAAGCACAAATCCAAGGGTGGTGAACGGTCAACGAATCAAACATTATATCTCAAGTAACCCTATAAATGTTGAAACTAATATTATTGAAACCGTGACCCCGGAGGAATACATAAGGGACACTTTCTAGAACGTTTCAGACTCCAAAAAGGAATAGGTATGTGGTATGGTAAGTAAACCGACTCCAAAACAATTCTAATAGCAATTTTTCTCCGTTTTGGAATATTTAAGAAAATAGGAAAATAAGAAGTAGTCCGGGAAGGACACGAGGCCTCCATGAGGGTGGAGGGCACGCCCACCCCTACTGGGCGCTCCCCTGCTTCGTGGGCACCTCATGTGCCTTCCAGACTCCGTTTTCTTGCATGATACTTCTTTTGGTTGGTAAAAATTCATTATATAATCTCCCGAAGGTTTTGACCACCGTATCACGTAAATATCCTCTATTTTCATTTCGAGCTGTTTTTCTGACAGATCTAGAGCACCATGACGTCTCCAAGTGCTCCCAAGGACAAGTTTTTCGAGAGGGTCATCAACCCCTATCTCGCGGAGGTGCTGCAACACCCTTTTCAAACTATTGAGATGCGGGAGGGTGTGCTCCACATCCACGATGTGGAGGGACCAAGGCGTACCGGAAGCGTGGAGACAAAGCTCGAAGCTATGGAACAACAAGTTTTCAAGTGCCAAGGGATGGTGGAGCGTGGACTTAACGCCAACCAGATGATGATCGTGGAGTTCACCAACAACCACAAGGTGGACGCCAAGAAAATTGGGGAGACCATCTTCAAGTTTCATGAGAAAATCGAGCACCTCCAAGCCCAGATCTATGACCTGCAAAACCAAAACTGTGAGTATGAATATAGATTCAAGAGGATGAGTTTGGTTGTAGATTTGAAGATCCCGGAGACTCGATCATCCTTCTATAATGGTGAGCATATGCCTTGGAAGACGGACGACAAGCCTAAATCATCAGCAACCCCTTCTTCACCACCTCCGAGGACATAATCACATGGGTATGGGCACTCCCCTTGGCAACTGCCAAGCTTGGGGGAGGTGCCCCGGTATCGTATCACCATCACACTCCTATATTTACCGTTTTTCTTAGTTCGATCCTCTTGGTAATATCTAGATCTAGTAGAATAAAGTTTTGGTATGGGTTAGTTTCGAGTTTTGCTTTGTGATCCCTCTATGTAATCGAGTCCATGAGCTATGTATAATAAAGATTAGTGTTGAGTCAAGGGCTTTGCTATGTTGCTATGATCTTGAGAAAATAGAAAGAATGAAAAGAATAAAAGAGTTCATGTTGATCTTATGGATAGTAATGACTTCACGTATAAAGAGTATGAGGCATAAAAGTTGTTGAGAGTTGACAAACATAGTTTTGGTCATCGTTGCAATTAATAGGAAGTAATAAAAAATAGAGGTTTTCACATACAAATATACTATCTTGGACATCTTTTATGATTGTGAGCACTAATTAAAGTATGACATGCTAAAAGAGTTGATGTTGGACAAGGAAGACAACGTAATGGGTTATGTTTTCTCACATCTCAGTTAAAGTATATTGTCATGGATCGTCCAACATGTTGAGCTTGCCTTTCCACCTCATGCTAGCCAAATTCCTTGCAGCAAGTAGAGATACTACTTGTGCTTCCAAATATCCTTAAACCCAAGTTTTGCCATGAGAGTCCACCATACCTACCTATGGATTGAGTAAGATCCTTCAAGTAAGTTGTCATGTTGCAAGCAATAAAAATTGCTCTCTAAATATGTATGACTTATTAGTGCAGAGAAAATAAGCTTTATACGATCGTGTGATATGGAAGTAATAAAAGCGACGAACTGCATAATAAAGGTTCATATCATAGGTGGCAATATAAAGTGACGTTCTTTTGCATTAAGATTTCGTGCATCCAACCCTAAAAACACATGACAACCTCTGCTTCCCTCTAGGAAGGGCCTATCTTTTACTTTATGCAAGATTTAAGGTGATCCTCACCTTTCCCTTTTTCACTTTATCCTTTGGCAAGCACCTTGTGTTGGAAAGATCCTGATATATATATCCCATTGGATGTAAGTTAGCATGAACTATTATTGTTGACATCACCCGAAGGTGAGTACACTAGGAGGCAATACTATTAGCCCATATCTTTCTCTGTGTCCGATTAAAACTCCATAACCATAAGTATTGCGTGAGTGTTAGCAATTGTAGAAGACTAAATGATAGTTGAGTATGTGGACTTGCTGAAAAGCTCTATTCTTGACTCTTTCCGATGTTATGATAAATTGCAATTGCTTCAATGATTGAGATTATAGTTCGTTAGTTCCCAATGAAGTTTCTGAACCATACTTGACATTGTGAATAGATTGTTACTTGAGCATAAGAAATCATATGACAAAATCTATATATGTTGCTGTTATAAGAATGATCATGATGTCCTCATGTCCGTATTTTATTTTTATCGACACCTCTTTCTCTAAACATGTGGACATATTTTTTGATATCGGCTTTCGCTTGAAGACAAGCAAGGTCTAAGCTTGGGCGAGTTGATACGTCCATTTTGCATCATGCTTTTATATTGATATTTATTGCATTATGGGATGTTATTACATGTTATGTCACGATACTTATGGCTATTCTCTCTTATTTTACAAGGTTTAACATGAAGAGGGAGAATGCCGGCAGCCGGGATTCTGGGCTGGAAAAGGAGCAAATATTGGAAACCTATTCTGCACAGCTCCAAAAGTCCTGAAACTCCACGAAAGTCATATTTGGAATTAATAAGAATTATTGAGCGAAAGAAGTACTAGAGGGGGCCCACACCCTGGCCACGAGGGAGGGGGGCGCGCCCACCCCTACTAGGCGCGCCCCTGCCTCATGGGCTCCCTGGTGGCCCTCCAGTTCCCATCTTCCGCTATATGAAGTCTTTTACCCTGGAAAAATTCATAAGCAAGCTCACGGGACGAAACTCCGCTGCCACGAGGCGGAACCTTGGCGGAACCAATCTAGGGCTCCGGCGGAGCTGTTCTACCGGGGAAACTTCCCTCCGGGAGGGGAAATCATCACCATCATCATCACCAACAATCCTCTCATCGGGAGGGGGTCAATCTCCATCAACATCTTCACCAGCACCATCTCCTCTTAAACCCTAGTTCATCTCTTGTATCCAATCTTCGTACCCAAACCTCAGATTGGTACCTGTGGGTTGCTAGTAGTGTTGATTACTCCTTGTATTTGATGCTAATTGGTTTATTTGGTGGAAGATCATATGTTTAGATCCTTAATGCATATTAATACCCCCTCTGATCATGAACATGAATATGCTTTGTGAGTAGTTACGTTTGTTCCTGGGGACATTGTGAAGTCTTGCTATTAGTAGTCATGTGAATTTGGTATTCGTTCGATATTTTGATGAGATGTATGTTGTCTCTCCTCTAGTGGTGTTATGCGAACATCGACTACATGACACATCACCATTATTTGGACCTAGAGGAAGCCATTGGGAAGTAATAAGTAGATGATGGGTTGCTAGAGTGATAGAAGCTTAAACCCTAGTTTATGTGTTGCTTCGTAAGCGGCTGATTTGGATCCACTAGTTTCATGCTATGGTTAGGTTTACCTTAATACTTCTTTTGTAGTTGCAGATGCTTGCAACAAGGGTTAATCATAAGTGGGATGCTTGTCCAAGAAAGGACAGCACCCAAGCACCGGTCCACCCACATATCAAATTATCAAAGTAACGAACGCGAATCATATGAGCGTGATGAAAACTAGCTGACGATAATTCCCATGTGTCCTCGGGAGCGCTTTTCTCATTATGAGAAATTGTCCAGGCTTGTCCTTTGCTACAAAAAGGATTGGGACACCTTGCTGCACTTTGTTTACTTTCATTGCTTGTTACCCGTTACAAATTATCTTATCACAAAACTATTTGTTACATACAATTTCAGTGCTTGCAGAGAATACCTTACTGAAAACCGCTTATCATTTCCTTCGGCTCCTCGTTGGGTTCGACACTCTTACTTATTGAAAGGACTACGATAGATCCCCTATACTTGTGGGTCATCAATCATCCACTTCAATTTCTTCTGCTCTGAAGAAGCAGCAGAAGGATTCTCTTCACCTATGTCATCTGGAATGACATATTCTTCTCCAAAAGGAACAATTTCCTTGGATGGCACAATCAAGATAGGAACATCATCAATGAGGTTAGTGAAGGAGCTTGTCAAAGTCTTCACTTTCTTGGGAGCTGAAGACTCTGCAGTCGCTGATGCTTTCCTTTTCTTCACAGCTGCCATCTCCCCAGCGTTTGTTTTGTTCACTTCTGTTGCAGAAGGAAGAGTGACGTTCTTCATCTTTGATGATTTTGCAGGAGGAGCGGATGAAGTGAGTTCATTTTCTTCAGGCACAACTGATGCAGTTGCCTGTCTTGTTCAGTTTCTTTTTGCGTAGCAACGGATTCTTCAGCTAGCCTAGGTTGTTCTTCAGGCGCAACATTGGAGGTTACCTTGGCAATTTCTTCAGAAGATGGAATTTCTTCAGCATCCCAGGTACTCTCAGTATCATCAAAAGTCTGATTTTCATCAGCTGTGCTAGCATTTTGTTTAGTAGGCTGAGTAGATGGTTTAGCCTGAGGAATTTCTTGTTGCGATGAAGTTGCAACATTGAGCTTGAGGGAGTTGGTGAGTCTGAAGAATCTGACTTTGCCACCTAGCCAATCTGCACGGTATGTGTCAAATTCATCACTACGATCTTTGATCTCCTTTTGCAGAGCCACAAGTTCTTCAGGAGACATGTTTACAAGATTTTTCTTCAGAAAATACTCCTTGTACTGAGCCTTGTTGACCTGCCTGGCCTTCTCAAATTTCCATTTTTCTTCATTGATGAAGGCCGTCAACGTTTGACTTTGGCCAGGAGTGAGGTTCAATTCAGGCAGAGGAGTGTTGGGATCCTTGTGCCATAGATCAATGAACTCAAGGATCTTCTTTGGATCCAGCATGAGTGGCACAGCACTGCCTTTGGCTCTGGCGGCCCTTTTCTTGCTTGTGTCTGATGATCTCAGCAAGTTCATCATCATCTGCTTCATCATCAGATGGAACTTGAAAGGCAACTTGCTTCTTATGAGAAATTGGTTTCGAACCACGTCCAGTGGTTGTCTTTTGCTTCAACAGAGTTGGACCTGTTGAGGACTGTGGTGGAGGTGAGGAACTTGCAGAGGCTCCTGTGGCAATAGAAACTCCTTCAGTCCATTGGCATGTGGCAAGGTGCACAGGTGTTGAGGACTTTGTAGCAATAGTTGAGGATTTCATGGCAACAGAGTGGATTGGAATTGCCCTTGACGAGGCTGCCTGAGGAATTTGTCGTGAGGACTTTGAAGAGCTTGGCTGTGAGGGCATATCTGTTGAGGAACTTGGCTTCTCAGCAGATTTCTTGGACAAAGCCTTCTTGGGCTTGCTAGAAGAGACCTCAGTAGTAGCAGCAGCAGAATCTTCATTGAATTTCCTCACTACTTCCTTTGCTACTTTAGCCAACTTGGCTTGGTGCTTGGCCCATTCTTTGGGAAAATCCTCACCTCGCCTGATGCTTGAGGGATCAGCAACTTGGCTTGGAGCCAATGGAGGTCTTGGGCATGGAGGGTGTACAACGAATTTCTTCATGTACTTTGGAGTAACATATCGATGTTCCCTCTTTCTCTTGCCCATCTCCTCTCAATCCTCTAGATGCGCACTTTGCGCTCATTCTTAGTTTCTTTGCCATTAGATGCTTCATCTGGAGTACAGTACCCTGCATAGATATCTTCAGGGATCTCAAAAGCAGTGTTTGTCTCTGGCCTCTTTCCTCCCTCCTAAGGTCTTTTACGATCAGCCGTATTCTTCACTTGAGGATTTTGAACAATTGACGTTTTTGAGGAAGTATGGAATTTATCTTTGAGGAACGATGCAAATGAGTTAAGTTGATGAGAACCTAGTGATTCGGCAATAGACATTTTGTACCTTTTAACAGAGTATAGGTGCGAAGAATTTAGAGAGGTCATATGCGTTCTTAGAAATTTTTCAAAAGTGTCAAGTTTGAGGAATTTGACCATGGGTGTCTTGAGGAATTTCACTAAGCATTCTTGACTTAGGTTCCAGAGTTGTATAGATTGAAAATCCACACAATTGAGGAAACTTGAAGAAAAACACAGCTTAGAGAAAAAAATCAAGATACAGAAGCAACTGGTGTTTAAGGATTTGAGAAGTTAAATAATAAACACCTTTTGAAGATTTTATGGAAATCATCAGAATCAAAGTAAGGTAGTAAAATCAGATTTTAATTACCCTAGACGAAGAACATGATGAATTGGGAGTGGAGTTGGAGAAGTTCGTCTATTCAGATCTCCCACGCCCTAACTTGCCAGCATAGACAACTACGGCAGCGGCAGAGTGAAGATTTCCGCGGACGGCGCGAGTACAACGGCGACGAGGTTGAGGCAGTGAAGCTCTTCCTCAGTGTGGACTTTGGTTGACTTGCCGATGATCGGTAGACCATTGAAAAAAATGAATCTTCAAGAGGAAGACTGATGCTGATAGTAATGTCACTATCTACAAAGCTTGACTTGTCACAAAAGGTTTTCGAAAATTTTAAGGAGTTAACTACAATGAGACTTTCTCACCCGGAGCGATGGTTAAGCCTGTCCGAATCATATTAGCAATTCCCACATGTTATGATTATGAAATCTGGCAAATGGACATCGAAACTGCATTCCTAAATGGATATCTTAAAGAAGAGTTGCATATGATGCAATCATAAGATTTTCTCGATCCTAAAGGTGCTAAAAAGAATGCAAGCTCCAGCGATCCATCTATGGACTGGTGCAAGCATCTCGGAGTTGGAATATACACTTTGATGAGGTGATCAAAGCATATGGTTTTACACAGACTTTTGGTGAAGCCTGTATTTACAAGAAGGTGAGTGGGAGCTCTGTAGCATTTCTAATTTCTATGTGGATGACATATTGTTGATCGGAAATGATATAGAATTTCTAGATAACATTAAAGGATACTTGAATAAGAATTTTTCAATGAAAGACCTTGGTGAAGCTGCTTATATATTAGGCATCAAGACCCATAGAGATAGATCGAGATGCTTAATAGAACTTTCACAAAACATATACCTTGACAAAGTTTTGAAGAAGTTCAAAATGGATCAGACAAAGAGAGGGTTCTTGCCTATGTTACAAGGTGTGAAGTTGAGTAGGACTCAAAGCCCGACCACGGCAGAAGATAGAGAGGGAATCAAAGTCATTATCCCTTACCATAGGTTCTATAAAGTATGCCATGCTGTGTACCAAACCTGTTATGTGCCTTGCCATGAGTTTGGCAAGGGGGTACAATAGTGATCCAGGAGTAGATCACTGGACAATGATCAAAATTATCCTTAGGTACCTAAAGAGGACTAAGGAAATGTTTCTCGGTTATCAAAGTGATAAGGAGTTCATCGTAATGAGTTACGTCGATGCAAGCTTTGACACTGATCCAGATGACTCTGCATATCGATCTAGATACATATTGAAAGTGGGAGCAATTAGCTAGAGTAGCTCCATGCAGAGCATTGTGCACATTTAAATTGGCAAAATACATAAGGATCTGAATGTGACAGACCCATTGACTAAACCTCTCTCACAAGCAAAACGTTATCACACCTTAGTACTCTTTGGGTGTCAATCACATGGCGATGTGAACTAGATTATTGACTCTTGTAAACTCTTTGGGTGTTGGTCACATGGCGATGTGAACTATGTGTGTTAAATCACATGGTGATGTGAACTAGATTATTGACACTAGTGCAAGTGGGAGACTGATGGAAATATGCCCTAGAGGCAATAATAAAATGGTTATTATTATATTTCCTAAATCATGATAACGGTTTATTCTTCATGCTATAATTGTATTAATCGGGAACTTAAATACATATGTGAATACATAAATAAATACTGTGTCCCTTGTAAGCCTCTACTAGACTAGCTCATTGATCAAAGATGGTTAAGCTTTCCTAACCATAGACATGTGTTGTCATTTGATAACGGGATCACATCATTAGGAGAATGATGTGATGGACAAGACACATTCGTTAGCCTAGCATTATGATCGTTCAGTTTTATTGCTATTGCTTTCTTCATGTCAAATACATATTCCTTCGACTATGAGATAATGCAACTCCCGGATACCGGAGGAATGCCTTGTGTGCTATCAAACATCACAACGTAACTGGGTGATTATAAAGATGCTCTACAAGTATATTCGAAGGTGTTTTTTGGGTTGGCATAGATCAAGATTAGGATTTGTCACTCCGAGTATCGGAGAGGTATCTCTGGGCCCTCTCGGTAATACACATCATAAGCTTGCAAGCAAAATACTAAGGAGTTAGTCACAAGGTGATGTATTATGGAAGGTGTAAAGAGACTTGCCAGTAATGAGATTGAACTAGGTATGAAGATACTGACGATCGAATCTTGGGCAAGTAACATACCGATGGACAAAGGGAATAGCGTATGTTGTCATTATGGCACGGCCGATAAAGATCTTCATAGAATATGTGGGAACCAACATAAGCATCCAGGTTCTGTTGTTGGTTATTGACCGGAGAGGTGTCTCGATCATGTCTACATAGTTCTCGAACCCGTAGGGTCCGCACGCTTAATGTTTGATGACGATTTTGTATTGTATGAGTTATGTGATTTGGTGGCCGAATGTTGTTCGGAGTCCCGGATGAGATCACGGACATGACGAGGAGTATCAAAATGGTCGAGAGGTAAAGATTCATATATAGGATGATAATATTCAAACACCGGAAGTGTTTCGGGGGTACCGGGTACATATCGGCGCATCGGAAAGGGTTCTGGGCACCCCCTGTCAAACTATATGGGCATAATGGGCCAAGAGAGGGACAGACCAGCCCCTAAGGGGATGGTGCACCCCCTATAGGCCGAATAGGAGGAGAAAGGAAAGGAGGGAAGGGAGAAGGAAAAAGGAGGATTCGGCCTCCCCCTTTCCTTCCCTCCCCCCTCTCTTTCCTTCCCCCTCTGATGCATATGGAAGGGGGGAGGCCGACTTGGAGGAGGTGCCCAAGTAGGATCCCTTCTACTTGGTGTGCCCCTTGCTGCTCCCCTCCCTCTTCCACCTATATATATATGGGGGGCACCCTAGAACACACAACATTGATTCCTAGCCGTGTGCGGCGCCCTCCCTCCACATTTTACACCTCCAGTCATATCTTCGTAGTGCTTAGGCGAAGCCCTGCGCGGATCACTTCACCATCACCATCACCATGCCATCGTGCTGACAGAACTCTCCCTCGACACTTTGCTGGATCAAGAGATCGAGGGACGTCATCGAGCTGAACGTGTGCAGAACTCGGAGGTGTCGTACGCTTGGTGCTTGATTGGTCGGAAGGAGAAGAAGTTCGACTACATCAACCACGTTGTCAAACACTTCCGCTTTCGATCTACGAGGGTACATGGACACACTCTTCCCTTATCGTTGCTATGCATCTCGTAGATAGATCTTGCATGAGTGTAGGATTTTTTTTTTGAAATCGCATGCTACGTTTCTCAACACTTTCCAGCCTCACAAGCCCCATAAAGATGGTCTATGAGGAATTTGACACCCTCGATGCCAATGACGTGCTTCTTCTTCATGAGAGTATGTAAGTTCCTCATGCCAGCATGACCTAGTCATCAATGCCATAACTAGCCTTCTAATGTTTTTACGAGTAGACATGTGGCAGGTTGTGATCCTGCAGAGAAATCAACAATGTAGAAGTCTCCTCTCCTAAAGCCTTCGAAGATTTTGGAATTGTCAGATTCCATGAGCACATTGCTACTATATTTACGAAAGACGACAACCATATCAAGATCACAAAGCATTGAGACAGACATGAGGTTGTATCCTAGGGAGTCGACAAGCATGACTTTGTCCATGTGTCGATCCTTTGAGATCGCAACCCTACCTAGACCCAATACTTGCTTTTTTCCTTTGTCAGCGTAGGTGATATTCTTCAGATGTGATGGAGATAAAACAGAGTCCATCAATAAGTTCTTGTCACCGGTCTTGCGATTTGTACATCCACTGTCGAGGACCCACTCAGTAGCTTTGGGTTGATTATCCTGCAGATGAATTAGTGCATCTTACGAACTCGTATACTTCATCAGTGAAGAATATGAGAGCAAATTCATCAGATTGAATTTCATCAAGCAGTACAACAGGTATAGCAGTATAAGGATGTGAGAAATGAATGTTCATTTCTTCATGATTAGCTTGCGTCCTTTCAAGCATATTCAGGTCTCCAGCAAATTCTTTAGACGGTCAAGTTCGTCTGGAGACCTGACCCTGCATAAGAGATTAGTTCCTTTTCATCACCACCCACATCATGAGGGGTGGCAAAGAGTTCATCATTCTGTGAGCTCCATAAGAGAATGATGGCATAGAAGCCAGTGCACTTCGTTTCACAGAAGAGGGGTTAGAGTATGCATATGAATAAGCAGAGAAATTCTTCGAGGACTTGTGAACATAATAATTTGAAGAATAATGCACATATTCATATATCTTAGATTTTCCCTGCTAAACAGAAGTGTTAGCACGATGATTTTCATATGAGGATCTGGATCCATATGAGGAATTTGGTCCATATGAAGAATTTGGTTCATGTGAAGAATTTGGTCTGTATGAGGACTTGGATCCATATGAAGAATTTGGTCCATATGAAGAATTTATCTGGGGTTCCTATTCATCACAGGTGGTGTCATGAGGACATTCACCTGAAGACTTTCAAGGTACCTTTTGGGAACCCAGATTTTCTTCATAGGGGGACCGTTCCTGCAGTTAATACCAACATATCTAGCAAATACTTCACCATTCTGATTTTTGAATAGTTTATAGTTGGAGTCAAATGACTCATCAGATGAATATGAAGATTCACATGTAAAGACAGATAAAGTGGATGGATCTACGGGAGGTCCTTTTGCAGCAACTCATGAGGTTTTGGGATACTGCTCAGGTTTCTAGTAGGTCCCATAAGCATTGAGTTTCCTCTCAAAGGTAATACCCTCCTTCCTAGGGTTTCGGTTGAGAATCTGCTTTTTAAGCGCATCAAAAAGAGCCTGATGCCCTTTGAGGCTTTTGTACATGCCTGTCACATACAATTCCTTCAACCCTGCATTATTTTCAGTGATACTTGTGGTATCCTCAGATGAGGAATTTGTGACCACAGAGATAGTTGAATAATTCGCAGCAAAAGAAGCAGTTGAACTTTCAGGTGAAGAATTAGCAGATTCATGCTCAATGCATTTCAAACATGGTGGAATGAATTCTTCCTGAGTGGACCTGATCTGTTGAGCAAGCAATGAATCATTTCCCTTCTGAAGATATTCATAACTCACCCTTAGCTTCTCAAGATCTTGTTTTCTTTGAAGAAATTCATAAGAAAGCTTCTCATGATCGGCTAATAGAGTGTTATGATGACTTTGAACGTTATCAAACTTGGACTGTAGTTGCTGAAGATTATCATTCAGAGTTTGAGTTCGATCCATTTCCTCACCCAATAGGTCATCGCTTTTGTCTAGCATATTTTGAACCTTTTTCAAAGTCTTTTGCTGTTTGACGGCAATCTTAGGAAGTTTTGAATAGCTAGGTTTGAGATTTTCATCATATTCATTCTCACTAGATTTAGAGGAGGGGTATTTGAGTACCTTAGCACCTTTTGCCATGAAGCAATAGGTGGGAGTGTAGTCATCGTTGCCGTCGTCAGCAGTGTTGGGAAGTCATTTTCCTCAGTGTTGAAGATGGACTTGCTAACGAAAGCAGTAGCGAGGACTAGGCTCGCCACACTAGAGTCTGACTCCTCAGATTCCTCCTCTTCCTCATTTTCCTTAGATTCAGCTTCAAAGTCCATTTCCTCGCCAATAAATGCCCAAGCCTTTTGGAACTCCTCTTCTTATGAGATGAAGACTTTAAAGATTTTGACGATGATGGCTTTGAAGATTTCTTCTTTTTCTTTGATTCATCAGAACTATCATCCTTGTACTTATTCTACTTTGATTCCTTAGCTCACTGAGGACAATCAGTAATGTAGTGGCCAGGTTTCTTGCATTTGTCGCAAGTCCTCCTCTTGTAACTGCGGGCCAAGGAATCTGATCTCATGTCATCATTTCTTGAAGATTTTTCAAAGCAACCATGTCTTGAGAACTTCTGTAATTTCCTCACGAGCATTTCTAGCTCCTGGCTTAGTTCTTTAGGATCACCAAGGCTGCTATCAGAATCTTCTCCTTCAGATTCGGAAACTGCCTTGGCCTTCAGTGCGCGTGATCTTCCATAGCTTGGTCCATAAAGGTCTCTCTTCTCAGCAAGTTGGAACTCATGAGTATTTAGCCTCTAGAGGATATTAGCAGGATCAAGTGACTTGTAGTCTCCACATTCTTGAATCATCAGTGCAAGTGTGTCAAATGAGGAATCAAGTGATCTCAGCAATTTCTTCACCACCTCATGGCCGATGATGTCAGTGGCACCAAGTGCTTGAAGCTCATTTGAGATGTCATTGAGGCGATTGAAGGTTTGCTAAACATTTTCATTGTCGAGTCTTTTGAAGCGGTTGAAGAGATTGCGAAGAACGTCAACTCAAGATTCACGTTGAGTTGAGATTCCTTCGTTGACCTTGGACAGCCTATCCCAGATAAGCGTTCTTGTCTCCAAAGCACTCACTCTGTTGTACTGTCCTTTGCTCAGATGGTCACATATGATATTCTTCGCTTGAGAGTCGAGTAGCTTGAATATCTTCACGTCAGCAGCGTTCATGGAAGGAGTGATGGAAGGAACGCCATTTTCCACAACATACCAGAGATCGTTGTCAATTGCCTCAAGATGCATTCGCGTCTTACTAGCAGTAGGGGTAGTCTGTCCCATCGAAGGTAGGACACCCGGCCGAGACCTTGATCGTTCCTGCAGTCAACATAACTAAAACTCCAGGTGGTTAAACCAAAATCACATAGAACAAGGGAGTACCTTGCTCTCATACCAATTGAAAGTGTGTTATATCGACTAGAGGGGTGGTGGTGGTGAATAGGTGATTTTTTACAAATTCTTCACTCAGGAAATTCAACTTGCGGAATTTCCTAAGTAACAAACTACAAGCAGCAGAATAAGTACTCAGGTGCATGCATAATAAAGCAGTAGCATAGTCATCATGATGAAATGAAACATACACAGAGCACAGGTAGTGTGTAAACAAGATGAGCAAGCAGAAGACAAGAAGACTAAAGAATTTCGGTTAAGGAAATAGAGAAAGTCTTCAGTCAAAGTCTTCAAATAGTAACGATCAATTTCATCAACACACGAACGAGGAAATGAAAGGGTTGAGGAAATAGAACCAGTAGCTTGGTGAAGACGATGATTTGGTAGACCAGTTCCAACTGGTGTGACAGTTGTACGTCTGGTTGGAGCAGCCATATATTTAAACCTGAGGGCACACAGTCCCCACCGTATTCTCCTTGAGCTAAGATCACACAAACCTCGCCCAATCACTCATGGTAAGTCTTCAGGTGACTTCCAAACCTTCACAGACTCAGTCACTCGGTGATCCACAATTCCTCTTGCATGCTCTAGACCATGACACCTAGCCATCTGGAGAATGCACAATCCTCAAAGGTAACAAGCATCAGTTCCACATAGGAACAATCCCTTCAGTGATGCTCAATCACTTTGGGTTGTAGGTGTTTGGATTTGGGTTTTTCCTCACTGATGATTTTCGATCAAAGCCCTCGGAGGATGGGATGCTCTCAATGACAAGTGTCAGTTTCTCTCGGAGCAGCCAACCAACTAGTGGTTGTAGGGGGCGGCTATTTATAGCCTAGGGAGTAGCTCGACGTGATAAGACATAAATGCCCTTCAATGATATGACTATTAGGTGGATAAGATATTTTGGGACAGCTGGCGCGTAGCATAGCAATGGTCGGAAATTTGAGCTCACAAATTCCTCAAGGCTTTCATGTTCCTCACTTGTAGGCAATCTGCATTGGCAAATTCCTAACTCCTCAGTCAGAACAAATTCTTTAGAGACCAGAAGATCTTCGTCTATGTCACTGAAGAAATTGACTGAACTGTATGAGATTTCCAATGGCCTCACTCGAAAGGATTAGTTAGGTGTAGGATTTTGAGATAAGCATCACTTGGAAACTTTTCCTTAGTTTTACCTCGACCCCCTTTCATAGTACAGTGTTTCCTATGACTCAAGAAAGAGAAAATGAAACTACTAAAACAAAAGTCTTCACGCTTCATAATCCTCGCATCAATATCGAAGTCTTCAATGTCACACCAATTTCCTCACTTTCAAAGTCTTCAAGAAAACCAAAGTCTTCAACTGAAGACATTCATTTTTAGGGGTCAACTTTCATCGTAAATATCAAACTCCTCCTAGACTTATAGAACCTGTGTACACTCATAAACACATTAGTCCCTTAACCTATAAGTCTTCAATAAACCAAAATCACTAAGGGGCACTAGATGCGCTTACACTTTTCACAGACATTGAGATTCGAGTTAAAATTCCCCAATCCGATATAGGGCACATACAATGATGATATCTTCACAATGCCACATACAATAATCAGTGAGGTAAAAAGAGAAAAAAGACATTGCCTTCTCTTGCCTAAGAAATGGCCTCTTAATAAGAAAGCCTTAAAAATAAAGACACCAAAGGGCGTCTAATAAAAAAACAAAAGTTAGTACGATGGACAGACAACTCGACCCAGATGGACCAGAAAAACTAAATTACATTGAAAATCATACTAGACTTGTTCTTCCACAATTGTATGTTGATCACTGAAGATTAGAAATTGCACTTAACCAACACTAAAGGAAAGGGACACCTGGAAACGCACTCGTCATGCCAGGCTTTGAAGACTACAATATAGCCACTCGCCCCCTGAGACGAGATCTATAAATCACTAAAGGATGCATCACCCCAGATAGTACATGCTTGCAATGGATGATGTTCAGAGGGTTGGAGAAAGCGAACCATGCCATCGAACAACATGGAAGAAGATGTCAAAGCCGCCGCACCAATAGCCATCTATTAGCTTTCGTTGAAAGACACACTAACTGCCAAGATCGAAAGAGAACCAACAGATGTGGGGAGAGAAACTCTCACAAGCATCTTCTTCAGTGTTGAATTGGACATCATATATGTAGGAAGCTACAAAAGAGACATTGATTCAACACACCATCGACACGACCACCTCGTTGAGGTCGCCAGAGAAACAAAATCTAAGGAAAAGAAAATGAAATAGATGGGTCCCCACTCCCATCTATGTGGTAGTCAGACTGGAAAGAGGGGAGGACTGAGGCGATGGTCTGTGGGGAAGTTGTGAAAATGCCTACTAGGGTTGCGAGTTATGAGCAGCAATCGACGAGTTTGTCATGCTTTTTGTAGATAGCAACTAGTCATTGTTCTTAACAAGAAAGATTGACATTTATCTTTGTTGTACGGGGTTTTCCCTTGTGTTCACACATTTTGCAATTTTTGCTTTTATTCTATTGCCCCATAATTTTTTAAGACCTCGTTATATTAAATGCTAGAGATATCATTAATACATTATATAACAAGTTCCTTTTCTATTCCATTCCTCTGGGTAGTAACATGGGGAGGTTTCCTTTCCTTCTCTTCTACTATTTTTTTCCCTTTTGCGCCAAGACACTGTTTTCGGTTTTGTTCCGTTATCTGATGATAGTTTTTTTTAAGATCCAGCTAGTCGTTGGCTTCATTGATTTAGCAGAGAGCAGAAGTACAAGAGTTCGATCAAATGATCAGGAATGAAGAAGGAGAAAGAGGCATGGATCCACCTACTCTAGTAAGGAAAAATATGAGCTAATCTCCTCCCAAAAAATCCCCAAACGGGGTCTCTAATTTCTTGGCTCCTGCTAGTATCCATCGCTCCAAGTTGCTCCTGATACTTGCGCGTGTTCGCTGAATATTTGGCAACGCTCCTCTGAAAGTGCACTCGTTCCTCTCCTTCCATATTTCCCAAGAGATCATAATGATCGTTGATCTGAAACCTGCCCTATTTGGCGGCTAAGTCCGGTTGATGATTTCCTGACTTACTTGAACAGAGGTGAGGAGTCCCCTATCCCAGGGAGCCAAAGATGAGTAACCATGTTGACCAGCCATCTGAAGCCACACTTCCTGCACAAAACTGCAATCCTAGAACAGGTGCGTTGATGTTTCGAGATTGCGGAGACATAATTGGCAGAAATATCCATTGGGCCATCCTCTCCTCTGAAGTCTATCATTGTACCATAGTCTGTCTTGGAGCAGCAGCCAGATGAACATCTTTAGCTTGTTGGGAGCCCACACCTTCCAGACCAGCGAGTTGAGGCTTGACTGAGCTACCCGTTGGAACTGAGATATGCAGAGGTCTGTCGGTTGAGGGCAGAGGAAGAGCAGAGGATATTGGCGAAGAGGAACTACAATGAGGCCACTGTGGCGGAGAGACTAAGGATGCCTCCCTTCCCCCTCTCCCCGTCAGCCGAGTTCATCAAGTGGGCGAGGGCGGAGGCGAAATCCGAGGATCCCCGGAGAGCGCTGAGATGGGAGGGCTTACTGGGGGTGCTGCCTACCAGTGCGTTGGTAGACACCTCGTCCTGGCCACTGCCGTCCCTGCGGGATTGAGCCCAGTTGGATTTGCTACGCCCCTAGATTCTCTCATTCCGCATGGAGGAGGAGATGCTAAGAGGCAAGTCTCGCCGCCGCCGTTGTCATTTGGGTCACCAGAGAGAAGAGCTGTGGGGTGGAGCAGAGTCACTGCCAGGAGGGCCCTACTGGTTAGCGAGCAGCTATCGATGGACCCCGCCTATCCTGTCACCATCATTGTGGAGGGGGAGTAGATGCGCTTTTACAAAAGGCACCCCCCCAGTGGAGATTTGGATCTGCACCAAGAGAGGGTGGGTTGGAGAGGGGCTAGGGTTCGTCCCTCCAACCCCAGTCGAGCCAACCTGGTGTGGATTCAGAAGGAAAATTCGCCTCAGGAGATTTCACTGAAGCTGATTGCCACCCGATTGGTGTTTCAGACCACCTACTTGTTCCAAAAAATTTCTCCTTCTCACGTGACTATTGCGCAAGGAAATCGGGGAAGATCGCCTTTGCATCCATTGTCAAGATGGCGGGAGGGGAGAGAGATCCTAGTTCTCGTGGGGGAAGATATGGCTCTAGGAGGGGGCGCAATGGTCGTCCGCCTGCTCCTACTCCGTCGGACCAGGAGGGGGCAGTGCTGCCGCCTCCACCTCAGGCGCCAGTAACTGCGCCTCCACCCATGTTGATCTACGCCAAGCCTCCAATCTTCCCAATTGGTTCGGTCCAAGCAATGATGCAGGTGGGAGGTCAGATGTTTGGGTACCCCCCAGATGCAACAGATGCAGCAGATGTCACCTTGGCAGAATCAGCAGAATTTCCCTTACCAATATCTGCCCCCTACTTAGGTGTTTCGACAGCCCTTTAACCCTCAGATGCAGCAAATTCAGTATGGGGGGAGTGGATCTTCCACTGGAGGCAGTGTGCAGAGCAGTCAGCCAGAGTCCAGTAAGAATAAGAATAAAAAGAATCAGAAGAATAGGCATACAGTCGTGCAGACAAGTGTTCCCAGTGAGGATTCAACTTCTTTTAATATTGATCCCAAATATGTTGGAGCTATCTATTATAATTGTGGATAGCCTGGTCATTTTGTTGGTATGTGTCCCATCCCCAAAGCTTGCTTCATATGCAAGACCCCTGGCCACCACATGGATTCTTGCCCTACCTGGTACAAGCCTTATCCAGCTGCTATGTATTGGGGGAGTGCCAGTAATGGTCTTGGTTTTTTCCACATAGAGACTGGTGGCAAGGAAGACAGTGAATGGCTGAACTTTGGAAATGTTGGGCTAGTCTTAGTTGAAAAAGGAGAGATCAACAAGCAGAGCTGGGTAGTTGCTTTTCTGATATGTGGAAAACCAATTGGCCCTGGCAGATCAGGAGATATGACAGCAAAAAATTTATTGTCAGGTCCCCCCCCCACACACACAAAAAGATCAAAGAGCTGGTAGAATACCACTCCATCAACCTGAAGAAGGAAGGGGTGACTATTTCCTTTAGTGACTGGAATGGAGAGATACCAGCTTTTGATTATCTGGAGGAAACCTGGATTGTGATTGAAGGAATACCTCCCAAATGGATATCTTGGAACATTATTTCTCAGATATGTACAATGCTTGGTGTCCTTGTAAATGTAGATTGGCACACTATCTTCAGAAGCTTTTATGAGAAGGTGAGGATTCAGGTTGCTGTGAGAGATCCCACCAATATTCCCAGAGATGGAATGGTGGAGATTAATCATGAGCTATATTTGCTAAAGTTTTCTGTGGAAACTGGATTAGGGAGTGGTCAATCAGACATACCTCCAGGCCCTGATGATAATCCTTCACAGAAAAAGCACACTGAAGAGGATTTTGATACAAGTGAGGATGACTTGCTTGGAGAGGATATGGACACTGGTAATAGTAACCACAATATCAAAGATAAAACTAATGCTGCTAGGACTAGTGGGACTGCTGCTCAAAAGTGCTCCACTCCTGCTCCTAATTCCAATGGTTCTAATATGGTCTCCTCCAAGCTACTAGGTGCCCCTATGACCAAAAGCTACCTGGAGGTGGTGAAGAAAAATCAAAATGTCAACTTTGGTGCCCCTCTATTGGAGCAACTTGAAGCTATTGCTGAAGTGACCAAACCTGTGGCCCAGAAAAAAATCAACACTCAACAGAAATGGGGTCCTGTGGTGGCTTCCAGGGTTAGTACCAGGAACAAGAAAGATGGCAGGTCTGCTATCCAAAAAGCTCAAGAGTTGAAGCAAATCAAAAACCTGGAAAAGCCTATGTTGAGAAAAGGTACTCAAAACTCTTTTGCATGTCCTGATGATGCTTTCCTGGTTAATACTATAGAAAGCTCAGGGATTAGCCTGGGCACCAGCAGTGAAAACATCAGAGAGAATATTTGCATTATCAAGCATGTAGAATTAGATAGACTTGCTAAGTTTAATTCTGAAAA